>CM047591.1:1606139-1621674 GCA_026184515.1 Peronosclerospora sorghi
TATATCCATACTTTTGTATACCTGTCGTGGACGACCCTGTCGTGGACAACCCCGTGTCACGTGATTGGTCAAAAAACCATTCAATCATGTGTGAACATGTATATTCATACTTTCCAGGCCTGCAGTCTTTCGTCGTTGGAGACGCCCCAAGTGCCGCACGCAAATTGTAAATCAATAAACCAGCTTCCTCTGCATCCCCTCGAAACTTCGATTTGGGTGCATACTTCTTCCTCGCCTTCGTCCTCATCCTTGGCGGCCTCCGTCGACGCGCCCTCTTCCATCTTTTCGTCCGACGTGTCCTCGTTACTGCTCGTTTACGACGCCATGGCCACCTCTGCCTCATCGTCGTTTAACATACTGTGACGACCAGAGCGGGACACGAACGCAAACGCGACCATAATACAAGCCATAAAGGCGCCGATGTCCGCTGCAATCTCAAACACATGCGTTGGTCTGGCTCCAGTGCCCTCCTCGGTTGCCCCCTTTACGCTTTCCAAGCTGAGCTCCTGCTGAGTGACACTCGTCTCGTCATCGAGCGAGCCCAAGGACAAGTCCACTAGTGATGGCGCATATGCACGCCGTGTCGCCTTGTGGACCGCATACACGATGTCTGGTCTAGTACATCGGGCGATCCACAGCAGGCTACCGGTCAGCGACTGAAAGTCTCGTATCGCTACTCCACTTGTTGCGTTATCTCCACTTAAAACATCACCGTCATTTATCACTTGATCTTCATGTTCATCACTTATCGGCGTCCTCGTGCTGTTCGCGTTCACCATGCCGTGCGCTTGCAGCAGATCCTTGATCATCACTTCTTTATCCAGCAAATATCCGCACCTTGCATCATACTCAATCCGCCTGCCTAGAAACTTCGAAACTTGGCCTAAATGTTCAACTTCTAGCACCCTCAGTTCATCGAAAAATTTCTCCACGTAACTCTCGTCTGTGTTAGTCACTAGCAGGTCGACCACGTAAACGCCGACTACCACGATATCCACACCGACTTTCTTGTAATATAAACATCCATCCGTAATACTTTGTTCATAGCCGAAACTTATCAAATTTTCATGCAGCAGGCGGTTCCAAAGCCTTCCCGCCTGCTTCAGCCCATACAGTGTCTTGTTCAATCGTAAAACCAAACTTTGCTCGTATTGTACCTTCATGCCTCTCAATTTTTCCACGTCAATCTCCATGCCCTTGGGTACGTAAAGGTAAATGTCGTGCTCCGTCTCTAATGCTTTCACATAAGCATTCGGGATATCTCCATGTAATGCCTTCACTTCCCACTTTCTTGCCAATGGGAGAATAAACTTCACCGTACTCTTGTCCATCACCGCCGCAAATGTTAGCTCGTAGTCCACTCCATAGTGCTGTTCATTGCCACACGCCACTAACCTTGCCTTGAAACGCTCCAAATTTCCGTTTTCATCTGTCTTCGTCTTGAAGACCCATTTAGTATGCAAGGGTCTTGCCTCTTTAGGCCGTAAAATCACAGTCCACACTTGCTTTTCTTCCAGCGCTTGTAGTTCATCATCAATAGCCTTCTTCCAAATTTCGTGATTCTTGCTCTTCATAGCTTCACCATAGTTCCTTGGATCACCTTCCATGACCATATTAACTTCTTGATAATCTTCTTCCTTGGCATTCTTTTCATCACCGTCCTCCGTGGTATTCTTAGCGTTATTTCCCTTAGCGCCGCTCGCCTTTTCGTCTTCAGGTGCATCCGTTGTATCACTTTTTTCAACACCTTTCGTCTTCTTCTCAGCTGAATCGTCTTTGTCGCTTTCAGTACTGTCCTGCTCGCTCTCTTCAGCATCTTCGGTGACACTATCAGCACCATATTGAGCATCTTTTGTCGCTTCCTTGGCGTTCTTTGATGAGTCTTGGGTAGCACTCTTCGCACCGTCCTGAACAATCTCTGTCGCATTCTTCGCATCATCTGGGGCCTTTTTAGCACTATCTGCCACCACATTCTTGGCCTTCTTTTTATCACCGTCCTCCGTGTACATATTTTCTTCGTTTTATTTTACAATAGATGTACAGGTTTCACACCTTTAGTACCCCGCCAGGTTTCTCTTCGTACGATCTTGATTGTTGCCGTACAGGTTTCACACCTTTAGCACCCTGACAGGTTTCTCTTCGTACGATCTTTGTTTTGTTATGCGGTTCTCCGTCTTGTTTTCAATGGATGTACAGGTTTCACACCTTTAGTACCCTGACAGGTTTCTCTTCGTACGATCTTTGTTGTTGCCGTACAGGTTTCACACCTTTATCACCCTGACAGGTTTCTCTTCGTACGATCCTTGTTTTGTCATGCGGTTCCCCGTGTTATTTTCAATGGATGTACAGGTTTCACACCTTTAGTACCCTGACAGGTTTCTCTTCGTACGATCTTTGTTGTTGCCGTACAGGTTTCACACCTTTAGCACCCTGACAGGTTTCTATTCGTACGATCTCATTTACACGAATTTCACATCTTAATACTGATTCATGGGGCACTCATAGGCTCCCTCTCCATATTACCATCGTCATAATTAACCATATTGCGTCAATAAAATTAAATTTCGACGTGACTTATCCACATGTTCCAACAAACTTCCAGTCCTTGTTTAGACATGTATCCTTTTTTGGTATTCTGCTTTTCTTTTTGTTATGCCACCTAATGCAACCAACTCGGGTCCGCATTCTTCTCATCACAACCAACATGAGTTCGTGATAGGATGTACTACATCTTCAGGGTCTTGTCACACTTGTTTTATTCTTCTTGCTATTTTCTTGAATGTCTTGTTATTTTTCTCCTTTTACTTTTTTCTTGTGAGGCTTCTACATCTCAATCTCAGCTGCATCCTCTTCTGCTGGGTTCTTACTTCCTTTAGATCCAACAGCATTATCGTCCACAGAGTATGAACCACCATTTATGTCCGCCCCTTGTCCAACATTAACATTTTCCTTGGGTTGAGGCGTTCCATTAGTTGGCTTCTCCATACTCCGAGTGATCACAAATACATGCGAAGACAAATCCTCATCCTCCCAAAGAGTGACTTCCGTGATATCCACTTGCGCCTTATTATTGGGATTACCACCATGTTCTTTAAACGATTTAGTAATCACCCCCGGGGAGTCCTCACTCTTATCCCTTTCTGGCGGACCACCTGCATTGGCATACAATAACTCTGGTAATCGGTTGAACAATTTCAGGTCCGTCATTTGTTGATCGCTTGTACTCGCCCCTGCTCGCTGTTCCTCTCTTTTGTCAACCAACGTGACGTAGGCCGAGACATCCATTGTTTCTGTAGTCGCTGCCATATCTTCTTTCTTTTGTTCTTCTTCTCCAAATGTAACTTGTTTCTCTTCTTTTTCTCGTGAATTCTTCTTATCTTGATCCTCGTCCATAGTGAGTGATCTTTCCATGCAAAATATATCATTTTTCTTGTTTTCTTTTACCTTGAAGGGTAAGCGCGTTGTTGCCTTCATATTGTTCAACAATGCCCCCCCCTTTTCTCTCGACAGTGGTCGCAACGCACTGTGGGGTTAGGCGTTTAACTGGGCGGACACTTCATCTTTGGTTATTTCTCCGGCCTTCAGCTTGTTTCGCATCTCGGCCATCTCCTCGATGAACCTACGACAATATTTCACATCATGGCCGATAATTTTGCAATGCTCACACGTTTTCAATTTCCAACACTTGTCCTTCTCGTGCCCTCGTCGATTGCATTGCTCGCAGATTACGCCCCCGTCATTATTATTATAGGTACTCGCTCGCGCATTTTTGTCATCATAATTGGCGCGTGACCTCTGCGTAGCATGTACTTCTCCGCCCATCATGTGCACACTGGGTTGCGAATCTTCATATACCACTTCAGCACTTTTACGGGCAGTCATCCTCTTTCCGGGACTGGTCAGACGTGCCTCATGTTTTGTCAGCACCCTTTCCAACTCCTCAATACTGTTGAAAGTCATATGCTGATATTGCATTTGTATGACACGATCATGAATCGTGTCAAAGAATTGTTGGATATGCTCTTCCAACAATGAGGCATTGTAGACGTTCCGAAAATCCATTCCCGCTCGTAACGCCGCGGCATTCAGCCGGTATAGATATGTGGTAGCCGTCTCATCTTGTTTCTGGGTCAGTTTTGAGTACATGACCCGCGGCGATACCTTATCTACACAAAACTTCCGTTGGAATAAATCGATCACCGCACTCCAATCATACTTCACGGCATCCGCCAACTGTTCATACCACCAAGACGCCGTGTTCGTCAAGCTATCCACAAACATTCCTAGCCGTTGTTCGTCATCCCAACGTGAAATGTTGGCCACATGGAGAAATCGTGACACCCATGCTCTTGCGCTTCCCGCGTCCTGTCTATTGCCATCAAATGCCTTTATCTCGGTATTTTGAATGATGACAGTGACAGGCTGACCCGCTGATGACCACGCATTGTGTCTTCCACTGGACGCGTTGTATTGTGAGGATCTCTGCGGGTTGGTGTACGCCCGTTGCGGCATCGCTGATGTTTGATAAGTGGCACTAGTCGCCCCTCTCGTAGTATCCGGCGTGCGACTAGCGGACAGGGATGCAGTAATTTCTGTCAGCTCCTCCAAACTCAAATGTCCATCTTGCATCAGTCGGACTAAATTTGCCACCACTGGGTCCTGTTTTTTCTGTGTGGTTTTGGCGGTGTCATGATCTCCTCATCCTCCGAGGAAAATTCTAGCTTCTTCCTTATTGGGGAATCATCTGAATCTCCCCACTCCACAGTATCGTCCATCTCATCATCCTTACACAGCTCTTGCATACCCGGTGGTTTGGATTCCTTCATCGGTGTATGGGTGGTGTCTGCCACAATATAGTAGCGTGGACTGACGTCTGTAGCTTCTTTTCGGTAAGACATTAGGGATGTTTCCCACTCGTTTTCCGCTAATAATAGCGACACCATCAAGCCGATATCTTTAGCGGTACGCTCCAGATTAAAGTCACATGCGTTGTCAAACTCTTCTCGTCGCACGAAATCATAACCACAGTTTCGAAACAACGTTTCAATGGCTTCAATCGACTCTTTTAGTCCCCCAAAGGAATTGAGATCCTCCTTTACTCTAAAATCAGGGGCAGCGCTCGCTACCTTACGAATCTCATATAGAGAAAACCAACTATGTGAGTCTCCAGGTAACTTCAGCGCATGCCGTTGATACCGTGACATTCGTGCGCAGGCCTCAGAACAAGTGTATGTTCTCTCAGTGTCCTCCCGAGAGCGCTGTAGCTTAAAAACCAGCTCTTTCTTTCCATCATTAGACACTACCGCCATTTTGTGATAAAATTTGTATTAAGACGACGTAAATTCCCCGGTCGCGGCACCAGTTGTCGTGAAGGAACTTAAATTTTCGAGACTTCCACTCAAAAAACAACACAAGGAGGAGATAGAATACACCCCTCTTGCTTATACTACCCAGGTTCTTGGTACTCACGTCCGAACCTTAATACAAAGTCACTGCAAATGGGCACTTCCTGGTAACACTTCAGGCTGCCCCTTTAACTTAGGGTACCGCAAAGGACCTTTATTACGCCTTAGCACGCGTTCACTTAAAGGGTTCCTCGGGATGCACTTAGACTTAGTTTTTGTATAGGTCAAAAAGGTTGGTTGGTTTAAAAACGACTAGTCGCTAAGGGGGAAAATTCGATTATATTATAAACATTGGGAATATCTCTATCTACCTCTAATATCTGTTCACCTTGTTACTTCTTGGTTACTTCTGAAGTGGCTTCAATACCAAAAATTCACTTTCTGGCCGTTCACAACACCGTATACTCCTTTTTGAAATATACCTTCCGTATACACTCTGTTATAAATTTCAGCCACTTCACCACATAAATATTCGTGCAGCCTTGTGCCTGATCAATCAGATCAAAAGTCTCGTGCCATAGTCGATAAGCTCTGCAAATGGCAGGTGGTTGGTCATATAAAAATAGCTCGCAAATTTGTTCAGCTGTAACAGCAGGACTCAATATCCTTAAACACGTTGCCGCTCGGATTTGGTATTTCTGCTTGATGTCCTTGTAGCTCATTATGCGTTGAGTTGCGATGGAAACACGATACTTCCCATATTGCCGTTTGAAAATTTCTGTTCCCACTTAAATGTTTGCAGATGGGACCATGTATCTTGTTCTTCATGTTAACATCCAGTTTCTGTGAAGAAATAACAAAAGGCCATCGACGCCGAACTGGACCATGGTTATCCTGAAGAACTGTTTCTTAGCGTCCCGCACTCGTAGAGGCGGAAATGAGACCATGTGGAAGGGCGTCTGCGTTTTTATTCAAGCCAGTCTAGAAAGATCTTTATCGCCGTGAACCAAAACTAAATTTTGTCGAAACTCGGCCGGTGACGCGTAAGCAAATTAAACATTCAAGTGTTACAGCAGTCTTTCTCCAGTTATTACCGCTTTCTTGTTCTAACATATCAATGAAGGAAGATCCACGAGCTGCCAAGTAATAATTTGCGTTGAATGTATCTTCTCAGCGTGGCGGGAGTCCGGCAAAAACGGAGCCCACTTCATACATTCAAACAGAAACGTTGGCTCACGTACAGGATAGCACACAATTATAGGATCGCAAGATGCTAATATATGCAAAAAAAAGACTTGTCAGAAGTCTCTGCTCTACGACCATAACGATGCCATTCCCACTGCCACTGTTTCCTGAAAGCGTCGCGGGATCTGTCATCTTGTGAGCTAATGCTTTCTCGTAGATACTTTGACCCATAAGTCTGAATTTAGCAAAAAGTCAAGGCATCCGTGCCTTTGAGTTTTTGCTAAATTCAGACGTGGATGGAAACGTCACACTTAACAATTAAGCTGCATGGTGCGAAACAGTTAACCTGTGTCCTCGTCAATCATCTCGCAATATCCCGAAACACCACCTCAAAAACTTGATTGCATGAACATCTGATACTGGTTTACGTTTTCAATGCGGGTCACACTGGGCAGTCTGGCGGCAACTATCACACTTTAATTTTTACGGATCCGCAAAATTTCCCTTTACGTAATTACTCTAGATACACATAGGGAGAGCCTAGACACCCCTCACATAAAAGGGAGGGGGGTGTACGCAACAAAGGGGGGGTGTACGCAGCAAAGGGGGGGTGTACGCAGCAATAAGGCAACTATCACACTTTACTTTTTACGGATCCGCAAAATTTCCCTTTACGTAATTACTCTAGATACACATAGGGAGAGCCTAGACACCCCTCACATAAAAGGGAGGGGGGTGTACACAGCAAAGGGGAGGGGGTGTACGCAGCAAAGGGGGGGGGTGTACGCAGCAAAGGGGGGGTGTACCCCCCCGTCACGGCCAAAAAATAAGAGTTGCCGGGTGGCAAAAAAACGTATCTCCAACTTGCAGGATATTGTTGTCTGTATGTAGGTCGAAAAGAAAATTGAACACATCTTTGGGACATCCCATCTGTTGGAAGAGGCTTGTAGACCATGGACTCAGTGATTTGTCCCAAGATCCAGACTAGCCCACCTCCGAAGCTGCTGTGCACCGAGACGAGCTCCGTCAGTGTATTAGTAACGGTGATATCGTTTTTTCTGTACAGTTTTCACCATCATGCGCAACAGGTGGAAACCAGTAGTAGCCGGGCGAAAAAATGTTGCACGTATAAGTACCAACTTATAGTGCATTAAAAGTGTATGAGACGTAATCAACCAACTTATACAGCATTAAAAGAGTATGAGACGTAATCAACCAGCTTATACAGTAGCATATTAATGCTCTATACAGCACCATATTGAGGATGGGCATGCACTTTCTCACACAGGTATGCAATAGTAAGTACTGTACCAACTTATACAGCACCATATTGATGATGAGCATGCACTTTCTCACACAGGTATGCAATAGTAAATACTGTACCAACTTATACAGCACCAGATTGATGCTGAGTAAGTACCAACTTACACAGCACCAGATTGATGCTGAGCATGCCTTTTTTTATCACACAGGTATGCGGAAGAGCAGAAATCTGGCGCAGGAGTAGAAATGTGACGGAGGAATAGTACGTACCAGCCTACACAGCACCAGATAGATCCTAAGTATGCACTTTCTCACACAGCTATGCGGAAGAATTGACATCTGACCAAGGAATAGTACGTACCAACATGCACAGCACAAGATTGATCCTGGGCATGCACTTTCTCACACAGCTATGCAAAAGCATCGACAGCTCAGGAAGGGATGGAAAGACTGAAGAACCATCTTTCTCTTTTCTCTCTCCCCTATTACTCTTTTGATGATGGGCGTTGTTCGTGTAGAAGTGACGAGTTAGCTTGTTTAGCTCCTAGTTTGTTTACTGACCTGACGGACCACCATGTGAAAAAAGGTAAAATAAATGTTAGAGAAACAAATTTCATTACACTTTAGTATTGCAAAATGCCTAACTACCTCTAATAAATATTAGAGAGACAACGAATACCGTTGATGACTGTGCCGTAGACAGATCTACATGGCATGAATTTAGTGGATAGATGAAGCTTCCCCTCGTCTTTCCATCCCTATACCATGGCCATGTGTACACAGTGTACTCTCTCCACGCTTGCGCTATCTGGTCGTCATAATCGTTTTTTCCAAGCTAGCATCACATCGTGTCCATGCTTCGAACCTGGGCTTTCGCCGCGTGTTACGTCGCGATCCATGGATCGTCTGCTTCTGCTGGTACGTTCGATCAGTACGACGCGAAAGCGGAAGCGATCGTGCAGAGTTTCTCGCCCGAGCAATTGTTGGGTCAAATGACGCAGTTGGACCTCGGGATGATCATGAACAGCGACACGCGGGAGCTCAATGAGACGGCCGTGCGCACCTATGCCAAGATGTATGTTGGGTCGTACCTGAATACGTACTTTAGTGAACCTGTGAATGGCACCTACGGCTTCAGTCCACGCGCCTTCCGCGCCATGATCCAACGCATCCAAGAGATTAGTATGGAAGAGAATGGCGGGCATCCCATCATATACGGCATTGATTCCGTCCACGGGGCCAACTACGTGGACGGCTCGGTCCTCTTTCCGCAGCAAATCAACAGTGCCGCGAGTTTCAACCCGCAACTGCTCTTTGATGCCGCGCGCGTGACGGCGCGGGACACGGAAGCCGCGGGCATTTCGTGGATCTTTGCCCCGATTCTCGACATTTCGCAGCATAAATTGTGGGCGCGGACGTTCGAGACGTTTGGCGAGGATACGTACTTGGCCACGGTCATGGCCGACGCCATTGTGCGCGGCCTGCAGAGCCGAAACCAAACGGCCGCGTGTCTCAAGCACTTTATCGCGTACTCGAAGGAACCCACTGGGCACGACCGCGAGAACGTGCTCGTGTCGGACTTTGACATTCTCAACACGTTCATGCCGCCGTACAAGGCTGCTATGGAAGCAGGGGCCTTGTCCGTCATGGAGAATTACATTTCCATTAACGGGGACCCCGTGATTCGGAGCTCCAAGCTCCTGAACGGCCTCCTTCGGAACGACCTCCAGTTTGACGGCGTCCTGCTCACCGACTGGGCCGAAATCTACAATCTACATGACTGGCACCGCGTCTCGGCGTCGCGGAAGGAAGCCGTGGCCACGTCGTTAATGCAAACGTCCGTGGACGTGAGCATGGTCCCCACCGACACGGACTTTATTCAGTATGGGCTCACGATGCTCGAGCAACATCCCGAGCAACTCGAGCGACTGCGTCAGTCGGTCAAGCGTGTGATCAAGTTGAAGCTCGGCCTCGGCCTCTATGAAAAGCCTGTCCCGGGCAACGAGTACGTGACCCTCACGGGCAACAAACAAGATGTCGCCACGGCGCTCGACATGGCGCGCGAATCCATTGTGTTGGTTCAGAACAACAACGCGACGTTGCCGCTGCCGAAGCAAGCGTCCGTCTTCCTCACGGGCCCGTCGGCCGATGACGTCGGCTATCAATGCGGTGGCTGGACGTTCTTCTGGCAAGGCGTGTCAGGCAACAACATGTACCATCACGGCGTCTCTGTCCGGGAAGGTATGGCCCAAGTGGTGGGCAATACATCATTTACCTACTTTAATGGCCTCGACATCTTGAGCAACATTTCGGACGCCGATTTCGCCAAGGCCGTGAAGCTTGCGAGCCAACACGAGTATACGGTCTTCGTGGTCGGCGAAGCGACGTATACCGAGAAACCCGGCGACATTCCGGACCCGGCGCTGCCCCTGGGCCACGAAAAGTACGTTGAAGCACTGGCCAAGACGGGCACGAAAGTGATTGTCGTGCTCTTTGAAGGGCGGCCGCGGTTGCTCGGGACGATCCCGGACCATGCATTCGCGATCATTGATGGTTTGCTCCCGTGTGAGCTCGGGGGCCTGGCCGTGGCCGAGATTCTCTATGGCGTCGTGAACCCGAGCGGGAAGCTCCCGATCACGTACCCCAAGACGCCAGCGACGATGGCCGTGCCGTACAACCACCTCGTGTCACAACTGTGCAACTATGACGAGTGTGAGATGCAGTGGACGTTTGGCACGGGTCTCAGCTACACGACGTTCGAGTACTCGGGCCTCACGCTCGATAAAATGAACCTCACACGTGCCGACGACACGGTCACGGCGACCGTCACGGTCACGAACAATGGCACGCGCGCGGGGAAAGAGACGGTCATGCTCTTCCTCATTCAGCTCTACCGTCAAATCTCCGTGCCCGAGGTCAAGCGGCTCAAGAAGTTTGAAAAGATTGAGCTCCAGCCCGGTGAGTCCAAGGTCGTGTCCTTCACGCTCTCGGCCGCGGACTGGGGCGTCTACAAGCCTGCGATTGGCGAGGGACTCACCAAGATCGTGGAAGATGCCGACTACTACGTGGCCATCAAGCCCGAGACGGACTGTGCCGTGTACGACGACGAGAAAGATTTCACGGATCCCTTGTGCGCGCCCTTTACCATTAAAACGGGCACGGGCGTGACCACTGTCAGCGCGGCTGGCCCGGAGATTCCTCCCATTAACGGTACTACCTCGCCCGACGTTTTCAAGAAAACCCCGGGCGACTATGTCAGTCCTGTGAACGCGACGCTCCCGGTCGACATTCCCAACCAAAACTCGGGCAACGTTCAAACCCCGCCCGGCGTTTTCAAAAAAACCGCGGGCGACTTTGCCAGTCCTGTGAACGCTAGTACCCCGGCCAACGTTCAAACCCCGCCCGGCGTTTTCAAAAAAACCGCGGGCGACTATGTCAGTCCTGTGAACGCTAGTACCCCGGCCAACGTTCCCAGCGAACCCCCGGCCAACGTTCCCAGCGAACCCCCGGCCGACGTTACTAGTCCGGCTGGACTAGCGAGCCCTGCGGTCAACCCCGTTAGTGCGACCCCTGCCGCCGTGCCTGCTGCTACTCCAGACAGTACTACCTAGGCCGTTTGATTCTTTATCCCTCAAGCGTTGTAGAGAGAGACTTGTGAATACATGAAAATGCTTCGCTACTTAAGCTCGACTTGATTTTGCGAGGATTTTAGAAATAGAAAAGAGAGATTGGATGGGAGACGTCTCTCTGATAGTGATAGGTTCCTACTTTAAAGAGATACGATCCCGCGCTGAGTACCTAGATTAGGTACGGATAAGTCGTGTAAGACACATGGCAGATCTAGGATCGCGACAACTTCAACTCGTAGGCATCTTGCATGTTCGGACAGAGAATCACTTGTCAATATACATTCAATTGAACAAGTCCCTGACTTGGTTCTCTTCATTTACTGACTGGGAACTCTCTTGGGGTGTGGTGTTTTTTCGTCGTTAACAGATATTCGGTTGCGTCAAAATTCAACCAAACGAATTCAGTCGATTCAAGGTAGTAATCGACATCTACGACTCAAGTTTCAACACATCTACGCACCCGTGGACAACGAAACATTTCAACAGTTTTCTTTTTCCGACCTACCTATAGCTCCGATTCTTTACCCACATAATGTTAATTCAACTGGCGTAAAGAGATGAAGTATGTCGTCCAAACTTGATAATCCGTGGGCGTTTTCGGGGAGCCCAAGCATTCTTTGGTGACTGCGTCATCGCTGTTCTTTACCAGGCACTAACCTGCTGAGCTGTGTCAAATATGGCGATAATTGTACTTACCTTATTTACTTCTCTTTTGTAGCGTTCGAAGGTTGTCGTTTTATCTTCGAAAATGCCTGCCGCTTGCTCATGTTGTCTTGAACTCTCCACTAAAAATCGATGGGGCAGCTACGACAAAATCCCCTATCATATATCTTAGCAATATTTTCTGCAGATAAGGGTATCTGATTTGATTAGCCCTGTTGACTGATGGACTTTCCAGTGATTCCGTCTCCGAGCTGTTCCAACTATATATATATTGCGAGCCGTATAGACGTTGATTTTTTATATCTAATATTTGACACGGTTGTATCCCGTCATATTTCCCGGCTGTTACAGAAGTGCGTTTCCTGTCCGTGAGAGAAGGTTGTCATTCCATTTGAATATTGTGTGGTGAAGTGCCATTTTAATTATGGAGAACAGATGCGGACCAGTTATTTAAAGGATATAAGGTGTTCCAGCCGGTTAAGAAGTAACTATTGAGTATTGAAGCCATGTAACGGGGTTACATTGAGTTACATTGGTGTACGAAAATACACAACGGTTGAGGTCAAGTATTGACCGGTCCGAAAGGTTTGGACCTATTGATTGTTTTAACCAATCAGGGCGAGAGCCCTTAGTGAACCTGCCACCTGTTGGTACACAGGTGGTGTACATTACATTTCGGCTAGGTACGAATTGAGTAAGCTCTACTTAGTATTACATATAGTTTACATTAGTTTAATTAATTTAGGCTAATTACATAGGAAAAATCTAATGCGCCCCCCCCCATTTTGGCTAATGCGCCCCCCTAAATGAGAATTTCGAATATTTTTTCACAAAAAGTTAGGAAAGCGCTATTTGCCCCCCCCCCCCATTGCGAGAGAAAAATCACCCCAGCTTTTTTGCAAAATCACCCCAACCGTGGGCTTTTCACCCCAATCACCCGACCGGCGCTCGTTACTGACCCATCGATTGGGCGAAACTCTTTTTTCACAAATTAATGGCGTGAAATGTGATCGTCCATTTTTTACGTTAACGAGTCCAATATATTGTGACACTACACGAGAGTGAGAAGATGGATGGGAATATGGCGATGGACGGGAATGGAAGTACGTGTTTGCATGCTATGAAACAAGTGAGACACGCGTACAGTGTAGAGCGTATAGGGAACTTAGGGCATGATTTGATTCTTTGTGGGCAGTGGGTATGGTGAATTATGGCATGGGTGGGACGCCTGTGACGGCTAGAGGTGATCAGTCGACATGAGTTTTGGATCAATTGCACGATGGAAGTAAGGAGATGGCTGGCATGGAGACGGAACCGTTCGTGATGGATTTTTCAAGCAAGAGTCAGAATCGGAATCGAGGGAATTATCGCTGTAGCAAGAAGCGAGAAGGTTGAGAGCTTGGGAAGAAAGTTGAGTGCAGCTTTTTTGTGTCGTGTACAGTGTGGGGAACCGAAAAAGGGCCACGTGTGTCCACTTGTACCGTCGAATTACAAATGTAATCGCTGTGGATTGTCGAGAAACTCGTGTACTTGTGTTGGTGAGGAGAGAGAGGATTGTAAACGGTATCTCTATCGCTTTGGTTCATGAAATAAACATGTTGTGTGTGTTTTGTTGGCTTGATCGAACGCATACAGCGCCAACGATGCGAACGATCGGTGTAATGGGATGCCATTACATAATTTATATTCAAGTTAGAATATCACAGTTGAATTTCAGACGCGTTGTATGAAATTTAAATAAGAGATTATAAGTTATTATAATCTAAGAAGGAAAAGTCGATTCGGTAATAAATACCGAATCTTGCAGGTTAACTAATAGTACAGTTAGTTAAAGACTTGATATTATTATATTAATTAGGTAGTTACTATAATATTAGTCTCTAAACCACCCATTAAATAAACACTCTTAATTTTGCGTTCTTAGACCAAAGTGAATATTCATATATTTACTTTTAGTATAGGATTAGTTGTTATCAACTAATCCTGCCCTTATTGTATTGCGCGCTTCCTCGCAAAATACAGTGTAAGCCCGTAACAGGATCAGTCCTGTTACACCTGGTAGCACTTTGTGGTCCGTCTTAACGACCACAGTTCCGTTCCGCTAGTCAACTAGCGGAGCGAAGATTAAGAGCCGCTCGGCATCAAGTCGTGAGACATGACGCCTGCCGAGCGAGAGAGAACGCTGGAAGTGTTGACGAAACACTTCCCCCACTTCTCGTCGCGTAGTAAAGACGCGACGGTAGAAATGGTTAGGTCCATGGGGACCGACATCCTTACCTTCCTCCTGGGTAAGACCCCGGAGGAAGCGATAGAGGTGGTGAATCGCTTTAGGCGAAACCACCTAGAAAAGCCAGCACGGCCCGCGCAAGAGGCATCGCGGACCGCACCTGCACCTGCAACGCATAGCGTTGAAGTGGTAAAGGCGCGAGTACCGCCCTTTACCGGTGAAGGGGGCGAGCCCCTTCGTAGATGGTTCGCAGAGGTGGAAGATGCCATCTCTGCGCAAAATATTGTTGACGAACGTCAACAGGCGTACTTCGCCACAACATGTCTGGGCGGCAGAGCCAGGGAATGGGCGATGAGTCGCAGAGCCACTGATGACTCTGCGTTCCTTACTTATAAGGAATTAAAAGCTGAGCTAAAGCTCAACTTTGAAGCTCCAGAAATGGAGCTAAGTAGTCGGCAGGATTTCATGGAACTCCGGCAAGGTAAGCTTGACCTTCAAGCTTACGCTCAGAAGACGCAATATTTGCTGTCAAATATTGTGTATGAGCCGGTGCCCCCTGCTATGCAGGTCACTGTCTTCATGAAGGGACTCAATGATGGTCCCGTCAAACAGAGTCTCTACCGGCACCCGCCAAAGACTCTAAGGGATGCCATTGATATGAGCATCCGTGAAGATTTCAGCATGCGATCAGCGTCATCGCATGATGGATACAGCCGAAGGGCTCAACAGCCCTTCGCTTTTGATATGCCGCAACAGCATGTCAAAAATCAGCATTCGGGCAGACGAAGTTCACACTTCGTCTCAAGAAACAGCCACCCGCGCCAGAGCATGGGCGGTGGAGGTCCAGAGCCGATGGACCTATCGGTTGCAGTTGCTTCGAGTTCGAAGCAACAGAAATTTAAGAAGAACATTCGCTGCAATAGATGCGCGAAAATGGGGCATTTTGTCCATGAGTGTATGGCACCGCGTCCGGTGCAATGCAGTCAGCGGATGGAACCGTCATCTGCACGGCGACACCAACAGGGACATCACCCTGTTGGTGCAAAAAACGTAAATAACCAGTAGGGGCGGGGCGCCCTACTGGGAATGTTATCCCACATGCCGAAATAGGGAATGTGAGGGTAATAGCCCAGACGGGACTATGTCCTGTCAAAATGTGCAGGGTGATGATAAGCGTCTTATCACCCTGGAGGTTAAGCCGCACGGGAGCGATGTCCCCATGC
>CM047591.1:1651674-1677509 GCA_026184515.1 Peronosclerospora sorghi
TGGGGACATCGCTCCCGTGCGGCTTAACCTCCAGGGTGATAAGAGGCTTACCATCACCCTGCACATTTTGACAGGACATAGTCCCGTCTGGGCTATTACCCTCACATTCCCTATTTCGGCATGTGGGATAACATTCCCAGTAGGGCGCCCCGCCCCTACTGGTGATTTACGTTTTTTGCACCAACAGGGTGATGTCCCTGTTGGTGTCGCCGTGCAGCTGACGGTTCCATCCGCTGACTGCATTGCACCGGACGCGGTGCCATACACTCATGGACAAAATGCCCCATTTTCGCGCATCTATTGCAGCGAATGTTCTTCTTAAATTTCTGTTGCTTCGAACTCGAAGCAACTGCAACCGATAGGTCCATCGGCTCTGGACCTCCACCGCCCATGCTCTGGCGCGGGTGGCTGTTTCTTGAGACGAAGTGTGAACTTCGTCTGCCCGAATGCTGATTTTTGACATGCTGTTGCGGCATATCAAAAGCGAAGGGCTGTTGAGCCCTTCGGCTGTATCCATCATGCGATGACTCTGATCGCATGCTGAAATCTTCACGGATGCTCATATCAATGGCACCCCTTAGAGTCTTTGGCGGGTGCCGGTAGAGACTCTGTTTGACGGGACCATCATTGAGTCCCTTCATCAAGAAAGTGACCTGCATAGCAGGGGGCACCGGCTCATACACAATATTTGACAGCAAATATTGCGTCTTCTGAGCGTAAGCTTGAAGGTCAAGCTTACCTTGCCGGAGTTCCATGAACTCCTGCCGACTACTTAGCTCCATTTCTGGAGCTTCAAAGTTGAGCTTTAGCTCAGCTTTTAATTCCTTATAAGTAAGGAACGCAGAGTCATCAGTGGCTCTGCGACTCATCGCCCATGCCATGGCTCTGCCGCCCATACATGTTGTGGCGAAGTACGCCTGTTGACGTTCGTCAACAATATTTTGCGCAGAGATGGCATCTTACACCTCTGTGAACCATCTACGAAGGGGCTCACCCCCTTCGCCGGTAAAGGGCGGTACTCGCGCCTTTACCTTTTCAACGCTATGCGTTGTAGGTGCGGTTGCGGTCCGCGCTGCCTCTGGCGCGGGCCGTTCTGGATTTTCTAGGTGGTTTCGCCTAAAGCGATTCACCACCTGTATCACTTCCTCCGGAGACTTACTCTGGAGGAAGGTAATGATGTCGGTCCCCATAGACCGAACCATTTCCACCGTCGCGTCTTTACTACGCGACGAGAAGTGAGGGAATTGTTCATTCACCACTTCCAGCGTTCTCTCTCGCTTGGCAGGCGTCATGTCTCGCGACATGATGCCGAGCGGCTCTTAATCTTCGCCCCGCTAGTTGACTAGCGGAACGGAACTGTGGTCGTTAAGACGGACCACAAAGTGCTACCAGGTGTAACATGACTGGTCCTGTTACGGGCTTACACTGTATTTTGCGAGGAAGCGCGCAATAAAATAAGGGCAGGATTAGTTGGTAACAACTCATCCTATAATAAAAGTAAATATATCAATATTCACTTGTTGCTTAGAACGCAAAATTAAGAGTGTTTATTTAATGGGTGGTTTAGAGGCTAATAGTATAGTAACTAACTAATTAATATAATAATATCAAGTATTCAACTAACTGTACTATTAGTTAACCTGAAAGATTCGGTATTTATACCGAATCGACTTTTCCTTCGTAGATTATAATAACTTATAATCTCTTATTTAAATTTCAGACAACGCGTCTGAAATTAAACTGTGGTATTCTAACTTGAATATCAATTATGTAATGGCACCCATTACAATGAGCCTGATCGAGATGATTAATGCGAAGTAGAGCGTATAGTGGATTGCCGAATTAAGCAACGGACAAGAACGGACGCTGGATGAAGGAATATTACGTCAAGTGGAAATATACTGATGAGATGACATGGGAACCAGAAGATAATCTTTTCTGTACCGTATTATTGTACGAGTTTTACGCGCAGCGATCTTGGGAAAATCGGCACTACGCATCCCAGACAAAAGAATAGGATACAGCTGAGGTTGAAGGGTAAGAATCCTCACAATATGAGAGGAGTGAAGGAGAGAGATAACAAGAAATAACAAGAAAATAAAAGAAAATGGCAAGAAGAAGAAAAAAAACAAGTAAGAAAAAGACCTCAGAAGATGTATTGCATCCCTATCACGAACCCTTGTTGGTTGTGATGAGTAGAATGAGGATCTGGGTTGGCTGCATTAGGAGTAGAAGCGAATTACAAAGAAAATATACATGTTTAAACAAGAACTGAATTTTGTTGGAATATGTGGATAAATCACGTTTCAATTCAATCTTTGAATGGCGAAATATGTTTAACTATGACGATGATGGTATGGAGCGTGAGCCTAGAGTGCTCAATGAATCAACAAAAGATGTGAACCCGGTGTGTTGAGGAAGCGTGTACGAGGAGATACCTCTAAAGTCCCAAAGGTGCAAACCTGTACTCCCAACATACGATAACACGAAGAAACGCACAACAATAATGAGATTGTACGAAGAGATACCTACCAAGGTCCTAGAGGTGCAAAACATTTACGGAAATAACAAGATGATACGAAGAGATACCTGTCAAGGTCCCAAAGGTGCAAAACCTGTAGATCTATTGTAAAATAACACGAAGAAACATGTGCATCGAAGACAGCCGTACGAAGGGATACCCAATGAGGTCCAACAAGTTCAAAACCTGTACTGACAGTTACAATATGTCACGAAGAAAAAAACAATCCACGGGGCGATAAACCTGGGTGTCAATGGCGGCTATACGAAGCTATACCAAATAAGGTGCTAACGGTGCAAATCCTGTATGGCAATCATGAGGTACACAGAAGCAACTGATCTCAAGAAAAATATCTGGGCATTAGTAAAACAAGGACAAAACAGAGCACACGGCATGGGTCAGGCCCAGAAAGTGTCAACTTGGCCTCAGAGGTGTGACGAAGCAAATGAGTGCGCAACCTGTTACATTGAGAAGATGATATATATCAAGGAAGGCACAAAGACTTGACATACCGGGGTTGGAAGAGCGCCTAAAGAGTGGAATCACCTACGCCAAATATCCTGAGGCCGTGTGTGGATTCATAGGAACGCGCGAGATATCAGTGGGAGCGTGAGTATGGAATGACTGGTGTTGGATAAAGATAAATTTTTGGGTGAAAGATTTCAACCAATTAAATGCTACTGGTACCGGACAGAACAGTACCGGCCGAGCAGCACCGGCCAGAGCAGCACCGGCCAGATCGAGACCAGACGAATTACGGAAGTTCCGAATATGATTTGATCACTATTAGATTTTTGGGTGAAAGTTTTCGACCAATCAAATGCTACTAGTACCGGCCAGAGCAGCACCGGTCAGATCAAGACCGGACGAATTATGGAAGAGCAGTACCGGCCAGAGCAGGACTGTACAGATTAATACCGGACGAATTAAGGAAGGTACGAGTATGATTAGATTAATATTGGATTTTCAGGTTAAAGTTTTTGACGAATTAAGTAATACCGGTACCGGCCAGGTCAGATGATCTCAGAGTATGATTGGGCTAATAGTGAGAGTATTATGGACCAATCAGGATATTGCTTCAAACAATTGCCGAGGAACCGACAGCAGGACCGGATAAACTATTACCGGCCAGCTCAGTACCGGTCAAAGCAGCTAATGCAAGAAATTGACCAATGAAACGTCTACTATAGGCCTATATTATACCAACGTTAAATTACCAGTTAAGAAAGAGGATAACATCTGTAGCTGCCTACGCGTTCAACCGGAACACTTACGAGATGAACAACATTGACATGATAGAAACGCTCTTAAGTTTGAAAGCGTCAGGACAGTTAGCCAGCGGGGTGGAGAACAACAAGGAAGGTTCCCGCACCTCTGAAACTGTACCTCCTATAACAAGCGAATCAACAACCACGACTGCACCAGCATCTGTACTTTCCCCTAAGTAGACCAAAGACGAGAAGGAAGGTTTATTAAGGATAAAACGTGCAAGTGAAAGTCTAGCAACATGGGCTCCTGGTATATATGACTTATACAGTCAGCAGTGCCACACAAAAGGATGGACCAAACGAACTGAGGAAGGGGTCAAGTCTATGTTAAGGCGACTGGGAGTTAAACGAAAAAAGGATGTCGAATGGGATGAAAATGAAGTGGAATGGTTGAAAATTCTGGTAGAACTGAAAACAATTGCAACACAGATAGCTGAGCCATAGTCGGTACATTTTCCTCACTCTAAGAAGATGCACACCGCACTGGCCGTGAAAAGGAAGATACAAGCATTGCGCCACTCCATGATTATCAATCCCAGGCACAACCGGACCAAGATGAAACCCAATGTAAACATAGAGAAGGATATCAGAAGATGGACGAAACAAGAAGATGATATATTGGTAGAGGCGATGAAACGTGGAGATGTGGATGTAAAATCAATCGCTAAAAAATTGCATGATGCAACCAACACGACCAAACCCAAGTATATGCCAAGAACGGATAGTGGAATTAAGCATAGGCTCCATCCACTGAAACGTTAGATCTATAACACCGAATACTCATTCATACGGCCAAATTCCCAGCTGGAACAAGGAATTCATGTAAACGACGATGAAGAACAGACTAATATGGACCAAACAATGTCGAAGAGCCAGAGCCCAGGATCAAAAGAGGAAGGAAAGTTAGAACAGTTAACAGAGTTTACGCTGACTCAACTGGAACTGCAAAGAATGTTGGTTGAGGATGTAAATAATTGCAAGGATGTGGCATCTGAAGGTGCAGTACAAGTCACAAAAGAGATGAACTTCAGAGAAGACTTAGAACAACAGCAAATGGTCAGCGAGGATGTGAATGTGGGAGTTGCAAGTACTAAGTATCATGCAGTGATGACCAAGAAAACTGAACATACGAATCAACAAGGTGTAAAAGAGATGAACTCCAGAGAAGACTTAGAACAACGGCAAATGGTCAACGAGGATGTGAATGTGGGAGCCACAGATACTGAAATACATATAGTGGTGACCAAGAAGATTGAATCTACGAATGAAAAAACGCTGGGAGAGACACTAGATGATGAGAAATCTAGATGCACCTTAGAGTATGAAGAAGAAGAAGAAAAAGATATTCCAACAGTGGTCCGATTCGATAGAAGGCTCGGGATCCAGTTCTAGTAATTGTGGTGTGAAGGACTTGGTATTTAGGGAAGATGAGCTGTCATATAATAAGGGTTGTGAGGCATCGAAGAGGAGGATAAATATGTCTCCGAAGGTATTGACTCCTCTACAGCTGCAGATAATGAATATGATGGATTATGTGGAGAAGTTCTGAGCAACCTTACTCCGATGACTGACACAAATGCAGAGGTGTCTCAAACAGTTACTCAAAGGAAGGAAGAATATCGAAATTACACGTTTAAGGAGGGTCTTATCACAGAAGAATGTCGAGAGTTAGTGTGGCGTAGTGAACATAAGCAAGAGTCAACTGCAAGTCAGGTGATAACGCTGTCGAATGTCGAAATAGAATGGTGCCAGGAGGTCGATAACCGCACTGTCGACCCAGAAGCTATTATTATCAAATACCGATCTTTGAACTTACACAGAGAACATGGTGGAAGTCGGCAAATTAAATCGATCAC
Source organism: Peronosclerospora sorghi (assembly GCA_026184515.1). Taxonomy (NCBI): domain Eukaryota; phylum Oomycota; class Peronosporomycetes; order Peronosporales; family Peronosporaceae; genus Peronosclerospora; species Peronosclerospora sorghi. The sequence goes on from CM047591.1 coordinate 1,657,320, forward strand.
TCCAGAAGATTCAAGGAAAGTATTATTCTCTGTCACGCTACTGTTAAGAAATCCAGAGTCTTTAGTGGTTTTCCTTCGTGAGTGCTGGGGTGATGGTTATGTACCTTGCAGAGATGACTTGTGTAGTATGAGCTATGATGTGACTATACCACAGTTCAAATATCAAGGAAAGTGCAGACATTGGCTATATATTAAATATCGGGAAGTGTGCATGGATAATTTTACGTCGGTAAATGGCTACCTTCTTACTATGTGTTCGATAACACATTTAGACGCATTTTTCGCTACCAACCCAGCTCAATACGAATGGGTGACAGAAGATGTTGCATCAACCATTGATCTTCATGTGTCGTTCTATGGAGTTGGGCAGTGTTTAGCCAAAGTGTGGAATACCTAAAAAAAAACTGACAGCGGGCCTCCCATTTCATGACATTAATTAGAGGAGTGTTATATCTTCATGTAGCCGGAAATGGCGCAAACGAACACATAACCACAAACACAGAAAACTTACGGAGATGGGATTATGGAAAATTATGTATCCTACGGCACAATAAAGTGTGGTTTTTGGATTGGGGAATAGTATGTTCCGTTGGATTCCGATACGTCATCCTAACCACCACTAGTGGGGGATGTGTACATAGTAACATCTACAAGTTACGATGGTTACCTATGACCAATATTATGAATCATGTCAGAAAATTCGGCATGATGGATAAGTTAACTAGAGAGCCGAAGCCATCATTATTAAAATTGATGATCAGAAAAGAAACTGTTGAGTCACTGAGGGATGTATCGGTGATGGCTAGAGCGGAACAGACACGTGTGTATAAAGAATTTCAACACACGTTATATACGGAAAAGATGAGAAAGATACGGCCAGCCGTGGAGACTAAAAGAATTGTTTTAGCTCGTGGTCCATATGGAGGTGGAAAGACCTCTACCATTACGGCTGTTGTGTTGTCACTATTAGTAGTGTTTCCGCATTATCGTACTGCCATCGTTTCGGAAACTAATGCAGCTATTGACGAAGATTTGAAAAGATTGATGGACTCAAATCAGATAAAGGACCATGAAATAGTTCGCTTGGGTGAAATAAAAGGCACCATGTTAGTGACAGATGCTGAAAGATACGGACGGATGTTTCTCTCGGAAATATTGCAGCAATAGCAGCGCTCATTGGAGGGTACGTTAATCGAAAGTAAATTCATTCGAGATTAAAATGGAAGGAGAAAGATACAATGGACCAAGCACGCGTAATTGTTGCTACGTCGGCGCAATTAGGGCGACCAGATTTTCAGATTTTCAAACAGTGCTCTATAATGTAATTATTAATGATGAAGATGCCCAAACAGCGGAAGTAGGATTATTGCAGGCTATTAGGCCAATATTGGGGGTTCTCGTATCAGTGGGTGATCCTTATCAGCTTTTTTCATATTCTCCCATGGATGAAATGTTGAGACATCGTTTCCATAGTGGTGCTCGTCGTTGCAAAATTACATGGGGATTGTTACACTCCATCGAACATTTTCGAGCAGTCCGACAACTATCACCTGCATTTCCTGGGATGACCATGACGGCAGAGTTCAGAAGCCATCCAAAGATCACGAAACTGTTGCAAGTATTTTATCCCTACACTATCCGAGATAGAGCACTTAAATCACGGGATTATTTGGATGCGTGAATTTTAATAGCATGGAGGTTATAGATTGGTCCAGAACAACTGATCGTTGCCCTTCTAGGAAGCGGAGAATCACTGGTGACCGGGTTGTGTGGATTAGTTCTCAGGAATGGATGGATGAATACGATCGTCAAGAATACAGACATGGAAACGTTATCGACTGGCGATTATTATATAGTTGTTGGATAAAATACACGCCTATCTGATGAATGAAATGTTGAGAGCGAACACTGCCATCAGAAAGTCGGTGTTAATAATTTCACCCTACCAAAAAACAAGTCACAGCAGTACAGGCGCAGCTACGACATTTGAACTATATGCACGAGGACTGTTTGGACATTGACGTAGCTACTACCGATTCCAGTCAAGGTCGTGAAGCTGATATTGCGATTGTGTCGATAGTTCGGTCACATGCGCTAGGATTCCTGGAATGATATCCTTCAATATCTTCGGTAACCCTCAGCAGATCCCGTGATTATCTTTTCATAGTAGTTGCTCGCTATGTATTTGAGCAAAAAAAGTGCTTGGAATAAGACGATGCACATATTCAAGGAATATGACACCCCATGTTTTGACTATGACTGAAGATTCCGAACATACTATTTGAAATGGGGTTGAGAGGTATTTGTGTGCGTGCCTTTTGCTCGCCTACGCTGAAGTTACGCAAGGGACGGTTGTGTTGAAGTGGCATTTCAATTATGGAAAACAGATGTGGACCAGTTATTTAAAGGGTATAAGGTGTTCCAGCCGGTTAAGAAGTAACTATCGAGTATTGAAGCCATCACTGAAGTAACCGAGAAGTAGTAGGTGAAAAAAGTGTTTGACGTGGATATAGGACTTAGTAATACTTAATAGATTCTAATTATCCCCCTTTGAGAACATTCGTCAGCAACCTCACAACAATCCTACCAAACAGTCCTATAGTAAAACTAAGTTTAATACAAGAAGGTCGTTTAGTGAGCACCTAAGTGAGAGAGGCGACAGTCATCTCGGACTACTGGAGTTGGGGGCAGCCTGAAACACTTCGGGAAGTGTGCTATGAAGTGTTTGGTGACGGTTCGGACGTTAGTATTAAAAACCTGGTAAGTTTAAGTAGGAAGGATAGGTTTATTGCCTTCTTGTGTTGTAATATGAGGGGAAACACTGAATTTTAAGTTCCTTCACGACAGTTGGCCAAACCTTCCGTTCGTACCTTGTTAGTTTTCTCTGTTCTACCTTGACTGGGCCTCCAATTGAATGATGCACTCGTTATCCGCTTTCCAGCTAGTAGCTCCGTTCTATTAATTGTAAAATGTTTTCGCAGCCCATCTCATAATTGGGGATCTATCCTACTGCCTGCATCATATTGAGACATTCCCTGGGACACGATTGTGTTTAGCTAGTCGTTTTATATGATTATAGCACGGAAAAACGTTGTTCATTGTTTCATGCCTGGTTTCTTTAAAACCCATGTCGTCCAGGCGGGAAAATAATATTTTCCTTTTGTATTAACAAAATCATTGCATTTTTTAAACTGTGTTTTGCATAAAATAGGGATCGATGCTAGCCTGCATTGCGGGAGGGGGAAAGCTGAGTTTGATACATTTTATGCCTGCTCTTGGTTGTATACGTGTATTACTCCCAGAGAAATTACTTCTGAAGTTTTTGCATTTTTGCCCATATATTTCAAAAACTGTTGCCGTAAAGATAATTGCCGGTGAAATTATCATATTGGGCATTTTCCATGTTTGTTCCTACTTTGGTTGATGTTAAGATCGTAGTTCTACATTGCGTATTATTGATAAGACTTGTGCGCTAGAAGTTAAATTCCGAAGTGAATATATTTTAGGTCCTTAGTCCGCTTAATGTGCTCCCTTTAAGCCTACTGTCTTTTCTACTGGATACACACCACTGGAATCTTTAGTGTATACTGATGTACCCATGTGAAACTATGACGTCAGCACTGTGGCGTAATCTTGCCCATAATCATGTGGTGTCTTTTGCCTGTCTAACATTCATGCAGCGGTGTAATACTAACACTCCAACTCACCGCTAATTTTGTACTCGCACTGCACCTATACCACTTGCATCCAGTAGATCTTGAGTCGCTTTTTCCCAAGCGCTTGGTCAGCATATCCGCAAGTTGATCCACAGTCGACACATTTTCGACCGCGATGTTGTTCCGTGCCACAGTTTCCCGAAAAAACTGGTGGCGGATGTCGACGTGCTTAGTCCTGGCGCTGTAGCCTGCATTATTGGCAAGTCCGAGTGCACCTTGATTGTCTTCGCAGATCAAGGTAGCTCCCACTTGTTCATGGCCGAGATCCTGAGCAAAGATCGCATCCATAGAACCTCCTGAGTACATAGACTTAGCGTCATATATTCCGCTTCCGCATAGCTTAGCGCCACCATGCACTGATACTTTGACTTAAAAATCACCGGTGCACCTTCGATCACAACCATGATCCCTGAAACCAAACGTCGTTCATCGGTATTGTTGCCCCAGTCTACATCTGTATGCTGTAGCCTGAACCCCACTCGTAAGTGACTCCATCTTTCCTTGTCGTCTTGAGATAACGGAGTACTCGAATCCAAACTTTTCAATGCTGCCTACCCGGATTTTCCAAGAAGTGAGATAATTGTGTAATTACATACGCAATATCTGGACGCGTACATGTTGCGATGTACAGTAAACATCCAATCAAGGACCTGTACGGCTTCGACCGCATCTCTTTCTTCTCATTGTTCTTGGTTGGTGATTGCATCTTTCATAACTTTAAACCCGGATCGCATGGGTTGGTCACTGCTTTGGCATTTTCTTAATTAAATCTAACCACCACGTCGTCGATGTAACGAGTTTGTCGCATCATGAGTGTGCTGCCGTTATGTTCATGGTCGATCTCTATACCAAGAATGTAATTAGTCTTTCCCATCTCCTTCATCTTGAATGAGCGCTTGAGTGCTGACTTCACATTCTTAATTTCTTCTGTCGTCTTGGCAGTGATGATCATGTGGCTGCATGACAATAGGTCTCTCGCCAACATTAGCCCGGCCTCGCAGAACAAATAAAATTAGTCTCGTCTGAGTACACGATAAATGCACCGTCCATAACGTATTCAAGTACCACCGTGGTTAAAATCTGCCGCAACCTCGTCGTTGCACGTAATTGGTTCGATAGACGAACTACATAGTACATTAAACATCATTTATAAGCTGGTACATTCTATATATTTCATCTTACCTTTTTAATGGAATATAGTTAGCCGCATAGGTGGCGGATCACCGATTCAGACACCGTCACGCCAAAATCAAACAAGATGAGATATTTAAAGTTACATAAACAATGTAAAAAAACTGAAAAAATGAAGTATAATATTCAAAATTTTGACGAGAACACACGCGTCCATGACACACTGCATAAAATTCAATGCAAGATGGTATTTGGTAATTCATTTACCTCGTCAAATGAAATGTATGAGATAGAGGCGGCCACGGACATATCCTAAGTGCATGATTTATGCAACAGAAATTCAAGAAAATATTGGTGGAGAGGAGAAAGGCGAGCACAGAATTTTGGCATACCATCAACGGCATGTGCAAGCACGTCATTTCATTGAGGAGTACGTTAACGTTTCAATCTGCCAAGCCTAATGTGGGATTGGTATAGAATTTCAAATGATCTTTCATGCATATTCATTTATGGTGATTTCGTTGGGGAGCAGAAAATTAACGCGGTCTGGCGAAAAGTTCAGGACGCCCAGACACCTGCTAGCGTATTGGAGAATTGCGAATTATACAGTCAAGAACAAATTTTACGATGAAGTCCAATTTGAGCTAGGCATATTTTACATAGATCATCTGCAAAGAACTGGCATATAGAATTACAAAAGTGAGAGGCTCTTTCACGCAAAAAAAAACGGGGAAAAATAGGATGCAAGCATATAACACACGCGAAGGTAAAATATTCCAATCGCATGGATGATCCAAGAAACACATTATACTACCGAGGAGGAAGTGGATAAATTGGAGTCATTATAGATTTAACGTGGGGCAAAAAAGATACCACCTATCGAACGCATCTGATGTCCATAAATCTCCGACCGGTGGAGTGGCAATATTCCTTACACCAGATAAAGCAAATCGGGCAACACTGTGGAACCTTACCAATGGTCCCACAGATACATGTATCTGCAGATAGAGGAGAGAAGCTACTGATTAACATGTATTCACCAAACCACTTCCAAGAAAAAACGAGAGCTTTGAAAATGCACACTTGTTTTTGACTGCAGCATAACAAGACAATATGGCCGCAACTTCAATTAGGTATCGAGTCTCCTGTTAGGTAGATTAGGAGATGTCAGAACTACCGAAAGAGGAAGTCTGTAGTGTAAGAAATTGACACGAGTTGGGGGCACGGCAAATTATCCTGGCGACTGTACCGGCCGTTAGCACCTGAAAGTCCGTCAGTAGTTTCTTTGAAGAAGCGCGCCCTACGTGATCATCGTATAGATTCACGGGAAGCAAGTAAGCCGTTCTTGATTCAGTAAAAAGTTATACTATATAATAGCGTCCTTAAGAATCTGAACCTAAAAAATCATAATAAAGGCAAAAAAGCTCAGCCAACTTCCTAATGTAGACATAACGGATAATCGGCCACTGCGGTCGCGTATTACTTGAAGTTTGCATACACTTTGTCTGAACTCCACACAATACTTAAAAAACCTCAACACGTAATTATATGTAGGGTCAGCCTACGTTCACCCTCCCCTTTGCTCCGGTCACACACCCTCCCTTTTTTGTGAGGGGTGTTTAGGCTCTCCCTATATATTAGGGCTCCGCATGGGCGGGCTGACGGGCTGGTATGGGATTATCCCCACGTAAGTCCACAAACCAATCTCCACATTAACCTGTTTCACGTTATCACGAATTTTCCACCATAAAAAGCAACCACAACTCCACAGACGAAGAAAATGTAAAAGTAGATCGGACTAAAAATAGTTAGCCTAAACATGCACTTTGATAGACCTATTTCATCATAACGAAAATAGACTGGCTGGATACTACTTTCCATTAGGAGCGGGTCGTCCTTCGTAATAGGATTTGTACAGGTCGCAAAGCGTTTTCACTTGATTGCAATGTTTTTGTCTTCTTCATAGTAGAGCTCTCTTTCAAAGTTCGACGGTTCAATGCCGGCACGATACCATCGACTAAAGAGCGTTAGCAAGTGTCCTCCAGCGTGATATCTACCTTTCATAGTTGATGACTCTGTGGTGGAGTCAAGTTCGAAATCGAATACATTTGTATCGACAACCTGACCACCACCATCGTGCCCAGCCTTCCAACTTACGGGGGGGGGGTACCCCGCGGACCTCCATTCGAAATCTGGTCCGATCGTCCGCTGCTGGCAGACTACCGGTCATCATCCAAAGACACTTGTTCCGATTCACTTAAGTTCATCTCACCCTGTGTACCCGATGTAATGGGCTAGTTACACACTCGTTGGATTGGGATCGCAGATCGATCTGATTCGGTCTTGAATATGAGACCGTGCTGGCTCGGTGTACCTGGGGCGGAACTCTTCACCCCAGGTACGTACAGACCAGAAACACTTCCAAAAGATAAATTCCAATAGGTCGATCGTCCAAACGATCTAGACCTGACCAATACGAAATAATAGAGGGTAGACCAACCAACCGGTCTAGCCCCTGACCAATATGAGAGAAGACCAAAACCGATCTAAACTCCAACCAATGTTACAATAAGCCAATATGTCCACGTAAAGACCCAATATGTCCGTGAAACTCCACAAACGATATCTCAACGTAAAGACCAATCCAGTGAATAGCACGTTCCAAACGTACTTGAGTCAAAGTGTCGAGATCGCCAAATCGTACTCCCGTCGAGGGACTTCCGGTGGCCAAAGTGCGCGTGCAGCGCGTCCAGACCGGGTATAATAGGCAAGAGGGGATAATTCAACCCTCTGCCCCCAAACACTCCGCGGCGGGTGGAGGCGACTAGTGTACGTGAAAAGAATAACGGCGGCCCCTTGCTGCGGTGTAGACCAAGACCAGAAGAGGTTTTTGGCACTTATTCCTAGACCAAAAGACTTCTACTTGGAAAATCCGCAACCAAAAGACTCTTACTTGGAAAATCCGCAACTAACCAATAATACTACCTCCCTATGGTCCCTAATTTACCCACACAAAATTATGTAAAATACCTAAAGTCAGGTGACTCACCCAAGACCTGCGTTCTTGATACTCCTTGAATCTGATAGGCTAAAAATCCCCCGTGTTTAGACCAATCGGAAACTCGACCAACTGCCTTGACCAAAAGTGACCAAATTTGTGGTACACTTCACCACAGCCGCCCCTGAGTCCGACCGTGTCGCACAACGATAACGGTCTGACTCACCCATCACTCGACCAACTGTACCTTGGTCACTCACACTTCTTCCCCATTTACCAAACATCTTCGACACCTGCGTCAGGTACTGCCTTTACTGCACTTGATCTTCTTATGCTTCCCTTTGACGCTTGTTCTTGTTGTTCATGCAGAAACTCTATGCGCCGAGTCGCCCCACCTTGCTTAGCCTGTCCGGTCGGCTCGGTCTGACAGCCCACATAATTCTCCTGCACCTCAAACATCGGATGGGTGTCAGACTGGAGCCGACACGCAGATGCAGGATATGCTTGCAGAAAACATGCGTCTCAGGACCCAGGTGGCCCACCAGGCAACACGAGGTGCGCATCTTTGGTCTTCGTCTTGTACTTGTCTTGGCCCTCGTTTGTCTTCAGCTCTCATTCCTCCCAGCGTCGTCAAGGCAATAGGTGCCTTGCTTGATGCCGATAGGCAGTCCGACGATCATGTTGACCAGCTTCGACCAATTTTAGAGTAGCTGGTAAGCGCGCGTCATGAGCTGTCCCGTCTGGAGGCTCATCAGTCCCATCTCCGGGATCAACTTGCACTTGTTCGCCGGCAGCAGCTGGACGGACAGTTTGACGCGACCTCACTGCGCATACAAGGTGACGACTTCTCGCGACGCATTTACGAGCTTCAGATTTCAATTCAAGACCAGACCGGGAATTTCCGGTCTTATCAAGACAAGTCAGACGCTTGGACGCTAGAGTCGTGTCGTCGTCAGGTGGCACTAGACCAGTGCCGCCAGCGCTCGATGAACTTGCTGCATCCGTGTTCGGTTGCTTCCTCCAGCATAGATTGGTCTGCGTCGGCAACCTTAGTCACCTCGGAGCAAGACCAAGACCGCTTGCAGCAGGACCAAGACCGACATCGTTCATTGGCTGATATTCAGCAGCCCGAAATTGCACAAAAAATCGAAGAAGCGCGCGGACGCGCCGGGTAGCGCGAGGGCGCGGGGCACTGCGCGCGGACCCAGACTCGGGGGGAAGCGTGCAGTGCCTCATAAGCGAGCCAAGACACAGGCGCTTCTTATGGACTCGGACTCGGACACGGACGAAATCTACAGCCCCTCGGAAAGTCGAGCGCCCTCGCGCCATACTGCAAATCGCACCAAGCACACAGGGATCTCGTCCGAGGAGGACTCCAGCGAAGGGTCCTGCGATTCCGAGTTTATGGTCTCCATCCAGTCCAAGTCACGAACGAAATTACGTGAAAGTTTCATCCAAGTGGCGTCGACATTGGGGTCAGAACAGAAGACCGGTTTGCCAAGTGACGCCACACCAGTATCGACATCAGCGAAGCCGGCGCCTTCGGTTCTCCCCGGGACATCCGAGCTTCACAAGTACGCTCTACTGAAGAACATGGCGGTTGACACCAGCTCCCTTCCGCCGCGGACGTTTGAAATCACTTTTCCTTGGTCGTCGGGGCAAATCAGCTGTTTGCGCCGGTCTACCCTGACCAAGCATCTTCTGTCCCGGTCTTTCTCTCGCTCGGACCCCTGGCTTTTTCCACCGGCCAAGAAAACCCCTGCCGCGTCTGCATGGAGGGAGGACTTGATTACGTCGGCGCAGATCTCCCGCCTATACGGCGATGAACCATGGAAAATTTTCGAACACCCCAAGATAGGACTTGTGTTCCACTTGACTCCGTGGATCGGCACTTTGCTAGGCCGGGTGAAGAATTTCAACAAGATCCACGGCCAAGAAATTTGGGAAGCGTCCCACTACTTGATGCTTCCCCCCTACCGGGTGCTACAAGATCCGGGCCTGGCGACGTTCCAGAGCAAGCGCAAGCGACGTCGAATTCGGGAGGGCGAGGCTTGGCAGTCCCTGTTCCAGTACATTTTGGACGGGATGCGAGCCCGCGAGTGTGACGTCGACATGTTCTTGTACCCGGTGTTCCTCCACCTGCCGAGGCGTCGCGTTGAGAAGACCAGACTGATGGCCGACGACGGCATATGGTACCCCGGTCTTGATTGCGCTGAGCCGGTCGCGGACCTCAAGGATGCTTTGGTCCAGCTTGACCGGAAGGACCCCTGGCGTAACCAGTTTCAGTATCAAGTGGAAAATCATCCGTCGATGGTCATCGGCCGTCTGTGGGGCGATAGCAAGTGAATTCGCAGGTAGTCGACCAGATAACTCGTAATACATGTCATCATTTCTTTTTCATATGTCCGATCGTCAAATCACTTGAACTAATGTTACCACTCTCTCCATAGTTGCACCGAACACGTTATCGTAAACAGTTCCACCCCCATCACGAAAAATAGTCATCACATTCGTCATTTCGCTACTCCAATTCGTCACAGTTCATCACAATTTCACATCAACTCCGGACCTTCCACATCTTCACACCGGTCTAGACCGACCGATGCTACTGCGTGTCTTGGTCTTGGTCTTCATGAGTCTGCATCACTGCGAAGCGATTACGACTGACTCGTTCTCGTTCGAACTCTCGTAGAAGAGCCACACAATTCAAATCGAGCTCGTCGACCCAAGTTGATTCATCATGGTCCTTCCATCGGACCAGGTACTCTCGGTGAGTCCGACCGAACCTGGTCTTCTTGGTCGACCAAACATCTAAGACCTTCTCCACTTCAAACTCGTCTTCCTCTAATGGTCGTTCTCAACTGTCCTCCGGCAGTAACGCTTCATCGAAATCAAATCTTTGTTCTTCGTCTACCAGACAGGGAGTTTTGGGTCGATCAGGAAATTCTCGGACCAGCTTCAACTTGGACACATGCACGATCGGGAAGACCTTGTAATCTGTACCAGTTGTTACTAGACGGGCATCGTGCTCACCGATCAGCTCGGCAACACGGAAAGGTCCGTGCCACATGTGATCCAGATTCTTCGCATAGCCCTCTTTCACTACGTCTAGGTATAGCCATACCCTAGCCCCTGGTTCTATACCGTGGGGTCGGACCTGGTCATTGGTCCGGTCTGCCCGGTCTTGTGTGGCCTGACGCAGCTTTTCGTTTACGACTTCTTTTGCATGCTGGTAGTGTTTCTGGACCTGTATGCGCCAGCGTCGAGCATCGCGATCGTGGGTCGGGGTGCAACCGATAGTTATCGCAGCTTCCAGTGTCGACCGAGGGTCCCACCCATATGTCAGATAAAAAGGCGTTTCTCCTCGGACCCTATCGGTCGCCGAGTTGAGTGCAAACACCAGCCTTTCTGCATACCCGTCCCAATCTCGCTGGTCTGGGTCAGCAACGTACATCTTGATCGCCCTCGTTATGGTCTGCACCATGCGTTCCGCCGATCCATTTGCTTGCGGACGATATGCCATCGTCGCACTCTGTTTCTGGCCCAGCATGTTATTGAACGACCGGAACACCTCGGCCATAAAACCGGGTTCCCGATCGTGCCTGATAACCTCGCTGGAGCCGAATCTTCGGAACACACATTCTTCGTAGCTCTGGGCGATCTGCTCCGCAGACCGAGATGCACTTGCCTTCGCAATAACTAGACCATTGAATAGGTCTACCCAGATCAGCAGCTCAGTGTTTCCGCGCGTTGATCTAGGCAGTGACGGTATGTGGTCCATCGCCATGACCTGGAAAGGGTAGGTAGCTTCGATATTTCCGGGCGATCGCCCCTTCATTACCGGTCTACCCTTTCCGGTCTCGTAATCCGTGCAACAGCCCACATATTTCTTCACACTGCGGAAAAGACCTCTCCAGTGGAAGTGGGACCTGATCTTGTGATAGGTCCTGCCTATGCGCTGATGTCCCCCTTCTAGACTCACGTGATAGTGATGAAGGACATCCGGCTGCAGCAACTCGGGGATCACTAATTTCGCCAGTCGGTCCCGGTCTGCACTGTCTTGGTCGGCATCGCGGCAGTAATACAATAATCCATTATCATCCACTTCGTAGCTATCCGCGATCTTGATGCACTCTTTCGCTTGATGGTTCGTCAACTTGGACAGTTCACCACGCAGGTAGGTCTTCAGGTTCATAATCCATTCTTCTTCGTCCTGCGCCTTGATGATCCGTTCCATACTTAACTGTTGAACTGCATATTCGTTCAAACTTTCCTTCGGGAACGGTCGGCGAGACTTCTGAGCTTTCGATCTAGTCGCGACCATCACATGCACCTGGACTGGGGCGTTCTTGGGTCCGATCACCTCTGGGAGCCTGTTTATATTCACCAATTCATCCAGAACGGCCTTCTCGGTGATCGTAGCCCCGGTCTGGTCTTGCATGGCCTTGGTCGCGAGGTAGTCGGCGCTTCTGTTCCAGTCCCGTTTCACGTGCAATAGCTCGTGGTTGGGGTGGTCCTTCAATGCCTTCATTACTCGATCATTTAGCGTCCTTAGTCGTAGAGCCTTGCAGTCGATCTCTCCGGTGATCTGCCTGATCACTAGGTTGGAGTCACCACATATGATGACTCGCCCCTTCTCTTGCGACGACAGCAGGTCCAGACATAGAAGTGGACCTCGGTACTCCGCCTCGTTAACAGTAATATCCGGCGTGAAATCGGTAGCGGCTGCAACTATAGACCATTGTGGCAACTTCCACAATATGGCACTATAGGCACCGACCATCTTCTTCACGCTTTCCGATCCGTCAAAACTTAAGACCAAGAGCTCTTCATCATGGTCGACGGTCAGTGGCGGTCTCGAAACTGACTGCCGAGGTTTGTTCCTCGGGGCAATCGCTATCAATGCCTCGTCCACTTCAGACCGAGGGGTGATACTGGCAGCTAATGTGACCAATATCTCTTCCTCTCCCCCGGTGCACTTAACGACCTCGAGGGTCCACTGTGACAAGACCGCCGACCATCTGCCTAGACGTCCGTCCATCCCATTGGCTGATAATAGCCAGGCAAAAGTAGACCGTCTTGACAGGACCTTTATAGGTCGGACGACCAGCAGGTTGTAACACACATCCAGAATTCGTAGCAACGCCAGAACTTCTTTCTCGACAATTCCATAGTTCACTTCATTTGGTTTTAGCGTCCGGCTCGTAAACGTGAATGGATGATACACACCATCGTGATCTTGCACTAAAGTGGCCGAGATAGCCCACTTACTGGCATATAAAATAATGGTCGGCACTTTTTCGGGAGCGAAATGCTTGAGAATCGGTGCCGTCGCCATCTTAACCTTCAACATACCAAAGGCAAACAGTGCACACTTCATATGATCTTCGGCCTCCACTTGCGGACAAACTGCAGCAAGACCAGAGTCGGCGCCCTCCTTTAAAGTTGCTCGATCTCCTTCGCGCAACATATGATAGTCAACTTCCCACAGCACAGCCGCGTAGATAGCAAAGTGTTCAATGAATCGGCTATAATAATTCAAGCTTCCCAGGAAGGACTGCATTGCCTTCAGCGATCTGGGGAACGGGAGGTTACTCAGCGAATCCAGGTCCTTGGGATTAGCCTCTAGACCATTGTTCGAGACCATATGGCCTAAATAGGCGACCTTGGACATGCCCCAATAACTTTTCACAGCACTGATCGACAGGTTCCAGCGATCGCATGTCTCCAACAATCGTTCAACCTTCTCGCACAGATCGTTCCATGACGAGGCCGGTATCAGAATGTCGTCGATGTACGACCGCCTCCCTAGAACGGACGGTCCTCTTTCCCGATCGGGTTCACCTTCTCTAAACACACCATAATTTTCAACAGGGTCCCGATCGGTCTTGATCTTGAAGTGTCCGTACAATGCGTTGTCTATCAGGCTTTGATAGATCCGGGGCGCGTTCTTCAGACCGAACGGCATACGATTCCACTCGAAAAGACCAAACGGCGTCACAAATTCGGAAATCTCACGGGCTCGATCAGTCATCGAGACCACCCAAAATCCACTTGCCATATCTAGCGAACAATATCACAAGGTCTTGTCGAGGTCTTCCAACAGATCATTAATCAGCGGCATCGGGTACACCATGAGTTTAGTCAACCGATTTACCAGCCGATAGTCGATGCACAGTCTAATGTCAACGCCGTTCTTCTTGATAACAATTACGATCGGCGAGGCCCATGGCGAGGTCGACGGTCTAATAATCTTGGTGACCAACAGTCCTTTAATGAGATCAGAAAGCTTTTCACGGTACTGTGGCGCCACGCGTCGACATCGCTGGGCAATCGGCTTGGCATCTCCAACGTCAATATCGCAAATCGCACCACGGTCTGCAGGTGGTAAGGCGTTGACTTTTCCGATCAGCAGATGTCTTTTCTTCCATATGATATTCTTTAACTGCTCGATCTGGTCTGGACTGTTAAGGTCTTGATCACCCACTTGTAAATCATCCGTTGTAACTTCGGGCGAGTCGGCAGACACTTCAGGGAGAAATGCCATTTGGCTTTCCAGCTCCTGAATGTACTGTTCTCCGCCTTCATGTATACAGACTTGTTCATCTTCTGGGGCGATATCACCTAGACCATATGGACCGGCTGAACGCCCCTGGTCTTGATCGACGGGCTGTCCTTCACTGATATCGGTCTGATTAGGAATACCGTCATGGTCGACCTAGCAATTTCATGTCCCCCTTCTTCCGTTTCATGCTCCGCTGTCGCCTGGTCTTGTGCTGACACCACGTTGACTAGCCTCGGCTCGTCTACTTGACGGTCCACCGTTCCTGGTGACTGCGGCGCCTTTCTTCGGACCAACATCTTTTTTGGGGTGACATAACTTGGTCTTTCCACTAAAGGTGAGGTATCCTCTTCCACCGACCCATCATCGCTGATAAGATCGGTGGTCGATTGTTACGCCAGGTTTTGCCACTCGACATACCGCCTCGATCCAATCGAGACGAACCCCATCTTCCTTGGTACCTTCCCTTCTGCTAACCACATACCGACAATAGTGTTATTGTCCAGTGTCAGCGGCTTGTCACCGATATTGGTAACACGGACAAAATCACGTCGACCAGCACTCTTTACGAAGGTCGGGACCCACCGATCGCCCCTGGTCAACCATAACTTCCTCGAACGAAAACCTTTCTCGACCGGGGTATCGGCAGACCGACCGACTGGGATAGTGAGGTCTTGGTCTCACCGGACCAGATCGGTATACGAACCATACAGAGGTCGTCGACCATCCAACTGGACCTGGACCTCGTCCGGGAGTGTAAGCACTCCATGTGACAGGTCTAGGCGAATACCAGCTGGGACAATGAAATCCATACCTAGTAAAGCGTCCCGACCAGCCAACTTGCCAACCCAAGCGCTGAAAAAGTAGACCAGCGATCCCGACAAAGTAATTTTCACACGCGTTCTTCCTTCGGTAATATAAGAGTTTTCACCAATCCCGACGCATTCTTGTCTCTGGGTATCGTCTATACGACATCCGACCTTACGAGCAAAGGTGGAGTCGATTATCGAGACTTCAGCTCCAGAGTAGAACAACATCGTCGCTTTCTGGTTATTAATCTTACCACAGGCTTTCGCCTGCTTGAACCATTTATCGGGCGCGTGATACTTCCAGTATCCGCGGGATTCTCCAGGCAGCAAGTCCAACTGCATAACCACCTTGGTACGGGAGTACTCATCGGTCTTCAGACTGTAGACCGCATGGTCTCGGTCGACGCAATTTGGAATAGAACGTGTATTGTCGGTCTTATCCTCCTTGCCGACATATGCATAGATGTTAACCGTAGAACGCTCGGCTCGATCCAGATTCCAACCTGTCGAGCGTTCTACTTTGGCATTTTTTCCGCGTCCAGCGGCAGCATCCCAGCGTGCTTTTCCGGCACGTAACACTTGCGTATCATGTTAAAAAATTCTTCAATCTTGCAGTGGCCGGCCTCGTGGATCTCTCCACATGACTTGCACACGAAAAGGCAGTGGTCAGTCGGGCGGCCGCGTCTCTCGCACTTCTTGCACACCATCTTCTTCCAGCAGTTTGGACCATCATGTTTGCTCGACCCACAGTGGGAGCACTTCTGACGAGGTCGGTCCGGATCGGACTTGCTTCCGTTCCTTCCCTTCCGGTCTCCCTGGTCGGACTTCGACCTGGTCTTCGGGGCAGGTCCCGCAACATAGACGTAACGATACTGGTCTTCATCCGATGACTCCTGGCTGGATTGACTTCCACTTTCCCCTTCCGATCCCGTGCTGTCTTTGGCTACGAACGCCTTGACCGCTCGGGTCGGTCTGGTCCAGGGTCTCTTGACCGGATCGGTCTGGGTCTGGGTCTTGGATCGGTAGCACCTGATCCACCAGCACTCTTTTCCCTCATGCTACGTGACTGCTGTAGCGTCCGTAGAGTCTGTTCAACTTCACCCGCGTCACTAAGACGCAGCAGAGTAAGCTGGTCCGCCAGTTCTTGATCGTCCAGGGTACTAATGTAGTGACCCACATGTTCCAGAGCAGCACCGTTCTGCGGGTTATTCTCTTTAATTGTTATGCCGGCACGAAGTGCAGCCACGTTCAACCGATGCAAATACTCGATCGGTGTCTCTTCGCTACGCTTATGCATATGGTGATACTTGCGGGCACTCGAAAATACGGAGTTACAATATTGCCCTTCAAACTCTGCACATAGATGGTCCCAGTCATACCGGACATCCCGACTTAACTGTTGGATCCAGTTGGCAGCCGGTCCTTTCAACAAATCCCGGGAGATCAGACACTTTTCACTTTTCGGGGTCTGGTCTCGCAGGAACGCAGACTTGACCCGACCGAACCAAGACCGGGCCTGGTCTTCATCATCATCCTTGCCAGTGAAGTCCTTGAGGTCGGTCGTCGCGGCCATACGGATGCGCGGAATCGCAGCAGATCCAAAGTCGTAGGCAATAGTGGAGGATATGTTAGCCTTGCGTGGCTTTCCAGCGCCCGTACCGTCTGATCCACAGTGGTCGTCAAGACCGCCGACCGACTCCATGTCACAGTCACTTGTCTTGCTTGGTCTACGCGGTCTGGCCGGTTGCGGCTTGCGCTTCCCTTTGCCGACTTGCTTATCACTTCGAGTGGGCTTCTCCACAGATGTTACCGATTCCATATCCACATCTCGGCAAACATTGGCACTTTGCTGGGTAGACCGGTTTTGGACATGTGGGCGCAGAGGTGGTCTAACCCGGTCTTCCATAAAACTCTCCATCATTGTCTCAAACATGGCTTGGACGTTAGCTGGAGTCATGGGCAACGTGTTGATACCTCCATTTTGCGGAACTGAGGCCTGTGGGGGTCGCTGGAGCCCCGACTGGCAAGCAGCCCTTTGCTGCCGCACGTCCTTTTTTTGTTCCGGCTGGGCATGGTCCACCCCCATGGTCATCCGCTCGACACCAGTCTCCAACTCTGATGAGCTGTTCGAGTCCGGTGGAGATTGATAAACCGATTCGTCATCAGAACCAATGTCAACAAGCGCTGTGGAGACTTCAGCGACCTTCACTGATGCGGTGGGAGTTGGGCGGCGAACCGCCCCCACCAGTGGGACCAAATGGTCGTGGAAGGTCGACATCGACGATTTCAGCCTCCAAGTATCAAATTCAAATAGTTTTTGGACATCGGCGGGGTTCTGCATTTTAATGCCAACCTCCGACAACATCGCCACCAAATTCTTCACCAACAGTAATGGGCGATCACTCTGGATCGGCTCGGTAGTGGTACCGAGAAGATGGTCGGGGATCTGGAGGCTCAACACCCGAAAGACCACGTCAAAGCGAACAAATCGTTTTAGCTCAAAAATGTAATACATCTTGTTTAGGTCTTCAGTGATGCCTTCATCTCCGACCTGCGACTTTTCTTCGAGGTCGTCTTCGTCGGCCGGAATTCCAACCCTTTCTTGGGAATCTTGGGGACCTTGGGGAGGTTGTTATGATCGTTCTGATCAGCCTCCAAGTATTTTTCGTCTTTTAATTTTCCATTAACTTTTTTATGCACATACATAGGATCAGGACCAATGTCCTGATCCTTTCCGGGACTATAGCAGGACTTGCTATAGTCCCGATCGGCTCCGGTGGGAGCCTTTTGGGGAGGAAAAAAAATATTAATCCCGATCTGGTCCTCCACCAGGCCAGACCGGACATCGCCATCTTTATCGAGAACGAAGACGTAAAGTTGATAGCCTTTCCTAACGCCCTCTCCAGAACGATTCCAAATTCAAATCTTCAAATTCAATCTTTGATGACACCTCGCGGTGGTTTCCACGATCACCAAGTGATCCGGGCACGCGCACCATTGTGGTGGAGTCAAGTTCGAAATCGAATACATTTGTATCGACAACCTGACCACCACCATCGTGCCCAGCCTTCCAACTTACGGGGGGGGGTACCCCGCGGACCTCCATTCGAAATCTGGTCCGATCGTCCGCTGCTGGCAGACGACTGGTCATCATCCAAAGACACTTGGTCCGATTCACTTAATTTCATCTCACCCTGTGTACCCGATGTAATGGGCTAGTTACACACTCGGTAGATCGGGATCGCAGATCGATCTGATTCGGTCTTGAATATGAGACCGTGCTGGCTCGGTGTACCTGGGGCGGAACTCTTCACCACAGGTACGTACAGACCAGAAACACTTCCAAAAGATAAATTCCAATAGGTCGATCGTCCAAACGATCTAGACCTGACCAATACGAAATAATAGAGGGTAGACCAATCAACCGGTCTAGCCCCTGACCAATATGAGAGAAGACCAAAACCGATCTAAACTCCAACCAATGTTACAATAAGCCAATATGTCCACGTAAAGACCCAATATGTCCGTGAAACTCCACAAACGATATCTCCACGTAAAGACCAATCCAGTGAATAGCACGTTCCAAACGTACTTGACTTAAAGTGTCGAGATCGCCAAATCGTACTCCCGTCGAGGGACTTCCGGTGGCCAAAGTGCGCGTGCAGCGCGTCCAGACCGGGTATAATAGGCAAGAGGGGATAATTCAACCCTCTGCCCCCAAACACTCCGCGGCGGGCGGAGGCGACTAGTGTACGTGAAAAGAATAACGGCGGCCCCTTGCTGCGGTGTAGACCAAGACCAGAAGAGGTTTTTGGCACTTATTCCTAGACCAAAAGACTTTTACTTGGAAAATCCGCAACTAATCAATAATACTACCTCCCTATGGTCCCTAATGTACCCACACAAAATTATGTAAAATACCCAAAGTCAGGTGACTCACCCAAGACCTGCGTTCTTGATACTCCTTGAATCTGATAGGCTAAAAAGCCCCCCTTGTTTAGACCAATCGGAAACTCGACCAACTGCCTTGACCAAAAGAGACCAAATTTGTGGTACACTTCACCACAACTCGACTGCTTCCAATAACAGAAGAGAAAAATTGCTTTCACCGAAAGCATGCAACTAGACGCCAATAGTCACCAACTTTTTGTCGGGTTTCTTGCCCTTGGCATTAAATTTTTCCATGTAAATGTTTGGTGTCTCCAGTTCTTGGGCCAGCTCATGGGCCTTGTGGGCTGACCCAGGCGGGCTGGGCCTTTGCGGATCCTTACTATATATGTATCTAAAATATGGGCAATGTTATTTCGACACCACAAATTTATATTTTCATCCCTAAATTTGGGTCGTGGAAATACGAGAAAACGAAATTAGGACCAACAACAGAGAGCTTGGGGATCAAACCCTTGAACAGAGCACCAGGGCCCTCAGTTGAAAGTGTCTTTATTACTAGAATAAGACGATGCTACTTCTCAATCTACCTAGCTTAAATAATGTAATAAAATAAATAGGAGTGTTACATGCATACCTTTGGATGACCTTCCGACAACCTTTAGGTGATGTGTATGGGTGGGGGGCAGCAACAACCCCTGAGGTGGTGCCCAGTGGCTCGAATGGTAACTCTATTGGTTTCCGTGCAGGAGGTCGCGAGTTCGATCCCCGCTATGTGTATTTCAAGACAATCCCATACAGTGATAATTCTCCATATAGTGATATCCGTCCAATAACAGAATTCGGCTCATTTCCAAATTTGCCACGTAGCTCGCAAATCAAATCGGACTTAGCACGGTGAGTACTGTAGACGTCCTGTGTAGAGTCGAATACTGACGAACGTGTGTGTACAGATGAAACCAAGAACCTTCATCCGAGGCCAGAGCTGCCGACAACACCACCAGTGGAGGAGAGGGACCATCGGGGGCGTTTGAGGACAGGGCCCGCTGCGTCGTCGACACAAAGGTCGGTGTCTCAAGCTGGTGG
>CM047591.1:1677519-1706643 GCA_026184515.1 Peronosclerospora sorghi
GGGCCCGCTGCGTCGTCGACACAAAGGTCGGTGTCTCAAGCTGGTGGTGTTGAAGGTTCTGGTCGAGGGTTGGGGAGGACGGTGCGTGCGCGTCGTGCAGGTGAGCAGCCCCAGTGTAGCATGTATCCCTGAGGCTGTAGTTCGTAGCAGCCCGTCCGTCGTTATCGTCTGGAAAAAAACTGGACACGTTGCGTCTGTAGATGATCCACACAAGTAGATACTGGACAAAAGGGCTCCGTATGCACGCAGATGTCAGTTTTCGACGACAGAAAAGTTGTACCCAGGGCCTGGAGAAATGAGTTAGGCATCTGGAGTTGCACTAGTTGTTGGACGAACCCGACGGAAAGCTTTAGATGCCAATTGGATGAAGTTGTGTCACGTTGCACACACCCGTGGATGTCAGTCGCTTGCCACTCGTCACCGCTCCTCCAACATCGAAAGAAAAATTCATACAAAGCTTTCAACGGAACTAACAAGAGCACTTCCAGAGCGCACCGGTCTCCCACGTATGCTGTAATTCAAAGTGAAAGCGAGCATTAAGGTATAAGGCAAATGTGATGCGATGACGAGGGTCTCCTAATCTTGGAGTGCTGGACGTAAGAGAGCCAACTTGGTATGAGAACGCACTTAATGATCTTGTGGCTATTCTTCTTGAACCCGGTAATGCCGTCAAGCAAGAGACGTGCTTCATCCCACGAGACCGGGCGGGACATCACGTTCGGTTCCACCTTAGCAATTAGTGTGTAGTGGACCAGTCCCAAGCACCGGTTCACCGTCCACCCTCCTTAGCTGCAGAATCGATTCATCTGAGGAGTAGAACAGATCGCAGTCGCGGAGATACTCGAGATCGTCGAGCAAAGGACCTTGCCACTGGAGTGAATTCCACACCTCGAAGCACTGGGTGCCTAACCCACACCGCAGAAAACTCAGCAGCAAGTTAGGGTGCAGTAGACGGCATTTGAGATCTGGGATCCATGCCACTGGGTGGACAGTTAGGCGCTGCATCCATACATCTTTCATGAAGACTCGAGGAGCCGTGCACATGAGCATCTCCTCAAACAACTCCAACGCGCGCGTTGCGCGCAGCATTGGTTTGATGGCTGGATCCTTCCACCATCCAGATACAGCGCTGAAGAGTTCTTCACGAGTCTTCGGGAGTTTGTTGACGAAGTATTTCGCCCACTTGTGAGCGAAAGTCGTCGCTGTGGACGGGTCGGAAGCACTCAACACACGGTTCAGGAGGTGGAGTTGCGCGACGTCTGAAACACTATCCTTTGTTTCGCTCATCTCTGCCAACAATGCAGCGTTGAAATCGAGCGGAGCCTTCGAAGATGCTATGAAGCACAGCGTGTCAGGGTTTTTCGTGTTCCTCATCGTGTTGCGGATCCCAGCGACGCGAGCGTCGGCAGCAGCGATCTGCGACGGATTGAGTTGGAGGTTGGCAGTATCCTCCGCGTCCTCGAGCTCGACTATTGATTCTTGGGTTGGTATTGCAGTCTTCGTTCTCGTCACGGAAGTGTGGTCCTTGAAGAGAAAGTGACTCGCCTCGGTACTCGTTCGAACAGTTTTAGGGACCACAACCTTGCGCGGCACGATCTGGAATCGTACTGGGGTGCAGTCACTGACCACCGCACGTCGGCACTCGAAGTCAACTTCGACTTTTTCGAGAACTGCGAAGTAGTTGCTCGTCACGATACCGCTGACAGGCTTGGGCTTGCCTTTCTGAAGCATGTTCGCGAGGTCATCGGCACTTCGAGTGCGCTTGACTTTCGCTTTCTTCACACATGCTTTCGAGAGTTGAACTACGTCTGAGGCCTCCTGGGTCAACAGCGGCAAAGGCTTGCTGGAACGTGACCCTCCAGAGGCAGGTTCGTGAACAATCAGAGTCACCTGTTGCGCCTCTCTTTTCGGTATTCCGGGTGATGTCATCACTAACCCCGCGTTCGTTCCCAAGGAGAGTATACTGACGGCATCGTCGTTGGGTACTATCTTGCTGGGTGGTGACGAGTCCCTCTTGACGACGTCAGTGTACGACTTCTGGTCTCCTCCCTCTTGCCCAGACGTCGGTTTTGCACCGCAGCTAGCCGGTGGGGTGCGCGAGGCGTCTAGGGAGAGATCGTACGGTGAACGTTGGCCGAATACCAGGCGCTGCGACGGGAACGTAGCGTTTCGACCCAAGGCTGGGTAGACACGACCACCAAACACGATCTGCTAGCAGACTCTCCCGTAAACAATGAGCGCGTCAGGGCACCGGGTAGCGCAAAAGTAGACCCGGAATGTTGCTGTCGTCAGGCCAGCCGAGAGTCAGACGTCACGGAACGTGGCATAGATGGGCTGGGCCCCCAGGTCGTGGAAGGTCTCCACCATCAATTGGTCGTCGAAGTCGCTATCTACGCTGGATACGTCAAGGTAGTAACGATCAGCGAGATTATCGAAGTCGGAGAACTTGTACTTGCCGCCGAGGATCTTAACCTCCTGCTGCTCTAGCGCTTCACAGGCAGCCCTAGTCTTGACATTGACACGGATTTCTCCACGGCGACTTTTCGAGACTTGGCCAAGCTGGACTGCTTGGATCTGCTCCCGGACGATGGGGTTCCCATTGTCTTTCAGAAAAGAGTTAGCGATTTTTTTAATGTTCGTTCGATCGAACGCACGGCCGGTGTCGATCGTCATCACGTATCTGGCACGAGGAAGCTCGTACGGACAGGCGTGGGCGATCGCGACGGACACTGCGCTTTTTCTCCCACCGGAGTCGTAGAGAGCCTAGATCGCGTCAATGTCGGCAGCTCGAGGGAGCGGAAGTGTCAGCTTCGCGAAGGCCGGAACCGGCGCGGTGTCGCGTATGATCTCCGTATCGCGTTTGAGAAGCGCGCGTAGCGATATTGGAGTCGCACTCGCAGCTGATTTCTTAACAGGCGGGGTGTCACGACGGATATCGGTATCGCGTTGGAGTGGCGCGCGAAGCGATATTGGGGTCGTACCCGCACCAGATTCTACAGCACCTTCGCCATCGCTTGACTCAGCAGGGGTGTCCGCTGGAGCTGACGGCGGTGACGCCGACGCTTCGTCTTGCGGACCTCCGTCGACGTTCATCGGTGAGGACGTGTCGCGCAGGACCACGGACATGCCAGCACCGGCGTCGACGGTGCGCACCGCGAGGTCTTCGTCGACGGCATCGTCGACTGTACAACTTGGTGTCGCAAGAGACGGGGCACTTGATGAGTCCGGTGCGGAAACGGTTGGCTCGACGACAGCTGGGGCGACAGAACCGGGACCGGTCAGCTGATCGGGATGGGCAGGTACCACTGTACCCAGTTGCGGAGTGGCTGAGATCGTCGGTTCGTTCGAGTCAGCTGGAATCATCTGGAAGGTGATTGGCTGGTTGGTAAAGGCTGTGTACTTCCGGCTGTTGCTTGATCGACTTGTGCACAACGAGGCAAATTGAGAAGTACCACCAGGGACCTCAGCCTTAAGCCGGTTGCGTACAATAGTCATGCCGCTTTCTGGGGAGTCAAATGGTCGTGACTGAATCCGCGTCTTGATCACATCCAGCGGTTGGGCCACTGCAGTAAGCAGTTATCACGAAAGTGTCAGCAAAAACAAACGGTACGTCCTTCCATCCACTCGAGACGTACCGATGATAATAGCAGACGCGCCTGAAATCGACGCGAAAAAGTTCTGCATTGTTGTAGTTTTCGAGTTGGAAAATGTACTCTTTCGCGAGAGCTGCACCCCCGAATAAGGCGAAGGATCCGGGGGCATTACGTGCTGCACTCCAGTGATCACCACGGTACAACGCCAAGCCCTCCGTCTTGACGATGTGTAGCACACGTTTACCGGCAATGGCCGCAGAGTTTGTATGCGCATGGATTTTAAGCACATCCAGCGGCAACAAGGAGATTTCGCTGATACCGATGATACTGCCCGTCGTCGCGTGCATCATCGTATTGGCATTCCGCTCACCAAACGTGTGTTCAAAGCAACGCGCGTAATTTGTCGTCATATATTTTTTCACAACTGGCTCGCCACCAAATTTATAGATACGTTGCGAGACTTTATATCCAGCCGCAAAGACCAGACCCGTGAAGAGGTGGCGAAAGCGCGCAAGCACGGTCTTTTCCTACGCATCACGAAAAATGACATGATTCAGACCAGCGAGGCCATGCAACAAGATTCGTGCAATGTGAGTAAAAACACACATGGTAAGTGTTTCGTTAACATCCGTCAAGACGCACGGGATCTTTGTTGGTCATGAGAAGTTTAGCGATCGTGTCGACATGTTGGATTTACCTTATTAAATGGGCATTATGAAGGCTCAGAAGCACCAGATCAACGCGCGGTTTTTCCGCCTCTTTCCGATCGAGAATTGTAGTAAGGGGTTGCAGTTACTGTGCTCAGCTCTCTTTGGTCTTGGGTTGAAGCAGGTACCCATGATTAACGCTAGCGAGCTTGGGAAAGACGACGTAGTGAAGCTGGATATTATGCAAAATGGGTCCACGATAGGATACATCTACTTTAACTTGTATCCACGACCGAACAAATATAACCATGCAGCTCACTTTACTATTCGCTGTGTCAAGCGTTTGACAACAACAAGACCTATCAGAAACATATAGTGGCGGTGGTGTGCAATTTCAATAAACCTGCACGTGACAGTCCGTCGTTGCTGTCCCACGATGAAGTGGAGACACTTTTTCATGAATTTGGTCACGCCATGCATTCATTGCTTTCGCGCACCGAGTTTCAGCATCTCTCGGGGGCATGTGCGGCATTGGAATTTGTGGAGACTCCATCCTACTTGTTTGAGTACTTTGCATGGGATTTTCGCGTCGTCTGTGAGTTTGCTACCCATTATCAGACAAACGCCTCTTTACCTGCTACCATGATGCAAGGCTTGCAGTCTTCCCAGTCAATGTTTGTTGCGATGGATACTCAGACACAGTGTTTGTACTCGATGCTGGAACTCGAGCTATGCAAAGACCAGCCGCTGCCGTGTCGCCCACCGACAATCACACAAATGCTACATGAGCTGCAAAGATCCAGCACAATAATACCTCCTGTGCTTGGAACGTATTGGCATACGCGTTTTGGACACTTGATTGGCTATGGTGCTGGCTACTACAGCTATCTTTACGCTCGTGTATGTTCTGCTGATATCTGGCGTACAATCGTTAACGGTGCCCAGGTACCGTTAAGCTATGAAGAAGGCAACACGTTGTTTCAACTGTTGATGGTACATGGCGGTGCGAAGGACCCAAATCATCTTCTCATTGATATACTCGGTGGGCCTTCTCCAACCCGTTACCATCACGAATTGGGCTGTAATTGTTTTTCTCCTTGAAACAAATGGTACGAGTCGAAAGGGGGTGAAACTAGATTTCAATTTCTTCGTACTGGTAAATCTACTCCTATAATATAGAAACTTATCCGCTAATGCCATAGTGCTTTGAATCCTTCATCATTACTGCATGATATATTTATTGGTCCTGTTCCCAATTGAATGTGCGCTTAACTTGGCCACAAAGTCGATTGTTTGATCTATTTTGTGTCTTTCTATGATGATGGTATCCTAAGACCGTTCTAATAATCCGACCGTGATCGAGTGGTTCACTACTCACTGCGGGACCGGAAGGTCCCTGGTTCGATCCCGGGCCAAACCAAGTTGGTTGGTTTCAGAAAGTATAATGTGACGAGATCACCTAAGCCCGTTCTAAAAAGTGCTCGATATTGACGTATGAGAGGGTGTGTGTGGAAATAGTAAATGCGATAGGGGTGTAAGAAAACGCGAAAAAAAGATTCCAGGTAAATTTTGTGGTGGCAATATCAATACCCTACACTTTTGATACGAGACACAGCCGTATATGACGACACCTAGGTAGAGGTGCTTTAATCAAACGTCGCACATGTGATGAGTCTACCCCACGACTTCAGCTTATTTTATACCCATGCCTGTCTCTCATGCCTTTTATCTCAGGTGATGATTCATTCCTATGTCGTCCCGAGTTGTTTAGGTTCAGCAGGACCCTTTTTATGCCAGGATTGAAAGCAGGCTTGCCCAAGAACGGACAGCTGCTTCATCGAAAAGCATATCCCTTGTAACACAAAGACACACAAACTATAAAGAGCAGCAGAGTCGAGATAACAACCCACCAAGGCTCAAATAGTCTGTTTTTCCAACGTGAGTGGCGTGCTCTCCTCGTCTTTTAGCCTTTTATAACAAAAAAACAGAGCTACAATGTTAATTCACTACTTTTTGTAGCCTCAACCTCATAAGCTCACCGGCACGTAAAGTTCTTGTACGCACTATTCTTTCCACCCACCACACCACAGTCTTCTTTCGCGACTTGCAGGGCTGTATCTGTATCATTAAATCAGTATCCTCATCAATACTATTATCATCCTGCTCTCATTGTCTGCCATAACTGTCCACGTTTTAATTGGTTCAGAACACTTGGTCTTTGTAGATAGTCGACTGGCGGATGTTCTAGCGACTGCCTTTTCGAGTTAAAACAGGTAGTGTCTGACAATTCCACGTAAACCGGCTACTGATTTCCTTGCTCACTGTGTCCACTAAGCCGCAGATCGTCAACTTCATGAGAATGGAAGTCTTTGCCTCTTCCGGCACGTTAGCCACATACAGCTGCAGCACAACGGCGCCAAACGCAGTTTTCTTGTGTCATCGGAGCTACTCGCCACGGTATTTACCACGTCCAAGCCTTCGGGGATTGATAGAAGCGTCACATCCGTCACCAGTGGATTCATCTGGATCAACTGATTTTTTACAGCAGACACCGCCTGTTGTAGACGCGTTAAAATTGACACGTTGCCTTCAAGTGTCATGGGACCTGCGGCACAACCTGTTTCCTCTTAGTTACTTAAGAGTCTTGGTATTGACACCACAACATATCAATCGCGCTGATTGGTGCGTGGTTGTGGCAATAGTAAATGTTGTGGTGGAAATAACATTGCCCATATTTTAGATACATATAGGGAGAGCCTACACACTCCTCACATAAAAAGGAGGGGGGGGGGGGTGAGGGTGTGTGTGTGTGTGTGTGACCGCAGACGGACCCTATATGTATTAGTGCGTCAATTCAAATTAAAGGACGCTACTATTTTCTGTTTAGACCTTCAATTGCTCAAAAAAATAAGGTTGAAAGTCATTTTAATAATATCAATGTTTGCGGAACGATGAGGATCTTATAAAATTTTAATGACAAAACTTTTCGATAATTTATTGGGAATTGATCGGGCCACACACCCCAAGTTGAGCGGGCCACCCCCCCCCTCCCTTTTATGTCCAAATTCGTCAAATATGGGTAAGTTTTGGGTTTCAAAATTGAACCTTTAAATTATGCTAGCTTTATTATGTTGACATCCAAGTGCTTTGGGTAGCAGCAAAGAGCGGTGATTTGGCAACACTGCGAGAAGATCTGGCACATCTTACGCCCGAGACGCGCTCTTACGCCGAGTGGCGAGACCCTTTGTACGGCTACTTGCCGCTGGCCAATGCATGCTCACAGGTCCATTTGCTCTGTGCCCAATCACTCATTGCGCACGATGTAGACTGCAACGTCCGAGACTCACAGGGAAATAATGCGTTGCATACTGGTACGTACTATGGAATATCTGAGGTTGTGCCACTACTTTAGAGTCTCCAGGTGTGGACTATTTTTCCAAGACGCTAACCAAGGCGCAAAAAGCTCTAGATATAGCGCGTGAACAGTTTAGGCATTCAGATGGACGATGGCTTAAGTATATTTAATGTGTAGAACAGATTGAGAAGGTAAATACAACGTGGTGAGGTGTCTGCAAGCGTTTACTTGTATTTTTTTGGCTGTATATCTCGCTTATGACGATACCGAAATTTTGTCTCTACTCGGGTTGGTTATACGAAAGAACGGACAACATTCTGTCGATTGCATCAGGGATTTCTGGCTTGGATTCGTGGAAGAAACGGTATGATAATTTTATATAAACGTCGTGAACGCAATGCAACATGATATTACTGGTAGGTATGCAATGGTGCTGAGAACTGCTGCACGAGATGTCGCTGAGATTGACCTATTCCCGATGAAGCCTGGTGAGCGGCGACCAGTTCCAAGGTACGTTTTTCAGTTGTACTTTTTTAGTGGACATCGTTAAGATACTATGTGCTATCCCTTAGTTCGGAGCTTGTGTACAAACCGAGCGATGGAATTTAACAGAGCGATGAACATACATGGCTTACTCGAAAGGATTATCGGTTGTCCTTGGTGTCAAGGAAGCAGGGTTCCAGCCTTGCGTCTTCCGTTCGATCGATGGATTTCGCTTGTTCGAGTCAGGATGAGCTCGCCGCATGGAAGAACTTCTTAACGACCTTGCTGGTATGTTTCCTTGAACATGCGAATGCTGATGGGTAAATTCTGATCCGGTTGTATTTTATTAGGTCAATGCTCCAGAAAGCTCAATTACAAGCGCTCTGGAAATAATAATGGCGGTCTAATTACCCAGTCATACCATCCTGTTACATGTTTTGCTCGAAGAAGCAGTCCAACTGAGGCGTGCTCATGGTTAGCCAGAGGTTCTGGCAGTTGTTCTCCAACTAAAATTGATTTATTGCGTAAGCAATAGTCTTGATGGGGGAGGATGTAACTGGGTTACATTCTGGTTACATTTAGTATGTTTTGTACGTGAGTACACTACGGTTGGGTTCAGTATTGACCGGTCCGAAAGGTTTTGGACCATTGGTTTTTTAACCAATCAGGGCAGGAGCCCTTGGTGGAGGCGTGGCAGCCAGCCACGTGTTAGTACACAGGTGGTGTACACTATATTTTAGCTAGGTACGAATTTAGTAAGTTCTACTTAGTATTACATATAGTTTACATTAGTTTGAATTAATTTAGGCTAATTACATATTAAATACACATTCCGTTTACATTTCACTCAACGACTACTGGACGTTCGACCTCGACCGGTCGCGCGCGTAGTGAGTGCCGTAGGTTAAGGGAAGTTCTTACCTTAGCTACCCCCTTATTAAGGAAGCCTTGTGTTAAAGCGTTATCTGTGCTAAATAGTAAACCAACGTGGAATCTTGGCCCCGAGTAATAGAGTTATCTCTAACTAAGCCCTTATAAGGGCGTATCGGCTAAGTAGCGGCGAACGTCGCTTAAAGGAAAGTCTTCCTCTGTGCGCTAGCCGCACCGTGCATGTACGCACCGGCTACACCAATCACAAGTCGACTACTTTTAGTCGTGCTGAGACGCATTGACCGTGGTTCATGCGCGTGTCGTATTATTATGATACGACCAAGAGCGTGTACGACTACACTACAAGCTTCCGCATCATCAAGCCGTTTGTCCGCCTAGGTGAAGACACTGTGAACACAGTGCTCGCCACAGTCTCGGTTAATACTCTGTACGACGTAGACCAGTCGTTGGGGGTGCCTGTTCTCAACTCGATGGACAACAAGGTGGATGCGACGAGATCCGTGGCCTTCACAAAGCTGTATGAAGTCCAGCAAATGGTTGTTAGGACCAAGAATGAAGCCGTTTATGTGGTGTCGTCGGTAGACAGAAATACTGGCAACACGGCAGTTCAGGCATCAAAGTATACGACGAATAAGGTCGTGTACGCTTTAGGTATGGTGTTTGGTGTCGTCTCTGGCCCCGCAGATTATACGAGTTCTCAAGTGGTGCATGCTTCGTCGTCGACTTATGGAACGATGCGGGGGGTTACGTACTCTGTCACGAGGCACATACCAATACTCGATTCGAGAATACGGTATTGAGGTGGGGAGTCGACAGCAGGTAACCTTTCCGGTAACGGGAAAGAAAGTAGCTGCACCTACCTTGCGTTCGCATGCGATGGAGTAAGAATGGTCAAGTGTAAAACGGAGTACGGAACGGCATATATCTTGAGTGGAGAAAAATGTAAGCATTACGACGCAGTGAAGTAGTAGCTACTAACAGATTTGATGTGTTGCCACGTGGACAGACCGAGCTTGACGCGTGCTATTTCGAATGGGTATGGTTGCGATATGCTTGACCGCGAGGGATTCGAGAGGATGACGAGGTGAAAGCTTTGCGGAACGAGAAGTCTGCGCTAGAAGAGCGGTTAGATGAACAGAGTGCGCAGTTGGTTGGAGAAACTTCAGTCGCGGCAGGGTGCTGTGGTGGCCGAACTCGAGGAAAGGAAAAATTGTTGACAAGGGAGGTGTTCAAGGAGCCGGTGGAGCCGTCGGTGGATTAGCAGTACGCCTCACTGGAGGTGCAAGGGGAGGCCTTGGCGGTTCAATACTGGGCAATGCTGCTGGCGACATTCCAGGAGCCGTAGGTGGATTAACAGGAGGCCTTTAATGGAGATGCGAAAAGTTGCCCTGGCGGATCAATAGGCGGCGGTGCTGCTGGCGTAGATCAAGGAGACATTGGTAATGGTATTAGAGCTACTACATCCGTCACTCAAAATTAATTTCAGTTTTTGTTCATCACGTGGTGCCATAAAAACTGTACACTGTACGTGCCTACTTGAATGCCACAAAAAATTAACGAAAAAAAATCATTTCTAAGCTTTAGATAAAAAACCGGTCATGTATCGCACAACACTAAATAACGCACCCGCAAAAACTGTCGTTCTTTGTGGTTTCAAAGTAAATGAAATTATACTGTAGTTTCAATGAAACAGTTCGTCGGAAAGACGGGTACCATCCCCTAGTATTTAATAAACCAATTAAAATCCAATATGTAAACTACATGTAACCGTGTGCCTACCTCAAATCTGCGTACAAATCACTCCAAGCACACGATTGACCCAAAACACTCCGTCCTCTTAGCCAACCCGATCGATCTGCCTTGACAGCTGGTACACTGGTACAAACTGATCGATAATTTTCACTTGCACTTCACATGTTCAATGTAAAATAAGCTTTGCCCATGATTGTCTGAATCATAGGATGCGGTATCATAGTATATCCTGATTGTAATGGGGTGCCATTACATAATTGATATTCAAGTTAGAATATCACAGTTGAATTTCAGACGCGTTGTCTGAAATTTAAATAAGAGATTATAAGTTATTATAATCTACGAAGGAAAAGTCGATTCGGACCGAATCCGGCAGGTTAACTAATAGTACAGTTAGTTTAAGACTTGATATTATTATATTAGTTAGGTAATTACTATACTATTAGCCGCTAACCACCCATTTAATAAACACTCTTAATTTTGCGTTCTTAAGGTAAAACGAATATTATATTTGCTTTTAGTATAGGATTAGTTGTCATCAACTAATCCTACCCCTCTTCTATTGCGCGCTTCCTCGCACAACACAGTGTAAGCCTGTAACAGGATCAGTCCTGTTACACCTGGTAGCACTTTGTGGTCCGTCCTAACGACCACAGTTCCGTTCCGCTAGTTAACTAGCGGAGCGAAGATTAAAAGCCGCTCGGCATCATGTCGCGAGACATGACGCCTGACGAGCGAGAGAGAACGCTGGAAGTGGTGACGAAACACTTCCCCCACTTCTCGTCGCGTAGTAAAGACGCGACGGTAGATATGGTTGGGTCTATGGGGACCGACATCATTACCTTCCTCCTGGATAAGACCCCGGAGGAAGCGATAGAGGTGGTGAATCGCTTTAGGCGAAACCACCTAGAAAAGCCAGCACGGCCCGTGCAAGAGGCAGCGCGGACCGCAGCTGCACCTGCAACGCATAGCGTTGAAGTGGTAAAGGCGCGAGTACCGCCCTTTACCGGTGAAGGGGGCGAGCCCCTTCGTAGATGGTTCGCAGAGGTGGAAGATGCCATCTCTGCGCAAAATATTGTTGACGAACGTCAACAGGCGTACTTCGCCACAACATGTCTGGGCGGCAGAGCCAGGGAATGGGCGATGAGTCGCAGAGCCACTCATGACTCTGCGTTCCTTACTTATAAGGAATTAAAAGCTGAGCTAAAGCTCAACTTTGAAGCTCCAGAAATGGAGCTAAGTAGTCGGCAGGAGTTCATGGAACTCCGGCAAGGTAAGCTTGACCTTCAAGCTTACGCTCAGAAGACGCAATACTTGCTGTCAAATATTGTGTATGAGCCGGTGCCCCCTGCTATGCAGGTCACTGGCTTCATGAAGGGACTCAATGATGGTCCCGTCAAACAGAGTCTCTATCGGCACCCTCCAGAGATTCTGAGGGATGCCATTGATATGAGCATCCGTGAGGAGTTCAGCATGCGATCAGCGTCATCGCATGCTGGGTACAGCCGAAGGTCTCAAAAGCCCTTCGCTTTTGACATGCCGCAACAGCATGTCAAAAATCAGCAGTCGGGCAGAAGAAGTTCACACTTCGTCTCAAGAAACAGCCACCCGCGCCAGAGAATGGGCGGTGGCGGTCCAGAGCCGATGGACCTATCGGTTGCGGTTGCTTCGAACTCGAAGCAACCGAAATTTAAGAAGAACATTCGCTGCAATCGATGCGCGAAAGTGGGGCATTTTGCCCATGAGTGTATGGCACCGCGTCCGGTGCCACGCTGTCAGCGGACGGAACCGTCCGCTGCACGGCGACACCAACAGGGACATCACCCTCTTGGTGCAAAAAACGAGAATCGCCAGTAGGAGCGGGGCGCCCTACTGGGAATTTTATCCCACATGCCGACATAGGGAATGTGAGGGTAATATCCCCAGACGGGACTATGTCCTGTCAAAAGGTGCAGGGTGATGGTAAGCCTCTTATCACCCTGGAGGTTAAGCCACACGGGAGCGATGTCCCCACACGAGCTTTGTTTGACACAGGAGCGTCAAACAATTTCTTTAGAACTCAGTCTAACGCTGTTGAGCTTCATGGAGGTAGAAACCACACGAAGTATGTTGTCAGTCCGGTTAGCAACAGGTGCAACCGTGACTATTCCAAAGCGTGTGATTAAAACACGCTTCGAGTTGAATGAACTGTCATTCGAGGATGAATTCATCGTCCTCGATTTAGATGGCAAGTTCGATGTGATACTTGGAATCCCATAGATATCCAAGTTTAAACCTTCGATCGACTGGGTTAACCTATCGATCGACTGCGGCGGACCCACAGGATCTGATCACCCTGTGTGTAATCCGTCTGTATCAGAAGATACAACCGCAGCGTCACACAGTCTGTTGGATAGCGATGGCACCACCAGGTCTGTTCTGACACGATCAGCGGAAGGTACCTCCGCTGGTGAGAGTCCAGAGGGACTACCACACGCAACAGAAAAGTCGTTGCGTGTTGGAGAGAAACATTCCACGGGTGATAAAGACCACCGTGAGAATGAAGTGATATCCACGGTGGGAAACACCCACTGTGCGACCGAAGGTTCCAACACGACGAAAGAATTCCGTGTTGATGAGAGTGAACTCACGATCGTGTGCAATCGTGAGCACAACTCCGTGGTGGCCAGTGTCCACCACGTTGCGTTAGCCATGCACACGGGTGATAAAGACCACCGTGTCGCAAAACAGGCGGCCGATCAGACGAGCACATCTGATCGCCAAGAAAATTCCATGGTAGGCAGTGGCCACCATGATGATGAGTATTTGCACACGGTGAATCGTAATCACCGTGTAGCAGTCAATCAGACGAGTGCGTCTGATTGCATGGGCAGTTCCGTCGAGACGATCAACTTCTTGACGCAAACGGAGACCGTATTAGATACCCAGTCTCTGTTGATGGAACACCCTCCGAAAGAAGGTTCAGAGGTGATGGATCTCCCATCGCTAAGCTGGAAGAAGTTTATGAGAAACTTGCA
Source organism: Peronosclerospora sorghi (assembly GCA_026184515.1). Classification (NCBI taxonomy): domain Eukaryota; phylum Oomycota; class Peronosporomycetes; order Peronosporales; family Peronosporaceae; genus Peronosclerospora; species Peronosclerospora sorghi. Next base: position 1,691,258 of record CM047591.1, read on the forward strand.
CGATGATCAGATCGAACAGATCTGTATTATCGTAGCAACAGATGATGTAGTGGATATTCGTGAACGAATATCCACATTACAAGTGGAAAACATTGGGAAAGAGGTTCCCAATGATCAAACCAAAGTTCAGCGTTTTGAAGCGCAGAGCTGGGAGTCGCTTAAAGCGAACTCCCCATTTTATGAGGTACTTTGGGAATACGCTGACGTATTCCCAGAAGAAGTACCTAGAGGCTCCCTAAGGATAAGGGAGCTCGTCATGAGATTGACCTCGTGCCAGGCACGAAGTATTGTGTTACGCGGCAATGGCCGTTGCCGCGTGATCAGGTAAAAGCGATAGACGAGTTTTTCGAAGCTCGTCGTAAAGCAGGCCAAGTGCGGGAGTCTATCTCACCGCACTCTCCCCCCACTTTTTGTGTGGAAAAGTCCACAGGTGGGTGGAGAATCGTTCACGCTTACAACAAGCTGAACGCAGCGACGGTACCGGCACAGACGCCGATACCGCGAAAAGATGTCATCATTGATGGCATGTGCGGGAGCACCATCTTTAGTGCTCTCGATCTAAGAGATGGATTTTATCAAATCCTAATGCGTGAGAAGGATATCCCTCTCACGGCGGTAAGCACCCCAAGCGGCATGCTTCGGAAGTGGCTTGTTATGCCGCAGGGGGCTTCGACATGCCCCTGCTACGTTTAACAGATGCGTAACGCATCTATTACGCCCGGTGCGAGAATTCGCACCGAGTTATTTCGATGACGTGTTCATCCATAGTAAGGGTGAACACGATAAAAGCGATGTAGATGTCCATAGGGAACATCTACGTCGAGTGTTAGATCTTATGCGTAAGCATAATCTCTATGCAAATCTGAAGAAGTGCACCTTTGGTGCACCTGAGATACCCGTTCTTGGATGTTTTGTGGGCAAGCACGGGGTGCGTCCTGATCCAGAAAAGATCAGGGTGATCGTTGAATGGCCTACGCCAAACAACGTTAAGGAAATTCGAAAGTTCCTTGGGTTGGCAACATATTTGCACAAGTATTCGTGCAACTATGCTGGGTTAATACGACCTCTTTCTCAATTACTTAAGAAAGATGTCGAATGGCATTGGGATACCCAATGCCAAGATTCTTTTGATGCAGTCAAGCAAAGCTTGACTGAAGCGCCTGTCTTGGATATAGCCAAAAAGAGAGCCCGTTCCACGTCGTTTGCGACGCGAGCGATTTCTCTATCGGCTGGGCTTTGATGCAGCGTGATCACGATGATCGTGATCGCGTAATCTGCTGTCAATCGCGTCAGTTGTGCCCAGCCGAGCGCAACTATCCAGTGCATGACAAGGAACTCCTTGCCATGATGTATGCACTGGCCAAGTTTCGTATCTATCTATTGGGAGATAGACCGTTTGTGGTTTACACGGACCATGCGTCGCTACGCACGGCCGTGAATTCACCACACATTTTTCAAAGAATGGCTCGATGGCTGTCATTCTTTGCTGAATACAACTTTACGGTTGAATACAAACCCGGAAAGTTGAACGTGATAGCGGATGCGCTATCACGAAGGCCCGATTACGAGACGAAAACGTCCGTAACCGAAGGTGCCAGTGCAAACGCGATCCGTTGCACTGCTTTGTCGTCGTCAATTATACGACAAGTACGCGAGGCGTACAAAACAGAAGAGAAGACACGTCTGTTGATTGATTACTTAAGTAATCAGTCAAGTGAGAAGCGCTACGAACTCCCAGAGTTCCTCCGCGCTTGCGTGCATCGATATCGACTGCACGATGGTCTGCTGCTTTACAGCACAGACCAAAAAGATGAAAGTCGCATCGTCGAAACGATGATGATCTCAAACATCAAATTATGTTTGAGTATCATGATGCACCGATTTCGAGGCATCAAGGTCGAGAGAAGACATACGCCTCTCTAGCACGTGATTTTACTGGCGAAACCAGTACAAGTAGGTACGGAAATACGTACGTGCTTGCGAGATTTGCCAGCGCGTTAAGCCTGCGCAGTCTGCACAGGCTCCGCTGCAATCTCTGCCGGTTCCGACAGAGTGTTGGAAGTCCATTTCAATGGACTTCGTATTCGGTCTTCCACCCGACAATAGTCGGAAGACTGGAATAGTGGTCTTTGTAGACCGTTTCAGTAAGATGGTACATCTTACTGCAGTATCACCGAACGTAACCGCCGCTCAAACAGCGCGGATATTCGTTGATACGGTATTCCGTTTGCACGGAATGCCGGAAGACATTGTCTCGGATCGAGATCCGAGATTTACAGGACGTTTCTGGCAAGAAACGTTCTCATTGTTGGGAACCCAGTTGAAGATGTCAACTGCGGACCATCCGGAAACGAATGGGCAGACGGAACGGGTTAACCGCGTTCTCGGAGACATGTTGCGATCATACGCACATGCCTTTGAACAGTGGAGTGACTATCTGCCACTCACCGAATTCGCGATTAACAATTCGGTGCATGCTTCAACTAAGCATACACCGTTCTACGTGAATGCCTTAAGGCATCCACGAACCCCAGCTTTACTTGGCGGTACGCCAAATCTAAGTGGGGGAGGGACCCGCTGAAATTTTGAGCGAGTCAATGCGCAAGTTGCAACTGCAACTTGTGAACAAAACGATGGCCCTTCTACTGAAAGTACAGTAGAAGCGGAAGCATCTTCAAATGGAACTGAAGCTGCATATGATGAATATGTGTCTGCAGCAATGGCTGCAGACAATGAGGGCAACGCACCTACTGCTGATAAAGCAGTAGATGAATTCGTATTACAGCGCCAAGCTGTAATACGCTATATAAAAGATGCACTTGCCTCTGCTTTTGATAAGCAGAAGAAAAATGCAGACAAGCAAGGAAGGAAGAACAAAAACTCCTTTCTGAAAGGCGAATTGGTATTACTAAGTACCACTAATTTGCCTATACATGCAATAAGCAACTTCCCTACACTGAAGTTGCTTCCTAAGTACATTGGACCTTTCAAGGTCCAAGAGATTCGGGGGAATGCCTATACTTTAGACATTCCCACAGCAATGCGGCTCCACCCAACATTCTATGTTGGGCGGATCAAACCGTATCATTTGTCTTCGTCTTACGACGAGACACAGAACCACGGAAGATACCGTGCTTCTCCAAGTCTCCCAAAAGAGACTTGTAATCGGCTTCCAGCCGTTGATGAGCATAGCGGAGAGTCTTACCTCCGCCTTCGACTGCTCAAGATCATCCTTGTGCCGATCGAGCTCTTCCTTACAGCGGGAAAGCTCGATGTACAGAAGATCATTCTTCTGCTGAAGGGCAGTGTGCGCCCCGAGGATGTCGCGGACATTCTCGCGAAGAGACCGATATGTCTTCACAGAGTGAGACATATCGCTGCTCAAGGAGGAACACCTCCTCTAGTTTGCGGAGCAAAGAACCATGCTCCGCAACAACAACGTCGAGGGAATTCCCAACCTCCGCCGCCCCTGATTGATAATCAGGGGAATAATCGATACATTTTCGAGCGCTTGATCTCGAAGCGCTCGGTTCCTTCGAAGAAGGGGCAGCGTACCGAGTACTTAGTACGCTGGCTGGGATATCCCCAAGAGTTCGACTCTTGGAAACCGATTGGGGTTCTGAGGGCCGACGCCCCAGACCTTTTAACTGAGTTTGAGAGGTAGTCTCAAACTCATAATGCGAAGTAGCATCAACACTAGGTGTTGATGCATTTAGGGCATCGATTAAGCCCTGAATTTAGGCGGGTACGGAAAAACCACCGTACCCCCGCAACTCCTCCTCTGACAGACGAGGAGCGCCCTGTGGACACCGCGGGCAAACGAGGTGAGAAGGGACACCACAGTTCAACCCTTCTTTGATGCAAGCAAAATGCATGTATTCCATTTTGCCTGTTCGCGAGTGCTTTAAAAAGCGCTCGCGCATTACGTGAGCTCTATTCACGTAATCATCTGGGCTTTTGTTGTAGTTGTCAACAAAAGCGTTCCCACTCTGAGTCAGGGCGTCTTTATCGTCCCTGTTCCTCCTTGACCCTTTCCGGCTCGAATAATATCGAACCTGGAAAAATAGGTCAATAAAGTACAGACGTCTATCGTCTGTACTTCGATCGAATCGACGTGACTGGATGTCTTCGCAGTCATCCAGCACGTTGATATCGAACAACGCATATTGGCAGTCCCGCTTACGTTGACCGCCACTGTTGGGGGCAATAACCCATCCAGGGGTTCAAAACCCCACTTTGTACGGAACATGTGGTTCCGTACGATGATACGCTTCAGAAGCGGCAGGCGACGCTTCTGTTCGAGCTCTTTTAGCAGGCGGAACACCGCCTGCTTCAACACCATGCGCCGGGGTTAAATCAGCCCGACGTGGAGAAGTACTTGGTCCAGGTGGGGATCTGCGTTCCCGCAACCCCCTGTGATGATCATTGTCGCTGTCATAGCAAACAGCGACACCAGAGTCGTCATCGCTGTTAGTCGATGAGCACCTAGCGAGTTTCGACTCGCTAGATCCTTAAGTGGGGACAGCTGTACCCCCATCACTTTGTTCGGAGTCAGAACTCCCGAACATGGCCCTCTTGGCAACACGCCATTCGAAAGTTGCCATCGTGCGAGATGTTGCATTAGCAACATCTCCCTTTTTCTTTCCAGATGCCGCCTTAGCAGCATCTGTGGTCGAAGACGGTACGTATTCCGACCTTTGCGTAGTTGACGCTGCTAATGCAGCGTCACTGTTGTCACTCAACACCTCATAACCTAGTGCTGAGGCGGAGGAAGAAGCTCCTTTGATATTTTCAGCAGCGCTCTTTAGAGTGCCGCCGCGTGCTTTGACCATCGAGTCGATGGTCAATTAGTTGGTGGATGAGAAATTCAGACCAACAAGTGCCACCAATGATTGGCCAAAATAAGAATTATTATTGGCCAACCACCTTAAGTGGGGGGGGTGATGTAATGGGGTGCCATTACATAATTGATATTCAACTTAGAATATCACAGTTGAATTTCAGACGCGTTGTCTGAAATTCAAATAATAGATTATAAGTTATTATAGTCTACGAAGGAAAAGTCGATTCGGTATAAATACCGAATCATGCAGGTTAACTAATAGTGCAGTTAGTTTAAGACTTGATATTATTATATTAGTTAGGTAATTACTATACTATTAGCCGCTAACCACCCATTTAATAAACACTCTTAATTTTGCGTTCTTAAGTTAAAGCGAATATTATATTTGCTTTTAGTATAGGATTAGTTGTAACTAATCCTACCCCTCCCGTATTGCGCGCTTCCTCGCACAACACAGTGTAAGCCTGTAACAGGATCAGTCCTGTTACACTGATTGTTTGACAAGGACAGCAGTGAGTTATATTGCAGGATGCCCGTAAAGGATGTTAAAGCAGCAGCAGCCGACCGCGCATAAAAGTCCCAAAAAGGTAAAAGTATATCTTTTTTGGTACTTTAACCTAGTCGCTGCCTCACTTGCTTCTGGTTAGTCCAGGCCTCATAATTTTCGACAAATGCCGAATTTACCAAAAAACGTTAATTTCGGTGCGCCTGGATAACGTAAAAGATGTAATATTACGCATTCTAAATGACTAAGGAATCAAGGAGACCCCTCTGTTTAGCTTGGAAGATGCCTTCCAACGTCAGATTCGTCATTGACTGCCGGAAATTGTCGTTCTCCCATTTTAAGACAGAGAAATCGCTTTCTACGGAAGTGGTAATGGCAAAAGCCACTGCCATCCAACCCGAGAATCGACGGAGAAACGTGAAGCGATTGCCAATCGATGCCCAAGCATCGTTGAAGTTGGTTTTAAGCGTGTGCTCGTCAATCAACGCCTTTGTTGACGGCTCTTGGTTATAAGCCTTGACCAAACCTACATCATTGACTACCTGGTTAGAAAGCAATTCAAGCGTTTGTTTATCAAAGTTTCACTGGAGACCAACTACTTACCTCTGTGGTCAGCTTCTACTTACTCAACATCCTCAGCGCTCCAGTAGAGGCCGATGTGAGCTCGGTATTTGTCTAAGACATCAGAAATGAAGGTGCCAGTCCGCAGTTTCACAAGCTGCGCGGGAAGCACTGGTGGCGCAATGCTTCCTGCGTTGTTTCGATCATCTCGTTTCGCCTGGACGTCAGACCAACCGCAAATGAGTTGCAAAGTGTATTGACCAACTTCATGCAACATATGCGATTGGTCTTCTGCGGAAAGAGAATTGAACAGATCGCGGGCCCATGATCCCTGATCATAAATGTGCTCCCGCACACTCTGTGTTTGGATCCAGTATTGCCCTCGAACGTAACATAAATCATCCGGAGGGTACCCATCTGCTTCCACATCCATTGCCGTTACCAAGTGGCCAATCAAGCTTTTGATCTCGGCCATTTGTTGGCAGAGGATCATGTCATGCGACTGGAGGATGGTCATCGTGGTGTTGCAAAGTTCCCCCATCGGTTGCACTGAAGCGCACATCACCCACCAGGTGGGTGATGGTGCAGATACTGGCCGTTTCCCTTCAATCCACTGCTCCAATCGGCGACGATGTTTCAGCATGAATGAAAGGATGCGCTCGAAATACATCCATCTGTTTGTATCTCTGGGGCACTGCACCTGCATATCCAAATTTAAAGATTGTGACATGTAAGACTAAAGGTAAGATCCGCTTTAAAAAAACATTATCTGCTGGAGGGTACTGCACCTGCATTTCCAAGATTAGATTCTGTTGTTGTCGCAAGTGTACAGAAAACGCATGCGCTGTTTTATAAAACGCCCCGTTGTCCATTTCGTTGGTTGCGGCGCGAATGACAATGTCTCCTTGGTGAGGCACACACCAGACACGCATGAGTTGATGTGTCGCCATCCGGTCCAGCCGATCAACGACACCATTGCGCCAGCCAGTGTTGGTGTTTTCACCGTCCGTTGTTATGGCAATAATCTTGTCCTGCCACAGCGCGCAGACCGTCTCAAGTAACGTGGTGATGAGCTTTACCGTATTTTCGGCAATGTGCCGATCGAAGAATGGCACGACAACTAAATAAACGTTATGCAAGTTGTCATTGACACAAACTCGGATGCGCATGTCGAGGAATGGGATGCCATTATGCGTCGAACCATCACAGGCCAAGGTGTAAAAGGACTGATCCTGTTACAGGCTTACACTGTGTTGTGCGAGGAAGCGCGCAATACAAAAGGGGTAGGATTAGTTGATGACAACTAATTCTATACTAAAAGTAAATATATAAATATTTACTTGTTAGTTAGAACGCAAATTAAGAGTGTTTATTTAATGGGTGGTTAGCGGCTAATAGTATAGTAATTACCTAACTAATATAATAATATCAAGTATTCAACTAACTGTACTGTTAGTTAACCTGCAAGATTCGGTATTTATACCGAATCGACTTTTCCTTCGTAGATTATAATAACTTATAATCTCTTATTTAAATTTCAGACAACTCGTCTGAATTTAACTGTGATATTCTAACTTGAAATCAATTATGTAATGGCACCCCATTACACAAGGCGAATGACCACACGCCTTGGTCGCTTAGTATCGATTTTATTTTCTGCAACTTGATGGCGACAAGCACGCGCACAAATTGGCCGACCATATGGTCGTTCATACCAGAGAGTTTCTTTTTTTTACGCATCTTGGTGCTGTTTGATTACTGCTGCCGTCTGCCGCATCGAATGGACCACCGACGTATGGTCAAGCGCCAAGTTGAATCGGTATGGGTTTTTGATTGTGACCAAGTAGGAGCTGTCAGACTCCTTCCTAAACAACTTGAGCGCGTTTGCCTTGGTGATAGGCTCGCCGTTTTCCTCTTCGTCGTCCAAAGGAGTAAAAAAAAGATCGCCAACGATTTTCTTCACAATCGATGCATCGATTCTGAATTCAAGATGCGCATTCGACGTGTCAAAATTTCCATCCAGTGTTGTCTTTGGCGACTTGCTTTCAAAAAACGTTTTCTTCTCCGACCCAGGGAGCTTTTGATACTCTTGCCAATCAATGGTGTGCTGTTTCTGGTTATGAGTACGATAATTCTCCTTCCTGAAAGGTGGCTGAAATAAGTGATCATTCCCTGTTCGTTGCCGTTTTGCTCCAACTGACGCCTTTTCACGCCCGTGGACCGCGCAGAAATCGCATCGGACTGAGCAGACAACTCCGTTTGAGTCCCGTGCCGCAATTGACAAGCCAAACTCGACAAGATGTGCTACTTGAAACGGCGTCTTGCGTGCTGAAATTCTTTGATTTGAATGTGAACGTTGATCTGAGGCACGTATGGAGGTAGGAGCGAGAGCGAAAACGGTGGCAGAAGTAAAGCAAACTTGTAATGGGAGTGGACGGTGGCAGAAGGGAAAGGAGGAAGAAACAGGACGTGGACGGTGCAAAATCAAACAGGAGAACGAAGCAGGATGTGGACGCGCTTCGAAGTCTTAAACACGCGCTTTGAGGTCTTAAACACGCGCTTCAAAGTCTTAAACACGTCACGTGTGACGAAGCAAAATGTGGACGCGCTTCAAAGTCTTAAACGTGTGGTCTATGTATGCATCCATAAAAAAGGGGTAGGGCTTATTTTCGGCGTCGGATTTTTTTATTATCGGTAAAATCGGCGTTTATTTTTAGAATGCCGAAAATTATGAGGCCTGGGTTAGTCTTTCGCTTGCTGCCGTTTAGCCCGTTCCAATTCTTGCAATAGAAACGTGCTATACCTTTCAGATGTGCATCCCCTCCGTAATCGATTTGAAAAATATGATAATTAGAAATATCCATGACGGTACAGTTCAAGTTTACACTTTATGATGAGCATTTGTTCCTTGGAAGCCCATAAAACGTCCTCTTGTGGACGTTTTCATCACAACAAAGAAATTCTAGATTCAAGGTCCATCGTGCCATTCATTGGGTGGTGACGACTCTGTCTTGAAATGCGACGGCTTGGAGTGGTAATCGTGGCTGCGGTCCATGTATTCGAGACGGCATCGGCTGGATTGTTTCATCATCTCAAGCATTTTATGCACTCGGACGATCGGAGGGCTGTGACTGGTAGCGCTCTGGACGATGGGAATTGTGTGTACGAATGGAAGACGCTGCGATGCAAGCCCGAGCACTCGTGCTCGTTGCAATATGAATTTGGTGACACGACGCCGTCGCAGGCGTGTCGCTTGAAGAAAGAGAGTATCATGCGAAATGTGCCACAGCAGTTTCACTTGGCCTTTGCGGGCAAAGAAGCCGGTATGGGTATGACCGTTTCATGGACGACATTTAAACTGGACACGCAACCAATGGTCTGGCTCGGTCGCAACGCGACGAACCTAAGCAAGATGACTACTGCCAAGATCGCCGTGAAAAATTACTATCGAGACGATGATTACGAACTTTACAATTACCACGCCACGCTCACGGGCCTCGAACCTAACACACTGTACTATTACAAAGTAGGGAATGCCGAGGAAAAACGGTTTCAAAGTAGTATCAATTCCTTCAAGACCGCGCGTGCCAGTGGTGACCCCAGTGCATTTACCGTGGCCGTGTATGGAGATTTAGGGGCCCATGATAACTCAGTCGCGACCAACAAATACGTCAACCGTGTCACTGCCGACTTTGATTTCATTTACCACCTTGGTGACATTGCGTACGCGGACAATGCGTTTCTCACCATGGACAAAGCCTTTGGTTTTTACTATGAAGAAATGTATAATCGATTCATGAACTCCATGACGCTCGTGATGCGACGACTCGCGTATATGGTCCTTGTGGGGAATCATGAGGCCGAGTGTCACTCTGGTTCGTGCTTGTTGTCAAAACACAAGCGGCACAAGCTCGGCAACTACTCGGCATTCAACGCCCGATTCCGCATGCCCTCACCAGAGAGTGGGGGTGCACTCAATATGTGGTATTCGTACGAATATGCATCGGCCCACTTTACCTCCATCTCCACCGAGACGGATTATCCAAATGCTCCACGCAATAATTACGTGACACATCATCGATACGGGGGCTTTGGCAACCAGCTGGCGTGGCTCGAAGCAGATTTAAAAGCAGCGCATGCGAATCGCAACAACGTTCCTTGGCTCATTGTCGGGATGCATCGCCCGATCTATACGAGTCGGTCGTGCGATGCCAATGGGAATCCGACCAACGACTACGACGCACGCATCATTCAGCAGGCTTTTGAAGACCTGTTTATTAAATACAAAGTGGATTTAGTGATCCAAGCCCATGTCCACGCGTATGAACGGACGTACCCAATTGCCAAAGGCAGAGCGGTCAAGGAGGGAGTCTCAAAGGATAAAACCATCTACGACAACCCTCAGGCCCCAGTGTATGTGATCTCAGGCAGTGCAGGCGGCCCTGAAGGCATTTTTCGATATGAAAATCCTTCATCGCCTCAATGGCTTGTGAAGAAAGACGACTCGCACTACACCATCTCGAAATTGACCGTGACACCCACGAACTTGACACTGACGACGATTGAAAGCGCTACCGGCAAAGTTTATGACAAGTTTTCCATTATCAAGAGCGTAGATTGACCCGGTTTGAGTTCCTAACAAGCAGGTTCGTACTATGTATATAAGATGCCAGCTTGTTAACCTCTAAATAGCCTCTAAGTGTCATTTTATGCCCCACTGCACCTTTAGGGAAAAGTTGTTTTTTTGCGACCAATGTGGAATGATACGATTAAACACAAAATAGTATTACGCTCCATACTGCGTTGTCATCGAAACGTACAGCGCGTGCGTGTAGTGTATCAAATATGTATAGTATACGTTACGAGGGGTGTGCCATTATCGCCAACATGACTGAGAGTAGCTATTCTTCAAGACACTCGTCCTCCTGCTGGAAGACATAAACTTTCATATCGAATAATTCAGTTTAGGTAATCCAAAAATAAAATAAAAAGGGAATTGATCGGGCCACACACACCCCAAGTGTTTCAAACACAACCAAAATTAGGCCACCGCTAGGGACACACCAAAAATTACTCCGGACACACCGTGTGTCCCTAGCGGTGGCCTTAATTTCCAACTCACTTATACAAACAACTAAGTAATTACTCAAGTATACACTTTCACTCGCTCATCAATCAACTTCACTATAGCTTCACACCCGATAGAGTCGGATCACCTCCCTTATTTGCTGTCGACATACAGGACGAATCCATGTGGCGTCTAGAATCTCTTGCGCTCAATCCATGTAGACAGCATTGTGGCCACATGGAACGCAGACTGCCTCTTCAGGCGCATCAAAACAGATTATGCACTCATCAGGGCGTAGGGCACGGGCATCTCGCGCAATAATGTTCTTCACCGCTAGGTTCGAAGCTTGCATATGGGTGGAGAGATGGGCCACATCATCCTCGCGTAGGAGTTGCACGATCTCTACCATCGGTACCAATAAGTGTTCGGGTTAAAGCAAAAGTTTCAAGCATCGTATCGGAAGGAGGAGGTGCAGATGGCGCTGCCTGGGTTCGAGAGTGCCGTTGTGCTTCCTCCTGTGACATTTTCAGAGCGCGCTCTAGATCGCGTTGTTCCTGCATTACGGCACATTAGTGGTGCTGTGGATTCTCCTCTAGAAGAGGAGGTAGACTATTCCGAGAACTCGGAGGTGGATGCCCTTGGGGATATCTCCCCAAAGGCTGATCACTACGACAACGCCGAACGGCGATGTCGGCAGCCTAATCCGTTCCCCACACGTGGGGAAAATGCACTAACTAGTGCGCCACCCCTGCTAATGTCGGATGATACATCCGGATCGCCGAAGGCGATCATCACCAATGAGCTGGACACAGCTCAAGAAACCCAACTTGCCGCACAGGCACTGAGGGCTGCGTTACGCGCCCCCAAACGCCCGCCACGGGTGGCATATAATTTTGAAGGTCCTCGTGACCTTCCAATGTGGGATAGGAGTATTGTAAGGAATGGTTTAGCATCCTATACCCCTGGCCCTGCGGCTGAACAGCCGTATCAATGCGAACGCCAGGAGAAACTCCGGCAACAACCACTCACACAAAAGCAGTTCACTAGCGTCTCGTACCGAGAGCGCCCCTGTTGAGAACCTCCGCGAGGTTCCTATCATTCTCTCTCCGGGAGAAAATGCCGAAGATGCAGAAAAGAATTCCTCGCTTGGGCGGAAGGGGAGAATCTCCTCCCCAGATTTAATGAGCTGCACAACAGCTATTCCCGTCGTGACGTTTGGGTGGAGAGGGCGTTGCGCATGGCATTCTCCAGAGCCAAAGCGATGGAGCTATTACGTGCCCCTTATCGCACGCGCTACGCCAGCGCGCCCGCCCCCACCGCGGTGCCAGAGGACAAAGTGAGTGCCACATCTGCCTCCGGCGAACTCCCAACTACTGGGAGTGAAGGGGATTCTCGCGCCCCTTTGGTCGATGACTCGCAGCGGGATTCTCCCGCTCGAAAGCGTCAACGACGTCACGGCAATCCTGCCGTGGGGGGGGGTCTCGGATTCCCACGAACTCTGTGAGTGTGGATAACCCTTCCACTTCACCAGATACTGGGTTTGACCCCGATGATGGCGTCGCGCGATCAGACGCTCCACGTAATAATGTGGGGTGCCCTCCGCATCGAGCATTGGAGGAGGAGGTCGCGCAATTGCGACGTGAGATTCGCGAGCGCTGTGATCGACACAGCCATCGCATCCATGATGTCCACGAGGGACTTCGCGATGAGTGGGATGCCACTGAACACTTCGAGAGGAGGATTGACTCTCTCGAGACGACCGTTGCGGAGCTTCATGGTCGCATTTTAGCCCTCTCGGGCTTTCTCCGCCCTGCCGTGTCTTACGGCTCTTACGGCTATCCGCCTTTCCAACCCCATCCAAGAGAGGAAACCCGCCTCCGGGTCCTGGTATGGCTTAAGCATACCCACATCGAAGGTTGGATGCGTACGCATCACATTCGGAATATCTAAGGTGTACGCGAAGCCCTTTCGGGCTAGCACCTTAAAAGGCCCCTCGAACCTGGGGGGCAGTTTGTTCCGCAATAAGTTGGAAACTGCATGGGTAGGAAGATTCTTAGCGTTTAATAAAACACTTTCTTCTACTTTGCACACCCTTTCGTTCCGCCGACCCTTTCGGTCGGCCTGTCGTGAAGGAACTTAAATTTTCGAGACTTCCACTCAAAAACAACACAAGGAGGCGATAGAATACACCCCTCTTCCTTATACTACCCAGGTTCTTGGTACTCACGTCCGAACCTTAATACAAAGTCACTGCAAATGGGCACTTCCTGGTAACACTTCAGGCTGCCCCTTTAACTTAGGGTACCGCAAAGGACCTTTATTACGCCTTAGCACGCGTTCACTTAAAGGGTTCCTCGGGATGCACTTAGACTTAGTTTTTGTATAGGCCAAAAAGGTTGGTTGGTTTAAAAACGACTAGTCGCTAAGGGGGAAAATTCGATTATAATTAAAGGTATTGGGAAATCCTATATCTACCTCCAGTATCTGTTCACCTTGTTACTTCTTGGTTACTTCAGCACTGGCTTCAATACCGAAAATTCACTTTATGGCCGACCAAAGCACTGTATACTCTTTGAATATACCTTCCGTATACACTTCGCTAGAAATTTCAAACACTTCACCACAACCGCCCCTTGTGCAGCTTCAGCGTAAGCGAGCAAAAGCTAACAATCCATTTATATCTCATATCAATACAAATGTTTCGTTAATTCCACTTCAAATATTGACGTGCTTCAATGTCCGTCATAGTGGAGGCAGAATAAGGAACATCATATCTCCTGCACACTTCCATCATTTGATCCCAATCGATATCTTGCTCGAATACATATCACGCAGGCACAATGAATAGGTAATCACGTGATCTGCTGAGTGATACCAACGACCTCGAAGGATTCCCTTCCATAAATCCTATAGTATGCGAAACGCACCATCGTAACAATAGTAATTCTGCTTCTCGGCCTTGACTAGAATCAGTAGTAGCCACTTCAATGTCTAAATAATCTTCATACACTCCACTCAAATATCGTAACCCTCTACTCATAGCCGAGTTTTGCAAAGAGCCCGATATAGTGCTGTCCGTGGTAGCGAACAAGACCTCCAAATGAATATAGTGAAGGTACCTCCGTTGAGGTATTTCGTCGGAAAATGTGATCCAAATCCGAAACTTACTGAAATGTTTTCTCACCAACACTCTCAAGACACTGACGATAAAATTTCCATCCACTCTTTGATATCCGCTTTGACGACATGGTTGCTGGACCGGACAATGCTAATTGAAAACACCATGGGGAGGGTTAAAATCCGCCTACTCAGTGCATCCCACTTTCTGTCCACATCTTGTGCTTGTACTTCCAGTCTTAGCACATCTTCCAATAATCTTATTTTCTTTTCCTGTCAATCCAAATCTTACATGATCTAACAGCTCTTGAGCATAGACCCTGTATAAAAATTCGTATTCATTATGGGCTCAGCGTTATGACCACAAAGCGAACAGACTTCAAGCTCCATCAAGTTCATCTGGAACGGTATGCGAGCCACACCTTGCGATTGACAAATATTAGCAGAAGCATCTTGGCGCAAGGATTCCGACATTTCTTCCACATCATCGTGTCCGCACAAATAAACTCTTTTATGGAAACCTTCTCAGCGTATTAGTAGCGTCCGATTGAAGGTATCATAGAGTAAACCATCCAAAATTGTTTCCGGTGTTTCTGTAGCATCATTCATTGCTCCAAACGCGAACAATTCACCTAAGGCGAGACTTACGCAGTCTACATCCAGTACTGGTTGCCATAAACTTGAATTATCACGTTAAGAAAACAGTTGTTCGAGTCAAAATCGTTGCGTAGACTCTTGCTCGCGCTTTAACAGGCGCGATGCCATCTCGATTTAGTAACCATCCTCGACATTTCGATATTAATCCAATCATACTCGGAACCTCCATACTTCGTCCGGTACTGTCGTGGTCAATCCTGTCGTGGTTGAATAACATTTTATCAATGTTAGTTAGAAAAAAGAGTGAGAATGGAGCAAGATGATATATGGGTCCAGTGTGTACATAACCGGTACATATGTGTGGTCCACCCGAAATATAAAATTTTGGAGGTAAGTGTTTGGTATTGGCCAAAAACGTAATCAAATCTTGGAGGATATCCAGTTTCAGAGGTCATATCGTATCAGAGGTCTGTCACTTGATTGGTCCAAATATCCACCCAATCCTGTGCGAACATATATCTCCATACTTTTGTATACCTGTCGTGGACGACCCCGTCGTGGACAACCCAATGTATATCCATACTTGTGTATACCTGTCGTGGACGACCCCGTCGTGGACAACCCAATGTATATCCATATTTTTGTATACCTGTCGTGGACAACCCAGTGTATATCCATACTTTTGTATACCTGTC
>CM047591.1:1708953-1771630 GCA_026184515.1 Peronosclerospora sorghi
TTGCCGTACAGGTTTCACACCTTTAGCACCCTGACAGGTTTCTCTTCTTACGATCTCATTCATACACGAATTTCACATCTTAATACTGATTCATGGGGCACTCATAGGCTCCCTCTCCATATTACCATCGTCATAATTAACCATATTGCGTCAATAAAATTAAATTTCGACGTGACTTATCCACATGTTCCAACAAACTTCCAGTCCTTGTTTAGACATGTATCCTTTTTTTTGGTATTCTGCTTTTCTTTTTGTTATGCCACCTAATGCAACCAACTCGGGTCCGCATTCTACTCATCACAACCAACATGGGTCCGTGATAGGGATGTGCTACATCTTTTGGGGCTTCATTCTCTTGTTCTTTTCGTTTTCTTGTTATCATCTTGATATCTTCTCCGTTTACTTTTTTCTTGTAAGGCTTCTACATCTCAATATCAGCTGCATCCTCTTCTGCTGGGTTCTGATTTACTTTAGATCCAACAGCATTATCGTCCACAGAGTATGAACCACCATTTATGTCCGCCCCTTGTCCAACATTAACATTTTCCTTGGGTTGAGGCGTTCCATTATTTGGCTTCTCCATACTCCGAGTGATCACAAATACATGAGAAGACAAATATTCCTCATCCTGCCAAACAGTGACTTCCGTGGTATCCACTTGCGCCTTATTACTGGTGTTACCACCATGTTCGTCCAATGATTTCGTAATCACCCCTGGGAAGTCCTCACTCTTATCCCTTTCTGGCGGACCATCTGCATTGGCATACAATAACTCTGGTAATCGGTTCAACACATTCAGTTCCGTCATTTGTTGATTGCTTGTACTCGCCCCTGCTCGCTGTTCCTCTCTTTTGTCCACCAACGTGACGTAGGCCGATACATCCATTGTTTCTGTAGTCGCTGACATATCTTTTTTCTTTTGTTCTTCTTCTCCAAATGTAACTTGTTTCTCTTCTTTTTCTCGTGAATTCTTCTTATCTTGATCCTCGTCCATAGTGAGTGATCTTTCCATGCAAAATATATCATTTTTCTTGTTTTCTATTACCTTGAAGGGTAAGCGCGGTGTTGCCTTCATATTGTTCAACAATGCCCCCTTTTCTCTCGACAGTGTTCGCAACGCACTGTGGGGTTAGGCGTTTAACTGGGCGGCCACTTCATCTTTGGTTATTTCTCCGGCCTTCAGCTTGTTCCGCATCTCGGCCATCTCCTCGATGAACCTGCGACAATAATTCACATCATGGCCGATAATTTTGCAATGCTCACACGTTTTCAATTTCCAACACTTGTCCTTCTCGTGCCCTCGTCGATTGCAGTGCTCGCAGATCACGCCCCCGTCATTATTATTATAGGTACTCGCTCTCACATTTTTGCCATCATAATTGGCGCGTGACCTCTGCGTAGCATGTACTTCTCCGCCCATCATGTGCACACTGGGTTGCGCATCTTCATATACCACTTCAGCACTTTTACGGGCAGTCATTTTCTTCCCGGCCTTGTCAGACGTGCCTCATGTCTTGTCAACACTCTTTCCAACTCCTCAATACTGTTGAAAGTCATATGCTGATATTGCATTTGTATGACACGATCATGAATCGTGTTAAAGAATTGTTGAATATGCTCTTCCAACAATGAGGCATTGTAGACGTTCCGAAAATCCATTCCCGCTCGTAACGCCGCGGCATTCAACCGGTATAGATATGTGGTAGCCGGCTCATCTTGTTTCTGGGTCAGTTTTGAGTACATTACCCGCGGCGATACTTATCTACACAAAACTTCCGTTGGAATAAATCGATCTCCGCACTCCAATCATACTTCACGGCATCCGCCAACTGTTCATACCACCAAGACGCCGTGTTCGTCAAGCTATCCACAAACATTCCTAGCCGTTGGTCGTCATCCCAACGTGAAATGATGGCCACATGGAGAAATCGTGACACCCATGCTCTTGCGCTTCCCGCGTCCTGTCTATTGCCATCAAATGCCTTTATCTCGGTATTTTGTATGATATCCGTGACAGGCTGACCCGATGATGACCACGCATTGTGTCTTCCACTGGACACGTTGTATCGCGAGGATCGTTGTGAATTGGGACCCGCCCTTTGTGGCATTGCAGATTGCTGATATGTGGCACTAGTCGCCCCTCTTGTAGTGTCCGGCGTACGACTAGCAGACAGGGATGCAGTAATCTTCGTCAACTCTTTCAAACTTAAGTATCCATCTTGCATCAGTTGGACTAAATTGGCCACCACTGGGTCCTGTTTTTTCTGAGTTGGTTTTGTTTTCGGCGGCGTCATGATCTCCTCATCCTCCGATGAAAATTCCAACTTCTTCCTTACTGGAGGATCATCTGAATCTCTCCACTCCACAGTGTCCTCCATCTCGTCATCCTTACACAGCTCTTGCATACCCGGTGGTTTGGATTCCTTCATCAGCGTATGAGTGGTGTCTGCCACAATATAGTAGTGTGGACTGATATCTGTAGCTTCCTTCCGGTAAAACATCAGGGATGTTTCCCACTCGCTTTCCGCTAATAATAATGACACCATCAAGCCGATATCTTTAGCGGTACGCTCCAGATTAAAGTCACATGCGTTGTCAACTCTTCTCGTCGCACGAAATCATAACCACAGTTTCGAAACAACGTTTCAATGGCTTCAATCGACTCTTTTAGTCCCCCAAAGGAAGTGAGATCCTCCTTTACTCTAAAATCAGGGGCAGCGCTCGCTACCTTACGAATCTCATATAGAGAAAACCAACTATGTGAGTCTCCAGGTAACTTCAGCACATGCCGTTGATACCGTGACATTCGTGCGCAGGCCTCAGAGCAAGTGTATGTTCTCTCAGTGTCCTCCCGAGAGCGCTGTAGCTTAAAACCCAGCTCTTTCTTTCCATCATTAGACACTACCGCCATTTTGTGATAAAATTTGTATTAAGACGACGTAAAGTCCCGGGTCGCGGCACCAGTTGTCGTGAAGGAACTTAAATTTTCGAGACCTCCACTCAAAAACAACACAAGGAGGCGATAGAATACACCCCTCTTGCTTATCCTACCCAGGTTCTTGGTACTCACGTCCGAACCTTAATACAAATTCACTGCAAATGGGCACTTCCTGGTAACACTTCAGGCTGCCCCTTTAACTTAGGGTACCGCAAAGGACCTTTATTACGCCTTAGCACGCGTTAACTTAAAGGGTTCCTCGGGATGCACTTAGACTTAGTTTTTCTATAGGTCAAAAAGGTTGGTTGGTTTAAAAACGACTAGTCGCTAAGTGGGAAAATTCGAATATAATTAAAGGTATTGGGAAATCCTATATCTACCTTCAGTATCTGTTCACCTTGTTACTTCTTGGTTACTTCAGCACTGGCTTCAATACCGAAAATTCACTTTATGGCCGACCAAAGCACCGTATACTCTTTGAATATACCTTCCGTATACACTTCGCTAGAAATTTCAACCACTTCACCACAGGCCTGCTCCTTCTTCTTGTCTTGGCTTTCCGCCATGGCATCGCAGACGTGTCTTAAGACACTAAGGCGCTTCGATAAGAACTTATCGATGTGCTTCCGCACAGATACAGGGCTGACATCACCCCCTCAAACCCTGGTACACACACACGTGGCGTCAACGGAACCCTCGGATTCACCAATCCGTTCACGTAAAACGGGGTAAGCCCGTAGATGCATGGACCGATTTGTTAATAGCAAATTCGGCCATAGGAAGTATCTCACTCCAACCCTTTGGGGAATCCGGACATAAACTCCGGAGAATATCATCAACAACGCGATTAACGCGTTCCGTTTGACCTTCCGTCTGCGGATGATCCGCAGTGGACATGAGGAGCTTGGTGCCCATCACCCTAAACAACGCTCCCCAAAACTGTCCCGTAAAACGGGGATCCTGATCAGACACAACGGAATCGGGTATACCATGCTGTCGAAAGACACGGTATAGGAACACTTTTGCTGTTCCTTGTCCATCAATGGACTCTGGCAACGCCTCCAGGTGAGCCATCATGCTCAAACGGTGTACAAAGACCAATATGCCGGTGTTCCCGGCCTTATCCTTCGGAAAACCGGATAAATCCATACTAATGGATTTCTAACACTCCGTTAGAACCGACAAGCTCTCCAAAGGCGCAACTGAACTTGCAGAGGATTTAACCCTCTGACACGTCTCACAGGTGCGTATATACGCACCTACCCACTTATACATGTTAAGCCACCAATACAAAGCGCTTAAAGAGCTGTAGGTCTTATCCCGACCTAAATGACCCCCGGTAGGGGCGTCATGTGCCTCAAAGAGGACTCTATACTTCAGTTCCTCATCATGAGGAGCTACCACCCGAGGAGTGTCCTCCGCGCTCGTGCTATAAAATAGCAAACCGTCACAGTAACCGTAACGGTGTAACCAAGATCTAGGTCGACTTGACAGGGTAGGATCAGACGAGCCAGGTCCCTTGTCATCCGAAGCGCTGATAAGAGCCGTACATTGCGGGTCTTTCTCATACGCCAGGCGTATGAGATCCACCACAGACGACGTGATGAATGTCGCGTGAGCGAGCTCGTAATCGGGATGACGCGACAACGCGTCTGCAAGTACATTCTGTTCACCAGGTTTGTACTTTACCTCAAAGTTGTACTCCGCAAAGAAGGAGAGCCAACGGGCCATCCGTTGGGAGAGATGAGGCGACTTTGTCGCTGTCCGTAAGGACGCGTGGTCAGTATAAACCACGAACGGCATTGAGCCGAGTTGGTGAACCTTAAATTTGACAAGGGCATACTTCATTGCAAGTAGCTCCTTGTCATGAACGGGATAATTCCGTTCCGCAGCTTTAAGCTGCCTCGACTCAAACGCGATATCGCGTTCCCTTCCTGCATCGTCTGCTTGTAACAAAGCACATCCGATTGCAAAATCGGAGGCTTCGCAGACGACACTAAATGGTTTCCCATAATCTGGGAGAGCAAGAACGGTAGCTTTTAACAAGCTCCCCTTTACCGCTTCAAAAGCGTTTTGGTGTTTGGTTTCCCAACACCAATCCACGTCATTCTTAAGAAGATCGGTTATTGGCTTCGCCATTTCAGTGTAGTTCTCGCTGTATTTGTGGAGATAATTGGCTAATCCAAGCCACTTCCGTAAATCTCTAAGATTTACAGGCGAAGGCTACTCCACAATGGCTTTCACCTTCGCGGGATCCGCCCGCACTCCATCCTTAACGATGAAGCATCCGAGGAAAGGAATTTCCTCAGCAACAAAGATACATTTGGATGCGTTCGCATATAGCTTATGCTCTCGCATACATTCGAGCACCGCTCGAAGGTGTATCAGGTGCGTCTGAACATCAGACGAGTCGCCTTCCTCTCGACTATGAGCGAATATATCGTCGCAGTACGTCTGAGAGTACTTTCTATGAGGGCGGAAGAGTTGAGTCACCAAGCGATTAAAAGTCGATAGTGCATTTTAAATCCCATGTGGCATAACAAGCCACTCTCACAGCATGCCACTAGGCGTGCTGACCGCTGTAAGCGGAATATCGGATGCTCGCATGAGCACCTGATAATACCCGTCCACCAGATCTAAGGCACTGTACACAGTACATCCCGCCATATTGTTCTGGAGTACATCCTTCCGAGGAATCAGAGTATGCATGGGTACAGTAGCTGCATTCAGCTTGTTGTACGCATGCACAATGCGCCACTTTCCGCTCGGTTTACGAACACAAAAAGTGGGAGATGAATGGGGAGACTTACTCTCCCGTACCATCCATGCCTCTTCTTTCCCCTTGAAGAATGCGTCGATGACGTCGCATTTTTTCTTGGGGAGAGGCCACTGCCTAGTGACGCAGTGTTTGGTTCTAGGAACCAAATCAATTTCATGTCGGACTCCCCGATCCGGTGGTAACCCCATCGGCGGGTTGTCACTAATGACATCTCCAAATTCCTTCAGTAAGGAATGGTAAGGGTACTCAGGATCCGCAAGGATCTTGATACCGCTTCGGGCATTCAATTTTTGTTTGGTTTGCACCAAAACTGACTCGTCCCTCGTGGATGAGGAGTTCAACTCATCTTACGGACGCAACACGACGACCTCGTCGATTTCACCTGCTCTCAAAGCAGTTCCAAACTCGTTGAAGGACATCTCCTCCAACGACAACAGTTCGCATACCCCAGGAAACCGTTCCAGGCTTGCGCCTTCTGTGACAACACCTGTCCCACTATTTAGCATCCGATATGACTGCTGACTACTGGCCTCGGAACTCATCCCGAAACCCAGATGGGTGGAGTCAATTGCCACATCTATTGGAAGCGCCACGCGCCTATCCACAGAGGTATCTACCTCTACCACCGGTGACTCGCCGGTCTCACATACAACGGTGTAGTCGGAATCATTTCCGACGTGCGAAAGAGACGATCTTCGGGTCTATTCGCTTGGAAGCGCCTCGCGATTAACCACAGGGGTCTCTACCCCTACCATTGGAGTCGCCTCAGAGAATCCACCTCTGCCAATGGCGACTCACCAGTCTCGCATATAACGGCGTGGTCGGAATCATTTCCGACGTGCAAAAGAGACGAACTAATGGTCGCTTTGCTTGGAAGCGCCTCGCGCTTAACCACAGGGGTATCTACCCCTACCACTGGAGTCGCAACTTGTTCGCCGAACACGGCGTGTTCGGAATCAGTTCCGACCTTCAGAAGAGACGAACTTCGGGTCCGTTCTCTAAGAGCCTCGTGCTTAACCTCACAGCAATCCACCTCTATCACTGGCGACTCACCAGTCTCGCCTATATCGGCGTGGGGATTAATCGCCGAATCCCCTTCGTCAAGGAGCACTTCCTTGACCTCATTGGGACTGATCATCTCAGACATCCCAATCTCTGACATCTCACGCCAGTATCGCTTTTGCGATCGAGCAAAGGTAGGTTCATGACTCGCCAATGTTTCACCCGACCGCGGGTGCGTTGATCCAATGAGCTTATACTTCCAGTCTATCCATGGCTCGTGGTGTTCCATCCACTTCATGCCCAGAATGAGGTCATACCTCGAGTCCAAATCCAGGACTAGGCAACGTTCTATGCTATCGAAGTCTGCAAACTTCAGCTTAAGGTCAATCGAGACCTTGGGTACAGAAACCTGTACGCCCATAGCAAGACGGACCGTGACAAAGTCACGAGAACGTGCCTCTAGGGCCTCGGCATACAGCCGACTCTTTTCCACAGAAGCCCGTCTGACATAAATGTCAGACGCTCCAGAGTCTATCAAAACTCTCCAAGGCTTACTAAAGCCTTTCACGTCCTTGCGAACTACCAGCAAACATGGCTGGTACACCAACTCGGTGCTAGAAAGCACCGCTTCCCTAGGGGCTTTGTGCTGTCGTCCATTACCCTGGGGATTAACAGCACTGAGGGGTCCCCCAGTAGGGAGCCCCGCACCTACTGGGAGCCGTCGTTTCACGACGGCTTGGGCGAGGGCCTTTTTGCCGCTCTCGGCCCCTTCCAGCGACTATGTCGCTGGGGATTTTGTGAACATCTGTTCCTCAGATGATCCGTGCTTCCACACAGGAAGCATCTTAGCGGCCCATGCCGCTGCAACATAGCTAAGAGATCTGCCTCGAACCTCTGCGGAAAAGAGCCAGAGTGACTCTTAGCGGGAGTTTTCTCCTCCGCTTCGACCTGACTCAGGTCCATGGGCTCGGGACCCACCTTAGAGGAACGAAAGTTCCTTTCGGCGTTAAACGCCATCTTAAACGTCTCCTCCAGGAATTGGGGTCGGCATCGGAACAGTTCCGAACGTGCTGGCCCTTCTTTCAGGCCTCCCATGAAGACGGGGATTGACACATCATCCGAATACGCTTTCGCGTACATCCCTGCCAACAGGGTCTTCAGTTCTTGGACATATGTTTCCAAGTCCCTAGTGCCCTGACGGCACCTCGAAAATGCCAGATGATTCTGGAAAATTAGATCAGGCGTGGCGAACATGTCCATAAGCTTTTGCTTAAGGACTTCCCAGGTTGGGAACACGTTCGTGACCGAATCCGGACACGTAAACGCCCATGTACGGGCTTTGCCCGTAAGATGGGTTAATTCAAGTCCCACTTGCAACTGATCAGCGATCACATTCGCTGTTGCGAAGGCCGTTTCGACCTCTCGCATCCACACGTAACGGTTGTCACCCTTCTCTCCGGTGAACTCCTTTATCTTAAATGATAATGGGGGACGCACACCCGTGGAACGACTTCCACCTAAACTAGCCTCATGGGCGATGAGGGTATTGACCCTTGCCTTTACGGCCTCAAGGCCCTGCTCCACTAGGAGCTGCATACCCTCGTCACCCAGTAAAGATAACAGCCTGTTAAAGGCTTCCTGCTGGGCGAGGGTTAACCTATCCCAATCCTCCTGATTCATCCCTTGCAGAGGATGTCTTAGTCTACCAACACAGGTGTTGGATTGACTACAAGTGGTACCAGATGTAGCCGGTGCGAATACGCACGGTGCGGCTAGCGCACAGAGGAAGACTTTCCCTTAAGCGGCGTTCGCCGCTACTTAGCCGATACGCCCTTATAAAGGGCTTAGTAGGAGAGAGCTCTCCTACTCGGGGCCAAGATTCCCGGGTTGGTTTACTATAGCCTTTGCTAATGCCTTAACGGCAAGGCTCCCTTACTAAGGGTGTAGCTAAGGGAAGAACTTCCCTTAAGCTACGGCACCTCACTACGCGCGCGACCGGTCGAGGTCGTGCGTCTGTAAGATAGAGTGAAATGTAAACTGAATGTATATTTAATATATAATTAGCCTAAATTAGTTTAGGGAATTGATCCGGCCACACCCCCAAGTTGATTGGGCCACCCTCCCCCCCTCCCTTTTATGTACAAGATGCGTCAAGCATGGGTAAGTTTTGGGCTTCCAAAATGAACTTTTAAGTTATACTAGCTTTATTAAGTTGACATTCGCAATAATGTTGTTAGTGTTTGAAAACTCAACGCCGGAAACAGAAGAAAGTGCTAAACGGCTCGGCCTGGTCCCAGATGTCATGGTTGCCATCTCGTCTGTTTTGTAGCATGTCAAGAACGCAAAGTGTCAAAAAAAATGGCGAAATTAAAATGAACAACAAGCTGAAGCTTTTCTATTATACGTGACAAATACTGTCATGCTGCTAGTACAAGTAGTTGGGGATCAATTTACAGCTCAACCTGCTACAGGTCGGAAAAGAACTTTTCGTTGGCCGTAGCAAATACTCGGCGACCTCCGGCTGCGTTTCCCACGTCGGAGTCATCACTGTTACTATCACTACCTGCTTCTCGCAGCAATGGATCGCAGAGCTGGTACATTTTTGACTTACTTGGTCTTTCGTCTTGCTCCGGTTGCTGAATGTCACCTTGAATTGTTTTGCTTGCAGCGGAGGTGGCAAAGCAGATCAAGAAGCCCATGGCGCTTAATGGCGTATCGTATGGACTAGGCGACCGAGATGTTCGTACAAAGGAGCAAAAGCGTAACGAACGGAAACGTCAAAGCGAAATGGCTACTCGGATTCAGACTCGTGTGCGTGGAACAATCGCTCGCAAGGCTTACAGTCAGAAGCTTCAAGCTGCCTACCACCTTGCGATTCGAATGCAAACGGCGTTCCGACGAATTCAAGCTCCGAAACAACTGGAACAGCTGCGTCAGCAACGGCAACATGAACAAGTGTGCGCTGTGGTCATCCAGAAGATTGTGCGTGGCCGTGTGCAGTGGAATCGTTAGTAGGCTACCCTTGCCGTCCGAAAAACTGCGGCGGTAGTACTGCAGTCTCTTGTTCGTTTTAGGCAAGCACAGATAGCGTACAGAAAGCAGATGACAGCGGTACATGATATTCAGGTGTTTGTGACTCTTAGACTAGCAGGTTGGAAAGCAAGAAAAGAGGTCGCTTGTCGTCGAAAGGAAGGTGCTGCAGCAACGGCAATTCAAACTATGTTTCGGACGCAGACAACAAACGCAAAAGCGCAAACGCGACGGGACGCTGTTCTCTTACTTCAGTGTACTTGGCGTCGGTATCAAGCCCAAAGTGAATTATCCAGCATGATGCTCGAGGCAGAATTTCAAAAAGCAACACGACACAAGCTACAGATATCTATGGCGACAAAGATACAGAACATCCCAGGTGGCTGCGCTACGAGCTGAAGCCGCTGCAGCAAAGGAGTCTGCTCGTCAAGAGGAGATCGCTCGTCAAGAGGAGCTCGCTCGTCAAGAGGAGCTACAGGGCTCTATGGAAAAGAAGATTCAGAGCTTCTGGCGCGGTTCAATTGCGAGATCTCGGGTGGCTACGCTTCGAGCAGAAGCCGCTGCAGCAGAGGAGATCGCTCGTCAACTGGAGATCTCGTCAAGAGGAGATCGCTCGTCAAGCGTCTTGAATTCCCGTATCCACAGTCATGTTTGGGCAAACGAGAGGAAAAAGACCTTGTCCCCCGTCGCGTTGGACGTGGCCCGAGCCGCTTGATACGCGTGGAACGCGAGCTTGACCCCGCCATTGTCGATAATGTTTTCACTTAGGGTATACTGTCCATTCACGTGGCCCAGGACGTGGGTAGGGTCCGTGGTACTCGACACATTATAACGCCCATACATACTGCTCCACGAGACAGAGTCCGCTTGGTAAGCTCGTGCGCCGTCTCGTTACTCCACCAGTCGTGCAACGTACCGGATGCGTCATAGTGTCGCCCGGTCGCATCGGAGCCGTGCGTTAGCTCATGGACCACGATGATCCAAAAGGATCCGAAATTCCGCGCCGGATCGTACTCTTTGGTGAAAAACGGCGGCTGGAGAATCCCCGCTGGGAAGACCATTTGATTCGCGCGGGGCTGGTAGTAGGCATTCACTTCGGCACTCGTCATGGCCCATTCGGGTTGGTCGACGGGGCGGCCTAGTTTTTTTGACCGCGAAGGTAAATTGATGCGCCCTGATCGTGAGGAGATTCTTCGCCAACGGTGCGTCCGCGTAGATTTCATACGGCACGTGCTCGGACTGCGTCGCATGCCCGAGGCGCGTGGTCATGGCGCGTAATTTCGTCGTGGCCGCTTGTTGCGTCGCGGCATCGAGCCACGCGATCCGGGTGAGCGTCGTGGCCCACGCCCGGTGCATCGTCGCCATCAAGTCGCGCGCGACGTCGTGACTCGCGCACGAGCGCATAATATTTCCCGACCAGCGTGGGCAGCTTGTCACTGACGGTGTCGACACAGACTTGTCATCGTGACGCGCGCGCGGCTTGGCAGCACGACGTGCGTCCAAAAAAGACAAAATTCGCCTCGACGAACGCGTCACTCAGGGCCCCTGCGTACGTACTGAGCGTGTGAAACGTTAGAACGGCCTGCAACGTCTCGAGCGTCGTGGTGGCGTCTGTGACAAAGCCTTCGGGTTGTTGAAAGTACTGGGGCGTCTCAATGATGACGTACGCGTCGTCGTCGTCGAGCATGGACGACAAGAGGCCCGTGCCGTTCAGGTAGTGGCCGAGCGTGTGGGGATACGTGGCCACGGCCCGTTGCAATTACACGCGCGTGTACGCAGCGACGGGATCTTGGAGCGTTTTTTTCGGGACGTAGAAGGACGCGAGCGTCTCTTTAAAGCACAGGACGCGCGACGTGTGCGCTGTTGCCGTGCGATCGTCCCAGCCCGCGAGCCGGAAGAGGGTGAGGACGTAGGCGTGGAAGGCGTTGCGGAGGGCGTTATACTGTGTCGGTTCGCGATAGTACACGGGGTCGGGCAGCGTGAGGCCCGTTTGGGACGCATAGAGCGCATTGACACTCGCGTTGCGGGCATTGGCCGAGATACATAACCCGATGACAAAGTCCGGCTAGGGCCAAAATTATTGCGTATGTCAACTTACTGAAGCTAGCATAATTTAAAGGTTCATTTCGGAAGCCCAAAACTTACCCATAGTTGACGCATTTGGACATAAAAGGGAAGGGGGGGGTGGCCCGATCAACTTGGGGGGTGTAGCCCGATCAAGTCCCTTAATTTAAACTAATGGAAACTATATGTAATACTAAGTAGAACTTACCAAATTCGTACCTAGCTAAGATGTAGTGTCACGACCTGTTTACCGACACGTGGATGGCTGTCACGCCACGCCCCAAGGGCTCCTGCCCTGATTGGTTAAAATAACCAATGGTCCAAAACCTTTCGGACCGGTCAATACTGACCCCAACCGTAGTGTACTCACGTACACCACCTACTAAATGTAACCAGAATGTAACCCTGTTACAATTGGTCTGCGTTCATTCCGCGCTGCGTCGTAAATGCTGATCCGACCGGTGCCGTCACCCTTCATCATAAACATCCGCCAGTACGTCATTGCATGCAAGAAGGAACAAAAGAGCAAGAATCCTATCTTTAAAAGTCTCCTCCCTGCACCATGAAATCCCTGAGGACGCGGTGGAACGTGCATCCCGTGTAGCTGGTTGCCTGCCGCAACAAAAAAGGGAGCAATATTGTCAGGAGGGGCATGGATGGAATTTTCATAAAGACAAACAGACGGTAGCTCCTTTGAACCTAGAGTCACGTCTGAACTGCTTTAACCATCAGACCATCACGATTTGGTGCGTTTTGGACAGCATCGCCACGATAGAAGTCAACATGAACGTACGCTCGCTCAGGTGCAACTTGTCAACAGCGAAACACCGAGGATGCCACGCGTTCGCGAGAAAACCATCCAGTGTTTTAACCAATGATAACATCGAATATTCATTTCGGACCGACTTACAGGACAGGTTCGACGTCGCCTAAGTGTTCGGGATCTCGTCTACTTATTCGAATTCCTACATAGATCAAGATCATTCGCTTAGGGCGTACGGGCTCATTCGATGCCGCCATGAATATTCTGGTATTCATTCGAACGACATTTCAGAATAGTCCGCCCCCCCCAAGTGGTCGTCGCTCCCGTCTTCGTCCGTGACTGCCATTCCAACGCTCGGCCTCGTGCGGTATTTATCTTTTAGATCTACGTTCGATCGACGCGTGGATCTCGAGGACAAGGACACGAGGCTTGGACTGTTGCGCGCACGATTCGATAGTACGCACATGCTCGTGACTCGCTTTCTTTCGTGCCTCGCCACGATCCGTATCCTCCTCGTCCATCGCAACGTGAACCGTCCACGTTTCGATGCACGAGGAGGATACGGATCGTGGCGAGGCACGAAGGAAAGCGAGTCACGAGCATGTGCGTCGTGTGTGTTGTTTGTTTGTTTTCTCTGGGTGCGTACAAAAAAACATGGATACAACGACCCGAAACTTCGACCGACCGAGCTTTTTTGCATGCACACGTCGTTGGGCGTGTTGTCTGTAAACCCTTGCAACGCCATGAACGGCCGCGGCCCCGTCACTCTTGCACACGGAGTAAAAGGCGGCGGGATCTTGCGGTCGTACCACTCTTGCCACTTGATGGCACGAAAATCCGCGTGGTGCTTGACGTCGTGGGCACTTTTGCTCGCTACCCGTTCGTTCGGATCCCGGCGCAGGGGGCCACGAACCAAGTCCCGCGCCACGTCATTTACTTCGTCCAGGAACGAGTGAGCTGCGCGGTCCGCACGCGATCAAAGCGTTTCGGACGATTGCGCGTGTACCACGGCGGGAAAGCCCGCGCGCATCTCATACAGGTGCGTGCCACGAGTGCGTTGGCTAAACGATTGACGATAGAAGTCTTCCGTCTCCCGAAACATGTTCTAGCTTCAAGTTGAATGTAGCGGGGATGTCGGTGGTCCGCAGACAAGGAGGTCATACTGGCGAAAGCACGTCGAGCAGGTTCGATACCACTAGACTTTTTTCCCGCTCGCGCCCATTTTCCATCAAGTGGGAAGTCGATCGCTCCGCTCTCTGCTTCCGAGTCGGTATACGCACGGACAGGATGAAAGTCATACGTCCGTTGGCCACCAGGGGCGTTCCATTACCGCCTACGATCACCAGAAAAACGATGAGGAGAGGAACGTGGCAGCAAAGGAAATGCACTTTCGTGTCTCGAAACTCGAAGATCGGGTTGGATGGAAAGACGGGCTGTCCACTGCCGCCGAGGCGATTCAACAGATGGCGCGCGAGGATTCCGTGCTGCCCCCGAAACTTAACGACACCCGACAAGAAGACGGTGACGCACTGTCACGATCCAACCTGCAGGACGCCGTTCAAGCGCATTCTCGTACGCGGAACGGTATGAACTCACCCATGGCATGGTGTCTCCGCACACGTTGAGGCTCATAAACCGTCGCTTGACACGTTCTGGCTCTCGACGTCGTGCTCGCGCTGAACCTTCGGGACGATCGACGCGGCGAGAAGGTGACGACGGACGACGCATGACGATAGCATCTGAAGTAACAATAATCGATCCAAACGCAAACACTTAAGTAATTGTGGACGGAACACAAGCATCCGTACCATGACTTTTTGTACGTACGATTGATTTCATGTCCTCGAAGAAGCGTGCGTACGAGGCTGGCGACGGCCAGGAACACATGAAGCGCGCGCGTCGCGCGCGCTGGGGACAAGACGACGACAAGGTGAGTCCTCCCTCCCATCTAAGACGTCACCAAGTCCGAAAGCATTGGACGAGAATCGTTTGGGTAGTGGCTAGCGCGGACCGACGCCCAGCAGGAGGATTGCAAGCGCGCACGTACAAATTTGCTTACTCAAGAAGTAGGTAGGTGTTCGTGGCCCGAACGACGCGGTCATGTGGCCAGTGCAGATCCCCATGTCGTTAGGTACGAATCAAACGGGTGTTTTTGCTGCTAGAGGTTGTTCCATGCATGCAACGAGACTTCTATTCGCACACGATTGCGTCGGCAAGGAATTTTTCGATGCTCTAGAGTTTGGCCAACAAAAAAAAGCTAACTCAAAACTGCATTCGCAGGTACAAAGCGTTTATCAGCTTGTGTCTGCCAAAAGGCGCATGGCCATAGGGTGAGGAAAGTCTTAGTTGCTCGAGTCCCTGCGCTCATGTCAAGCTCCAATGGTGGGCAGTTTTATACATTTGCACGACCGGTGTAGGTCCCAACCTACACGATCGATGGCCGTACAAGATCTGCAGCAAGACTGCAAAAAGATTGCCGCCCTGGCACCTCGCACAGTACGGGAACTAGTCGAGGTGTGGGGGGGGCGTCCACGATACGCACTTGGCTTTATGTTGCAAGATCAATACGTAGCCTTCTCACCGTGGGAAAATCTAAGATGACTACCAGAGAATCACGAACGACCACGATTCCACGTCGATGTTGCGTATAATACTGCCAAGCGGGAGGAAGCATAGCTCTGAACATACGTTCAACATCGACATGGACATCCGTTCCAGGGGGTGGTGCTGTGAACAAATACGGCGCGTCGTAACACCACGACGGCTGAAGACGGCTCCATGTATTGTGAGTCTTTTGCCACAAATGCGACGATTGTACCACGTCGCACGTTGCAAAGGGCCAGATTTAGAGGTCGAATGGAAAGCCAAATGGGCACTCGGATCCGACACAAAGACAACAGATCCAGCGACTTGGAACGTATCGATTTCTACCGTCGAAGGAAGGTGGACCTCGTGTTTCCACTCGAGTATGGGAGGAATCAGACTGAAAGCAGTCGCATTTCGTCCAAAATCAGAGGATTA
Source organism: Peronosclerospora sorghi (assembly GCA_026184515.1). Taxonomy (NCBI): domain Eukaryota; phylum Oomycota; class Peronosporomycetes; order Peronosporales; family Peronosporaceae; genus Peronosclerospora; species Peronosclerospora sorghi. The sequence goes on from CM047591.1 coordinate 1,724,551, forward strand.
GCATAGTAATGTGAGTATTTCGATGACTCTTCCCTTGCTGGTGTTTTTTACTTAAAATGAACGGGGACGACCGAAAGAAGTGGTGCCTATGCGTTCAACCAATCCTCTCTACTTGATTATAAAAAAGGATCGTTGATTGGTTTAAATGCGAAATTGACCACTACCATCTCGTAACAAAACTTAAGAGAACGAGTTCGCGCGCTCTCTCTAGAGCGCTACATCATTCTGCTGAACCCACTCTAAGAAAAGTGTTAACATGCAGCGCTAGAGGAAGACATCAAGGCATTTAAAGTTGGACATCTTCGCACAAGACCAAAAAAGAGGTATACTCCATTTTTGTGTATTTTTGTCAGACTATAGTTTAGGTATAGTCAAATATATTGGTTTTGCATTTTATTTCCCTTTGCGACGAGGCGCAGTCTCTGACCGTTGATTATTGGCACCACGCATCCTCGCAGTGTGCAAATTATCTGTCTACTTAATATCACAATAGCGCACAAAAGACTGTGGTTGTGACGACTGCTGGATTTCTTGCGGATATTACGAATTAATGGACTGATTCACGTGGAAGACCGATTAAGTGAAAGCTTACGTTTTAAGTGAAGGCGCAGTAGACTAAGTTGAAGTTACGTAATAACTGGTGGATTGTCGAATTATTAGCGTGGTAAAGCACATCGGCGAATTAATAAATGAATAGGTTATGAGCCCAAGTGTTGACAGAGATTCTACGGAGGGGAAGGAAGCCGCGATAATTAAAGACAATGCAGAGTCGACCGACATTTTAACGGTCCCCCGCGGAATGTCTGATCGCCTGCAAAGGCTTGAAGAGTCACGTGGAGAAGTATCCGATGGGGGGTAACGTTTACCATACCCCCAAAGAGGATACAAAGATGAGCATGGCCTCCCTGGACGGGAGCCATGAGGACAGGGCAATGTATAAGATTGAAAACACTGGGATGACAAGTTTTAAGAACTTAAGCAAGGCTGGCGCAAGTATTTTTGATCGTAGAGAGGCGAATGCCGATCGTGTCAGGGCGAAGCCGGGGGAACAGGTGCCGGTGTACGCACATCAAGAGTTCAGGCATGACCATAATCAAGGAGTGGCTATTCCTGTGCCAAGGACGCCATCGCCGAAGCGATGTCGATTGAAAATATGCACATTCGGCGGAACGGAAGTCTATCGCGGATTGGGCTCTGGCTTTCACTCTTGGGGAAATAAGTTTTTGTGTCAAGTTGGAATAGCAGAAGTTGCCTGCGGTTTCCCATGGACTGATGACGTAAAGGTGGACCTGCTAGGCCACTACCTAATGGGAACCGCAGAGAGTTACTACAACCGTCAAGTGGATACGTGGTGGAGTGTGTAAGAGGACTGATCCTATTACGGGCTTACACTGTATTTTGCGAGGAAGCGCGCAATACAATAAGGGCAGGATTAGTTGGTAACAACTAATCCTATACTAAAAGTAAATATAAATATTTACTTCTTCTTCTTAGAACGCAAAATTAAGAGTGTTTATTAAATGGGTGGTTAGCGGCTAACAGTATAGTAATTACCTAACTAATATAATAATATCAAGTCTTAAACTAACTGTACTATTAGTTAACCTGCATGATTCGGTATTTATACCAAATCGACTTTTCCTTCGTAAATTATAATAACTTATAATCTATTATTTGGATTTCAGACAACGGATCTGAAATTCAACTGTGATATTCTAACTTGAATATCAATTATGTAATGGCACCCCATTACATTACCCCCCACTTAAGGTGGTTGGCCAATAATAATTATTATTTTGGCTAATCATAGGTGGCACTTGTTGGTCGGAATTTCTCATTCACCAACTGATTGACCATCGACTCGATGGTCGAAGCACGCGGCGGCGCTCTAAAGAGCGCTGCTGCAAACATCGAAGGAGCTTCTTCCTCCGCCTCAGCACTAGGTGTTGAGGTGTTGACTGACAACAGTGACGCTGCATTAGCAGCGTCAACTACGCAAAGGTCGGAATACGTACCGTCTTCGACCACAGATGCTGCTAAGGCGGCATCTGGCAAGAAACAGGGAGATGTTGCTAGTGCAACATCTCGCACGATGGCAACCCCCGAATTGTGTGTTGCCAGGAAGGGTTCTTCCATGTTCGGAGACAGTTGTGACTCCGAACAAAGTGATTGGGGCACATCTGTCCCCGAGAAAGGATCTAGCGAGTCGAAACTCGCTAGGTGCTCATCGCCTAACAGCGATGATAACTCTTGTGTCGCTGTCAGCTATGACAGCGACAATGATCATCACAGATGGTTGCGGGAACGCAGAACCGCCCCACCTGGACCAAGTACGTCTCCACGTCGGGGTGGTTTAACCCCGGCGCGTGGTGTTGAAGCAGGCGGTGTTCCGCCTGCTAAAAGAGCTCGAACAGAAGCGGCGCCTGCCGCTTCTGAAGCGTATCATCGTACGGAACCACATGTTCCGTACAAAGTGGGGTTTTGGACCCCTGGGTGGGCTATTGCCCCCAAAAGTGGCGGTCACCGTAAGCGGGACTGCCAATATGCGTTGCTCGATATCAACGTGATGGATGACTGCGAAGACATCCAGTCACGTCGATTCGATCGAAGTACAGACGATAGACGTCTGTACTTTATTGACCTCTTTTTCCAGGTTCGATATTATTCGAGCCGGAAAGTGTCAAGGAAGAACAGGGACGACAAGGACGCCCTGACTCAAAGTTGGAACGCTTTTGTTGACAACTACAACAAAAGCCCAGATGATTACGTGAATAAAGTTCACGTAATGCGCGAGCGCTTTTTAAAGCACTCGCGAACAGGCAAAATGGAATACATCCATTATGCTTGCATCAAAGAAGGGTTGAACTGTGGTATCCCTTCTCACCTCGTTTTCCCGCGGTGTCCGCAGGGCGCTTCTCGTCTGTCAGAGGAGGAGTTGCGGGGGTACGGTGGTTTTTCCGTACCCGCCGAAATTCAGGGCTTAATAGATGCCCTAAATGCATCAACACCTAGTGTTGATGCTACTTCGCATTATGGGTTTGAGACTCCTTCTCAAACTCAATTAAAAGGTCTGGGGCGTCGGCCCTCAGAACCTCAATCGGCTCCCAAGAGTCGAACTCTTGGGGGTAACCCAGCCAGCGTACTAAGTACTCGGTACGCTGCCCCTTCTTCGAAGGAACCGAGCGCTTCGAGATCAAGCGCTCGAGAATGTATCGATTATTACCCTGATTATCGATCAGGGGCGGCGGAGGTTGAGAATTCCCTCGCCGTTGTTGTTGCGGAGCATGGTTCTTTGCTCCGCAAGCTCGAGGAGGTGTTCCTCCTTGAGCAGCGATATGTCTCACTCTGTGAAGACATATCGGTCTCTTCGCGAAGATATCCGCGACATCTTCGGGTCGCACACTGCCCTTCAGCAGAAGAATGATCTTCTGTACATCGATCTTTCCCGCTGTAAGGAAGAGCTCGATCGGCACAAGGCTGATCTTGAGCAGTCGAAGGCGGAGGTAATGACTCTCCGCTCTGTTCATCAACGGCTGTAAGCCGATTACAAGTATCTTTTGGGTGACTTGGAGAAGCACGGTATCTTCCGTGGTGTCTCGTCGTAAGACGAAGACAAATGATACGGTTTGAGCCGCCCAACATAGAATGTTGGGTGGAGCCGCATTGCTGTGGGAATGTCTAAAGTATAGGCATTCCCCCGAATCTCTTGGACCTTGAAAGGTCCAATGTACTTAGGAAGCAGCTTCCGTGTAGGAAAGTTGCTTATTGCATGTATAGGCAAATTAGTAGTACTTAATAGTACCAATTCGCCTTTCAGAAAGGAGTTTTTGTTCTTCCTTCGTTTCTTGTCTGCATTTTGCTTCTGCTTATCAAAAGCAGAGGCAAGTGCATCTTTTATATAGCGTATTACAGCGCCAAGCTGTAATACGAATTCATCTACTGCTTTATCAGCAGTAGGTGCGTTGCCCTCATTGTCTGCAGCCATTGCTGCAGACACATATTCATTGTATGCAGATTCAGTTTCATTTGAAGCTGCTTCCGCTTCTACTGTACTTTCAGTAGAAGGGTCATCGCTTTGTTCACAAGTTGCAGTCGCAACTTGCGCATTGACTCGCTCAAAATTTCAGCGGGTCCCTCCCCCACTTAGATTTGGCGTACCGCCAAGTAAAGCTGGGGTTCGTGGATGCCTTAAGGCATTCACGTAGAACGGTGTATGCTTAGTTGAAGCATGCACCGAATTGTTAATCGCGAATTCAGTGAGTGACAGGTAGTCGCTCCACTGCTCAAAGGCATGTGCGTATGATCGCAACATGTCTCCGAGAACGCGGTTAACCCGTTCCGTCTGCCCATCCGTTTCCGGATGGTCCGCAGTTGACATCTTCAACAGGGTTCCCAACAATGAGAACGTTTCTTGCCAGAAACGTCCTGTAAATCTCGGGTCTCGATCCGAGACAATGTCTTCCGGCATTCAGTGCAAACGGAATAACGTATCAACGAATATCCACGCTGTTTGAGCGGCGGTTACGTTCGATGATACTGCAGTAAGATGTACCATCTTACTGAAACGGTCTACAAAGACCACTATTCCAGTCTTCCGACTATTGTCGGGTGGAAGACCGAATACGAAGTCCATTGAAATGGACTTCCAACACTCTGTCGGAACCGGCAGAGATTGCAGCGGATCCTGTGCAGACTGCGCACGCTTAACGCGCTGGCAAATCTCGCAAGCACGTACGTATTTCCGTACCTACTTGTACTGGTTTCGCCAGTAAAAGTCACGTGCTAGAGAGGCGTATGTCTTCTCTCGACCTTGATGCCCCGAAATCGGTGCATCATGATACTCAAACATAATTTGATGTTTGAGATCATCGTCGTTTGGAACGACGATGCGACTTTCATCTTTTTGGTCTGTGCTGTAAAGCAGCAGACCATCGTGCAGTCGATATCGATGCACGCAAGCGCGGAGGAACTCTGGGAGTTCGTCGCGCTTCTCACTTGATTGATTACTTAATTAATCAATCAACAGACGTGTCTTCTCTTCTGTTTTGTACGCCTCGCGTACTTGTCGTATAATTGACGACGACAAAGCAGTGCAACGGATCGCGTTTGCACTGGCACCTTCGGTTACGGACGGTTTCGTCTCGTAATCGGGCCTTCGTGATAGCGCATCCGCTATCACGTTCAACTTTCCGGGTTTGTATTCAACCGTAAAGTTGTATTCAGCAAAGAATGACAGCCATCGAGCCATTCTTTGAAAAATGTGTGGTGAATTAACGGCCGTGCGTAGCGACGCATGGTCCGTGTAAACCACAAACGGTCTATCTCCCAATAGATAGATACGAAACTTGGCCAGTTCATACTTCATGGCAAGGAGTTCCTTGTCATGCACTGGATAGTTGCAATCGGCTGGGCACAACTGACGCGATTGACAGCAGATTACGCGATCACGATCATCGTGATCACGCTGCATCAAAGCACAGCCGATAGAGAAATCGCTCGCGTCGCAAACGACGTGGAACGGGCTCTCGTTATCGGCTATAGCCAAGACAGGCGCTTCAGTCAAGCTTTGCTTGACTGCATCAAAATCATATTGGCATTGGGTATCCGAATGCCATTCGGCATCTTTCTTAAGTAATTGAGAAAGAGGTCGTATTAACCCAGCATAATTGCACGAATACTTGTGCAAATATGTTGCCAACCCAAGGAACTTTCGAATTTCCTTAACTTTGTTTGGCGTAGGCCATTCAACGATCACCCTGATCTTTTCTGGATCAGGACGCACCCCATGCTTGCCCACAAAACATCCAAGAACGGGTATCTGAGGTGCACCAAAGTTGCACTTCTTTAGATTTGCATAGAGCTTATGCTTACGCATAAGCTCTAACACTCGACGTAGATGTTCCCTATGGACATATACATCGCTTTTATCGTGTTCACCCTTAGTATGGATGAACACGTCATCGAAATAACTCGGTGAGAATTCTCGCACCGGGAGTAATAGATGCGTTACGCATCTGTTAAACGTAGCAGGGGCATGTCGAAGCCCCCTGCGGCATAACAAGCCACTCCCAAAGCATGCCGCTTGGGGTTCTTACCGCCGTGAGAGGGATATCCATCTCACGCATTAGGATTTGATAAAATCCATCTCTTAGATCAAGAGCACTAAAGATGGTGCTCCCGCACATGCCATCAATGATGACATCTTTTCGCGGTATCGGCGTCTGCGCCGGTACGGTCGCTGCGTTCAGCTTGTTGTAAGCGTGAACGATTCTCCACCCATCTGTGGACTTTTTCACACAAAAGGTGGTGGTAGAGTGCGGTGATATAGACTCCCGCACTTGGCCTGCTTTACGACGAGCTTCGAAAAACTCGTCGATCGCTTTTACCTGATCACGCGGCAAAGGCCATTGCCGCGTAACACAATACTTCGTGCCTGGCACGAGGTCAATCTCATGACGAGTTCTCTTATCCTTAGGGAGATCGCTAGGTACTTCTTCTGGGAATACGTCAGCGTATTCTCGAAGTACCTCATAAAATGGGGAGTTCGCTTTAAGCGACTCCCAGCTCTGCGCTTCAAAGCGCTGAACTCTCGTTTGATCATTGGGAGCCTCTTTCCCAATGTTTTCCACTTGTAATGTGGATATTCGTTCAAGAATATCCACTACATCATCTGTTGCAATGATGATACAGATCTGTTCGATCTGACCATCGTGACAGTTTCTCACAAACTTCTTCCAACTTAGCGCTGGAAGAGCCATCACCTCTGAACCTTCTTTCGGAGGGTGTTCCATCAACAGAGACTGGGTAGCTAATCCGTTCTCCCTTTGCGTCAAGACGTTGATCGTCTCGACGGAACTGCCCATGCAATCAGACGCACTCGTCTGATTGACTGCTACACGGTGATTACGATTCACCGTGTGCGAATACTCATCATCATGGTGGCCACTGCCTACCATGAAATTTTGGCGATCAGATGTGATCGTCTGACCGGCCGCCTTTTCTGCGACACGGTGGTCTTTATCACCCGTGCGCATGGCTAACGCAACGTGGTGGGCACTGGCCACCACGGAGTTTTGCTCACGATTGCACTCGATCGTGAGTTCACTCTCATCAAAACGGAATTCATTCGTCGTTTTGGAACCTTCGGTCGCACAGTGGGTGTTTCCCACTGTGAATACATTTTCAATCTTACGGTGGGTGTTTCCCACTGTGGATATCACTTCATTCTCACGGTGGTCTTTATCACCCGTGGAATGTTTCTCTCCAACACGCAACGACTCTTCTGTTGCGTGTGGTAGTCCCTCTGGACTCTCACCAGCGGAGGTAACTTCCGCTGATCGTGTCAGAAAAGACCTGGTGGTGCCATCGCTATCCACCAGACTGTCTGACGCTGCGGTTGTATCCTCTGATAGCCGGATTACACACAGGGTGATCAGATCCTGTGCGTCCGCCGCAGTCGATCGATATGTTAACCCAGTCGATCGAAGGTTTAAACTTGGACATCCATGGGATTCCAAGTATCACATCGAGCTTGTCATCTAAGTCGAGGACGATGAATTCATCCTCGAATGACATTTCATTCAACTCGAAGCGTGTTTTAATCACACGCTTTGGAATAGTCACGGTTGAACCTGTTGCTAACCGGACTGACAACATACTTCGTGGGGTCTCTACCTCCACGAAGCTCAACAGCGTTAGACTCTGAGTTCTAACGAAATTGTTTGACGCTCCTGTGTCAAACAAATCTAGCATGGGGACATCGCTCCCGTGCGGCTTAACCTCCAGGGTGATAAGAGGCTTATTATCACCCTGAACCTTTTGACAGTACATATTCCCGTCTGGAGCTATTACCCTCACATGCCCTATGTCGGCATGTGGGATAACATTCCCAGTAGGGCGCCCCTCCCCTACTGGCGATTCTCGTTTTTGCACCAACAGGGTGATGTCCCTGTTAGTGTCGCCGTGCAGCGGACGGTTCTGTTCGCTTACTGCGTGGCACCGGACGCGGTGCCATACACTCATGGGAAAATGCCCCATTTTCGCGCATCTATTGCAGCGAATATTCTTCTTAAATTTCGGTTGCTTCGTGTTCGAAGCCACCGCAACCGATAGGTCCATCGGCTCTGGACCTTCACCGCCCACGCTCTGGCGCGGGTGGCTGTTTCTTGAGACGAAGTGTGAGCTTCGTCTGCCCGACTGCTGATTGTTGACATGCTGTTGCGGCATGTCAAAAGCGAAGGGCTGTTGAGCCCTTCGACTGTACCCAGCATGCGATGACGCTGATCGCATGCTGAACTCTTCACGGATGATCATATCAATGGCATCCCTTAGAGTCTTTGGCGGGTGCCAGTAAAGACTCTGTTTGACGGGACCATCATTGAGTCCCTTCATGAAGCCAGTGACCTGCATAGCAGGGGGAACCGGCTCATACACAATATTTGACAGCAAATATTGCGTCTTCTGAGCGTAAGCTTGAAGGTCAAGCTTACCTTGCCGTAGTTTCATGAACTCCTGCCGACTACTTAGCTCCATTTCTGGAGCTTCAAAGTTGAGCTTTAGCTCAGCTTTTAATTCCTGATAAGTCAGGAACGCAGATTCATCAGTGGCTCTGCGACTCATCACCCATGCCCTGGCTCTGCCGCCCAGACATGTTGTGGCGAAGTACGCCTGTTAACGTTCGTCAACAATATTTTGCGCAGAGATGGCATCTTCCACCTCTGCGAACCATCTACGAAGGGGCTCGCCCCCTTCACCGGTAAAGGGCGGTACTCGTGCCTTTACTACTTCAACGCTATGTATTGCAGGTGCAGGTGCGGTCCACGCTGCCTCTTGCGCGGGCCGTGCTGACTTTTCTAGGTGGTTTCGTCTAAAGCGGTTCACCACCTCTATCGCTTCCTCCGGGGTCTTATGCAGGAGGAAGGTAATGATGTCGGTCCCCATGGACCGAAACATTTCTACCGTCGCGTCTTTACTACGTGACGTGAAGTGAGAGAAGTGTTTATTCACCACATCCAGCCTTCTTTCTCGCTCGGCAGCCGACATGTCTCGCGATATGATGCCGAGCGGCTCTTAATCTTCGCTACGCTAGTTAACTAGCAGAACGGAACTGTGGTCGTTAAGACGGACCACAAAGTGCTACCAGGTGTAACAGGACTGATCCTGTTACAGGCTTACACTGTATTTGTGCGAGGAAGCGCGCAATACAATTAGGGCAGGATTAGTTGGTAACAACTAATCCTATACTAGAAGTAAATATAAATATTTACTTCTTCTTCTTAGAACGCAAAATTAAGAGTGTTTATTAAATGGGTGGTTAGCGGCTAACAGTATAGTAATTACCTAACTAATATAATAATATCAAGTATTAAACTAACTGTACTAAATTAGCTAACCTGCATGATGCGGTATTTATACCGAATCGACTTTTCCTTCGTAGATTATAATAACTTATAATCTCTTATTTGGATTTCAGACAACGGATCTGAAATTCAACTGTGATATTCTAACTTGAATATCAATTATGTAATGGCACCCCATTACAAAATGACTCGGCTGTCTGGTCGAATGACCAGTTCAACTACTGTCTAAGCGACAGGATGCGAGAGATGGAAGGGAAGCGGAACAATAGTCGCCCTGACATGCAGCGAACGGATGATTTTTCGACACACGATTAGCCCCGCTTACTCCAGAATACGATGCACATATCGAATCCTTTTCGTGAGGTATCTGTCCTTTCTACGCGATCGTGATTATCAAGGTGCACTTGCTAGTTTGCACTAATATCACGACGCGTTATCACCACGACAAGGCCAATCATTGAATGATTCTGATGGCCACGATCGTAATAGACTCCCATCCGCACCGTCACAAATCGTTGGATCGCATTTTCGAGGAAATGGCCTTTAGTATGCAGCGCTGAATTTGGTAGGCTTGCAGATCACATTTGATCACTTTAATGCGGCACATGAAAGTATTCAAGAAGCCATTCGAGTTGCTCAGCACCATGGAGACCACATATGCGTGGCATTTGCACTTGCGTGGATGATGGGCATTAATCAGAAAGTTGGAGCGACGAAAGAGAATATACGACAGCTAGTCGGAAGTAGTTTGGACTGTTTCAAAGGATTACGCCTTCCTGCATTACAAGTGCTGGCCACCCTGACCGAGGTGGAGGGAGAGCTACTGCGCTGTAGCACAACGAGTAGACCTGGCTCAGCTTCACACTTAATGTCACACGTAGTAGTAATACGTGTACCTTCGCCTCGACCGCTACACATCTGGTCGCGCTTGTACGAAGCTGCACAGTCGATTATATCTATTGCAACACCCTCTACTTGCTCACTCAACAACAGCTCACGGACGGTAAATATATTGCAAGCCCAACTGAGAGCGAAGCCTAATCCCTCCGACCGGCCCAGCAGAAATGGCGTGGATTGGGCAAAGTCTACACAGACGCGCTTCTCGACAATGTTTGGAAGCTTAGTGGAAACGTTACGCTCTGTGCAGTGGCTAGGTGGAGACTGTTCGGTCAGCGCTCGTTAGCTGAGGTATTTAGCCGCATGCATCTATTGTGTTACAACGATACAGCTTGCATTGGGGAAGTTGCGATAATGGTAAGCCAAATGGCTATGTCCAATCTAGCAAAAACGAAAAGTGGAGAGATCGTGTATGTACAGGCGTTAGAGTTTCTCGTCGATGTTGCTGCGCGTGGTGTCAATGCCAAAGAACAGCAGCACTTGCTTCGCGAAGTAACATTCCAGAGAACTATGCCCCATCTTTTCTTCTCATGGGCGCTAGAAAGGGGAGAGTTATTACGTGCAGAGGTTCATTTGATCGCAATGCTTGCGCTATCTCCTGAAGGAAAGGATTTTTCCGCCTATCTCGAAGCGCTCTTTTGTAAAGCAAAGTTAAGGAATGCGGCCGGCGACTACACTGAAAGCCTTGAAATGCCAGAGAACCTTCAACGAACGTGTGATGAGTATGGTATAGCGTATCTATACGCCCAGGTGTTGCTTGCAATCAACCGAATTCGTTTTATGGCTGCTGCGCCACAAACAGCGTTTGCGTCGCTGAATGTGTTGCTAAAAAGCGTGGAAATCTGTCGAAATCATCATTATGACCTTTTGCTCGCAGAAGCTCTCGTCGTTTTGGCTGAAGTCTACATCGCGATGGGAAAGCCACAAGACGCATACGCGTTGATAAATGACCAGATGCCACTAGTGATTGAGCATGGCAGCGTTACTTTACGTGGTGAGTGTTTCCTCGTGCTAGCCAAGAGAATGGTGGCACGAATCAAACGATTGGAAGACGGTACAAATGGCGAATTTGGTCCTGCTTTCGAATAAAGCCATGGAACTGATCCGTGCGAGTGCAGAAATGTTTGCGCTCGTGCAGAACGTGAGCCGGCTAAAAGAAATTTGGTACTTGCAAGCGTTAATCTACAATCATATGGCGCTTCAAGCAGAACGATGCGGTAAGGATTCAACTGCATTTTGTACTAGTCGTGAGGAAGCAGCTGCTATGTTTCTCAAGCGTAGTTCACAATTAAAACGATCTGCTTTTGTCACTATCGAGCCATTTTTTAACCTGGAAGCGCGTGAAAAGATCTGCCAAGTTATCACTCATTGGAAATGTGTGAGTCTTAACGCGATCAGCTGCAAACCGAGTACAAGGAGAAGTTGGCACGCATGGAAAGAACCGTGAAGAGTTGCGGGCAGTCCAAGCTGTGTATCAGCGTGTCAAGAGCGAGCACGACGAAGCTGTCAAACAGCTGGATGAGAAGAAGTCAGAATATGCTGACTTTGAAAAGCAAGGTGTGAAGTTGCGAGAAGAGCTTAAATACGCCAAATAACGGCAAAAGGAACTGCAATCAAAATATAAGAAGGAGCTAAAAGAATATCGAGCAAAAAGAGCAGGAAAACGTGGAGCTGGTAACGCTGTTGGAGAAGGAAGTAGAGAAGTGCAAGCAAAGCTGAAGAAGTAGGAGAAGGTGCTAGAGAGCATTCTCTAGGGCCACAAGGAAGAAACACCCAAGTTACGTAGCACCATGGAGAGTATCCAGCAGGAAATGGAACCATTTCAGGCTGAAATGAATGCTTTGCGGTCAGTGACTGACACCACCAAAACGGAAATCCAACTTGTGGAGGATCCTGTGACGAATGCCAAGAAGGCACTCGAAGCAAACTCCTGTAGTATCATTGAGGCTGAAGCTAATTTGCGTGGTGTTGAGAAAGATCAGAATGAGAAACGTGAAAAAAATAAGAATATGCAGGATCGAGTTGTTGTAGCCAAGCAAGAGTTGGACCTCGTTAAAAGTAAAGAAAGCTCGCTTGTAGAGCAATACCATGAAGCACGTTCGAAAGACGAAGAGGCTTCCGGCGCGATGCAGTCTCATGCGACTCGAAGTCGTATGCTTCGAGAGCTCCTTGATGCATTAAAGTCAGGAATGCCACTCGAAAACGATGGGCTGTCTTGGTGCGATCGACAGCAAATACGACATTGCCATATCAACTGTTTGTGGTGCTCTCAATAATTTGGTCGTTGAGACAACTTCAGGTGCCCAACCTTGTGTGAAACATTTACGCAAGCATAATTTGGGACGTACCACGTTTTTGATATTGGAACAGTTAGGTTATCTTAAGTCCAAGTATTCTCAGCATTTTCCTAGTGTTAGAGCTCCTTCTGGGAAAGAGGCACCACGTCTTTTTGACTTAGGGAAGGTCAACGATGACAAATATCTGCCTGCATATTATTATGCCCTGCGCAACACATTGGTGGCAAAGGATCTGGACGAAGCTTCAGCAATTGCTTATCAAGGACGCCAATGCAAATACCGCGTCGTCACTTGGGATGGACAGTTGGTGGAAATGTCTGGTGCAATGTCTGGGTGGTAAACAAGCTCGCAGTGGTGGGATGTCAAGCACACTTGCGAGTGGTCTAAGCGAGAATGAAATTTAAGCTTTGCAAACCAATGCATCATCAATGCGAAACGAACTCGAACAACTTCGTGATGAGAAAACTTCTCTTGAAAAAGAACTTGCGCAACTTGCCAGTACTGTTGAGCAATATGAAAACGAGCTGCCTTAGATCAAGTTGGATATAAGTGCGACCAAAACGCGTCTCGAGGACTTAAAGAAAAACAAATCTTTAATGGAAAAGCACAAAAAGGCTTGCAGGGAGAAAGACAGGAGGAGCCTGAGCCACCATCTAAGCAGAAAGCTGAAGACACGGGTCTTGAGATGCCAGAACGATTTTGAGGGTACGATGCACGACATGCCTGACGATGAAGAAGGCGAACAGAATGAAAGTGAGGACAGGGAAGAGCTTGATCGTGAAATAGGTGATTTTGACCAATGATGAAAACGTCGTGGATGAAAAACTGTGGGGTGAAGATTCTGACGACGATGAGGATCTAATTGACGAGGAAAAGTTAAAGTTTGAGGAAAACTCCGAGGTGAAAGGCGAAGCACTAGAGGATGAGGTGCGTGGTAGGGACGGCGATGAGAAAAGAGAGTACCAGTCAACCGCTAGGGACGAAGACAAGCATGCTGATAGAAAACGTCGCATCATGCGCATACGGAGAAGACACGGAAGAAATACACAGACAGATTCGAGGTAAAGAGCACCCTAACGCAAAATTTCTGGTACAAGAATGCTTCACAGTACAAAGCAAGCTGCTCGCTATGTGTTTGAACAATAAAGTGCTTGAAATAAGATGAGGCACATATGAAAGGAAGGTGACATATCATGTTTTGCCACGACTATGACTGACGATTCTTCACGTACATTTCTGAATTGGGGTTAAGAAGTATGTGTGTGCGTGCCTTTTGCTCGCTTACGCTGAAGTTACGCAAGGGGAGATTGTGGTGAAGTGGAATCTTTATTTACAACATATAGAAGATGATCTGTGGTATTTATCAATTCGCGGTATAATTTTTACTATGCCAAAACTCTACATGCTAGCACAATGTTGCCTTGACTTGATGTGGTGTCTGCAAACATTGAACATCAACAACAAAGATTGTGTTGTACCTTCATCTTATGAACAATGCGAGCGATGCGTCCGTCTCTAAGTAGTGTATCTTGCATCCACACGGTATCTCATTATAGTCGTGTTGGTTTTAGCATCACGGCAGTGAAGGCTAGGGCGCTAGGGCGCTAGGGCGCATGAAGTATAAGTTCACCAGACTATGCAAACAAACCATTAGCATCATCAAAGAAGGTCAAGACATTGTCGCAACTTACAAGCATAACAACGTGTTCATTTATGGTGGCAAAGCCAACGACAAGTCATGCGTCCTCAGCTATATTTAATACTCCGTGGCTAGGGACGCTAGGGCACATGTGATAACAGGTGAACCAGATCACGAAAACGAACTGTCAGAACCACTACAGAAAGCCAAGACACAGGCGCACCTTATAAGAATAGCGGCAGGTCTGGTTGTGGTGGGAAGCTCCCGGAAAGTCATGCGCCCTCGGCCGTCAAGTTGGTTAATTGGGCATTCTCGATTGTTCTCAAGTGGTTTTATTCCATTTTGGAAAAAGAATATTTTCATCCAATCAGAGGCTACCCGCGGCGGCCACCTCGTGGATAATTGATTTATGATTGGTATGAATGTGGAGATATAAATGGAATTTTTAACCAATCAGGAGCGACATGCGACGGCCACCTCGCGACGGCTACCTCGCGGCTAATTGATTTATGATTGGTATGAATGTGGAGATATAAATGGAATTTTTAACCAATCAGGAGCGACATGCGACGGCCACCTCGATCAATCAGATTACAGAGGGTTTCTGAAGTAATTGACAAGGATGTTAAATCAGGTTACAGAGGGAATCAGTGGTAACTCTCAAGGATAATCAATCAGGTTAAAGAGGGACTCAGTAGTAGCTGCCACGTATTGAAGTCAGCGCTGAAGTAACCAAAAAAGTAGTGGGTGAAAAAGTTATTGACTTTGATGTACGAATTAGTAACACTTAATAGAACGAAATTTTCCTTGAAGTGCGCAGATCTCTGGCGGCCGTAAAAAACCTTCTTTTTGACCCAATACAAAAACAAAGTGTAATACAAGGAAGCCGTTGAGTGCACGCCCTAGCAAGTGGAGCAGCAGCTGTTTGAAGCGCGCTAGTGTTGGGAGCAGCCCGGAACTACCTTTGAAAGTGTGTCTCAAGTGTTTTTGATTGATTTGTTGGTTCGGGCGGGAGTATTAAGTACCCGGGAAGTAAAGCAAGCAGGACAAGCTTATTACCTCTTTGTGTTGTTGATTAAGTGGATTTATCATAATTTTCAACTCCTTCACGACACGCAAGTGTTTCATATGTGGTGAAACAGGTCATCTCAAGTGGAAGTGTCCCAAGAATGACAAGAAGAATTTGGATTACGCTGACGATTAGCGAGGACTATGGAAGCGTGGCGAAAGAAAAATGGATACTCGATAGTGGGGCGAGTATGCACCTCACTACTGCTGCGAGTTTCCTGCGAAACACCGAAGGAGTATCAGGTGTGTGCTTCCAAGCAAGTGGTAAGATCATTTTGACGTGGAGAAAGTAAACAAGGTACTGACCGTGAGCGTGCGGGTGGACATACCAAGAAGGAACTTTGGAGATGCTGTTATGACGGTGATCAATGAAAATTAGAAGGAATTGGCGAAAAAACATGATGTCCAGCGTGGGCCGCTAATGAACTTTCACGCGCGCATGGGACATCTTAACTTTGATGTCATCGAGATGTTAGCCAAGGATCCAGAATTTGGGATCGAGTTAACGGACACACGAAGAATGAACTGTCTTACCTGCGCGCAAGGCAAACAGTCCAAGTGTATCAGTCCGAGAAGGATAGCGGCGAACATTCGCCGATTGATAGTATTGGGGGCGTAATATGTTCGGATCTGAAGGGGCCGATTGCGCCCAGGGAAAGATTGGGAAAGAGCTACATGATAAATTTTGTGGACCATAAGACGAATTACTTTTGTGTGTTTTTGGCGAAAACGGAAGACATGCCAGTAATAAAGTTTGAACACTTTATTGCCTTCTTCGAAATAAAGTTTGATTGTAAGTTCACATTTTACGGACAGATGGAGGTTTGGAATACAAAAATCTGGATTGTTTTTGTCGAAGTACGGGGATCGGCAGACAAATTAGCGATCCTGGAAATCAAGCAAGCAATGGAAAGGCGGAACGGATGCACCACACCATTATGAATATGGCAAGGCTCATGCTGTTCGCATGTGGGCTAAACCTTTATTTTTGGAGTGACGCGGTCGACTATACGACTTACATCATCAACAGAAGTCCTACGAGTGCGAACCACAAACGAATGAGGCCGTTGGAAGTTTCCACCGGTAATAAAACCACATTTGGGTGAAATTGTGGCATTCAGGTCTCCGTGTACAGTGTACCGGAACCGTGGAAAGGATTCGTTGTCTCACCGAGCACAGATTGGTCTTATAATTGGAAAAAGTGACGAAGTAAAAGGTTACAAGGTTTTTCTACAGAAGGAGAGAAAAGTTGTGGTTACAAAGCATCTCAAGAACATCGAAACGTTGGACCAGACGCAGAACAATCAATTACGTGAGTTATTTCTCGATGAAAGCAGTCAAGATTAGAAGGAGTCGAAAGACCAAGTGATCGGGTAGCAGAAGGAGATAAACACCAGCGCGTCAAGAAAGGTAGACTACCGAAGAAGAAGAAGAAGAATGCGTGTACTACAGAGCGTCACGGGACGCGGATCTACATGAAGAAGAGCGGTAACAATACTGAAGATCCCGAAAACAATGAAGAACAAAGAGATGATGATAATGGAGTTGTCAACATGGTGACTGGGATGGATCCAAGAAATTA
The DNA here is from genome assembly GCA_026184515.1 of Peronosclerospora sorghi. Lineage (NCBI taxonomy): Eukaryota > Oomycota > Peronosporomycetes > Peronosporales > Peronosporaceae > Peronosclerospora > Peronosclerospora sorghi. The sequence goes on from CM047591.1 coordinate 1,741,393, forward strand.
CGGCGAAGCGATGAAGAGCGAACGCAAGGACGACTGGATGACCGCCATAAAGAGTGAATTATCGGTATTTGAATTGAATGAATTGTAGAATGTGGAGAAAAAACAAGATTACTGCAGGCCGTTACACACCAAGAGGGTGTTCAAGAGGAACGCGGACGCGAATGGGAATATTGTAAGGGATAAAGCGCGACTAGTGGCATGAGGAAATGAACAGCGTTTCGGCATTGACTATGGATTGACTTTCGCTGCGGTTATTGATATGAGTACGGTGAAGATCATTTTGGGTCTAGCTAGGAAGTGGAGAGTCAAGGCCAGACACGGCGACATACCGAACGCGTATGTAAAAGCGTTGGAGGAAGAACATGATATATTTTTGTTTATACCCAAGGGAATGGAGATTAATGATGAGAACCTGAAGAAGCAGGGAGTGCAAAGTTGATGAAACGGTGCTGAAACTTAAGAATACATTTTATGGATTGAAGCAGGCAGGACGCCTATAGAAACGTTTGCTACATAACAAGCTACTGGAATTGAAATTCACGCAAAGTTGCACTGACATGTGTTTATATTATAAGAGGCACGATGTGGACATGGTCGTAGTTGGAGTGTATGTGGACGACTTTTTGGTGACGGGTACTTGTGGTACGGGCATATGCAGTACGCGCAAGGCAAACTTAGACTCGACTACGACGTTTGATTTCTGTTCAACGGCGATCAAAAGGATTCGTATAGCTGCAACAACCAAATTGAAATACTTTACGGGCAAAGATGCCGATGAAAAGCAATCCCGATCGTGGTTCAGCCGAACGAAGTCCGCCTTCTTCCGTGATCAGACGCTGAAGAAAGAACGGTGCGTGATCTTCCGAGATTTGTTGAAGGTACCGGCTGCAAACTGGATTCAACAATTAAGTCGGGATTTCCGGTCTGATTGGGACCTATTATGTGTGGAATTGGAAGGGAAGTATTGACACCCCGGATTTTCTACCGCTAGGAAGTACCATCACATGATGAAAAGGGCGATGAAACCCCGATTGAGTACCTCCATCGACACAACGTGGCCGCGATGCGTGCAGGGATCCCGATCAAGGAGACCGTACCGCCGACCGGCGCTGCCCAGGACAGTGGGTCATTTTATCCGCACTCTGGGCGATCAGGAGCTGTCCGATAATCTTACCTTACTGCGTCTCAAGGATGTAGGAGAAGTGGAACAAACACTGCGTATGTTGCGCAACTCCTGAAGTATGAGAAAGAAGGTTGTTGTCAGATCAAACGATTCCGATCGAAGTTGCAAGCTGATCCGAGGCCTACAGCCAGGTCGGACCGAGCGATTAAATCTATTGTGGCTGATGCCAACACCGGGTCGGAAGAGGAGAAAAGTGGTTGGTCCAGCCTGGAGTCAGACGAGGAGCAGTACCGTCATATTTTCGTCACACAGTCTGCACCGAGAGACCGACTGATGTCAAGCCGTGTCGAACGAAAGGGAAGAAGTGGCAATAATTCAGACCCAGATTAGCCACGGAAGAAGTGCACATACTGCGGATCGACCAAACATGATGATCGTGGCTGCTGGAAGAGAATTACCTTCAAGAAATGGAAAGACGCGGCCACCCTACCGATAACTGTTTGTTTGTATGCAAGGCATGTGGAGAAATTCACGAAGATGGACAGTGCAAGATGGAAGAGTTCTTTAACCAGATGCACAAGTGGTATGTGCCAGACAAGCATGCCGGAATGATGCCACTATATGTGGAGAAGATGTTAAACTAGAGCGCTCTCCAGATTGGAATCTGTGTCGAGCCGAGCGATCTACATTTAGCATCTACGCATATGTTGGAAAGGACGGCAACTCAACAGAAAAAAGGACAGGTGATGGAATTCATTCGGTTTACAGTCTTACGACTAATGGATATTCCTGATCAAAGGTCATTATGCAGTTGAACCTGTTGCCTGGCAAATCACGTGGATATTGGAAGTACCACGCTCCTGACAAGTGGTTTAAACAGGCTTTCGCCTGTAGGAAGATCAACAATGAAAATGTGACGATGCTATTTGATTCTGGAGCCGAAATTTCGATTAACAACTCCGCCTTTGCTCGTAACGTCGGATGTCAAATTGACTATGCACAGAGGCAAGAATGCATCGGGATTGGAGAGAATTACTACATGAACGAAGGGATTTTTTAACTCGTGTTAAGATTGATTTATCTGGTTCATTGGTTTATTTCTTTAGCGCCTGGGTTGGTAAGCTGACCGGACAGGATGCGCTCCTTGTAATGGATTTTGGTGCCGGAAGTCATACGCCTCGATTTGTCCTATGGAGCACTCACGCTTCCGGACGAGGTCCAGATCCAACTGGCTGGTCGACGCCCCTTATACGGATCACACACCGATCTGGTAAGATGGAACCAGGATATCACTATTCCTGTGGGTCGATCGGCGGATATCCCAGTGAGTAAGGGTTACCGAACGAGGAAGTAGTGGGTAACCAGGGGCGAACTATGGGTATCGTCAATTGTGAAATTGGAGGCCGAAAAGGTTACATACGGGTTACTAACACCGGGGACAAACCACTGATGTTAGACAGCAAAACCATCGTTGGTACTTGGCTGGACGAAGGAAAAGTTCCAAAGAAGATGGGGTTTATTTCGATTGTATCAAGACGATATGTTGAGTGGGAAAGCTTGGCATATAAAGATACCACCGATCTGGTTAGAGATGGTGAACCGGCCGAAGAGGACCCCTCACCTTTGACGGAAAAGGCCGGATTACGTAACACCCAAGATGTGCCGAAGGTTGTCAGCACAGTTACCCGATACAGTGGACTCACAGGAAGATGTGTCAAGAGTCTCCAACACACTTGAGTCACAAGATCGGGTGACAGTATAACCGACGGTAGATGGGGACGGTCGAAGTATTGATGAAGACGGGTGTAATGGCGGTACCACCCAAGTTGATATCACAAAAGGAAAGCCCGTCGATAGGGAACAGCAATGCCCGTTTTACAGGGGCGTACTGAGCGAAGTCACCTCAGCGGGTAGCCAGGTGTGTATACACGGAGGTGGAAAGGAGTGCGTTGAAGTATCGGAGCGCCAGATGGCGGCTCCAGACGAAGTGTCAACCGATCCGTTTGAAGTGACCCTAGGCAACCCGCAAGCAGGTGACCAAGATGTCGACACCCCTGAACAGACCTATCAGCCCAAGGAATTAATATGGAAGAAGAAATATTTGCTGATCGAGGAGGGTGCTAGTGATATCGGCAGGAGTAATGTCAAGCCGACTGCCCATATTTCCAAGCTGAAGCTGGTAAACATGTCAGCCAGATTCGACACCGACGAAGTCCTATTTCCTGAAGACAGTCAAGAACGACCACCGAGGTACGGTGGGTCCGAAGTGGAGAAAGTACTGGGCGTCAGGCCGGTCAAGAAGACGTGTTTTGGTCGGACTCACCTCGAATATCTGATCGTCTGAAAAGATCGCGAAGAAGCAACTTGGATCGATGAATTTGACCTGAATTGTGACGCTCTTCTAAGGAATTCCGATCGAAATCGAATCAACCGGAATTGTTATGGAGCGATGAAAACTCACGAAGTGGAAAATCAAGACTTACAATAGCGTCGGTCGGCATGTATACCGATTGACGTGAATATTTGTGATGTTTTATTATGATTACGACTACGAGTGTGTGACGATCTGTGATGAACTGGAGTGATATATCGATGATAACAAAGTGACTTAGGATGTGGATATTTTTCGATGGCAATGGTAACGATTATCACGTGTGAATACAGTTGGATGTATTATGGGTGGACCATGATTAATGTGGATAAAGGCTACGACAGATGGGACAATCGGCTAATCTGAAAATGAAGTTTATTATTGATGAATATGTGAATTATTACCTGATCGGTGCCTACGACGTCAAAGTTCGTGATCTCCCCGTAGCCGACAGATAATCATTGCTGGATGATCCGCGATCTTGTGGATAAACTGGTTGCTCCGAGGTTGTTCCTAGTCAAGCCTGAGTCAGGGAGTCCAGCAAGTTGTCGACCACTGTGTTGCAGTGGTAGACGGGATACCAATCTCCGTCTTCGAATAACTCCCCGGCTTTCTCCACGCGACGCTTGGCCATATGGAGTACAACTGGGTACAGGAAGATGTCGATTTCACATTCTCGTGCCTGCATACCCTCCAGTATGAACTGAAAAATGGACAGTCAGACTTCAACCGACCGACACTGACGCTGCTTCCGCTGCTTCTGTAAAGCTGAAAGGTCCTTGTCCAGTTTTATTCGTCCGGCGAGAAGCACTAGATAGTGCGTGGACTCCCAAATCGCTTGGCTGTGGGTACTGTAAAACTGCCTAAGGAGATTAAAAAACAAGCTGATCAACGGAGTCGGCGTAAACATGGTGTTCAAGTCGGGGCGGAGATAAACTTTCCACGGCTTGGTGTCGTACAGACGGGCGATCTGTGTTCCCGATACAAGTCAGGTCGCCAATCAGTCGAATTCGGATGACTCACCGCCATTGGGAAAAGCTAGAAGTCTGGACGCGAAACAGTAAGGACGAGCTGCTGCTTGTTCGGAACAGACTGGCGTAAGAGATCAATCTTCCCCGGAGACCAAGGGTCGTCGGCATCCAGACCTGAAGGGGAAAGAGGCACATCAACCTTCAACTCTCGCAACGACGCATGACGGTGAAGAACAGAAGTGGCAGGCAGAAGAGATGGTCCAGGTGCCTTTCCAGCCAGTTTGGATACTTCTTCAACGTTCTCTACCTTCTTGTAAACCACTTGGTCGGCTTTTAACGCTGGCGTTTTAACTGCATCAGTAGAACGACGACGCTGGGGGGATCGGGATTGAGATAGAGAGAGAAGTAGCTTATCCGAAGCCATCTATCCACCATCCGAGTCCTCTCCAGGCGAGGATGACGTTAGTTTGAGCCGAACAGTATGCGACACCGAGGGCACTTGAATTTTCGTGGATTGGATGGGCGTATTTGGATCCGCTGTCGCGCCTTGAGGCTTCGCCAGTGTCTTGACATTCTTTTGTGGCGCCGCTGGCTTCTCTTCGTAGTCTGGGTCGTCCGCTACACCCCGCTCCCTCTCGCCTCTCCCCGCATCTTTGCGTTTCCGACTATGCTTGCGAAATTTAAGGGGCAGAATTTCAGCCAATGAATGGCGAGATATTCCACCCGAGCTCGATTTGGAAGTGTTCCCGGCGAAATTCGACTGCATACCCGCTAGGGCTCTCGAGGCTGCTCCGAAGGGAATGAAGCTAGCGACTGACGAATTGGACAGCAGCGTAGTTATCTCATCACGGCACCGATGAATGGTTCCCCAGAGACGATTCGACTCTTGGGTCAAAACGCTGAGCCGACCTTGGGAGGCGTCAACTTTCTCCGCGTAATATTCTATCGTAAGCGGCAACTTGGTGATCTGCCTTTCCAAGTCGCGCTGTTTTAAGTGCAGGAACGACCGATCGGTCTGATTCTCGGGCCTGTGCCGAGTTATCAGCGAAGCTGCTCTTGGAGAAGCGATCTGAAGATCTTGAAGCGATGCATATCGTGACGAGCGCTGATCATCCCCTACAACACCGGACGGAGCTGATCAAAGTAGTTGTGCATCTGTCGGTCGGCATCAAGCAGCGTGGTCACGGTTTGGACGATATCGATTGGTAATGGATCTACATACAGAAGAAAGTGAGAACCGACTCAAAGTGGAGTTAACGATGGATCGACATACCTTGTTCAGTTTGTTGCGGAACCAAGGCCCTGAGACGGTTAATATCGGCTGTCAAAAGTTCGCGATAAGCTTGTACGGCCTCAACCTGTTTGGAGAACCGCTTTACGTCTTGGTTAGCCGCTGAAATGAGGCGTCGACCATGGTCCACTTCTGTCGTTCGCCTTTCAACTCCTGTTGGAGCGCATCGATTATTTTCTGAATCCGATCGACCTCGACTTGGTTCTCATCTTGTTATTGACAATCTGAGTATCGCCCGAGTCGTCAGAGTGGTCAGATCGGCTAGGGACTAGAATATGTGTACAGTGCGAACACCGATCGCCTAGGAAGACAAGTGTTAAGGAAGAAATGTGGCGATTGTAGATCAAGTGTAATTACCTGGTGAGTGGACTCAAATGGATGCATGGAAATTGGAGACTGTTTGTGATATCGGGCCGCTACCGTTGTGCGGCTGCGACCAGACTCAGGGGCTGCTGTGGTGAAGTGCAGGTGAAAATTTTTGACTAGCATGTACCAATGTACCATTGATCAAGTTGGAGCGATAGGGTTGGCTGAAAGGGGGGAGTATGTTGGGCCAATCGTGTGTCTGGAGTGTTAACTACGCAGATTTAAGGTGAGTCACACGATTTTGCATGTAATTTACATATTGGTTTTTAATTGGATATTAAATATAGTGTTCGTTTTAGTTAGCATAAGTCGCCGCTCCTACCGCGGAGTTATTGGGAGCAGAGGGCTAACACGGTCCCCTATAGCTCAACTTTCCCGTCAAGACGCATAAGTTCTCCGGAAGTCCAACGACGGGAAGCGCTCCTCTACGTTCACTCACCCTTCAAGCCCCACAGGTTCGGAACGTGTTCATCATTTTTATTGGCTGGGTCCCCACATCGCATCTCGCGATCTGCCCCAGATTATTGGCTGGGTCTATGCATCGCGTCACGTGGTCCGCCCCAAAATTGTATTGGCTGGGTCCCCACACTGCTACGGGCGGTCTGCCCCAGATTATTGGTTGGGTCTCCACACCGCTTCGCGGGCTGCCCCAAGTTTTCTTTGCATTTGTAGTGATGATTATCTCTCCATTTGCCGATCGGATGGTTTGGTTTATCTTTCGTTGGAATATTGTTACAAATTTCCCCAGAAGTGGTACCCTCCATATCGGTACCCATCAAGATTCATATTAAGCGACGGTCCACCGAGTGTGTTACCACCCATACCAATGGGTACACAAGGTGAGAACTCAGAAGACAAATCGGACCAGGCGCCTGTAGTGCAGATCGGTCACCCGATTGGCATTCAGGCGAAGGTTCTCGGGGTACCCCCCCCGTAAGTTGCTCGGCTGGGCACGATGGTGGTCGAGTTCCGGAAATTTTTTTTCGGTGTTCTCTTTTGAACTTGACTCCACCACAGTTCCTCTAATAGAGGAATGTACTGGTGGTCGCTTAGACTGTAGGTAGTCTACTGTTAATTACTTCCACTGTATTGCGTGAGGAAGCGGCATCGTGAATAGGGACCACAGTGTCTGTGGCGGAGTCGAGTTCAAATTCAAACGCCGAAGTGTCCTTAACCCGATCACCATCGTGCCCAGCCTACCAACTATCGGGGGGGCGTACCCCGAGAACCTTCTCCTACACTCCGATAGGATGACCGATCTGTACTGCAGGACGCCAGGTTCGATTTTCTGTCATGCTTCTCACCTTGTGTACCCATTGGCTTAGGTGGCTCCACACTCGGTGGACCGTCGCGCGATATGAACTTGTGGGGATCAATATTTCGTGACCCACTTCTTGGGCAAGGTGTATTTAGGGCGGAAAATCGTCACCCTAAACACGCAAATGTCCACGATATAGTTAATTCCAATATACTTTCAGGGCAGTATCGCGTATAGCAGATCGTAGAGTCCAACCAAAACGAGAGATCGATAAACCAATTAGGAGCAGCAAAAAAAACTTATCCAATAGATTGGGGTTCCACCAACGAGATCTCCACGTAACCTTTCCAATTAATAGTAACACGTTCCAAACGTGTGTGACCTGAGAGTGAGTGCTGCTGTGTTAACTATGCGTTCCAGTCGAGGGACTTCCGGAGGGCCAAGTGCGTCTGTAACGTCTCCCGGACGGGTATGTTGAGCTGGAGGGGACCCTGTTAACTCTTCGCTCCCAAAGACTCCGCCCTAGGAGGGGGGGGGGGACTTATGTGTAAGAGAAAGAAACACAGAAACCTTTATTTATTATCCACTAAAAACCTAATATGTAAACTACATGAAAAATCGTGTGACTCACCTAAACTGCATACTTGACACTTGTGACACACGATTGGCCCAAAATCCTCTTCCCTTTTATCCAACCCGCTCGCTCCAAACTGACCGGCGGTATACCGGTATAAACTGGTCACATACTTTCTTTCCACTTTACCACAGCGGCCCTTGAGTCTGGTTGAAGCAGCACAACGGTAGCATCCCGATCTCACCGACAGTTTCCATTATACCATGCATCAATCCGGGTAAACTCCGACAGGTAATTGCACTCGATATTCGATCTCCCCATTTCCTTCATTAGCACTTATCTTTGTAGGCGATCGATGCTCCCATTCTCCGCATATTCCTCTCCCTAGCCGATCGGACCGATCTGAAGACTCTTGCGATACTACAATTGTAGTCGAACAAGACGGGTATCAAGTCGAGATCGATCGGCTTCGGAAGGCAAACGATATACCCATCAGGAAGTTAAGGCTGAACGTCAAAAGCGGACCACGGTCTACGGCACAGTTCTGCAATTGGGTCAGGATGTGGATCGGCTATTCAAACAGATCGCTCAAGTGAAGGCTGATCGTAAGGTCTTGACTGTCGAAAAAAAATGAGCGTCTCCAGGCTTTGGTTTCACAACAATCCAAACAAGGTGTGTGGATCGTCCGTTAGCTCCACCTTGAATCTGTTCTCACTTTTCCCATATGTAGATCCACTGCCGATCGGTATCACCCAAGCGGTAAACGCGTTGCTCGCCTCTGATCGTCAGATGCACGACCATTTCGGTCAGCTCCGACCGATACTGGATGGACTGATCGGTGCTCGCCACGGTCTGGATCGATTCAAGGTCTGTAAATCCCATATTCAGAAACAGCTCGCGCTGATCACCCGACAGAGGTCGGAAAATCAGTCCGAACGGTCTTTTCTCTACTCGCAGCAGCGCGACTTGGAGCGGCAGATCACTGACTTGCAACCTTCGGCACGAGGTTACGCTGAGAGTGTCGACTCTTTCCAGGGCCGATTGGACATCTGGCCCCAGGAGGCGAATCGTCGTTGGGCAGCGATACATCAGTGCCGTCATGAGTTGACCGGCCTGTTATCCAACCCTCCAATTGCCTGCTCCAATTCCGGCGGATCGGCTTCGGACGTCTTTGCCGGCTTTGGCCTTGATTCCACTGGTTTCTCCCCTAAATCGATCCCGGGTAGATCATCGAGCCATTCATTGCCTGAAATTCCACCCCACAAAATTCGTAAACTAAATCGAAAGCATGAGGCCGTGGAGAGGGACGCTAGGGCGTGGGATGCAGCGAGCGACCCGGACTACGAAGAGAAACCGGCAGCGCTGCGAAAGAAAGCCACGACACAGATGCAGCATCCAAGCACGACGTCAGGTCCAATTGCGACGATAAAAACGACGAAAAGTCACGTGCCCTCGACTCCCCACGCTATCCGGTTCAAGCGTCCGCAGATACCGTCTGGGGAAGATTCAGAGGGTGGGTCTATGGCTTCCGATGAGCTACTTCTTGCTCTATCTCAGTCTCAGTCTCGATCCACCCAACGTCGTCGTCTACGACTACCGAGAATCCAACGCCAGACGCCGATCAGGTGATGAGCCTGCAAGACGACAGTGTTGAGGAAGCATCAGGAGTACCCAGTGAGATGTCTGAACCCTCCCTCTAACCTGGAACTTCCGGTTCGTACCTTCGCTCGTCATTAGGAGGGTTGAAGGTCGTCAATCAGCCTCTTCCCACTCAAATTCTGGATGCCGCCTCCCCTTGGTCGCCGGCGCAGATCGATCTCCTGATCCAATAAGTCTTGACCAAGCAACTTCTGGCCCGGACTTTTTCACGCCCAGATTTGTGGCTTTTCCCTCCAGCATTATGTCATCCCGTCCTGTCTGAATTGCTGCCCGATCTTGTCACGGGGCCACAGATCGCCCGTCTGTACGATGACAAGCCATGGAAGGTCCTACTTCGCTCCTATTTGATCACCATGTTTGCGTCGACTCCTTGGATAAACTTGTTTTTGGATTGTCTTGGACGATTTACGATATCCATGGTCAAGCGATCTGGGAGGCTTTGCATTATATCGTGCTCCCCACCGGTCGAGCGAAACGTGACCAAGAACTTACTACCTTCCAGAAGAAGCGTAACAGCGCCGGAGACGTGAGGGTAACGCCTGGCTGTACATATGCCAGTTCGTACTGGAGGGCATGCAGACTCGTGAGTGCGAAATCGACATTTTCCTGTACCCGATCGCCCTCCATATGGCCAAGCGTCGCGTAGAGAAAACCGGAGAATTGACCGAGGATGGTGTTTGGTATCCCGGCTATCACTGCGACAAGCTGATCGAAACCTTGCAGGAAGCCCTGACTCATCTTGACCAGGAACAACCTAGTAGTAACCAGTTTCGTCACAAGATTGCAGATCATCCAGCCACGATTATCAGTCGACTATGGGGATCGTGAACTTTGACATCGTAAGAGCTGATTGGGTAATCACTCATATATTTCATCAATAATCAATTTCATTTTCAGATCGCCCGATTGTCTCATCTGATCCTGTAGCTTTTTTCCATATTAGTCACAGTCCACCGTACCACATCCAATCTATATCCACACCGTGAGAATCGTTATCATTGCTATCTAAACATATCCATATACTTATGGATTAAGTAATCCACTCCACTGCCATCGATATATCATTCCAGTCATCACAGATCCTTGCATACTCGTAGTCGTAATCATAATATAAACATCACATGCATTCCACATCGACCAGTTTTAATCCATGCCAGCCGATGTTATTGTGAGTCTTGATCTTCAACTTCATTAATTTTAATCATTACGACACCATTCTGGCTGACTTGATTTCGCTCGAACTCTCTCAGAAGCGCACCACAATTCAGATCGAGTTCATCGATCCAATTTGTTTCTTCGTGATCTTTCCAACGGATCAGGTATTCTCGGTTAGTCCGACCAAAACGCCTTTTCTTGACCGATCTGACATCCAGTACTTTCGCCACTTCTAATTTATCGTTATTCAGTGGTCTTTCCCAACTGTCTTCGGGAAATCGAGCTTCGTCAAAGTCTAATCTGGCCGATTCGTCCACCAGGCAGGGCGTTTTGGGCCGATCGGGGAACTATCTTACCAACTTCAACTTGGATACATGGACAATCGGAAAAAATTTGTAATCCGTACCGGTCTGATCAGGCGGACATCGTGTTGCCGATCAGCTCTGCTACACGGAAAGGACCGTGCCACATGTGATCTAATTTCTTGTCGTAGCCTTCCTTGACCGATCGAGGTATAGCCATACTTTCGCCCCTGGTTCAATACCATGAAGACGGACCTGTTTGTTGTTCCGTTCGGCTCGTCCTTATGTCGCTTGACGTAACTTCTTTCGCATTTTGGTAATGCTTCTGTACTTTCATACGCCAACGACGGGCGTCCTGATCGCGAGTCCGAGTACAGCCAATCGGTACTTCGAGTGTCGATCGTGGATCCCATCCATACGCTAGATAGAAAGGCGTTTCCCCTCTGACTCGATCGATCGAAGAATTTAGCGCGAAATGAAACAATATAAAAAAATAATTCAAAAAATAAGAAATATTAATGAAAATATGAGATTATTTGAAAACAACAATTTAGAAATTTTTCACTAATCTCTCGGCATACTCGTCCCAATCGCGCTGATCCGGATCGGTCACATACATCTTAATAGCTCTTGTTATCGTTTGCACCATGCGTTTAGCCGATCCCTTTGTTTGCGGACTATATGCCATCGTCGCGCTTTGCTTCTGGCCTAACATGTTTTTACGATCGAAGACATCGGCCAGAAAACCGGGTTCAAGATCGTTTCTGATAACGTTAGTGGCACAAATCTTCTGAACACACATTCATCATAGCTTTGGGCTATCTGATCTGCGGACCGGGGGGAGCTGGCTTTCGCAATTACTATCCCCGTGAACAAGTCGATCCAGATCAGTAATTCGGTATTGCCGTCCGCCGATCAGGGAAGTGATGCTATATCGTCCATTTCTATTACCTGGTAAGGGTATGTATCTTCGATGTTCCCGGGCGATTGACCCTTAATAATCGGTCCGCCCTTCCAGTTTCGCAATCCGTACAACCACCCACATATCTCTGCACGCTTCGGAAGATCCCTCTCCAGTGAAAATTCGTCCTGATCTTATGGTACGTTCTGCCTATTCCTTGATGTCCTCCTTCTAGACTCACACGATAGTGATTAAGAACATCCGGCTGTAGCGTCTCAGGAATTACCAATTTCGCCAGTCGATCCCGCTCGGCGTAATCTCAATCGTTATCGTGACAGTAGTACAACAGTCCATTATCATCCACATCGTAATCCTAGGCGATCTTTGTACATTCTTTTGCCTGATCGTTCGTCATCTCGGACAACTCTCCACATACTTAGGCCTTTAAATTAACAATACACTCTTCTTCATCTTGGGCCTTGAGAATTCGTTCCTCCCTCAGCTGTTGCACGATATCTTCACTCATACTTTCTTTCAGAATGGTCGGCGAGGTTTTTGGATCTGCGATCTGGTCACGGCCATTACGTGTACCTGATTGGAACTCTCGTTAGGCTTAATCACTTCCGAGTGCCTGTTTATTTCCATTAATTAGTGCAAAATGGCCTCCTCGGTGATCGTCATCCAGATTTGATCACGCATGGCTTGGGTCGCAAGATGATCAGCACTTCGATTCCAATCCCGTTTCACATGAAGTAGTTCATGGTTATGATGATCCTTCAGTGCCTTCATCACCCGATCGTAAAGAAACTTTTGAAGAGGCGCCTTACACTCGATCTCTCCAGTGATCCGCTTAATAACCAGGTTGGAGTCACCGCATATGATGATCCGCCCCTTTTTTGTGATGTCAGCAGATCGAGACATAAGATAAGCCTACGGTATTCTGCTTCGTTGACCGTGAGGTCTGGCGTGAAGTCAGCGCCAGCCAATATAGTCCATTCGGATAAATTACATAATATAGCGCTATAGGATCCGAATCGCATCTTCACATTCACCGACCCGTCGAAACTCAACACTATGAGTTCTTCATTCCAATCGACGATCGGCGGCGGTAGCGAGATTGATTGGAGGGGCTTCTTACGCGGAGCGATCGCTATCGAGGCCTCGTCGATTTCCGATCGACGAGTGATACTGGAAGCTAATGTACCTAAGATATCCTCCTCTCTCTTAGTACACTTTAAGACCTCCATAGACCATTGCGACATGATCGCGTACCATCTTCCGAGCCGACCATCCAACCCGTTAGCCTATAACAACCATGCCAGTGTCGATCGTTTCGAAAGCACTTTCACTAAGCGGCCGAACAGCATGTTATAGCAAACATCTAGGATTCGTAATAAAGCCAAAACTTCCTTTTCCACAATTCCATAATTAACTTTGTTTGGCTTTAACGTTTGGCTCATGAATGTGACCGGATGGTATACACCATCGTGCGCTTGTACTAGTGCGGCAGAAATGGCAAACTTACTAGCATATACGATGAAGATCGGCGTTTTTTCCGAATCGAAATGCTTGAGGATCGGTGTTGTAGCCATCTTAGCCTTCAACATACCGAAAGCGACCTCTGCACGTTTCATATGGTCTTTCGTGTGCTTCTGGGATAGATCTGAGGGTCGATCGGAGTAGCTGCCCTGTAGTAAGGCTGTCTAATCACCTCCCTGCAACATGATAATCAATCTCCTGAAGTTCATACAATACGGCCGCGTAGATCGCAAAACCTTAGATGAAGTGACTGTAATAGTTTAGACTTCCTAAGAAATACTCATATACTTCAACTATCGGGTAAAAGGGATGTTACTGAGAGCTCCCAAATCTTTAGGACTATCTTCCAAACCATCGATAGACACATTATGTCCCAAATAGGCAACTTTAGGCATGCACCAAAAAAATTCCACTGCTCTGATCGATAAATTCCAGTGAACACATGTTTCCAACAAACGTTCCACCTTCTCTCAAAGATCACTCCATGACGAGGCTGGGTTCCGAATGTCATCAATATATGACCGTCTCCCTATCACGGACGGTTTATTATCCTGATCGGGTTCGCCCTCTGTGAACACATCATGGCTCTCAGTAGGATCCCGATCGGCACTTATCTTCAAATTTCCGTACAAAGCATTGTCAATCAGCCTCTGATAAATCTGAGCCGCGTTGTTCAGACCAAATGGATCCGGTTCCACTCAAAAAGACCAAAGGGTGTAACAAACGCAGATATTTCACGAGCTCGATCCCCAAAATCCACCAGCCATATCCAACGAACAATACCGTAATGTCTTATCCCAATCCTCACGCAGATAATTAATCAGCGGCATTGTATACACCATAAGTTTATCCAATCGGTTCACCAGTCTGTATTCAATACGTAGCCGGTTGTCCACGCCGTTCTTCTTTATTACGATGACGATCGGAGAGACCCACGGCGATGTCGAAGGCTTGATAATCTTCGTGGCTAGAAATCCTTTGATAAGATCAGATAACTTCTCCCGATACTGCGGCGCCACACGTCGACATCGTTGGGGATCGGCTTGGCATCCACGTCGATATCACAAATCGCCCCATCCGCGGAGGGGGGGGGTAAAGCATCTTTTCCAAATTATTCTCTTCAGCTGATCAATATGTTCAGGGGTATTGACATCCCGATCGCCTACTTGCAGGTCGTCCAGGGTTACTTCAGGAGGACTGGTTGACACTTCGGGTAGAACCGCCATCTGACTCTCTAACGCTTCGACGTACTGCTCTCCGCCTTTGTGTATGCACACCTGGTCATCTTCTGGGGTAGCTTCACTCAATCCACCCCTGTAGAACGAGTAACGCTTCTGTTCCCTAACGGCGGACTTTCCTTCTGCGACGTGAGTAGAAGCACCATTACATTCGTCTTCGACAATATTACGATCTCCCCCATCTATCACCGGTTCCACTGTCACCTGGTTTTGTGACGAAATATTCATTACCCTCGGCCTATCTGCTTGCGCATCCACTGTATCAGGTAACTGTGGGGCCTTTCTCCTAGTCAACATCTTCTTGGGTGTTACGTAATCAGGCCTTTCCACTAAAGGTGAGGAGTCTTCTTCCACCGATTCATCATTTCTGACCAGAGCGGTGGTAGCTTGGTATGCCAAGTTTTGCCACTCAACATATCTTCTAGATCCGATCAAAAAAAAACATCTTCCTTAGAACCTTTCCTTCGGCTAGCCACATACCAACGACCGTATTGTTGTCTAACGTCAGTGTTTTGTCACCGATGTTAGTTATCCGTACGTATCTTTTCGGCCTCCACTTTTCACGAAAGTCAATACCCACCGTTCGCCCCAGGTTATCCACAACTTCCTCGATCGGTAGCCTTTTTCGACTGGGGTATCCGCCGATCGGCCCACAGGAATAGTAATATCCTGGTTCCATCTTACCAGGTCAGTACGTGATCTGTATAAGGGGCGTCGACCAGCCAGTTGAATCTGGACTTCATCTGGAAGCTTGAGCACTCCATGAGACAGATCGAAACGTACTCCTGTCGGTACCATAAAGTCCATACCGAGAAGCGCATCCTGTACGGTCAACTTACCGACACAGGAGCTAAATAAATATACCAATGAACCTGATAAAGTAACTTTAACACGCGTCTCCCTTCGGTCATATAGGAATTCTATCCAATTCCGACGCATTCTGGCCTCTGTGTGTCGTCTATTTAACATCCGACCTTACGAGCAAAGGTGGAATAAATAATTGAGACTTCTGCTTCAAAATCAAATAACATCGTTGCTTTTTCATTGTTAATTTTTCCGTAAGCCTTCGCTTGTTTAAAACATTTGTCGCGAGCGTTATACTTCCAATATCCACGTGACTCACTAGACAGCAGGTCCAATTGCATAACGACCTTAGATCGGGAATATTCATCAGTCGTAAGACTGTAAATTGAATGAATCCTGTTGGCTGACCTTTTTGCTGTTGTCTTGTCGTCCTTTCCGTAATATCCATAGATGCGGAACGTAAACCGCTCGGCTCGAACCATATTCCAACCTGGAGAGCAACCTAGTTTAACATATTTTCCACATCTGCGACAACATTCCTGCATGCGTGTCCAGCACATACCACTTGTGCATCTGGTTGAAAAACTCCTCCATCTTACACTGTACAGCTTCGTCAATTTCTCCACAACCCTTGCATACAAATAAACAGTGATTGGTAGGGTGGTCGCGTCTCTCACACTTATTACATGTCATCCTTTTCCAGCAGCCTCGATCATCATGTTTAGTCGACCCGCGATGTGTGAACTCCTTCCGCGGGCGATCTGGGTCCGACATGCTGCCACCTCTTCCTTTCCGTTCGGCGTGGCTTGACACCTATCGGTTTCTCGGCGCAGACTCCGTTATGAAAACATGTCGATACTGTTCCTCGTCTGACTCCAGGCTGGATCGACCACTACTTTCCTCTTCAGATCCGGTGCTATCATCGACAACTATCACTTTAGTTACTCGCGACGACCTGGCTGTGTGCCTCTTCACTGGAGCCGCTTGAGCCTTCGATCGAAATCGGCTTGATCCAACAGCAACCTTTGCTCTCATGCTGCGGGAGTGCTGCAACATACGCAGTGTCTGCTCCACATCTCTTAATCCTTGAAGCGCAGCAAGGTAAGCTGATCGGCAATCTCTTGATCATCAAGAGTGCTGATTAAGTGACCAACATGTTCCCTGGCAGCGCCGGTCTGCGGAAAGGTCTCCTTGGTCAGGATTCCTGCACGCATCGCAGCCACGTTCAGACAATGAAGGTATTAAATCGGCGTTTATAGCCCCTTTTCTTCATGTGATGGTTTTTTGTGGCGGTAGAAACGCCGGAGTTGCAATATTGACCTTCAAACTCCAAAAATAATAGGTCTTAATCAGACCGGACATCCCAACTTAGTTGCTGAATCCAGTTCGATGTCGGTCCCTTAATCAAATCTCGGAGATCAGGTACCGTTATTTTTTGTGTCTGATTACGGAATAAGGCGGACTTTGGTCGGCTGAACCTCGATCGGGCTTGCTCTTCATCAACATCCTTCCCCGTAAAATCATACAATTCTGTGGTTGCAGCCATACGAATGCTGGGGACCGCCGTCGAACTAAAGTTAAAAGTCGTAGTTTAAGCTAAGTTCGCCTTGCGCGCCCTGCCTATGCGCGTACTACCATAGTCATTGTCAATCTATTAGACCAAAGGTGGAGGTTCTTGTATCAGAGGGTGATCCTTATCAGCTTTTTGCATATTCTCCTATAGATGTAAAGTTGAGACATCGGTTTCACAGTGGTACTCGTCGTCACTGAATCACCTGGGTGTTGTTACACTCCATAGATCATTTTCGCGCAATCCACAAGTTATCACCAGCGTTTCCTCGAATCACCATGACTGCATAATTCAGGAGCCATCCGAAGATTACGAGAATAATACAAGTATTTTATCCATATACAATTCGATACAGAGCAGCTACATCACATGATTATTTGGATGAGATGCGTTTCAATAGTATGAAAGTGATTGCTTGGGGAGAGCCAGCTAATCGTGACTATTCTGGGAAGCGAAATCTCAAGGGCAGTAGAGTTGTATGGATTAGTTTTCAGGAGTGGATGGAAGAAACGGAACGTCAAGAATATAGGCATGATAATATTATCGATCTGGCAACTGTTATATACTTGTTGTAGAAGATGCACGTTAAGCTGAACAACAAGAAGCGAAGAACAAATACGGTCATTAGAAAATCACTGTTAGTTATTTCTCCATACCAAAAGCAAGTCACGGCTGTAACAGGGTTACATTTGGTTATGTTATGTACGTATGTACAATACGGTTGAGGTCCGTATTGACCGGTCCGAAAGGTTTGAACCTATTGGTTATTTTAACCAATCAGGGCAGGAGCCCTTGGTGGAGACATGGCAGCCTGCCACGTGTTGGCACACAGGTGGTGTACATTACATTTCGTCTAGGTACGAATTGAGTAAGTTCTACTTAGTATTACATATAGTTTACATTAGTTTAATTAAATTAGGCTAATTATATATTAAATATACATCAGTTTACATTTCACACGAAAGCCTGCTAGGCGCACGACCTCTACCGGTCGCTCGCGCAGTGAGTGTAGTAGTGAAAGGGCATATCTTCCCTTAACTACTACCTTTCAAAGGGAAGCCTTGTATCAAGGCGTTAGTTTATAATAACTAGTAAACCAAGGGAAATTTTGGCCCGGAGTAAGAGAGCGATCTCTTACTAAGCCTTTTTATAAGGGCGTATCGGCTAAGTAGCGGCGTATCGCCGCTTTAGGAAAGTCTTCCTCTGTGCGCTAGCCGCACCTTGCGTATACGCACCTGCTACAACGGCCGTACAGAAGAAATTAAGAAACATGGGTTATGTGTACGCCGAATGTTTGGATATTGAGGTGGCTACGACCGATTCTAGTCAAAATCGTGAAGCGGATATTGTTATTGTGTCCAATGTTCGATCACATAAACTAGGATTACTTGAAGGATACCCATCAAGATCATTAGTAACACTCAGCAGAACCCGTTATTATCTCTTCATAGTCACGTCTTGATATGTTTTTGAACGCGAGAGTACTTGGAAAAGATTGATAAACATATGCAAGGAAAGTGATGTTCCGGTTTTTGCTACGCCTATGAATGAAGATTCTGCACAAAAATATCTGAAGTATGGCATTTAAGAAGTATGACTTTTGCTCGCTTACGCTGAAGTTACGCAAGGGGCGATTGTGGTGAAGTAGAGTCTTTATTTACGGCATGTAGAAGGTGATCTGCGGCCGTTATTAATCAATGGTATATTCTTTACGCCAAGACCCTAAATACTTGCGCAATGTTGTGTTTTAAAGCTGGTGAGTTCCTTACGTGCATGTCCGATAGCGTTTCACATATCCATCAAGGAAGGAATCGGTGGCCATCTTCTTCTCTCGTAGTCAATTATCATTAGCAACGAAGATCGTGTTGAACCTTCATCATGCGAATAACGTGAAAATTAAGCGTGGAGTGGTGCTCAGCGGCGCGATTCTTCCTTTTTTATCCATCACAAGTACCAATCGGCGCGCCTCGCGCTTACACAGCGTCTCATCAAAGTTGTTTCGCTCCAGCGCGTCCAAGAATGCGAGTGTCTCAGTTTGACCTTCTGTTCCCTCTCGAATGCTTCATGCTGTGTTTTATTATATTATGGCTTGAGCGACCCGGACGAAGCGCTACCCCTCGCCCATACTCAATCGAAAGCGTCAGTCGCGGTGAGGGGCGCTAGGGCGCGGGATGTAAAAAGCGAACCAGACTATGAAGAGAGACCGGCAACACCGCCATAGAAAGCCAAGACACACGCGCAGCTTCTAAGCACAATGGTGGGTCCAAATCGCGACGATAAAGGCAACGAAAAGTAATGCGCCCTCGGCTTCACACACTATCCGGCTAAATGTTCCCGATTGTTCTCAAGTTGTTAAGTATATCAATTGTGGATGAACAGTTTCGACCAATCAGAAACGACCTTGGACGGCCGTCTCGCGACTGATTGAATTGTGATTGGTGTGAATTTGGATTTTGGATGAATATTTTCAACCAATCAGAAGCGACCATGGACGGCCGTCTCGCGACTGATTGAATTGTGATCGGTGTGAACTGGATTTCGGATGAGCATTTTCAACCAATCATAAGCGACCCTGGACGGCCATCTCGCGACCAATAGGGTTAAAGAGGGTCTCAGAAGTAACTGTGTAACAGGGTTACATTCGGGTTACATTCGGGTTACATTTAGTATGTGGTGTACGTGAGTACACTACTGTTGGGGTCAGTATTGACCGGTCTGAAAGGTTTGGACCTATTGGTTATTTTAACCAATCAGGGCAGGGGCCCTTGGTGGAGGCGTGGCAGCCAGCCACGTGTTAGTACACAGGTGGTGTACACTACATTTCAGCTAGGTACGACTTGAATAAGCTCTACTTAGTATTACATATAGTTTACATTAGTTTAATTAATTTAGGCTAATTACATATATTAAATATAAATCAGTTTACAAAAATACTTAAGACTGCCAGGCGCGCGACCACGCCCGGTAGCGCGCGCAGTGAGTATTGTAGCGTAAGGGAAGTCTCCCTTACGCTACCTCCCTTTATAAGGTAAGCCTTGTTACAAGGAGTTAGCGAAAGCTAACTGTAAACCACCCCGGGAATCTTGGCCCCGAGCAAGATAGTGATCTCTTGCTAAGCCCTTATACAAGGGCGTATCGGCTAAGTAGCGGCGAACGCCGCTTAAAGGAAAGCGTTCCTCTGTGCGCTATCCGCACCGTGCTTTTACGCACCGGCTACATTTGGTAGCACTTGTATTCAATCCAACACCTGTGTTGGTGATCAACATCCTCTGCAAGGTATGGATCAGGACGATTGGGGTTAGTTAACCCCCGTCTAACAGGAAGCATTTAAAAGGCTGTTACCCATATTGGGTGAGGACGGCATGCGCCATCTAGTGGAGCAGGGCCTCGATGCCGTGCGTGAAAGGGTGAATGCCCTTATCGCCCATGAGGCGAGTCTTCGCGGGAGTTATCCCGCGTCTACGGGGGTGCGCCCTCCGATGTCCTTTAAGATAAAGGAATCCACCGGCGAGAAAGGTGAAAACCTTTATGTGTGGCTTCGAGAGGTTGAAACCGCATTCTCCACCGCGAAAGTGATCGAGGATCATCTGCATGTGGGACTTGCACTGACCCATCTTACGGGCAAAGCCCGTACATGGGCGTTTACGTGTTAGGATTCGGTCACGACCGTGTTCCCGAACTGGGGAGTCCTTAAGCGAAAGCTTATGGACATGTATGCAACGCCTGATCTGGTTTTCCAGAATCAGCTGGCGTTCCTAAGGTGCCGTCAGGGCACTAGGGACTTGGAAACGTACATCCATGAACTTAAGACCCTGTTGGCAGGGATTTACGCGAAAGCGTACGGGGACGATGTGTCCATTCCCGTGTTCATGAGAGGCCTGAGAAAATGGACAGCACGGTCGGAGCTTTTCCGATGCCGACCCCAATCTCTGGGGGAGGCATTTAAGATGGCGTGTAACGCCGAAAGGAACTTTCGTTCCTCTAAGATGGGTCCCGAGCCCATGGACCTGAGTCAGGTCGAAGCGGAGGAGAAACCTCCCGCTAAGAGTCACTTTGGCTCTTTTCCGCAGAGGTTCGAGGCAGAGCTCTTAGCTATGTTGCAGCGGCATGGGCCGCTAAGATGCTTCCTGTGTGGAAGCACGGATCATCTGAGGAACAGATGTTCACAAAATCCCCAGCGACATAGTCGCTGGAAGGGGCCGAGAGCAGCAAAAAGGCCCTCGACCATGCCGTCGGGAAACGACGGCTACCAGTAGGTGCGGGGCGCCCTACTGGGGGACCCCTCAGTGCTGTTAATCCCCAGGGTAAGGGACGACAGCACAAATCCCCGAGGGAAGCGGTGATTTCTAGCACCTAGTTGGTGTACCAGCCAGCTTTGCTGGTAGTCCTTGCGGACGTGAAAGGCTTTGATAAGCCTTGGAGAGTCTTGATAGACTCTGGAGCGTCTGACAGTTATGTCAGACGGACTTCTGTTTAGAAGAGTCGGCTGTATGCCGAGGCCTTAGAGGCACGTTCTCGTGACGTTGTCACGGTCCGTCGTCTAGCGACGGGCATACAGGTTTCTGTACCCAAGGTCTCGTTTGACCTTAAGCTGAAGTTTGCAGACTTCGACAGGTTAGAACGTTGCCTAGTCCTGGATTTGGACTCATTCTGGGCATGAAGTGGCTGGAACGCCACGAGCCATGGATAGACTGGAAGTCTAAGCTCATTGGCTCAACGCATCCGCGGTCGGGTGAAGCATTGGCGAGTCATGAACCTACCTTTGCTCGATCGCAAAAGCTATACTGGCGTGAGATGTCAGAGATTGGGATGTCTGAGATGATCAGTCCCAATGAGGTCAAGGAAGTGTTCCTTAACGAGGGGGATTCGGCGATTAATCCCCACGCCGATATAGGCGAGACTGGTGAGTCGCCAGTGGTAGAGGTGGATTCCTGTTAGGTTAAGCACGAGGCGCTTAGAGAAGGGACCCGAAGTTCGTCTCTTCTGAATGTCGGAACTGATTCCGAACACGCCGTGTTCGGCGAACAAGTTGCGACTCCAGTGGTAGGGGTAGATACCCCTGTGGTTAAGCGCGAGACGCTTCCAAGCAAAGCGACCATTAGTTCGTCTCTTTTGCACGTCGGAAATGATTCCGACCACGCCGTTATATGCGAGACTGGTGAGTCGCCATTGGCAGAGGTGGATTATCTGAGGCGACTCCAGTGGTAGGGGTATAGACCCCTGTGGTTAAGCGCTAGGCGCTTCCAAGCGAATAGACCCGAAGATCGTCTCTTTCGCACGTCGAAAATGATTCCGAATACACCGTTGTATGTGAGACCGGCGAGTCACCGGTGGTAGAGGTAGAGACCTCTGTGGATAGGCGCGTTGCTCTTCCAATAGATGGGGCAATTGACTCCCCCCATCTGGTTCTCGGGATGAGTCCCGAGGCCAGTAGTTAGCAGTCCTACAGGATGCTAAATAGTGGGACAGGTGTTGTCACAGAAGGCGTAAGCCTAGAACGGTTTCCTGGGGTAGGCGAACTGTTGTCGTTGGAGATGTCCTTCAACGAGTTTGGAACTGCTTTGAGAGCAGGTGAAATCGACGAGGTCGTCGTGTTGCGTCCGGAAGAGGAGTTGAACTCCTCATCCACGATGGACGAGTCAGTTTTGGTACAAACCAAACAGGAATTGAATGCCCGAAGCGGTATCAAGATCCTTGCGGATCCTGAGTACCCTTACCATTCCTTACTGAAGGAATTTGGAGATGTCATTAGTGACAACCCGCCGATGGGGTTACCACCGGATCGTGGAGTCCGACATGAAATTGATTTGGTTCCTAGAACCAAACACTTCGTCACTAGGCAGTGGCCTCTCCCCAAGGAGAAATGCGACGTCATCGACGAATTCTTCAAGAGGAAAGAAGAGGCATGGATAGTACGGGAGAGTAAGTCTCCCCATTCATCTCCCACTTTTTGTGTTCGTAAACCGAGCGGAAAGTGGCGCATTGTGCATGCGTACAACAAGCTGAATGCAGCTACTGTACCCATGCATACTCTGATTCCTCGGAAGGATGTACTCCAGAACAATATGGCTGGCTGTAATGTGTACAGTGCCTTAGATCTGGTGGACGGGTATTATCAGGTGCTCATGCGAGCATCCGATATTCCGCTTACAGCGGTCAGCACGCCTAGTGGCATGCTGTGGGAGTGGCTTGTTATGCCACAGGGGTTTTCGAATGCGCCAGCGACTTTTAATCGCTTGGTGACTCAACTCTTCCGCCATCATAGAAAGTACGCTCAGACGTACTTCGACGATATATTCGTTCATAGTCGTGCGGAAGGCGACTTGTATGATATTCAGACGCACCTGATACATCTTCGAGCGGCGCTCGAATGTATGCGAGAGCATCAGTTATATGCAAACGCATCCAAATATATCTTTGGTGCTGAGGAAATTCCTTTCCTCGGATGCTTCATCGGTAAGGATGGAGTGCGGGCGGATCCCGCGAAGGTGAAAGCCATTGTGGAGTGGCCTTTGCCTGTAAATCTTAGAGATTTACGGAAGTGGCTTGTATTAGCCAATTATCTCCACAAGTACAGCGAGAATTACGCTGAAAGGGCGAAGCCATTAACCGACCTTCTTAAGAAGGATGTTGATTGGTGTTGGAAAACTGAACACCAAAACGCTTTTGAAGCGGTTAAGGGGAGCTTGTTAAAAGCTCCCGTTCTTGCTCTCCCAGATTCTGGGAAACCATTTAGTGTCGTCTGCGAAGCCTCCGATTTCGCAATCGGAAGTGCTTTGTTACAAGCAGACTACGCGGGACGAGAACGCGTGATTGCGTTTGAGCAGAGGCAGCTTAAAGCTGCGGAACGGAATTATCCCGTTCATGACAAGTATTTACTTGCAATGAATTATGCTCTTGTCAAATTTAGGGTTCACCTACTCGGCTCAAAGCCGTTCGTGGTTTATACTCACCACGCGTCCTTACGGACAGCGAAAAAGTCGCCTCATCTATCGCAAAGGATGGCCCGTTGGCTCTCCTTCTTTGCGGAGTACAACTTTGAGGTTAAGTATAAACCTGGCAAGCAGAACGTGCTTGCAGACGCGTTATCGCGTCGTCCCGATTACGAGCTCGCTCACGCGACATTCGTCACCTCGTCTGTGGTGGATCTCATACGCCAGGCGTATGAGAAACACCCACAGTGCACGTCGCTTATCAGTGCGTTGGGTGTAAAGGGACTTGCTCGTCTGAGCCAACCCTGTCAAGTCGAGCTAAAGCTCGTTTACACCGTTACAGGTACTGTTACGGTCTGCTATTTTATAGCACGAGCTCGGAGGACACTTCGCGGGTGGTTGTTCCTCATGATGAGGAAATGAAGTATAAAGTCCTCTTTGAGGCACATGACGCCCCTACCGGGGGTAATTTAGGTCGGCTTAAGACCTACAGCGCTTTAAGCTCTTTGTATTGGTGGACCAGGATGTACAAATGGGTCGGTGAGTATATACGCACCTGTGAGACGTGTCAGAGGGTTAAACCCTCTGCAAGTTCAGCTGCTATAGGAAACAGTTGGAAATTGCCAACTGTTCGTGTGGACCAAGTCCTTCTATAAATATGAAGGTGAGCCTTTGGCGAGCTTAGCCGTTTCAACGGAGTGTTAGAAATCTATTAGTATGGATTTTTCTTCGGTTTTTCCGAAGGTCGGTTACACCGGCATTTCGGTCTTTGTAGACCGTAATCCATTTGTATGGATTTTTCTTCGGTTTTTCTGAAGGTCGGTTACACCAGCATTTTATTCTTTGTAGACCGTTTGAGCAAGATGCTCACCTGGCAGCGGTGCCAGAGTCCATTGATGGACAAGGAACAGTGAAAGTGTTCCTAGAACGTGTCTTTCGACAGCATGCTCTACCCGATTCCCTGATATCGGATCAGGATCCCCGTTTTACGGGACATTTTTGGGAGGTGCTGTTTAACGTGCTGGGAACCAATCTCTTCATGTCCACTGCGGATCATCCGCAGACGGAAGGACAAACGGAACGCGTTAATCGCGTTGTTGAGGATATTCTCCGGAGCTTATGTCCGGATTATGAATCTTTTTTAAATAATTCAAATGTAAAAATTAATTCTGATATAACATTAAATTTTTTATTTAATAATACTTTAAAATCAATTGAAAAATCAGTTATATTAAAAAAAAGGGACCGACTAGATGCTCACCCCCTTTTTGCTACGTGCACACACACCCCATTAAAGAACCGACTAGGTGCACACCCCCCATTTGCTACGTGCACACCCGTTCAAAAGCACTTTTTTCGTTTTATGTCTATATATGGGAAGGATAGTCAACGACATTGTCCAGATTCAATTACTCTGTTTCTTTATCCTGTCCTCATAATAGCGACAGTGATCGTGGTCGAGCGTGATGGCACGTTCGTACAGCGCAATGCTCTGTTTTTTCGACTCCTGCCAACCATCGACCTCGGTCATTGCTCCCATGCGATCGTGCACATCAGCAAGCGTCACAACAACCCACTTGGCTTCTGTCTCCATCTCGAGCAACTCCGTTAGCCATTGCACTTGGCTCGTTAAGAAAGTCGCCACGCCAGGAGCGGAGCACTTCAGCAGAGTCAACATAGATGTCACTAACCAGTGATAATAAACCACGGACTTTGATCATCTGGCTCCGTAAAGACGGCCTGTTGCACCAGAGCAATCTCATCCAACAGCACATCTACCGTTAGCGGATCTGGCAGTGTGATGATACGATGGTGCAGGGCCGAGTATTTTGAAAAGTTTTGCTCGATCTTTTGCGTTGTGAAGGCAAACTGGTCTTCCCGGGATACCCCAGCGAGCTTGCACACATGTCGACGATAGTTCCAGCAGTGAAAATTACGTTCTTCTTCAAAGCACAGACAAAAAAAGTCATCAAAGACGTCAACGATGCAAAACGGTCAAACGTTCATACCGAAATTGAGCAACTGGTCACATAAAGCAATCGCCTTGTTGAAATCACCTAGTCCACGGTCAATAATCCATTTTCGCTGGAACCACGCCGAGTACGACTTGGGATTACGTTGCAGGTGTGCACAAGAGTAGGGGGGGGCATGGCAGTTGATCTTTGTGTAGGAAAGGGTACAGGAAAGCTGCAAAAAATGGTGCCCCTGGGAAGCAGCGGTTTTCATCTCCTCATCCGCGCGTTTTCCAGTGTAAAAGAAAGGTTTCAAAGCCTCTGTTGGCTGAATAAGTTGCTGGGATGGGGTGTGTGGTAGCCGCTGTGGTTCCAGTTTTTTTTGTGTACGGGGGAGGGGTGTGCACCTAGTCGGTCCTTTAATGGGGGGTGCACGTAGCAAATGGTGGGTGTGCACCTAGTCGGTCCCTAAAAAATAATTAATAAAATATTTTTTTAAAATAAGAATTAAAAAAGCAACGTTTTTCTTAATTTAAGAATAAAGATGCAATTTTACATTTAATTAAAAATATTATTATATTATACTCTGAAACAAATTTGAGAAAAAGCTTGTACCTCTCTAAATTGAGCTAATTCTAACTTCATAGTACCTGCAATTTGTTTCATCGCTTCAATTTGAGCTGATGAACCTACACGACTCCAAAGAGTTGGAGTGAGATGCTTCCTATGGCCGAATTTGCCATAAAAAATTCGGTGCATGCATCTACGGAGTTTACCCCGTTTAATGTGAACGGATTAGTAAATCCTCGGGTTACGTTGACGCCACGTGTGTGTGGCGCAGGGCTTGAAGGGGGGGAGGATTCCCCGATGTCAGCACTGTATCTGTGCGAAAGCACATCGATAAGTTTTTATCGACGCGCCTTAGTGTCTTACGACACGTTTGCTATGCCATGGCGGAAAGCCAAGACAAGCAAAAGGTGGTTAGCCGTAAGGTACGGCAGGACGGGGTGGAGCGTCTGATGGCGCGACGCCATCATCGGGGTCAAACCCAGTATTTGGTGAAGTGAAATGGTTATCCACATTCACAGAGTTCGTGGGAGTTCGAGACTCCACTGCGGCAGGATTGCCGTTACGTCGTTGACTTTTTCGAGCGGGAGAATCCCTCTGTGAGTCAACGACCAAAGGGGAGGGGTAATCCCCTTCACTCCCAGTATTTGGGAGTTCTCCGGAGACAGATGCGGAACCCGCACTGTGCTCCGGAACCTCAGTGAGGGCACGGGCGCTAGCATAGCGCATGCGATAAGGGGCACGTAATTGCCCCATGGCTTTGGCTCTGGCAAACGCCAAGCGCAATGCCCTCTCTATCCGAACGTCACGTTCGGAATAGCTGTTGTACAGCTTTAAAAACTCGGGGATACGTTTCTACCCCCCGCCCAAGCGCGGAACTTCTGCTCTTCCTCTTTGGCATCTTCTCCTTGAAGGAGAACGAAGGGAACCTCGCGTAGATTCCCAACAACGGCACCCTGTGCCTGTTTCTCGAGGCGCTCTGGATATGAGGTAGCAGTGAACTGCTTCTGCGTGAGCAGTTTTTCCCGGAGTTGATTCCGGCGTGTGATGTGTTGCGGCTGTACAGCCGCGAGGCCAGGGGTATAGAAGACTAAACCCTTCTTTACCTCATTCTTGGCCCACTTTGGGAGGTCACGAGGACCTCCAAAACGATATGCCGCCAGCAGAGGGCGCATGGTGGCGTGCAAGGCATCCTGTAATGCGTGTGCGTTATTTTGAGCCTCTTGAGCTGTGTCCAGCTCAGTAGTGGTGATCGCCTTCGGCGATCCAGATAGGTCATCCGAGGTTGGTAATAGTTGCGAACGAGATAGCTCATTCTCCCCGCGTGTGGGGAAAGGATTAGGCTGCCGACATTGCCGTTCGGCGTTGTCGGAGCAGTCAGCCTTTGGGGAGATATCCCCAAGGGAATCCCAATCCGAGTTATCGGAATAGTTTTCTTCGCGAGGAGAATCCTCAGCACCATTAAAGGTGCTCATGGGGGTAAGACAGAGTTCTGGCAGTTGGAGTTCTCCAACTAAAATTGTTTTATTGCGTAAACAATAGTCTTGATGGGGGAGGATGTAACAGGGCTACATTCGGGTTACATCTAGTATGTGGTGTACGTTAGTACACTACGGTTCGGGTCAGTATTGACCGGTCCGAAAGGTTTGGACCTATTTGTTATTTTAGCCAATCAAGGCAGGAGCCCTTGGTGGAGGCGTGGCATCCTGCCACGTGTTGGTACACAGGTGGTGTACATTACATTTCAGCTAGGTACAAATTGAGTAAGTTCTACTTAGTATTACATATAGTTTACTTTAGTTTAATTAATTTAGGCTAATTATATATATTAAATATAAATCAGTTTACAAAAATACTTAAGACTGCCAGGCGCGCGACCACGCCCGGTCGCGCGCGCGGTGAGAATTGTAGCGTAAGGGAAGTCTCCCTTACGCTACCTCCCTTTATAAGGGAAGTCTTGTTACAAGGAGTTAGCGAAAGCTAACTGTAAACCACCCCAGGAATCTTGGCCCCGAGCAAGAGAGTGATCTACTGCTAAGCCCTTATACAAGGGCGTATCGGCTAAGTAGCGGCGAACGCCGCTTAAAGGAAAGCCTTACTCTGTGCGCTAGCCGCACCGTGCGTTTACGCACCGGCTACAAACTGTCAAGTATTGGAGTCAGTGCTGAAGTATCCAAGAAGTAGTGGGTGAAGGAAGTGTTTGACTTTGATATAGTAATTAGTAATACTTAATCGATTCGAATTTAACTTGAACCTCAACAGTATCTGGCGGCCTCCTAGCAATCCTTCTTCCCAGTTCCTATACAAAAACCAAGTCTAATACAAGAAGGTTGCTGAGTGAGTGTCTAAGCAAGAGAAGCAACAGCTTTCTGAAGCTAGCTAAAGTTGGGGAAGCCTGAAACTCTCTGAGGCGTGTGTTCTTAGTGTGTTTGGTTAAATTGTGGTTCGGACGGTAGTACTAAGAACCCGGGAAGTTAAGCCAGAAGGACAGAACTATTACCTTCTTGTGTTGTAATTTGAGTGGAAACACTAAAATTTTAAGTTCCTTCACGACAGATGAATATGTCCTTTATCACCACAACCGTAACAGGTAACTGCTTTCTTGCTGTCTTGTACCGCATTTACACTCATCCTTGGTCCTCTTATGCCTTTAATGTGATCTATGTTCTACCTACTACGCCCACGCCACCAGCTCTTGTATGTGTAGTATATAATCTGTCTTTGACGGGTCGTAGCGTGTCATCATGGAATACTTGAGACTTAGAACCGCATACTTGACCAGATTATCGACTATAAGCTTCTCGCTTGACTCGCTTCACGCGCGAGCGCTGTTAGGTATAACGGGTGCTCGTTCTAGGAACGTTTCGCGTCCTTCTCAGTAGCAAACAATTGCACCGCCTTGTCGTGAAGGAGTTGAAAATTGTAATAAATACATGTAATCAACAACACAAGGGGTAATAATTCAGTACTCCTTGCTTTACTTCCCGGGTACTTAATACTAGCGCACTAACCAACAAATCAATCAAACACACTAGGCACACACTTCAACAGGTAGTTCCAGGCTGCCCCCAACACTCGCTAGTTCCAAAAGGCTGCGCCTCCACTTGCTAGAGCGTTCACTTAACGACTTCCTTGTATTACACTTGGTTTTAGTATTGGAACAGCAGAGAAGGTTTTTCGAGGGTCGCCAGAGATCTTAGTACTTCAGGGGAAATTTGATTCCATTAAGTGTTACTAACTCTTACCTCAAAATCAACCACTTCTCTCACCCACTACTTCTTGGTTACTTCCGCGCTGACTTCAAAACTTGACAGTAACTGCTGAGACCCCCTGTAATCTGATTGATCATACTTGCACCAATTCCACTCAACCCTCCATAATACGATTGAACAGATTGGTCATCGCGAGACGGCTGTCGCGAGAAAGCCGTCGCGGCTCACTTCTGATTGGCCGATAAATCCGACTTAAAACATTACAATATCCCACTTCAATTCCACTCAACCCTCCATAATCCGATTGAGCAGATTGGTCATCGCGAGACGGCTGTCGCGAGAAAGCCGTCGCGGCTCACTTCTGATTGGCCGAAAAATCCCACTTAAGACATTACAATATCCCACTTCAATTCCACTCAACCCTCCATAATCCGATTGAACAGATTGGTCATC
>CM047591.1:1771640-1782288 GCA_026184515.1 Peronosclerospora sorghi
TCAATTCCACTCAACCCTCCATAATCCGATTGAACAGATTGGTCATCGCGAGACTTTAGCCGGGTGCGTACACGCACGGTGCGGCTAGCGCACAGAGGAAGACTTTCCTTTAAGCGGCGTTCGCCGCTACTTAGCCGATACGCCCTTATAAAAGGGCTTAGTAGGAGAGAGCTCTACTACTCGGGGCCAAGATTCCCGGGGTTGTTTACAGATAGCTTTCGCTAACCCCTTGTAACAAGGCTTCCCTTATAAAGGGAGGTAGCGTAAGGGAGAATTCCCTTGGGATACAATACTCACCGCGCGCGCGACCGGGCGTGGTCGTGCGCCTAGCTCCGCTAATGTCTTAACGACAAGGAGCTCCGCTAATGCCTTAACGACAAGGAGCTCCGCTAATGCCTTAACGGCAAGGCTCCCTTACTAAGGGTGTAGATAAAGGGAGGGATCCCTCTTACCTACGGCACTCACTGTGCGCGCGACCGGGCGTGGTCGCGCGCCTGCACTTTAGAGTGAAATGTAAACTGAATATATTTAATATGTAATTAGCCTAAATTAATTTAAACTAATATAGACTATATGTAATACTAAGTAGAGTATTCCTAATTCGTACCTAGCTAAAATGTAGTGTACACACCTATGTACTAACACGTGGATGGCTGACACACCACCACACCAATGTCCCCTGCCCTGATTGGTTAAAATAACCTAAGGTTCAAAACCTTTCAAACCGGCCAATACTGACCTCAACCGTGGTGTACTAATGTACACCAACACTCAATGTAACCCGAATGTAACCCGTTACATCCTCCCCCATCAAGACTATTGATTACGCAATAATCAAAATCTTGTTGGAGAAGTCCAACGCCAGTACCTATGACTATCCATTGTACACCTTCAGCGGTGCTATGGACGCAAACTATTCCGACAACTCGGAAGTGGACGCCCTTGGGGAGCTCTTTCCAACGGCTGTCCATGTTGATAGCGCCAAACGGCGCTATCAGTCATCCAACCCGTTCCCCACACGTGGGGAAAACGCACTAACTCGTGCGCCACCGTTACCCGCTAGGGGTGATACCTCCAGGTTGCCACAGGCGACCACCACCAATGAACCGTCCTCGGTTCATGAGGCCCGACGTGCCGAACGGGCACGGAAGGGACGACCTCGCGACCCTCAAAAGAGGGCTAATAACGCGGTCAAGAGGGGTTTAGCCTCCTATACCCCTGGTCCAGAGGCTATACTGCCGCGTGAAATTGCGCATCGGAAACAACTCCGGGCCCGACTACTAACGCCCAAACATTATTCCGTTAAGTCCTACCGGACGCGCCTCGGGAAGCAGGCACGCGGTGTCCTCGTGGATATTATCCGCAAGATTCCCCTTTTTCTCCTGAGGGATGAAAGCGTCGAAGACGCAGTACAGGCGTTCCGCGCCTGGGCGGAAAGGGAGAAGCGCCTCCCCGGTTTCGATGCGCTGTACAACAGCTTTTCCTAACACGAAGTTCAGGTAGAGAGAGCGCTACGCTTGGCCTATGCTCAGGCCAAAGCGCAAGGGCAATTTCCTGCCTCCTATTATACGCGCTCTGCTCTCGATGTGGTGCCGGAGAGCAATGCAAGCACAGCATCTGCCTCCGGCGAACTCCCAGCTATTGGGAGTGAAGGGGCTTCTTCAGCCCCTTTGGTCGTTGACTTTCAGTGGGATTCTCCCGCTCGAAAGCGTCAACGACGTCACGGCAATCCTGCCGCAGGGGAGTCTCGTACTCCCACGAGTTCTGGGAATGTGGATACCCTTTCCACTTCACCAGGTACTGGGTCTCACCCCGGTGATGGCGTCGAGCCATCAGGCGTTGCACATGATAATGTGGAGTACCCTCCGTATCGAGCACTGGAGGAGGGGGTCGCGCTATTATGGCGTGACTTCCACGAGCGCTGTGATCGGCACAGCCTTCGCATCCAAGATTCTCAGGAGGAACTCCGCAACGAGGGGAGTGCGAATGAACGCATCGAGGAGCGGCTTGCCTCTCTC
Source organism: Peronosclerospora sorghi (assembly GCA_026184515.1). NCBI lineage: Eukaryota > Oomycota > Peronosporomycetes > Peronosporales > Peronosporaceae > Peronosclerospora > Peronosclerospora sorghi. Next base: position 1,773,659 of record CM047591.1, read on the forward strand.
GAAACTCTCGTTGCGGAGCTTCAGGGTCGTATATCAACCCTGTCGGAGATGTTCCGACCTGTTGCGCCTTTCGGCTATCCGGTTTCTCACCCTCCTCCGAGATGGGACCCGCCTCCGGGTTCTGGTATGGCTTAAGCATACCCACATAAAAGGTTGGATGCGTATGCATCGCCTTCGGGATGTCTAAGGTGTACGACAAGCCCTTTCGGGCTAATACCTTAAAGGGCCCCACAAACCTGGGGCGCAGTTTATTGCGCAACACATTTGAAACTACATGTGTAGGAAGATTTTTAGCGTTTAATAAAACACTTTCTCCTACTTTGTACCCCTTTTCGTTACGCCGCCCCTTTCGGTCAGCTTGCTCCTTCTGCTTGTCTTGGCTTTCCGCCATGGCATCGCAGACGTGTCGTAAGACACTAAGGCGCGTCGATAAAAACTTATCAATGTGCTTTCGCACAGATACAGGGCTGACATCGGGGAATACTCCCCTCTCAAAGCCCTGGGACAAACACACGTGGCGTCAACGGAACCCTCGGATTCACCAATCCGTTCACGTAAAACGGGGTAAACCCCGTAGATGCATGTACCGAATTGTTGATAGCAAATTCAACCATCGGAAGCATCTCACTCCAACTCTTTGGAGAATACGGACATAAACTCCGGAGAATATCCTCCACAACGCGATTAACGCGTTCCGTCTGACCGTCCGTCTGCGGATGATCCGCAGTGGACATGAGGAGCTTGGTGCCTAGCACCTTAAACAACGCTCCCCAGAATTGTCCCGTAAAACAGGGATCCCGATCCGACACAACGGAATCGGGTACACCATGTTGTCGAAAGACACGTTCTAGGAACACTTTTGCTGTTCCTTGTCCATCTATGGACTCTGTCACCACCGCCAGGTGAGCCATCTTGCTCAAACGGTCTACAAAGACCAATATGCCGGTGTTCCCGGCCTTATCCTTCGGAAAACCGAAGATAAAATCCATACTAATGGATTTCCAACACTCCGTTGGAACCGATAAGCTCGCAAAAGGCGCAGCTAAACTTGCAGAGGGTTTAACCCTCTGACACGTCTCACAGGTGCGTATATACGCACCGACCCACTTATACATATTGGGCCACCAATACAAAGCGCTGTAGGTCTTATCCCGACCTAAATGACCCCCGGTAGGGGCGTCATGTGCCTCAAATAGGACTCTATACTTCAGTTCCTCATTATGAGGAACTACCACCCGCGGAGTGTCCTCCGCGCTCGTGATATAAAATAGCAGACCGTCACAGTACCTGTAACGGTGTAAACGAGCTTTAGCTCGACTTGACAGGGTTGGCTCAGACGAGCCATGTCCCTTTTCACCCAACGCGCTGATAAGCGCCGTACACTGTGGGTCGTTCTCATACGCCTGGCGTATGAGATCCACCACAGACGCGGTGACGAATGTCGCGTGAGTGAGCTCGTAATCGGGACGACGCGACAACGCGTCTGCAAGCACGTTTTGCTTCCAGGTTTATACTTAACCTCAAAGTTGTACTCCGCAAAGAAGGAGAGCCAACGGGCCATCCTTTGCGATAGATGAGGCGACTGTTTCGCTGTCCGTAAGGACGCGTGGTGAGTATAAACCACGAACGGCTTTGAGCCGAGTAGGTGAACCCTAAATTTGACAAGAGCATACTTCATTGCAAGTAACTCCTTTTCATGAACGGGATAATTCCGTTCCGCGGCTTTAAGCTGCCTCGACTCAAACGCTATCACGCGTTCTCGTCCCGCGTAGTCTGCTTGTAACAAAGCACATCCGATTGCGAAATCGGAGGCGTCGCAGACGACACTAAATGGTTTCCCAGAATCTGGGAGAGCAAGAACGGGAGTTTTTAACAAGCTCCCCTTAACCGCTTCAAAATCGTTTTGGTGTTCGGTTTTCCAACACCAATCAACATCCTTCTTAAGAAGGTCGGTTAATGGCTTCGCCATTTCAGCGTAATTCTCGCTGTACTTGTGGAGATAATTGGCTAATACAAGCCACTTCCGTAAATCTCTAAGATTTACAGGCAAAGGCCACTCCACAATGGCTTTCACCTTCGCGGGATCCGCCCGCACTCCATCCTTACCGATGAAGCATCCGAGGAAAGGAATTTCCTCAGCACCAAAGATATATTTGGATGCGTTTGCATATAACTGATGCTCTCGCATACATTCGAGCGCCGCTCGAAGATGTATCAGGTGCTTCTGAATATCATACAAGTCGCCTTCCGCATGACTATGAAATAATATATTGTCGAAGTACGTCTGAGCGTACTTTCTATGAGTGCGGAAGAGTTGGGTCACCAAGCGATTAAAAATCGCTAGTTTAATTGTTTGGTTTTCACCAAAACTGACTCGTCCATCGTGGATGAGGAGTTCAACTCCTCTTCCGGACGCAATACGACAACCTCGTCGATTTCATCTGCTTTTACAGCAGTCTCAACTCGTTGAAGGACATCTCCTCCAACGACAACAGTTCTCCTACCCCAGGCAACCGTTCAAGGATTACGCCTTATGTGACAATACCTCTCACACTATTCAGCATCCGATAGGACTGATGACTACTGGCCTCGGGACTCATACCGAGACCCATATGGGGGGAGTCAATTGCCCCATCTATTGGAAGCGCCACGCGCCTATCCACAGAGGTATCTACATCTAACACCGGTGACTCGCCGGTCTCACCAATAACGGCGTAGTCGGAATCATTTCCGACGTGCGAAAGAGACAAACTTCGGGTCTCTTCGCTTGGAAGCGCCTCGCGCTTAACCACAGGGGTCTCTACCCCTACCACTGGAGTTACCACAGGTAACTCACCAGTCTCGCCTATAACGGCGTGGTCGGAATCATTTCCGACGTGCAAAAGAGAAGAACTACGGGTCTCTTTGCGGGGAAGCGCCTCGCGCTTAACCACAGGGGTCTCTACCCCTACCGCTGGAGTTACCACAGGTAACTCACCAGTTTCGCCGTTCACGGCGTGGAGATTAACCGCCAAATCCCCCTCGTTAAGGAACTCTTCCTTAACGCCATTGTGAATGATCATTTCAGACATCCCAATCTCTGGCATCTCACGCCAGAATCGCTTTTGCGATCGAGCAAAGGTGGGTTCATGACTCGCCAATGCTTCACTCGATCGCGGGTGCGTTGAGCCAATGAGATTAGACTTCCAGTCTATCCATGGCTCGTGGCGTTCCAGCCACTTCATGCCCAGAATGAGTCCAAATCCAGGTCTCAGGCATCGTTCTAAGCTATCGAAGTTTGCAAACTTCAGCTTAAGGTCAATCGGGACATTGGGTACAGAAACCTATACGCCCGTAGCTAGACGGGCCGTGACAACGTCACGAGAACGTCCCTCTAGGGACTCGGCATACAGCCGACTCTTCTCAACAGAAGTCCGTCTGATATAATTGTCAGACGCTCCAGAGTCTATCAAGACTCTCCAAGGCTTATCAAAGCCTTCACGTCCGTAAGGACTACCAGCAAAGCTGGCTGGTACACCAACTCAGTTCTAGAAAGCACCGCTTCCCTCGGGGATTTGTGCTGTCGTCCCCTACCCTGGGGATTAACAGCACTGAGGGGTCCCCCAGTAAGGCGCCCCGCACCTATTGGGAGCCGCTGTTTCCCGACGGCTTGGGCGAGGGCCTTTTTGCCGCCCTCTTCCCCTTCCAGCGACTATCTCGCTGGGGATTTTGTGGACATCGGTTCCGCAGATGATCCACGCTTCCACATAGGAAGCGCCTTAGCGTCCCACGCCGCTGCAACATAGATAAGAGCTCCGCCCCGAAGCTCTGCGAAAAAGAGTCAGAGTGACTCTTAGCGGAAGGTTTCCCCTCCACTTTGACCTGACTCAGGTCCATGGATTCAGGACCCACCTTAGAGGAACGAAAGTTCCTCTCGCCGTTAAACGCCATCTTAAACGCCTCCCCCAGGGATTGGGGTCGGAAGCGGAACAGTTCCGAACGTGCTGGCCCTTCTTTCAGGCCTCCCATGCAGACGGGGATGGACACATCGTCCGAATACGCTTTCGCGTACATCCCTGCCAACAGGGTCTTCAGTCTTTGGACATATGTCTAAAAGTCCCTAGTTCCCTGACGGCATCTCAAAAACGCCAGCTGATTCTGGAGAACCAGATACGGCGTTTAATACATGTCCATAAGCTTTCGCTTAAGGACTCCCCAGTTCGGGAACACGGTCGTGACCGAATCCTGACACGTAAACTCCCATGTACGGGCTTTACCCGTAAGATGGCTCAGTGCAAGTCCCACATGAAGATGATCCTCGATCACTTTCGCGGTGGAGAATGCGGTTTCAACCTCTCGAAGCCACACATAAAGGTTTTCACCTTTCTCGCCGGTGGATTCCTTTATCTTAAAGGACATCGGAGGGCGCACCCCCGTAGACGCGGGATAACTCCCGCGAAGACTCGCCTCATGGGCGATAAGGGCATTCACCCTTTCACGCACGGCATCGAGGCCCTGCTCCACTAGATGGCGCATGCCGTCCTCACCCAATATGGGTAACAGCCTTTTAAATGCTTCCTGTTAGACGGGGGTTAACTAACCCCAATCGTCCTGATCCATACCTTGCAGAGGATGTTGATCACCAACACAGGTGTTGGATTGAATACAAGTGCTACCAAATGTAGCCGGTGCGTACACGCACGGTGCGGATAGCGCACAGAGGAAGACTTTCCTTTAAGCGGCGTTCGCCGCTACTTAGCCGATACGCCCTTATAAAAGGGCTTAGTAGGAGAGAGCTCTCCTACTCGGGGCCAAGATTCCCGGGGTGGTTTACAGATAGCTTTCGCTAACCCCTTGTAACAAGGCTTCCCTTATAAAGGGAGGTAGCGTAAGGGAGAATTCCCTTGGGATACAATACTCACCGCGCGCGCGACCGGGCGTGGTCGTGCGCCTAGCTCCGCTAATTCCTTAACGACAAGGAGATCCGCTAATGCCTTAACGGCAAGGCTCCCTTACTAAGAGTGTAGGTAAAGGGAGGGCTCCCTCTTACCTACGGCACTCAGTGCGCGCGCGACAGGGCGTGGTCGCGCGCCTGCACTTTAGAGTGAAATGTAAACTGAATATATTTAATATGTAATTAGCCTAAATTAAGTTAAACTAATATAAACTATATGTAATACTAAGTAGAATATTCCTAATTCGTACCTAGCTAAAATGTAGTGTACACACCTGTGTACTGACTTGTGGATGGCTGACACACCACCACACCAAGGTCCCCTGCCCTGATTGGTTAAAATAACCTAAGGTTCAAAACCTTTCAAACCGGCCAATACTGACCTCAACCGTGGTGTACTCATATACACCAACACTCAATGTAACCCGAATGTAACCCCGTTACAGAGACGGCCGTCGCGGGTCATTTGTGATTGGTCGAAAATATCCGTCCACAATTAAAATATTTGGCAGTGTGAGAATAATCGGGAACATCGCGCCAGTAATGCGGGAGACCGAGGGCGCATGACTTTTTGTTGGCTTCTCCGCCATGAATGGACCCGCCGTTATACTTTTAAGTTGCGCCTGTGTCTTGACTTCCTTTGGTGATGCTGGCAGTGTGTTTTTATAGTCTGGTTCTCCTGTTATCCCATGTTCCCTAGCGCCTCTAGCCATGGAATATCAAATATAGCTGCGGGCGCATGAATTTTCGTTGGCTTCGCCGCCATGAATGAACCCGCTGTTACGCTTGTAAGTTAACCAGACTATGCAAACAAACCATTAGCATCATCAAAGAAGGTCAATAAATCGGCGCAACTTACGAGCATAACAGCGTGTCCATTTATGGTGGCAAAGGCAACGAAAATTCATGCGCCCTCAGCTATATTTAATATTCCGTGGCTAGGCCATGATGCTAAAACCAACACGACTATACTGAGACACCGTGTGGACGCAAGATGTATTACTTAAAGACGGACGCATAGCACAACTAGCGCCATTCCACACTAAGTGTTCGCATTGTTCATAAGATGAAGGCACAACACAATCTTTGTTGTTGATGTTCAATGTTTGCAGACACCACATCAAGTCAAGTCAACATCGTGCTAGCATGTAGAGTTTTGGCATAATAAAAATTATACCGTGAATTGATAACTACCACCATCTTATATATGTTGTAAATAAAGATTCCACTTCACCACAGCCTGATGGTGTGAAATCGTAACCTTGTACGCGCGCTACATCTAATCCAACACGTAATGCAAGGTCTGCGAGACCTTCCTCCATACGCCAATGTTCGAACGAAAGTATCTTGACGATCCACCATCCAGGTACTCACCAAGCTTATTTACCTTGAGTCTTTCAGTCTACGTGAATCCAGACGAAATCTCTGCAATCTCCAACGCTTCCATAAATAGGTACGCCCAATCTCGAAATCTAGGGGAAAGTCCAGGGTAAATTTCGGCTCCCATAAACTTCTGCACCACCAACTTATGTATCTTGTACGGGCGCGGCCGTGTGCCCGGGTTAACATAATTACCAGCCGCATGCCTCACTTCCGGCATACCTTCATGCACTCCAGGGGGTTCTCGCAGAAGTGCCATGCGAAGCGCACCTCCCCTATCGATGCCTTCATCTACGGTTAAGTCGTTCAGTGTAATCTGCTGCCCAAATGGCGCAAAATTCCTTATGCTTTCTTGAAAAGGTGAATTCCCACCTCTCACCCGCGAACCCCCCGCAGTAACCGGAGAAACACTCCTCCACGATCCTTGCGAACGTTCTTGTTCCATCTGGTTCAACCTATCGTTCATATTCCCGACCTGCAAGAGCCGCGCCTTCAATGCGCCCTCCTGGTCGAACGATTCGCCTTCGTCCATGGTAAAAAGGCACTACGAACCAAACAATAACCGCGATAGCAACGTAATCCACAACGTAACAACCGACTTCACTCCAATACACCAGGAGACCGTTACACGCGATAGAAACGTGAACTTTTTATCAGAAAACATAAAATCAGAAGTTACATTCCCCCGTGTCCCTTGGGCGCATAACCTGTAGAAAATTGACACGAGTTGGGGGCACGTGTAAATTCCCGTTGTGACAGTGTCGGCCGTTAGTGCCTTACCGTCTTGGGAGGAAATTTCTAAGAAAGAATGCACCCTACTTGATCAGGGTAGGGGCTTTAAGGTAAAAAATATACTAATTATAAGGGTCGCCCTACCAGCACACCCCTCCGCCCTACGGGCACACCCCATGTGACTTTCGACCAATAGAAAATTGACTTTTGTAAAGTATACATTGTGAATGGTTTAAATAGAATCAATCTTTCAATTATAACAACCAAGTAAAATCCAATCAAACGACGAGGACTTCTGCGGGTCGTGAGGACTCCTTGTTTTGTCTTTCTATGAAATAGTTGTATTGCCACTCGCACTTGGGGTACTGGCACATATATAAGGCTTACTTACTGTTTGTTGCTCCCGCTTTGCGCTTTCCGTCTATGCATTTCACTTTGCAGTGTGAGCCAAAAAGACTCTCGGACCGGTCTAGACGAGATCAGCTCTGCAACCTCTGGGACGATATTCCAGAATATGAGGAGAAGCGACAGTCTCATGACGTACGAAGCGATGACGAAGCAGTCAATGAAGAATGTTTCGGAGAAGGCTCCATCGCAAGATGAGGACTACAACGTAACCCGTTACCAGCTCTCATCCCTATAGAGATAGGGTACAGTCGACGAAGCCAAGCCGTTTTGCGGTTTTGGAAATAAGAGACGTGAAAGATACAGCTTTCGTTTAGCGAATCCTGCCAATGGCGTCGGAGCTTGGAGATGAGAGGAGGTAACAAGGTCGGTGACGTCAAAAAGATGGAGATTCCGCGTTTTGTATTGTCTGCCGCTGTAGTTGAAGCTTCTACAGCCAAACGGGTAGATAAACAATAGAGTATAGGGGTTTTCTACACGCACAGTGAGGAGCTTTGTGGTAAGGACATATGCGTGATTGTACTTGCTATTTGTAACGCAGTTGCGTTAGTTCCTCTCATCCATCTTGCTATAAGCCCGCTCAGCTTAAGGCGGCTGATCTGAATGGCTAACTCGAGAATAAATTTGCCTTCCTTGTAATTTTCCGACGCGTTGTGTGCTACTTTCTGCATGGAGGCACCAATTACAACAAAGGCTAGCGTCTCCAGCTACGCATGATAGTGAACAATCTGTTTACGCTACACTGTCGAGGATTGGGAAAGCTAATCGGTAAATCAACGCACAAAGTTGACCCCCAAAAACTGACAGCTAATATCCATTCACAATGTACACTTTAGAAAAGAACCAATTTCTTATTGGTCGAAAGTCACATGGGGTGTGCCCGTAGGGCGGAAGGGTGTGCTTGTAGGGCGACCCATTATAAATGCGTACTTAAGAACCTAACCTAAAACTTAATATAAAGATAAAATTCCAAAGTAGCTAAAAGTGCATAAAATGCCTCAGTGATGACCACTATGGTCGCGCATCACTTGAAATTTGCATGCAACAGCATCGCTTATAAAATCTTCAGCACGAAGAGATTCAGCCAATGCGATGGACTTTGGCTCGGTACAATGTTTTACCGATGGCACCGACTAGGGGCACACCCCACTTTTGCTAGGGGCACACCCCACTTTTGCTA
>CM047591.1:1784166-1902590 GCA_026184515.1 Peronosclerospora sorghi
GGGGGGGGGGCCCCTGGGAAAGGGGGGGGGGGGGGTGCCCCTAGTCGGGGCCTTTCCCGATATGTTCGTAACGAGGATTTGTATGGTCGTTAGGATGAGTGCTTTTGAGGTAGGGTGGACAGTAGACGGAGCCGTGATGTGTTTCCTGTACGCAAGCCGGTCCTGTATCCATACTGTATCGTACGGTGCATCCAGCAGCGAAACGGCTCAGCTGCACAAATGTTCTGGATTAGTAGTGTAAAGTACTAAATAATTGATAGCTCTGCACTTGGTGCTGCTCGTTGTTAGTTCGGAAGAGATGGCAAAGGACCAAGACATTAAGTGCATGATGGGGATTCGAACCTCCCCTGTGCGAGCGAATCATCTTGAGTACGGAGTGCCTTCCGTACTTTTCCTTACTACTACTGGGTGCATCCCATCGTACACATCACTTGCACGACCACCTCTCTTCGGCAACGGCTCGACTCTGTCGCTCACGAATAACCTTTCACGGGCAAGACGGTAGATCGTGCCGTTTCTATGCCCCCCCCCCCCGCCTCTTTGATTTTCTCGTGCACGTGTCATTTTCGCTTTTGCACTTCACCCCTTGGACACTCGAGCGTCCACTGATCTCTACGTCCCATGGTGCGTCTCTCAGTGTTCCTCTTCGTCGCACCAACACTGTTTCAGACTGTGCCTCTCGCGTTCGCGTCCGTGGAGTCCAAGCAGACCACGGGCTTTGCGTTTCACCGGGTTTGGACAGGAAGCACGCCCCTGACATCAGTGATTTTTAACCCGTTCCTGGAAGAATCGTTTTTACAAGAACTTGAAGGGCTTCATCCACACCATTTTCGATCCGATCAAGCTGGAAGCAGCGTCATTAAACGAAAAGAAAGAGATCCGAGACGCAACGAAAGCAACAAGTCAGCTTAAAGGATCCGAGACTTGATTGGTTGGTATCCGACGCATTTGAGCACCAGCTGCGAGAGCATCTCGTGCCCAAAAAAGGCGACGTATGGGTGAGCATGGGCTACTACCTCGCACTGCTGGAAATCACTGGAGGGTCCACGTATCAAGCGGCGTCGTTGATCCACAGGATGCAGGACGTGAAGCGCTGGACCGCTCCTGCACAACTACAGCGTGGCCCGAAAATCAAAGCCGGGCAATTTCTTTTGTGATCGACTGGCATAGGTGAGCATGCTTGTCGACAGCAGGGTCCATGGGGCATTTGAGCCTACTACAAGGACCACATGGTACCACCAGATCTCGCCGCTCTGCTGAAGAACCCCATCGCCAACGAGGCAAGTCGTTCGCTAGTGCTCGAGTTGATGAATACACTTGTTTCTATTGGAGATGCTAGTTTCTGTCGTGAGACGTATCAGATGGCAACATCGGCTATGCGCCGCTTCCCCCCCTACCTATACAGAATCCTGGAGCCGGTTTCAGGAGTCACATGCATCCTGTTGAATCGAAACCAATGGACCAAGCGTAACCACCGGACAAGTCGATATGTCTCCTTCAACTCGTGTGCTGGCGGTCTCGAGCCCATGGAGCTTGTCCATGGGTCAGGGACATGATGATCGAGTGTACGTGTGTGACTTACCTGACGCGACGAACGTCGCTATGTGCTGGATGCGTTTTTTTGTGGCACGAGTCCTCGTCGATCAGCGGTCGTCGACAGGTGGACGAATCTGTGTACTCACAGAAAACGAGCATTCGGACAGAAAAAAGTCGTACGCACGACGGCTTGTTTACTGCTTCCATCGGACTCATCGTTTGATGAGTCCACACGGAAAATCGACACAAAGGATAAAAACAAACGCCGGCCGCTCCTTGTAGTGCATGTCATGTCTAGCGATAATCGCCATCGGTGGTCACAGACGAGCCTCGTTTTTCGCATCTCAGCTCGTCGCCACCATCCTGACTCTTTCTCGACACCTTTTTTCCGTGCACTTCACACATGGTCCGAGCGTTTTTCTTTTTACTAAAATAGCCCTAAACGACGGGTACCCATCCCCTAGTATACATGGAGCACTTAGTCTTGCTATGTAACGTATATACTGTAGAAAGATTTTTTTCTTCAATGGCCAACATCTTTGTACCCACAACTTCCCGCTTCGATGACCGACCACGAGAGCCACGAGCGGTCGTCGCTGTTACATCCAGGCGTCTCACGACGAAGTGGACGCCACCCGCGGCTTTCAAGAAAGAGTCTAGCGTTCTTCCTGCTCCTTGCTGTGGGCGTGGCTTGCCTCGCCCTGACGCTGCGTCGACTTGATGGCTGCTCGATCCGTCCGTCCAAAATACCGAGTGGACCGCTGCTACTGTCGGACGAGGTAAGCTATGGGTACAAAAAACAGCATGGACGACATGGACACTAATTAATGACTTTGAGCTCGTTTCATATAGTTTGATGCAATTGTCGTTGGAGGCGGTCCGGCGGGCTCGGTGCTAGCGAAATTATTGAGTGACGACCCTTGGCAACGAGTGGTCTTAATGGAGGCAGGGAACACGTCCCAGACGCAATTGGGGGGCCAGGTGGCGTGCAAATCGAGTCCACTTGATCGTTGGAGGGTCGAACACCTCACCACTTCTTGTTCTTATGTATTGTCCGTTCGTGCGTTTTTTTGCTAGGGTGCCATTCGGTCACGACACCATACGAAAGGCTTGACATCCTTTGACGTTCCATATTATGGGTCCAGTGTAGCGAGCGCACACCGTCGCTCCATTGGGCGTATCCAGATGTGAACGTGGCCAAAGCGTTGGGCGGGTGTGGCATTCACAATGCCATGCTATATTGTACGTACGTGGATGTGGTTTTGTCCGACGGGACGTCCTCGGGATTGATTTCGTCGGACGGTGCTTGTGTGTTTTTATTTTTTTGCTCGCACACGTGGTCGTACGAGCCTTGGCATCGGACTTTGAACGCTGGCAGATGGAGGAATGGACGTGGGAGATGGCCCGGAAGCATTATATGGCCATGGAGGAGTTCAAAGGACCGCAAGTCGAGCTATCACAGTACGCACGGACCTCTGCACGTCACGAGTCCGACGTTCAAGACGAACTGGTCGCACGAACTCCTCGATGCGTGCGTGCAACTTGGTCTTCCGCGGACCGACGACTTTAATGCACCCCGTGGACGCTATGGTGCAGGGCTAGTACCACTTTAACGCCCACGATGGTGTACGTGAGAGTGCGGCCGCGTCGTATCTCAGGCGCGCTCCTCGATCCTCAAACGGGTACATCCACCCGCCGCAATTTTCACTTGATGGTTGATACGATCGTCACGGTAGCCAAAAAAACGGGATGCAGCTTCTCTGTGTGTGTGCGTCCATGTGCTTTTGACATTCGTGTGTGTGTGCTGGGCTTCCATCCAGTGCATCCAAATCAACGACGAGAACGTGACGACAGGAGTCGAGATTCGTCATGGCAATGGCACGGTCCAGCACGTTCGTCTCGGCAAACAGGGTCCAGTGATCGTGAGACCGCGGGGTGCCATCAAAATACGCCCAAACTGCTCATGCTCTCGGGCCTTGGCGACCGGCCCGTGCTCGAGAAACGTGGTGTACCCGTGAAAAAATGCACTTAGCGCGCGTCGGTTGGAATCTCCAGCCTCATCCGGTCGCTGGCACGACGTTCCAATCGCAACTTCCACGATCGAGTGATCGCACGTACGGCGAGAAAATCCACGATGTTCCCTCTCCTCACGGTCGCGGACTCCCGTCGTGCCTCTCGTTTTCCCTAGCGCGGAGCTCACGTCGTATGTTAGGACGACCAGTGCCCCGAGTAGTCGAGACCTGTGGGAGCTTGCAACCTTGTGGGGGGGGGGGCATTTGTCTTGTTTTCTTTTGTGCTTGTCGTGTCTCACGCCCGTGGCTTGATAGGCGCGGCGCAACTTGAACGACAAGAGGAAGCAGCCGATCGACGACAGCGCTCGTCGTGCGTACAAGCGACGTGCGTGCGATATGCGGCGAATAGAGGACGGACGTGGTCGCTTGAGCGTGCATTTTGTGCTTGCTTGGACTCTAAAGAAACGCAAAGACCGGGTAGGAAGGATCCTTTTAGTCTGAGTTTCGCCAAATTCATCTCGTACGTACTCGTAACAAGCTCTATGGGTTTGTACGACTCAGTTGAAAGTTGTCGTTATTGCTAGAATTAGACGAAGTGACTACACATTGGATGACTACCAAAACCCGGATAAATCGATTTGACAAAAGTAGTTTGTCCACCGAGGACAAAACAAATTTATCCGCGAGGTTAAATTTGGTGAGACCAAATTTTCGTCTCGACAAATTTATCATGGACGAATTTCTTTTCACGCGGCACCCGCGGTCCTACAGCCCATCATGTCCTGGTTCTTGTCCATTCGTTCAAACATGTCGAGTTGACGCAAGTACCCCGCGTTGATGGAGAAGCATGGTCTAGCTTGCTGTACAATGTTGAACGCCTCTAAGAGCGTTTGGTTACGCGTGGCCATCAAATACGCGATTCATAGCGCAGCACTGCGTGACTGGCCGTACACACAATGGACAAGCACTGCCTTCTCAGGCGCGAGATATCGGTTCAAGAATTGAAGACACTCGTCTAAGTGGGGCAACAGGAACTCGTCTTCCATATCCAGAATGTCGATCACCAAGATATCAAGTGGCTGTCACTTGCTCACCAAGCATTCATTTAGTATTGGAAAAAAAGTTGTTTGCACCGCCATGAAATGAGTGCAACCTTTCCAGCCGAATTACTCGTGCCCAAGGCAACAATCGCTTGAATCTCATTTCTTTCCAGGAATGCGACATCCTACGAGACCACGCACCCACCACCAACTTCCGTCCGTCGTCAGTCCATCGCACTCTTCACACTTTAACTACAAACCTGAACCGCTCGAGTTTCGTCTAGAAACAATGGCAAGTTTCCAATGCGTGCAGCGGTTGGAAATCCTTCGACCAACGGGTGGCGACTCTGACGATGGGAAAGTTGACTCACCGCGGGCATTTCTCATTAAGTTGACACGAAAAGGATGAAAACATGAGTTTTAGAAAAGTTTGGTTGCATAGAAGTGCGTGTGGTTTAACGAGGTAGTTCACCCATACCTATATACTTCACATTGAACACGCACATCGCCTTCTTTTCTGCGCATAGTTACGACATTGAAGCACTGGAACGTGCCACGAAGGAAGGCGACGTTACGCTTTAGCATCATCTCGCATTCATCACATCGCGTTTAGATGTGCAGTCTGCGAAATTGGCCGAAGGAAGCGAAGCCGTGTGCATCTTTGTCAATGACGTCGCGGATGAAGCCACGCTTCGTGTCTTACATGCTGGTGGTGCAAAAGTCTTGTTGTTGGGCTGTGCTGGGTACGACATAGTCAATCTCCAGGTCGCGAAATAACTCGAGATGCCCGTTCTTCTTGTCCCAGCTTACTCACCCTACGCTGTTGCGGACCATACGGCAGCGTTGATGCTGACGCTCAAACGCAAGATTCATCGCTCGTATAATCGTACGCGTGAACAGCCGAACCCTTGGAACCTTCTTCAACTCCAGGATGTGATGAGTCGACATCGAGGTGCCAAACAACTCCGTCGATAGGAGCTCTTAGGAGTTATTAGCCTGTTATCCCCGGAGTACCTTTTATCCGTTCAGCGATAATCTATCCACAAAGAATTATCGGATCACTATGACCGACTTTCGTTAGTAGATCTTTTTTGACCTACACCTACATAAATACAATATAATTTTCGTCTCGAAGGGCTACTAGGCTTTGATATCAACGGCAAAACGGTGGGTGTTGTCGGTACGGGGAAGATTGGCGCTCTGTTCGCACGGATCGCGGCTGGCTTTGGGTGCAAGGTTCTTGCGTATGATATCAAGGAGAGTCCCGATGCTCTGAGATTTGGTGCTGAGTACGTTAGTCAAGGTGAGGTCTGGGCGCGCTCGGATATCATTTCACTTCACTGTCCACTGTTGCCATCGACCAAGCATGTGATTAACGCCGAGAGCATTGCCAAGATGAAGCACGGCTTAATCGACACGAAAGCGAGTGGTCTAAAACGAGGCAAACTTGGTTCCGTTGGTCTCGACGTGTTTGAAGGCGATGGAAGGCCCGTACTTTTACTCGGATCGGTCGGGGGGGATCATTGCGGATGAAACGCTTGCCCGTCTTTTCACGTTTCCAAATGTCGTCATCACTGGACACCAAGCATTCTTCACGCAGGAAGCTTTGAATAATATTGGCCACACCACGATTGAAAACTTTAAGGCATACAGAGCGAAAGCGGAGCTGGTGAACGAAGTGAAGTAACGTAGTATCGCTCACTGGTTGTTTGTTTTTTCGGAATATAAAATCAATTGACCTCTTTGTTTACATTTCTAGGCCTGATGGGCCTAAGCCCCTATATAGATAACTGGTATTGACTACTGATATTTTGCGGTGAAAACTGAGAGTACGTTTTCTCAACTTAAGGTTTTGGTGGTCAACCGACTTATTAATATTTATTTTTGTGGCAACAAATCAGATTTGTCAGGGGCGGACAAAAACTATTTGTTTTCCCCGTTTATCCGGGTTTTGGAAGTCATCCAATCTACCTACTGTATCTTAAATACTATGCTAATAATAAATAAATGAGAATTTTCACAAAATACCCCCCTTCTCAGCGGAATTTCACAGATACCCCCCAAATGTTTTTATTCACAGAACGCCCCCCCCCCGGGTAAATTGACAAGCCAATTCCCTCATTATATCCTTGTCTGTAAGAGAGACTATATATGAATGTATTTGACGAGTTCATTGACATAAACAAAGCAAGAGCTACAAGAATGCTTCAAGCGCTTTCAAGCATGGGGTTCTCGGCAAGTGAGGTGGTCATGCCCACTTTGCGTACAAGTCTGGCATCTACGGTTGGTGTCTCCAGCTGCGCGGATGGCTGGCATGCCCTTTTCTCTACGACGAGTGGAATGGGCGACCTCGAGGACACTTGAGCTGAGGAGGTCGAAGGGCATCCCCCACGTGATCGTCAAGAAACTGGTTCGTACGCAGCTTCATAAGTGGCTCAATACTTTTCTCGTGTGTAGAGCTTGTCAACAAGCCCAATGGGAGCTACTCCAACGCGAATTGCAAGGGCGCATGCGTGGACGCAAGGCATGAGATGCTTTTGAAATGCAAGAACCGATATTATTGTTGGCAGGGATTTTGACCACGTACTGCTTGGTGCGACTGGTGCTGCTGATGACCACTCCTTGCAAAGAGCTGGACACGTAGACATTGAATTTGCAAGTGTCTTGAAATTGTTTATTAAACTTGCCTTGAGCGCCCGGTGGTAAAGGGGACACCAGTGCTGCAGCGACCACCCGTCGCTCGTGAAATTTGCCCTTCTGGTGTCGGTAAATCGCATCCAACATTTCAAGACAAGGGAGTTCACGGGTGGCTCTCAAAAAGGCGTTGGCAATCTCCACTAAATTTTAGGTACAATGGACAAAGCGCCTTCCCGTGATCTTGAGTGTTGCCCACTGCTTCAACGGGATTTCCAGGATGTAATCTGCGGCTGCACTTTTTGATTTCTCGAAGTTCCGCAATCATTTCATCAAATTTTGCTTGTGATTCCGCGTAGGCACACTTCCAGAAAGCACTACATAATAGTTGAGTTACAGCCAGCTATTAACAAGAGCATTCCAAACCTTTAAGCGGGCAACCCAAACCCCGTTTGTACATTGTGGGAGATATGATAACAGCAATACAGGCCGCAAGCATCGGGCAAGACGGCATCGAGGGCATTGATGAGACCTTATTCACGATCGTTTATGATGACTGTGTCGGCCTCACTCATGTCAGGATAGGCGGTCATGAGGGCTATCATGAACCATGTCCAAGTATCGGTGCATTCATTTAGAACGACGGTCCAGGCCAACAGAACAAGTTGGTCGTTAGCATCTCTGCCCACCGCCAACAGTAGAGTTTGGACAAAGCGATTTTTTGTGAAGGTCCCATCAACCACCACAAACTTCCTCATATGCTTGAACGCCTGCCGGGCTGCACCAGGAGCAATGAAGACCGAATGGAAGCGTCCTTCATTGGACCCATTAATAGCCTGGGTTTTGCTTTTGACAACGGTGCTGGGATCAGCTTCCTGAAGCAGGTGGATGTAGGGCTGAACCTTCTGAAACTGCAGACTCTGGTCTTCCGCGCTCTCATGGATAATTTTCTCCTTGACCTTGTGGGCAGTTGAGAATGGAATGTTCACATCCAATTGCATCTTTAATAAACATTGGATATTCTTGGGCATTGTATCTTTGTCAACTGGAAAGTTCTCTAGCACTAGGGAAACCAAGAAATCATGATTACGGAGAAGGCCCCGCGGGCCTTGGAGCGTTCCGTGACAGCCATGCACATCGTCCATTACGGTAACCGTCACTAGTTCGGTTTTCTCCGAGACTATGATACGAATACTGGCAGAACAAGCCTCTCCTGAACACGTAAGAACCACCTTTTTCTTGTCCCTTTTACAGACTCGATAGGTGACTCTGTTCCTCATGGCGTGAACGGAAGCCGCCAAAACTCCCTCATCCAAACTGGAATAGGTCTTCCCTAAGGAGAGTACCGTAATTTTGGAAAGAGCGGGGGTAGTCATGATCGGTTGATGGTAGATAGTCTAGATATAGTACTAGAGCGCTTTTTTGCCTGAAAGGCTGAGTATGATATGTAAGATACGAATTGAAACGTGAAATTTCTGGAGATTATGTGTTCTGAGTTGCCGTCCGAAAGTGTGGACACATCAGTGTATTTACAGCCCCCGGAAATATGATCGATGGTCAGAGTTCAGCCGAGATTCGGGGGGGGGGGGGCATTCTGTGAATAAAAACATTTGGGGGGGGGTATTCTGTGAAATTCCGCTCAGAAGGGGGGGGGTATTCTGTGAAACTTCTTTAAATAAATATGGTCTGTGACGAGTTTAGCAGTATACGTCGTATGACCTTTTGATGAAGCACCTTGAGTGAGTCCTTTGACACTCGAAAGGTGCGTATCTGGTAGCTTAGTCGGAAAGTAACTTGTTGTCCATGTCAGTGGTTGTATGTTCCATGCCCAGTTCCCGCTTCAACGCGGTACCACAATTACAAGGACGCACAATCCAGCCACTCGGATGATGCGAGGCATGTGCAGCAAATGTCTCGTTTGTTTTCAACATATAGATTACGCATACTAACGCTTTGTTTTCTTGGTGTTCGTATAGGCGGCGCTTGAAGTACCGAATATGCGCTGCAAGCGTCGCAAAGACCACCGCAAGAGCAGAAGCAGCAGGCAGAGGTCGTCGTCCGTCAAACCGGCACCTGTTTCGGTCGCTCCAAAGCACATGTAGCGTCGAAGCTCGGAGAACGCGCCACACGTCGCGTACAACGTCAGCATGCTCTTCCTATTCCCTTCGCAAGAGCTGTTTGGTCGCTAATGCGATGTTAAGCCAGGTAGGCCTCACGGCGAAGAGTGGCGACACAATCGCAATAACTTTGCGCCAGAGCTTCGACGCAAGAACACAGTCGAAGAATAAATGTTGTTCGGTCTCGATCATCTCGCAGCCGTCACAAGCGCAGATGCGGATGCCAGTACGCGACGCTTCCAAGAACCAGAAGCGTGAGCGAACAGGCAATAGTCGGAACGCGAGACGGAACTGTAAGTCGTCGTATACTGAAAGCAGGATCTTGCTCAAGTGTTTGCCGTATTCAACAAACGCCTTGATGCGTTGATCGTCAACGCGGGTTGAGTAAATTGTCATTGGATGTGGTTTCTTAGGCGTCGGTGGTCCAGACGGCACGCAGAAGCGCTGAATTCGGGATTGAAGGGATTAAGTACTTTTGCGTGTCACTCGTACATCCAAGATGCTCGAGCATTCGCTGCTGATTGACGTTTGTTGAGTCGTGCACCAGATCCAATCTCCTTATCCGCTCCACGATCGGTGTCGCTTCACGGTACAGTGCGCGCACCATTGAATTTGTACACCTGGTGTGACATACCAGTGCGTGAAGTCGATGTGACGCTGAAAAAAATTGTCTTGGGTCGGTCACGCTTCACCATTAAGTCGGAAGTCGACAAGAGAACGCAGACCGAAGGCGCGTAAAATGTGCAGTCAAAAACTGTGTTGTGGCTCAGGTATCATACCCAGACATCGACTCCGTTCTTCTGCCTCCGCCTATTGCTTGTTTAATTAAGGACCAGGAGGTGATGATAAGGGATTTGTTAGTGACTTACAAGCTTGAAGACGCGAACGCAGAAAAGATGCCAATTAGTGATGACCACGAAAATGAAGTGTCGAAGGAACAAAAAATGTTGAGCGCGAGTGGAAATGAAGGGCAGCCAAGCATCAAGAAGTTTAAGTCACTCACAGGGAGTTTATTGTGGATTGCACACTGCACTAGGCCAGATATAGTGTATGCGGTGCATAAGGCAACACGTAGGGCGCATGTGCCGAGCATTTTGGATTGGAACTTGGCAAAGAAGATTTTGCGTTTTTTAAAGGGTACATTGAAATCAAAGTTTCAAATGGAAATTGGCGTCAAGCAGAAAGAAGGCGATCGCAGGGAAGCAACGATAATAGATTTTTTGCTGCGGAATTCGCGTGCTTGAAGACGTACAGGAAGTCCGTAAGCGGTGATGTAACCCTAAAAAAAATGAACGGAACGATTACGCAATGGATATGCAAAAGACAGTCGTGTGTGTCTCTTTCGACAATGGAAGCAGAATTTTATGCGGGCTCGTTTATGGAGTTTGAATTGCTTGGGTTACGAGAAATGGCCATGGAGATCGGTTTGACGGTGAAGCTGCCGATGGAGTTAAAGTTTGATAATCAAGCGGTGATCAAGACACTTAACGGAATTAGCAAGACATCAAGGACGAAGCACATCGACGTTCGTGTGAAGTTTCCAGTGTCAAAGGGGAGTGATGGATTAATCAAAGTTGAATATTAACCAAGAGAAAGCATACTAGCAGATATTTTTACGAAGACGCTCAGTGCTACGAGATTAAAAAGCATGCAGTAGAGACTGGGTTTAACTGCGATGGAAAACAAGTCAATTCGTCAAGCTAGAAAGTCGAGAAGGAGTGTTGGAAGGACCCACCCATCGTACGCTACGCAAGACGGGCATATTTAGGTCATTACGATTTTTCACCAATGACAAGTCCTTACCTGAAAATCCGATATTACCCCAATCATACTCGGACCTTCACTGGCATTATCATCGTAAGAGAAAAGCATCACTAAAAACTTTGACACCTTTCCGAGATTTTTAACTTCCAACACTTCCATGTTCTAAAAGAAATTTTCCACACACGAGACATTCGTTCCAGTGACCAGCAGAACGTCGACATACACGCCAACAACCACAATCCCATCATCAATCCTCTGTGAAACAAACAAACATCCATATTACTCAGCGTGTATGCATAATGTACTAATTTCCCATGTAGCAAGCCGTTCCACGGTCTGCCCGCCTGCTTTAATCCATAGAGAGTTTTTCGTAACTTCAATACCAGCTGCTTAACGTCTTCGACCTTCAATTAATCCAACTTGCCCTACGTGATTTCCATTCCATTCGGTACTTACAAAAATATCTCGTGTTAAATTGAAGAAATGTTAACTAATAATAGAATTTGGAAACAAAGATTAGTAGATATTGGCATTGTTTTATCCTCCAGCCCTTCACGTGTGCGTTCGGAATGTCACCATGCAACCCATTTACATTCCACTTCCTGGCGAGACTCAAAATAAACTTAACCGTCGACATTTCCATCACAGCTGAGAAATTCAGCTCGCAATCCACCCCGTAACACTGCTCGTTACCACACGCTACTAATCTTGCTTTAGATAGCTCCAGATTCCCATCCGCATCCGTCTTTGTCTTGAAGACCCACTTGGTGTGTAGTGGCCTTGCGTACTATGGCCTGCGTATAACCGCCAAGACTTCGTTTTCTTCCAGCGCACCTATCTCATCATTGATTACCGCTAACCACTTGTCCTTCTTTACGCCACGTACTGCATCCTTGTGACTCTTGGGGTCGCCCTCGGTCACCATATTTATTTCTTGTATCGTACCCTCGCCATTTTCCATGCTATTTCTTCTTTCCGCAGCCTTTTCCACTGCGTACTTACGCGTAATATGCCTATCGCGCGTTCACCGGGGCTTTTTCTTGCTCTTGACCTTCTTCATACGTTCGTTACTGAACTCTTGGCCTAGCAAAGTGTCACCATTTGCATTTTTCTCTTCGACTGAAGCTCTTATACCTCCTTCTATTTCTCTGTTTTCATCGTCTTGTGTACTTTCATCGTTTCCACTCGTAAACAGATCCTTCAATTGCCGATTCTGTGTTTCGTTTAGCGTCTCCACATTTCTGAGGTGTTGAGTCACAGTCACCTTTTTATCGCGCTTGAGGTACACCTGGTATCCTTTCGTCTTCCCGGTGCGTTTTCCTCTGCCTTTGCGTCCGCTGACGCACTTGGACCGGCGTTATCGTTCACTAACGTCCCGCCTCTTCCTTCTAACGATACACCTCGTTTATCAATCGAAATTCCATTGACAACAGCCAACACCAAATTTCCGAAGTTCGATCTCGTGCGATCTACCCTTCCCTCAATCGTGAGCAGATTGTTGCGCATTTGTACCTGTGCCATGCCCTTCCTAGTGTCACTGCTTACTATTGCCCTTTTTCCATCAATGTACGATAGAACACAGCCCTTTTTCCCCAGTACTCCATACGATAATATGTTTCTCGTAAGACTTTCTACGAATAAGTAATTTTCAGGAGGGACTCCTTCTTTCCCCACATCACGTAGATGTATAGAGAGACCATTTGTTGTTAATCTACAGGATTTGTCCCTCTGTTATTGTGTTTTGATTCATAAATAATATTTCCATCATTCTGATAGCACACTCCCGACAACTTTTCCACCTCAGTCAGACAACTTAAGTCATGTGTAAGATACGTGCTTGCTCCACTATCCAAGATCCAAGTATCATTCTTTATTTCATCACTTGAACTAGCAACTTTTAACGCAAAATCTTCCTGTTTTGCCTTTCTCCTGGGGCAATTCATCTTAAAGTTCCCCTCCTCGCCGCACTCGTAGCACCCACTTTTCTTCGGCGACTTCCTGCTCTTTTCCGAAACTAGATTAACCGTTCGACCGTGATAGCTTCTTGGTGCCCGATCGTTGAATTCCACAGCTTATTCGGACTGAAAAAGCTCTTCAGCTTATCTCAGATAATCGAGCTGCGTACGATCGTCCGATCGTTGAATTCCACAGCTTGTTTGAACTGACAAAGCTTTTCAGCTTGTCTCAGATAATCGGGCCTTGTGATCATACTTGGAGATGAGGATCTGCCTCATCCCCGGTGCTGCATGATAAATCACGTTGTTTAGCACTAATTATTCACAATTTGACCCTACGGCGTCTGAAATTGCGGGTAATTACAGAAAATAACCCGACCACGACCTGCCATCAGCTTTTTTTGTCATAAAAAGTTTCATACCTTGAGCAAGCGTAACTTGTACATTAAAAAATGACAACATCCTGTCCATAACGTACCAAAGGCTGGTCTTTCACACTACCACCCTTCCACAGTCGATTGTAATACGACTCTGCTGGTCCATCCAAATAATAATGACCCAGCAGGTCGACCTTTACGTCTTCTGACATTGGAAACCACACGCTGCTTCCGCGAGACTGATCTGCCTTAAAACATTTCTTTCCCAGGATTGAAATCCTGAACCCAGATACTTGTAAGCCTATTTGCCTTCAAAAGGTCTTATTTGCAGCTTCTTTTCCTTAGGCGAAGGTGTTCTCACCACTCCAAACGCTTGTCCTTGCATGTTTCCAGGATCATCGTATGCATTCTGCTGCTGATTAACATTTTTGCTGCTGCATGTATGGGTTTATAATACCCGGGTTTACATCTCGGGTGAACGCGTCTTTTCCGGCGTGGCTGATACTTTCAAATCTCATCTTGCCCTGCAATCCCATAAAAGAAAACCTCTCTTATCTTCTCCGCTATCACTGAGAGAAGCCATGATCATTTTTGTAGGATTGGGTGCTGGTGCTACATTTTTAACTTGCTCCTGCTTACCCCTCGAAACTTAGATCTTGTCCAATCGATCAATTATCGATGCTATTATCTGCATTAATCCTGACTCTGATTCTTTTACGTTTGTCTCTGGTTTCTCCTCCAAAGCGACCTGCCCCTCCGTTTGGCTTATAAAATTTTCGACTTTACGATCTACTTTCCTCTCATCGGCCATCACACTACGATGTACTGGCTACGCTAACTTGCGTGAGATAGCGTGCTTCCAAAACGTAACAATGTCGACGAAACAAATGCGTTTACTATAACCACGTAACAATAACCACCTTTATTCCACGTAATTAATTCGGAACGAAAGTAATTCAAGAGTAATACGAGCAGACAACAAACGTAACGCAATACCACTTCCATTTTCCACAAACGAAACACAAGTACACAATGTATACTTGGTTTCGTGATATTGTTAGAGAAGCTGTATATGAAGGTCAACATACTAAATAAGTACAATTGGGCTTAAGAAATGGAATGCTTTTATTTATTTTAAGTTAATTATTATTTTTTACTAGTTTTTTGGGCTTTTTTTCATTCAGCATTAGCACCAACACCTGAAATTGGATCATTATGGCCACCATTAGGATTGAAACTGTTACCGTGAGCCCTGCGCGCGGCCAATGTACTATGTGTTCTGTATGTACTTGTGTACTACAGGCAGAAATCAGAAGTATGTATATTAGAGTTAAGCTTAAAACTTAATCTAACGAAATGTATATAATTTTCCATAAGACCGGACGACCAATCAAAGGCTACCGGTGCCATCTCAGTTCCGGCAAGCTCAGTACCGGTCTAAGCGGTACCAGCCAGAAACAGCGCTGGACATCTCAGTGAAGGTCCGAGTATGATTAGTCTAATATCGGATTTTCAGGTAAGGGCTTGTCATTGGTGAAAAGTCTTAATGACCTAAATCCGCCCGTCTTGCGTAGCGCACGATGGGCAGTTCCTTCCAACACTTTGATTATACGATTCTTCCAACAGATTTAACAGAATAGCGTAGAAAAAATGAACCAAAACGCAACGTTGAGCGAGTTGAGTCAGGGTGGGTTTTAGGCAGATATAAACCTAACTTCGACAGTAGTTGCTTTGATCCATGTGACTTACGAATTCGGAACAGTTGTAATTACTATGAGGTAGACAGTTCAATCCACCACAAACTTCCTGGTAAAAGTCGGAAATCAGTTCTGCAGCAGATCAGTAGATGGGTTTATATTTACAACGTGTACTGAACTGTTATATTAGCAGTAGTCGTGTTCAACTTGTTTCACTCGCTTTGACTCGCTCGAAATTTAAGCTGGTCCCTACCATTTTTCCGCCAAGTAAAGTTGCACGCCGCATGGCATTCACCTAGAAGACTATGTACTCTGTTGAAGCATGCACCGAATTATCAATCTCAAACTCAGCGAGTGGCAAAAGGTTACTCCACTTCTCGAAGGGGTGCGCGGAAGATCACACCAAACGCAAATAACCTGTTCTGTTTGCCAACTGTTTCCGAGTGGTCTGTGGCTTTAACTGCGTCCCAATAACGAGAAAGTTTCTTGGAAAAAATGATCTTTAAGCATTGAATATACTACCGTAAGCGGAATACTGTATCGACTATATCCTCACTGTGTGACAGCGTGTTATTTGCCAAAACCTCAGTAAGATGTAGCATCTTACAATAAATCTTCTTGATTGCATTGCATCAGTGCACGGCCGATTGCAAAATTGTTTGCTTCGCTAACACCTTGAAATGAGCGGTTATTATCGTCTTCGAAGACACGGTGCTTCATTGAAGCTTCGGTACAATCCGTCCCTTAAACAACTAGAGCATCAAGGACGGTTCTCCCGCTCATGCCATCAATGATGACATTTTTCCTTGGTGTCAGCGTTTAAGCCGTCACCGTAGCCGCCTTAAGCTGATTATAAGCATGAACGATCCGCCAGATACTTGTAGACTTCTTTCCACAGAAGGGGGGATGATGTACACTCCCAAATGTGACCTGCTCTACGGCGAGCTTCAAAGAACTCGGTGATAGCTTTCACTTGATCACGCGGTGAAAGCCATTGCCGCGTGTCGCAATACTTCGTGCCCGCTATGAGAACTATCCCATGTCCAGTTCCCTTTTTTTCTTTTGAGAGCTTGCATGGGAATTGATTCTGGGAATACGTCAGCATATTCCCAAAGCACATCATACATAATAAGGGAATATCACTTTAAGCGACTCCCATCTTTGCTTTTTAGAGCGCTTATATTACGTTTCTTCATCAGGAATACACCGTTCTCAATTTCACGTGCTTGTAATGTGGATATTTGCTCATTATATCACCGATCGGATGGTTGGCAATGATACAGATTTTTTTGCTCTGATTGTTCCGTAGTTTCTTTACCAACTTCTTCCAAGTAGAATTCGGAAGATCTATCACTTCAAAAACTACTTTTGGAGGGTAGCTAATTCCGGTCACTGTTTGCGCTAGGGACGTTGATCGTCCCAACATGCTCCGGAATAAAATCAGATGATCACGTCCGACCTGTTTCTTCCTCATTGTGTCCACTGCTACCATGGGCATTTTCCCTTCACGGTGCTCAGTACCAACCGTGGTACGTACCATTCTTGCCTATTAACTTCATCCACATGGTGGCCATGTGGTGAAGTGGAAAAGAAAGTATGTGACCAGTTTATACCGGTATACCGCATGTCAGTTTGGATCGATAGGGTTGGTTAAAAGGGAAGCGGATTTTGGGTCAATCATGTGTCAGAAGTGTCAAGTACGCAGTTTTAGGTGAGTCACACGATTTTCCATGTATTTGACATATTAGGTTTTTAGTGGGTAATAAATAAAGGTTTCTGTGTTTCTTTCTCTTAACCATAAGTCGCCCCCTCCTACCGCGGAGTCTTTGGGAGCGGAGGGTTAACAGGGTCTCCTCCAGCTCAACTTACCCTGCCGGGACGCGTTACAGACGCACCTCGCCGGAAGTCCCTCGACGGGAACGCGTATTTATCACAGCAGCACTCACTCTCAGGTCGCACACGTTTGGAACGTGTTACTATTAATTGGAAAGATTATTGGAAAGGTTACGTGGAGATCTCGTTGGTGGAACCCTAAGCTATTGGATACGTTTGTTTGGCTGTTCCTTATTGGTTTATCGATCTGTCGTTTTGGTTGGTCTCTACGAAATGCTATACGCGATACTGCCCTGAAAGTATATTGAAATTAACTATATCGTGGACATTTGCGTCTTTAGGGTGACGATTTCCTTCCTAAATACACCCTGCCCCACAAGTGGATCACGACATATTGATCCCAACAAGTCCATATCGCGCGTCGG
This sequence comes from Peronosclerospora sorghi, assembly GCA_026184515.1. Taxonomy (NCBI): domain Eukaryota; phylum Oomycota; class Peronosporomycetes; order Peronosporales; family Peronosporaceae; genus Peronosclerospora; species Peronosclerospora sorghi. Next base: position 1,801,557 of record CM047591.1, read on the forward strand.
TCCACCGAGTGTGTAGCCACACAAACCAATGGGTACACAAGGTGAGAAGCGTGACAGAAAATCGGACCAGGCGTCCTGCAGTACAGATCGGTCATCCGATCGGAGAGTAGGCGAAGGTTTGCGTGGTACCCCCCCCGTATGTTGATCGGCTGGACACGATGGTGATCGGGTTCAGGACACTTTGGTGTTCGAATTTGAACTCGACTCCACCACAATGGTGCGCGTGCCCGGGTCACTTGGTGACCGTGCATATCACCGCGATTTCTCGCAAAATACGGAATTTACACTTTTCAGTATGAATTTACTCTGGAGAGGACACAAGAGCGCTTATCGCCTTGTGTCATTGTCGTTGAAAAAGAAAGCGATGTTCGATCTGGCCAGATGGAGGACCAGATCAAAATTAATAAAGTTTTTCTCCACATAAGGCTCGGGACTTTGTTCCTGATCCTATGCATTTCGATGTTAAAATTCATAACAAAGTAGAAGAGACTGTGGGGGAAAAGCCTAAGCAGAGGCTCACAATGCTCTCGGATGAAGACGACTTGGAATAAAACTCGCCGATCGGTGATGGTGTTGTTAACGACGAAGATCTGACCAAGATATATTACTATTTACGGATTAAAGAGATTTTTTCATGAGAATGAGATCACGCAGATCGTCAAACCCTTAATTCCCGATCGTTTTCATGGCCCTTCTACTGAACCGATTGCCTCGGATCGACCGCTGGAACTGGTGAAGAACTTTCTATCCATGTTTACTGAGGTCGGGATGAAAGTGCAGAACGTCGACGGTGTCAGCATGTTGTTTGAAGTTGACACATGAAAGCTCAAAAAACGATGTAAACCTTACACGACCATTCAGTACCGTTAGTGGGGGCAGCACACCACCCAACTCCCACAATTGCATTGGAAGTCCCGCAACTCACTGCATCACATGGAGAACCCTTGATTTCCGATAACAGTTCACTCTAAGGGTCGCCACCTTCCTCTAAGGTGTAGCCGGGTGCGTACACGCACGGTGCGGCTAGCGCACAGAGGAAGACTTTCCTTTAAGCTGCGTTCGCCGCTACTTAGCCGATACGCCCTTATAAAAGGGCTTAGTAGGAGAGAGCTCTTCTACTCGGGGCCAAGATTCCCGGGGTGGTTTACAGATATCTTTCGCTAACCCCTTGTAACAAGTCTTTCCTTATAAAGGGAGGTAGCGTAAGGGAAAACTCCCTTGGGCTAGAATACTCACCGCGCGCGACCGGGCGTGGTCGTGCGCCTAGCTCCGCTAATGCCTTAACGACAAGGAGCTCCGCTAATGCCTTAACGACAAGGAGCTCCGCTAATGCCTTAACGGCAAGGAGCTCCGCTAATGACTTAACGGCAAGGCTCCCTTACTAAGGGTGTAGGTAAAGGGAGGACTCCCTCTTACCTACGGCACTCACTGCGCGCGCGACCGGGCGTGGTCGCGCGCCTGCACTTTAGAGTGAAATGTAAACTGAATATATTTAATATGTAATTAGCCTAAATTAATTTAAACTAATATAAACTATATGTAATACTAAGTAGAATATTCCTAATTAGTACCTAGCTAAAATGTAGTGTACACACCTGTGTACTGACACGTGGATGGCTGACACACCACCACACCAAGGGCCCCTGCCCTGATTTGTTAAAATAACCAAAGGTTCGAAACCTTTCAAACGGTCCCTTACTGACCTCAACCGTGGTGTACTCATGTACACCAACACTCAATGTAAGCCTAATGTAACCCCGTTACATCCTCTCCCATCAAGACTATTGCTTACGCAATAATCAAAATCTTGTTGGAGAACTCCAACGCCAGTTCCTCTGGCCATCCATATGCACACCTCCAGTGGTGCTATGGCGTCTCCTCTAGAAGAGGTAGACTACTCCAAAAACTCGGAGGTGGATGCCTTGGGGATACCTCCCCAATGGTGAGCCGCTCCAACAGCGCCGAACGGCGTTGTCGGCAGCCTAATCCATTCCCCACACGTGAGGAAAATGCACTAACCAGTGCGGCACCCCTGTCCATATCGGATGATACATCCAAATCGCCAAAGGCTATCGTCACTAATTAGCTGGACGCAGCTCAAGACACCCAACTTGCCGCACAGGCACTAAGGGCTGAGTTCCGCGCCCCCAAACACCCGTCAAGGGAGGTTTATAATTTCGATGGTCCTCGTGACCTTCCAAGGTGGGCCAGGCGTTTGGTAAGGACTAGCTTAGCGTCCTATACCCCTGTCCCCGCGGCTGAACAGCCGTATCAACTATAAAGCCGTGAGAAAATCCGGCAACAACTGCTTACACAAAAGCAGTTCACTAGCGTCTCGTACCGAGAGCGCTTAAACAGGCATGCACAGGGTGCCCCTGTTGAGAACCTCCGCGAGGTTCCTTTCGTTCTTTCTCTGGGAGAAAGTGACGATGATGAAGAGAAGAAGTTCCGCGCTTGGGCGGAAGGGGAGAAGCTTCTCCCCCAGCTTCGATGAGCTGCATGACAGCTATTTACGTCGAGACATTTGGATGGAGAGGGTGTTGCGTCTGACATTTGCCAAAGCCAAAGCGATGGAGCAACTACGTGCTCCGTATCGCACGCGCTATGCCAGCGCCCCTGTCTCCACCATGGTGTCCGAAGAGAGTGTGATCGCCACATCTGCCTCCGGCGAACTCCCACTTATTGGGAGTGAAGGGGCTTCTCATGCCCCTCTGGTCGTTGACCTACAGCGGGATTCTCCCGCTCAAAAGCGTCAACGACGTCGCGGCAATCCTGCCGTAGGGGAGTCTCGAACTCCCACGAAATCTGTGAGTGTGGATAACCCTTCCACTTCAACAGATACTGGGTTTGACCCCGATGATGGCGTCGCGCCATCAGCCGCTTCACATGAAAGTGTGGAGTACTCTCCGCATCGAGCATTGGAGGAGGAGGTCGCGCAATTACGACGTGAGATTCGCGAGCGCTGTGATCTACACAGCCTTCGCATCCATGATCTCCACGAGGGGATCCGCGATGAGCGGGATGCCACTGATCGCTTCGAGAGGCGGCTTGCCTCTCTCGAGACGACCGTTGCGGAGCTTCGTGGTCGCATTTTAGCCCTTTCGGGCTTACTTCGCCCTGCGGTGCCTTACGGCTATCCGCCTTTCCATCCTCCTCAAGGAGGGGCCCCGCCTCCGGGTCCTGGTATGGCTTAAGCATACCGATATAAAAGGTTGGAGCGTACGCATCACCTTCGGGATGTCCAAGGTATACGATAAGCCCTTTCGGGCTAGTACCTTAAAGGGTCCCACAAACCTGGGGCGCATTTTATTACGCAACCCATTTGAAACTGCATGTGTAGGAAGATTTTTAGCGCTTAATAAAACACTTTCTCCCACTTTGTACACCCTTTTGTTACGCCGCCCCTTGCGGTCAGCTTGCTCCTTCTGCTTGTATTGGCTTTCCGCCATGGCATCGCAGACGTGTCGTAAGACACTAAGGCGCGTCGATAAAAACTTATCGATGTGCTTTCGCACCGATACAGGGATGACATCGGGGAATCCTCCCCCCTCAAGCCCTGGACCACACACGCGTGGCGTCAACGGAACTCTCGCGTATTCACCAATCCGTTCACGTAAAACGGGGTAAGCCCCGTGGATGAATGTACCGAATTGTTGATAGCAAATTAAACCATCGGAAGCATCTCACTACAACTTTTTGGATAATCCGGACATAAACTCCGGAGAATATCCACAACAACGCGATTAACGCGTTCCGTCTGACCTTCCGTCTGCGGATGATCCGCAGTGGACATGAGGAGCTTGGTGCCTAGCACCTTAAACAACGCTCCCCAGAACTGTCCCGTAAAACGGGGATCCCGATCCGACACAACGGAATCGGGTAGACCATGCTGTCGAAAGACACGGTCTAGGAACACTTTCGCTGTTCCTTGTCCATCTATTGACTCTGGCACCGCCGCCAGGTGAGCCATCTTGCTTAATCGGTCTACAAAGACCAATATGCCGGTGTTCCAGGCCTTAGCCTTCGGAAAACCGAAGATAAAATCCATTCTAATTGATTTCCAACACTCCGTTGGAACCGAAAAGCTCGCCAAAGGCGCAGCTGAACTTGCAGAGGGTTTAACCCTCTGACAAGTCTCACAGGTGCGTATATACGCACCGACCCACTTATACATGTTGGGCCACCAATACAAAGCGCTTAAAGCGCTGTAGGTCTTATCCCGACCTAAATGACCCCCGGTAGGGGCGTCATGTGCCTCAAAGAGGACTCTATACTTCAGTTCCTCATTATGAGGAACTACCACCCGCGGAGTGTCATCCGCGCTCGTGCTATAAAATAGCAGACCGTCACAGTACCTGTAACGGTATAAACGAGCTTTAGCTCGACTTGACAGGGTTGGCTCAGACGAGCCAAGACCCTTTTCACCTAACGCGCTGATTAGCGCCGTACACTGTGGGTCTTTCTCATACTCCTGGCGTATGAGATCCACCACAGATGTGGTGATGAATGTCGCGTGAGCGAGCTCGTAATCGGGACGACGCGACAACGCGTCTGCAAGCACGTTTTGCTTGCCAGGTTTATACTTAACCTTAAAGTTGTACTCCGCAAAGAAGGAGAGCCAACGGTCCATCCGTTGCGAGAGATGAGGCGACTTTGTCGCTGTCCGTAAGGACGCGTGGTCAGTATAAACCACGAACGGCTTTGAGCCGAGTAGGTGAACCCTAAATTTGACAAGAGCATACTTCATTGCAAGTAACTCCTTGTAATGAACGGGATAATTCCGTTCCGCAGCTTTAAGCTGCCTCGACTCAAGCGCAATTACGCGTTCCCTTCCTGCATCGTCTGCTTGTAACAAAGCACATCCGATTGCGAAATCGGAGGCGTCGCAGACGACACTAAATGGTTTCCCAGAGTCTGGGAGAGCAAGAACGGGAGCCTTTAACAAGCTCCCCTTAACCGCTTCAAAAGCGTTTTGGAGTTCAGTTCCCCAACACCAATCAACATCCTTCTTAAGAAGGCCCGTCAATGGCTTCGCCATTTCAGCGTAGTTCTCGCTGTATTTGTGGAGATAATTGGCTAATCCAAGCCACTTCCGTAAATCTCTAAGATTTACAGGCGAAGGCCACTCCACAATGGCTTTCACCTTCACGGGATCCACCCGCACTCCATCCTTACCGATGTAGCATCCGAGGAAAGGAATTTCCTCAGCACAAAAGATACATTTGGATGCGTTTGCATATAACTGATGCTCTCGCATACATTCGAGCGCCGCTCAAAGATGTATCAGGTGCTTCTGAATATCAGACAAGTCGCCTTCCGCACGACTATGAACGAATATATCGTTGAAGTACTTCTGTGCGTACTTTCTATGAGGGCGGAAGACTTGGGTCACCAAGCGATTAAAAATCGCTGGTTCATTGTTTGGTTTTCATCAAAACTGACTCGTCCATCGTGTATGAGTTCAACTCCTCTTCCGGACGCAATACGACAACCTCGTCGATTTCATCTGCTTTAACATCACTCTCAAACTCGTTGAAGGACATCTCCTCCAACGACAACAGTTCGCCTACCCCAGGCAACCGTTCAAGGCTTACGCCTTATGTGACAATACCTGTCACACTATTCAGCATCCGATAGGACTGATGACTACTGGCCTCGGGACTCATACCGAGACCCATATGGGGGGAGTCAATTGCCCCATCTATTGGAAGCGCCACGCGCCTATCCACAGAGGTCTCTACCTCTACCACCGGTGACTCGCCGTTCTCACCAATAACGGCGTAGTCGGAATCATTTCCGACGTGCGAAAGAGACAAACTTCGGGTCTCTTCGCTTGGAAGCGCCTCGAGCTTAACCACAGGGGTCTCTACCCCTACCACTGGAGTTACCACAGGTAACTCACCAGTCTCGCCTATAACGGCGTGGTCGGAATCATTTCCGACGTGCAAAAGAGACGGACTACGGGTCTCTTCGCTTGGAAGCGCCTCGCGCTTAACCACAGGGGTCTCTCTACCCCTACCACTGGAGTTACCACAGGTAACTCACCAGTCTCGCCGTTCACGGCGTGGGGATTAACCGCCAAATCCCCCTCGTTAAGGAACTCTTCCTTAACGCCATTGTGAATGATCATTTCAGACATCCCAATCTCTGGCATCTCACTCCAGAATCGCTTTTGCGATCGAGCAAAGGTGGGTTCATGACTCGCCAATGCTTCACTCGATCGCGGGTGCGTTGAGCCAATGAGATTAGACTTCCAGTCTATCCATGGCTCGTGGCGTTCCAGCCACTTCATGCCCAGAATGAGTCCAAATCCAGGTCTCAGGCATCGTTCTAAGATATCGAAGTTTGCAAACTTCAGCTTAAGGTCAATCGGGACATTGGGTACAGAAACCTATACGCCCGTAGCTAGACGGGCCGTGACAACGTCACGAGAACGTCCCTCTAGGGACTCGGCATACAGCCGACTCTTCTCAACAGAAGTCCGTCTGATATAATTGTCAGACGCTCCAGAGTCTATCAAGACTCTCCAAGGCTTATCAAAGCCTTCACGTCCGTAAGGACTACCAGCAAAGCTGGCTGGTACACCAAATCGGTGCTAGAAAGCACCGCTTCCCTCGGGGATTTGTGCTGTCGTCCCCTACCTACCCTGGGGATTAACAGCACTGAGGGGTCCCCCAGTAAGGCGCCCCGCACCTATTGGGAGCCGCTGTTTCCCGACGGCTTGGGCGAGGGCCTTTTTGCCGCCCTCGGCCCCTTCCAGCGACTATCTCGCTGGGGATTTTGTGGACATTTGTTCCGCAGATGATCCACGCTTCCACATAGGAGGCACCGTAGCGGCCCACGCCGCTGCAACATAGCTAAGAGCTCCGCCCCGAAGCTCTGCGAAAAAGAGTCAGAGTGACTCTTAGCGGAAGGTTTCCCCTCCACTTCGCCTGACTCAGGTCCATGGGTTCAGGACCCACCTTAGAGGAACGAAAGTTCCTCTCGGCGTTAAACGCCATCTTAAACTCCTCCCCCAGGGATTGGGGTCGGCAGCGGAACAGTTCCGAACGTGCTGGACCTTCTTTCAGGCCTCCCATGCAGACGGTGATGGACACATCGTCCGAATACGCTTTCGCGTACATCCCTGCCAACAGGGTCTTCAGTCCTTGGACACATGTCTACAAGTCCCTAGTGCCCTGACGGCACCTCAAAAACGCCAGCTGATTCTGGAGAACCAGATCAGGCGTTGAATACCTGTCCATAAGCTTTCGCATAAGGACTCCCCAGTTCAGGAACACGGTCGTGACCGAATCCTGACACGTAAACTCCCATGTACGGGCTTTACCCGTAAGATGGGTCAGTGCAAGTCCCACATGAAGATGATCCTCGATCACTTTCGCGGTGGAGAATGCGGTTTCAACCTCTCGAAGCCACACATAAAGGTTTTCACCTTTCTCGCCGGTGGATTCCTTTATCTTAAAGGACATCGGAGGGCGCACCCCCGTAGACGCGGGATAACCCCCGCGAAGACTCGCCCCATGGACGATAAGGGCATTCACCCTTTTACGCACGGCATCGAGGCCCTTCGCCACTAGATGGCACATGCCATCCTCACCCAATATGGGTAACATCCTTTTAAAGGCTTCCTGTTGGACGGGGGTTAGCTTACCCCAATCGTCCTGATTCATCCCTTGCAGAGGATGTTGTTCACCAACACAGGTGTTGGATTGACTACAAGTGCTACCAGATGTAGCCGGGTGCGTACACGCACGGTGCGGCTAGCGCACAGAGGAAGACTTTCCTTTAAGCGGCGTTCGCCGCTACTTAGCCGATACGCCCTTATAAAAGGGCTTAGTAGGAGAGAGCTCTCCTACTCGGGCCAAGATTCCCGGGGTGGTTTACAGATAGCTTTATCTAACCCCTTGTAACAAGGCTTCCCTTATAAAGGGAGGTAGCGTAAGGGAAAACTCCCTTGGGATACAATACTCACCGCGCGCGCGACCGGGCGTGGTCGTGCGCCTAGCTCCGCTAATGCCTTAACGACAAGGAGCTCCGCTAATGCCTTAACGGCAAGGCTCCCTTACTAAGGGTGTAGGTAAAGGGAGGACTCCCTCTTACCTACGGCACTCACTGCGCGCGCGACCGGGCGTGGTCGCGCGCCTGCACTTTAGAGTGAAATGTAAACTGAATATATTTAATATGTAATTAGCCTAAATTAATTTAAACTAATATAAACTATATGTAATACTAAGTAGAATATTCCTAATTCGTACCTAGCTAAAATGTAGTGTACACACCTGCGTACTGACACGTGGATGGCTGACACACCACCACACCAAGGGCCCCTGCCCTGATTTGTTAAAATAACCAAAGGTTCGAAACCTTTCAAACCTGCCCATACTGACCTCAACCGTGGTGTACTCATGTACACCAACACTCAATGTAAGCCTAATGTAACCCCGTTACATAAGGACTCATCGGAGTTAGAGGTCGGTGTGGAGCGGATGACTATGGGCTTCAACAACAGCCTCACAGAACATAAAAAGACGTGCGGCTAGCGTGGTGCGGAATGCCAGTCGGAAGCCCAGAGGCACCCACAGGTATCGCCTCCCCCCAAAAGGGACCAGTCTCCTTGCCCGCAACTCAAGACAGCATGCAGGCCATGTTTGAGGCTATGATGAATCGGTTCATGGATTATCAGCGCCGATCATCTCAGCGCCCTCCTTCGCAAGGCCGACCGGTCCGGCAAACAGAAATTGCATGGACGTCAATATGGAGTCTTTCGCATCAGCGGAAAAGGTGGTTGAAGCTAAATGAGTGGTTTATAAGGCAAAGCGCAAGTCGCAGCCGGCCCGCCCTCGATCGACAAGTAGCAGCGATTTCGACATGGAGTCGACTGGGCTGTCTCTGGTTGGTACTGTTTTGACCGGTACTGAGATGGCCGGAACTTTTTCTGGTTGGTACCGTTTTGACCGGTGCTGAGCTGACCGCCACCGGTAGCCTTTGATTGGTCGTCCGGTCTTATGGAAGGTTATATACATTTTGTTGGATTAAGTTTTAAGCTTAACTCTAATATACATACTTCTGATTTTCTAACTGTAGTACACAAGTACATACAGAACACATAGTACATTGGCCGCGCGCAGGGCTCACGGTGGACTTGTGTTTCGTTTGTGGAAAGTGGAAGTGGTATTGCGTTACGCTTGTCGTCTGCTCGTATTACTCTTGAATTACTTTCGTTTCGAATTAATTACGTAAAATAAAGGTGGTTATTGACACGTGGTTATAGTACACGCATTTGTTTCGTCGACATTGTTACGTTTTGGAAGCACGCTATCTCACGCAAGTTAGCGTAGCCAGTACATCGTAGTGTGATGGCCGATGAGAGGAAAGTAGAGCGTAAAGTCGAACACAAAGGCATGTTGTTGTTGTCCCCTCGTTAGGGGTCTCCCCTCGGTGCACGCAATCGACAAGCGATAGGTCATGCGTTCAATCCCCACAACGTCCAGTTTCCATACTACCAAACAAAAAAGCCGAACTCCTGGACAAAATAACCTGGCAAAAGCAATACGACGGACAAAATAATTACCGACAGCGAAAAAGGATCGAAGAATAAACTAGCAAAACCAAAAAATAGCAAAAAGCATTGAGCATGGAATAGTTCTGTAATGCGTTAGTCACAGCCGAGAAGCTATAGGCTGTGTTAAGAAGTTAATACAAAAGCCAACGTCAAAGTGTTGTCCCCTCGTGGCTCCTCGATTATATCCCATTACCTAACAGGTACTGTTGCGGCAATCAACTTCGACAGGGAATCAGGTGTCAAAGGTACGATGGTAGATAGAAACGCACACCAGCTGGGATTCTACCATTACGTGCCCGTCACAACGTCTCGTCCAATCGCAGTATGCATTCGTAGAACGTAGAGCGCATTTCCGAACAATGCGAGGACTGTCAGCAGCGATTGTCGCAGCGCTCCATGTACTTGGGACCGCTTCAGCCAAGCCAACTGGTTTTCTAAACCACGTAAAGAACTTTTTTGGAGTCGACGACAACGACGCTGTGGTTGGGGACGCGGTGGACGATGGGACTTGTGTCTACGAATGGAAGACGCTGCGATGCAAGCCCGAGCGCGCGTGCTCGTTGCAGTATGAATTTGGTGACACGACGCCGTCACAGGCGTGTCGCTTGAACAAAGAGAGTAGCGTGCGAAATGTGCCACAGCAGTTTCACTTGGCCTTTGCTGGCGAAGAGGCCGGTACGGGCATGACCGTTTCATGGACGACATTTGCGCTGGACACGCAACCAATGGTCTGGCTCGGTCGCAACGCAACGAGCCTGGAAGAGATGAAAACCGCTCCGATCGACGTGAAAAATTACTATCGAGACGATGATTACGAACTTTACAATTACCACGCCACGCTCACGGACCTCGAACCTAACACAGTGTACTATTACAAAGTAGGGAATGCCGAGGAAAAACAGTTTCAAAGTAGTATCAATTCCTTCAAGACCGCGCGTGCCAGTGGCGACTCCAGTGCATTTACCGTGGCCGTGTATGGAGATTTAGGGGCCCATGATAACTCGGCCGCGACCAACAAATACGTCAATAGTTTCGACGACAGTGTTGATTTCATTTACCACATTGGTGACATTTCGTACGCAGACAATGCGTTTCTCACCGTGGACAAAGCTTTTGGTTTTTACTATGAAGAAGTGTACAATCGATTCATGAACTCGATGACGCTCGTGATGCGACGACTCGCGTATATGGTTCTTGTGGGGAATCACGAGTCTGAGTGTCACTCTGGCTCGTGTTTGGTGTCCAAACACAAGCGGCAAAAGCTCGGCAACTACTCGGCCTTCAACGCCCGATTCCGCATGCCCTCACCAGAGAGTGGGGGTGTACTCAATATGTGGTATTCGTACGAATATGCATCGGCCCACTTTACGTCCATCTCCACCGAGACGGATTATCCAAACGCGCCAGGCAATAACTACGCGACCGAACATCCATACGGCGGCTTTGGCAACCAGTTGGCGTGGCTCGAAGCAGATTTAAAAGCAGCGCATGCGAATCGCAACAACGTTCCTTGGCTCATTGTGGGGATGCATCGCCCCATCTATACGACTCGGTCGTGCGATGCCAATGGGAATCCGAACGACGACTACGAAGCACGCGTTGTACAGCAGGCGTTTGAAGACCTGTTTATTAAATATGAAGTGGATTTAGTGTTCCAAGCCCATGTCCACGCGTATGAACGGACGTACCCGATTGCAAAAGGCAAAGCGATCAAGGATGGCGTCTCAACGGATAAAACCATCTACGACAACCCTCAGGCCCCCGTGTATGTGATTTCGGGGAGCGCAGGCGGCCCTGAAGGCATTTTTCAATATAAAAATCCTCAATCGCCTGAGTGGCTTGTGATACGGGACAACAAACGCTACAGCATCTCGAAACTGATCGTGACGCCGACGAACGTGACAGTAACGACGATTGAAAGCGCTACCGGTGAAGTTTACGATCAGTTCTCCATTATTAAGACCGCCCAAGAGCAAGAGCAGGTGGCATAGTACGAAGGCCTGCGTATCATGTTGAATATTAATGTGTATACTCGCGATCGTGCGTACATATTTTGTCAATAACGACTAAATAGGAGTCCCGCAAACTTAATATCATTAGGTTTGCGAAGATACCGGGCCACCAGGACAGTCAGCTGAGACAATTGTTGAAAACGCATGTAGCCATTTTGGCTCTTGCAGCGTTTCGTACTTGTGGAACCCCATTTGACTGTTTAAAATTTCGGTTACATGTTTAGTTACTAGATCGAGGGAATCTTTATTCCGTACCACGCTTTTCGTTATTCCGTACCTCAAAATCGTACCTTGGCTGCATTTACCCTTTTATGGCTTAATTAGTTGGAGTTTGTGCATGTTGTGCATCCGTTGCAGCACTGGTTGCAGCATCTGTTGGCTTGCATCCGCCAAAACGTCGGTCTGCTGTTGATCTGCATCAGAAGGCAATCATCCGTTCTATTTCCAAGCACATTCAACCAGCGTAGATATATGAGATTGTCGACAAGTTGATTGATTTAAGCGACCACTTGAATAGGAAATCGGACGAGCTCCGATGGAGACTAGAAGGAAAGACAAAAGGAGTGTGGGTGTGACCGACTCCGAGAGCGACGCAACCATCGTTCACTTCGTCTTGACAGGAACGTGTGACGTTAGTTGCTCCATGTGAACGTCGTCGAGACACAAAACTAGAGTAGTGTTTAAGTGGCGTTAGAACGTTTCTTAAATAAACAATCGTTGGCTAGGTTGACAAGTGTAGAATCTCATAATTTATCGGTTGCAATGAGCGAATCTGGATTCCTACGAATACTACAATAACGAATGACAGTCGTCCTGCGCATGCAACACATCATATATAGACGTGAATGGTGTGTTCAGTCTGTTTTGTAGTACATCCGTCAATAGGGGATAGACGATCGAGGGTTTACATGCAGAAACCCCCACCCACGCCTTTAACTCGGATAAAATTAGCTGCTATACCTAGTTAGCTAATTGATATTATTACACAAACTAAAATTAATATATAGTAAAAGGGTAAATGCAGCCAAGGTACGATTTTGAGGTACGGAATAACGAAAAGCGTTGTACGGAATAAAGATTCCCCTAGATCGACTTATGTTTTGTATTAGCAACGTAAGAACAGTCCTCCCCCCGCTAAGTTATCCTCCCTATGGAATAACCTCTGCTAAGTTATCGGAATACGGCGCCACCGACATCGTTCTATGGTGACTACGGAATATGGAATACGGAATATCCTGCCATGCGGAATATAACTTATCCGAGGGAGCAATTTTTTCTTTTATTGTGATGTACAGTATTGAGACATCTCATGAATCAAGTGTGGTTTAGGTGGTTCTAGCAGTACGGAGTTCAGATTGAATGCGACGAAAGAGCTCTGAGCTGCACGATCTTCATCACAGGAGAGGTCCAGAAGCGAAATGGAAAGTGCCAGAGACGCAAGCTTTTCCGCTGTTGAATGCTTCAATGCCTCCTCCGTGACTCCTCCGTCCTCCTCCCCTTCGGTATCCTGAACAAGCTTGATGATCTCGTTGTCGGTCAGCTCTTCGTGCGCAGCAGGCTCTTTGATTGGGTTAAGAAGCGATGCGATCGACATCGGATTGCGCAGAGGGAGCCTCTGCGGAGCCGACTCCAGATCCTTCTCCACTGCCTGTTCCTCTGCATCGAGTGGCGCAGCATCCGGCATTGCCATTTGATTGACGGCAACGTCTTGGTTGCGTGCATCGGCCGCAGGTGTAGCGAAGTTGTCCATGAGTCCATTGTGCTTAAAACAGTTGGCGATCGTAGAGTCTGTGATCTCGCTCCAGGCCAGGAGTGACCAGCGCATGGCCGTGAGCTGATCAACCTTGTAGAGATCGGTAGCTCCAGCCTCGTCACGATCCAAGGCGTTCTGCAAGTGCAGCCTTCGGTAATGCCGCTTGAATGCGGCAATGATGCCGGCGTCCATGGGCTGTACTTTGGATGTTGTTTTGGGTGGCAGAGCTTGGACAGTGACGTTGGTGAGGATGAGATCGGTCGTGATGTGGGAAGGAGCATTGTCCATGAGAAGCAGGAGATTTCGGTTCTGTCGCTAATGTTCAATGTCACTCATATTTTCACATGTTGCCAAAAAAACCAGCAAAATTACCTTAATGCTCTTGTAAATACCGCCAAGCCGTTTCTGGAAGAGCGCGCCATTCTTCCAGGCCTTCTTGTTGAAGCAATAATAGAAGCCGAGTTCTTCATCACTCTTGCGTTGGAAAAACCGAGGCTTCTTTGCATGGCCGATGAAAATCGGAGGAAGCTTGTCCGAACCATCGGCATTTGCCGTGAGTGCCACTGTTATACGCGTCTGGGCAAAAATGTTAGTGTCATAATTTTTTAACAGACAATTCCACATGCTTTTTGAAATTAATTTGGCTTCATGAAGCCTTGCACTTTTTTTTTGGGCGATAGTGATGTCCGTTGTCATGCTGTAAAACAATCCTGAACACAGGTTTGAGTATTCAGCGCATCCCAGACAGACAAAACTATTAGATACAACTTACCAGTCTTATCCATGTTGTAAACATCACACGGCGCAAAATTTGCCACTGCAGCTCGCAGCTCTGGCAAATCTTTTCCCAGACGAGCCAGGTCAGCTGAATCTCTCTCACCATGGATGCGCACTGCACGTAATTTGTGACGTTGTTCAACTTGTCGAGACAGCCGTGGGAAAATTTGATATATCCTTCGGCGATGTCCATGGAGGTTGCAAACCTTGCAGCTTTGGCGCGGATGATATCCCCCGTCAGGCAGACCTCGCGGTACTGACATTGCAGAACCCAGAGTGCCACAGCCTCCTCCAGAGAAGGGTGGTGGACAGTGTGGGGTCGCTTGGCATCGAGCTCAGAGGTGCTCATGGCCTCCACTTCCTTCCTTTTGCTGATGATCTTGCTGATTGCTGCATGTGTGACAGCTTTGGAGAGGCCAACCGCCCCCTTTGTCCAGGATGCAAGGTCGTTCTGGGTCAGTTTGGGGTGATCATCTTTGTGTCTGATGATCTGGAGCTTCTGGTCGTTGGTAAGACGTATCTGAGACATCTGGATGGTGGTGGGGTGGGATGGGTGGTGTGGTGTGGTGTGGTGTGGTTGGGTGAGACGCTTTGGTGGTTTTTGAGAAAGTCTTTGGTTTGGAATATAAATGGAGGAGTGGCGTAAATGTACCTTGGTCCGCTTTTTTATTTTTAATTAATTGTTTTTTTTCGCTACGGAATAACCTCTGATATGTTATAGAGGCCACTCTCCGCCGAGTCTATATTTTAGCTGAGGGAGAACTGTACATAGGTCTTCAGGCGGTAAGGGGGCCCCCCCTGGTGCACTCGTTGTGCGCCCGATCTAAAAGCGATAGATCACGGGTTCGATACCCACCAAAGTTCAGATATCCATACTACCAAACGGGACCCCGGTAGTATGGAGCTACAGACCTCCTGAACAAAATGACCTGGCAAAAGCAATATGACGGACGAAACCAATACCGACGCAACAGCTAATCCGAAAAAGGACCGAAGAAAGAAAACAGCATTTCAGTAGCTTGTAGAAACTTAGTCATAGCCGAGAAGGTATAAGGTTGTGTTAATGAGTTAATAAAAAGCCAACTTCAACTAGGTCTTCAGGCACTAATAAGTAGTGTATAGCACTCAATAGATGGAAGTTTACCATAAGTTCAACATCTGGTACATAATTTATGTTAGACTAGCTAAGCAATTTTAAATAAACATTCCATTGATAGAGTCCCTGGTTTGGTTACTTTCTTCTTTTTACTGCGAAACTGTCTACGGTGTTCTTTGCATGGTCAACGGATTATTGGTTGCTGTAATATTGACTTAATACAATTTCACTATATTGGAGCTATTAATTCACATCTACGACTCAAGGTTTCGACTATTTACGCAAGAATGCACATGTCTTGCATCCGCTGTCCTTAATCCATAGATCGGCCACTATTTCCAAGCTCGGCACATGGGTTGCCTTGATCACGCCTTTCTTAGCAAAATCCGTGAGAAACTTCAACTTGACGTCAACATGCTTAGTGCTTGCAGCTCTAGCTTCACACTCGACATGCTTGATAGCCGCTTTGTTATCCATTTTCGTCTTTAATGGTGCTTTCGAATGCATGCCAATTTCCATAAACAACTCTCGTAAACGCAATTCTTCTCTACCGCCCACAGCGGCCGCAACAGATTCTGCTTCAGCTGTGGACAGTGCAACTTTGGTGGAGCGGCTGATCAAAGTTTTTGACGCTTGATCAGGCGCTACCACGGCTCCCGGACTGCCGACTAACGAAGGGGGTTCTCCTGTTGTCCTTGACTGCTTGTGTTTCTGCTCACCTTGTGTACCCGACGGTTTGGGCGTGGGTCGCTCTCCAGGTGGCGGGGGTGGCACACTGCAATTCCTTGTTGCAAGACTGAGTTGACTTGTGATAAATCGACTGATGCGATCAGGCGTGATCAGGCGAAATCAAGATTGAATAAAGTGCGATCAGGTTTGATCAGCAGTGATCAGGCTTGGGCAGGCGCTAAAAGACGTTGATCAGCTGTGATCAGACTTGATCAGGCTTGATCAGGTGCTCAAAGTCGTTGATCAGTCGTGATCAGACTTGATCAGGCTTGATCAAGTGCTAAAAGTCGTTCAGGCACGAGTTGGCGCGAGTTGCGAGCAGATGAACGCGGGTCGCGAGTTGCAGAGTGTCTATCAGGTGTTGATCGGCGAAGGAGGTACTTGATCAGGCAGCGGAAGTCTTCACTGCCCGATCACGGAGCCTCTGGAGTCTTAAAGGAACACCCAAATATATGTATTCCTAGCCTAGATCTACGAGGGGGGGGGTAAATTTCACTAAATCCACCTAGAGTTCCCGTGGGGCGCTTACAGCAGCCGAACTCTAGGGGCCAAACGTGAACCAAACGGGGAAGAGGTGAGAGCACTGCTCGATCACGTTCCCGAGACCAAAAACCTTTAAAAAGAAGAATCGCTGACACAGCGGACGGAGTTGCGGCGAGTTCTCACACTCTACGCCTACCGGTGGGCCAAAAACGCACAAAGTGCTCCCGCCCGGGACGTAGAGGTATTTATTAACGAGGGAGGTGCAAAGGTGCCGTCCCTTAAACGATCTACTCGATCGTACGCAAAAGGAAAACTTTATTATTACTTAAATCCTAAGAACTACCAATTACCTAATATCCACCAATCAGAAATACCCATTCCAGCGTCCTCCGTCGACCAGTCGACCTGATTTATCCGTCGTTTTTCGATGTTCGTTGAGTACCTGTATGTAATCGTCCCATCTCCCCGTGTCTCGTCTATGTTCTGTCTATGTGCACCACGGTTGTACACGCAACTGTATACACCGTTGTACACACAATCGTACACGATTACGTACCCAATTTGTGTCCGCAGTCAGGCCCCTAATTAGCCCCAAAATTAAGCCCTTAATTAGGCTAAATTTTTTAGCACACTTTACCACACAACCGTGCTTTGTTTCTTTCAATGCCATGAAACGATAAATCAATTTACGAAAAGCACTGCTGCTCTGACACTTGGTCCATTTTGTCAGCAGCGAAGTCTGCATCGGTGTAGGACATGATGCGAACTGGCATAGGCAATTAGTCATCGAGTTTTAACCGAATATTCAGAGATTTTGTCCGTCTCAGATACTTGACAATCGACTGTGTGCCTTTTAATTTCCGAGTCCGTACGCTTCGTTGCACGATGGACGGCATAACAATGTCCGGTCGCGTGCAACGAGATATCCACAATAAACTGCCAACGAAAGACTGAAAACTTTTCATGCTTGGGAATTTGTCCCTTGACTTCACCAATAAATGTTCCTTAAATTCTCTAACATTATCCACTTTGAGAGCAGATGTTCGCGCTGGGTTTACCTAGCTAAGTCCATGGGAGACCAGAGGCTCATCAATAGCAGTCTCCTTGTGCGTCATGAATCAATCCTTTGGGTTTCCTTCAATCTGTAACACCACGAATTTTTCCACTGTCCCAAGTCCTTGAGTTCCAAGACTGCCATTTCAGAGAAAAATCATCAACCACTTCAATCGTGGTTCTAGTTATGAGAAGTTAATCCACGTATGCGCTACCTAGTACAGTGCTAGCTTCGAGACGCTTTACAAACACACAGGTGTCTGTTACACACTCTAAAAAGTTCATCTTCTCGAGGGTGGTTTTGCAAAGCCACTCGTGCCACAGCCTACCAGCCTGCTTCAACCCATACATCTCTTCTTCAATTTTAACGCTATTTCTTCACTTGAAACCGAACAAAAGATTTACAACGTTTCACTCGAAATTTCTATGCGTGCGGTGCTTTCAGATGGATGCCGTATTCATCTTCAGTCCTCGCCTTTAAATATGCACTAGGCACATCGCCATCACGTACCGGCACTCCCCAACCAAATTTTCGACAGTGAGGATTACTTTTACGTTGTTAATTTCCATAACCTTTGAGAACGTAAAAAAAGTAATCCTTCCCATACACCTGCTTGTCACCCCTTGCGAAAGTCTGGCCTTGTAACGCTCTATACTCCCATCCGAACGCAACTTTGTCTTGTACACCCACTTAGTGGGCAATTGTGTTTTTCGGTGCGCGATATTGTGGTAAAGTGTGACATAAAATTGGGCCTAATTGTGGGCCTAATTTTGGGCCTAATTGTGGGCCTAATTAAGGATGTGACTGTGGGCACAACCGGGTGAGTAATTGCGTGTACGATTGTGTGTACTACTGTGTATACAGTGGTATGTGCAACTGTGGTGTACATGGACAGGACATAGACGGGATATCGTGAGATGGGCGATTACGTACAGGTACTGTAGCCGGTGCGTATACGCACGGTGTGGCTAGCGCACAGAGGAAGACTCTTCCTTAAAGCGGTAGCTACCGCTACTTAGCCGATACGCCCTTGTAAAGGGCTTAGTAGGAGAGTTCTCCTACTCGGGGTCAATATTCCCGGGTTAGTTTACGACTTAGCCTTAACGGCTGTATTCCCTTTACGGGATATAAGTAAAGGGAGGGCTCCCTCTTACCTACGACACTCACTGCGCGCGCGACCGGTCGAGGTCGCACGTCCGCAAAATAGAGTGAAATGTAAACTGAATATATTTAATATGTAATTAGCCTAAATTAATTTAAACTAATATAAACTATATGTAATACTAAGTAGAATATTCCTAATTCGTACCTAGCTAAAATGTAGTGTACACACCTATGTACTAACACGTGGATGGCTGACACACCACCACACCAAGGTCCCCTGCCCTGATTGGTTAAAATAACCTAAGGTTCAAAACCTTTCAAACCGGCCAATACTGACCTCAACCGTGGTGTACTCATGTACACCAACACTCAGTGTAACCCGAATGTAACCCCGTTACATCTTCCCCCATTTAGACTATTGATTACGCAATAATCAAAATCTTGTTGGAGAAATCCAACTCCAGTTCCTCTGGCCCTCCATATGTACACCTCCAGTGGTGCTATGGCGTCTACTCTAGAAGAGGTAGACTACTCCGAAAACTCGGAGGTGGATGCCTTTGGGGATACCTCCCCAATGGTGAGCCGCTCCGACAGCGCCGAACGGCGTTGTCGGCAGCCTAATCCATTCCCCACACGTGAGGAAAATGCAATAACCAGTGCGGCACCCCTGCCCATATCGGATGATACGTCCGAATCGCCAGAGGCGATCGTCACTAATGAGCTGGACGCAGCTCAAGACTCCCAACTTGCCGCACAGGCACTAAGGGCTGCGTTACGCGCCCCCAAACGCCCGTCAAGGGCGGCTTATAATTTTGATGGTCCTCGTGACCTTCCAAGGTGGGCCAGGCGTTTGGTAAGGACTAGTTTAGCGTCCTATACCCCTGGCCCCGCGGCTGAACAGCCGTATAAACGCGAGCGCCGTGAGAAACTCCCGCAACAACTGCTTACACAAAAGCAGTTCACTAGCGTCTCGTACCTAGAGCGCTTAAACAGGCAGGCACAGGGTGCCCCTGTTGAGAACCTCCGCGAGGTTCCTTTCGTTCTTTCTCCGGGAGAAAGTGACGATGACGCAGAGAAGAAGTTCCGCGCTTGGGTGGAAGGGGAGAAGCTTTTCCCCAGCTTCGATGAGCTGCATGACAGCTATTCCCGTCGAGACATTTGGTTGGAGAGGGTGTTGCGCCTGACATTTGCCAAAGCCAAAGCGATGGAGCAACTACGTGCTCGTATCGCACGAGCTACGCCAGCGTCCCTGTCTCCACCATGGTTTCCGAAGATAGTGTGATCGCCACATCTGCCTCCGGCGAACTCCCACTTATTGGGAGTGAAGAAGCTTCTCATACCCCTCTGGTCGTTGACCTACAGCGGGATTCTCCCGCTCAAAAGCGTCAACGACGTCGCGGCAATCCTGCCGTAGGGGAGTCTCGGACTCCCACGAACTCTGTGATTATGGATAACTCTTCCACTTCACCAGATACTGGGTTTGACCCCGATGATGGCGTCGCGCCATCAGCCGCTCCACATGAAAGTGAGGAGTACCCTCCGCATCAAGCATTGGAGGAGGAGGTCGCGCAATTGCGACGTGAGATTCGCGAGCGCTGTGATCGACACAGCCATCGCATCCATGATCTCCACGAGAGGATCCGCGATGAGCGGGATGCCACTGATCGCTTCGAGAGCCGGCTTGCCTCTCTCGAGACGACCGTTGCGGAGCTTCGTGGCCGCATTTTAGCCGTTTCGGGCTTACTTCGCCCTGCGGTGCCTTACGGCTATCCGCCTTTCCAACCTCCTCCAGGAGGGGGCCCGCCTCCGGGTCCTTGTATGGCTTAAGCATACCGACATAAAAGGTTGGATGCGTACGCATCACCTTCGGTATATCCAAGGTATACGACAAGCCCTTTCGGGATAGTATCTTGAAAGGCCCCAAAACCTAAGGCGCAGTTTATTCCGCAACACGTTGGAAACTGCATGTGTAGGAAGATTATTAGCGTTTCATAAAACACTTTCTCCTACTTTGTATACCTTTTCGTTACGCCGCCCTGGCGGTCAGTCTGCTCCTTCTGCTTGTCTTGGTTTTCCGCCATGGCATCACAGACGTGTCGTAAGAAACTAAGGCGCATCGATAAGAACTTATCGATGTGATTTCGCACAGATACAGGGCTGACATCAGGAAATCCTCCCCCCTCAAAGCCTGGGCCACACACACGTGGCGTCAACGGAA
The DNA here is from genome assembly GCA_026184515.1 of Peronosclerospora sorghi. Lineage (NCBI taxonomy): Eukaryota > Oomycota > Peronosporomycetes > Peronosporales > Peronosporaceae > Peronosclerospora > Peronosclerospora sorghi. The sequence goes on from CM047591.1 coordinate 1,822,345, forward strand.
CCCTCGGATTCTCTAACCCGTTCACGTAAAACGGGGTAAACCCCGTAGAAGCATGGACCAAATTGTTTATAGCAAATTAGGCCATCGGAACCATTTCACTCCAACACTTTGGAGAATCCGGACATAAACTTCGGAGAATATCTTCAACAACGCGATTAACGCGTTCCGTTGACCGTCAGTCTGCGGATGATCCGCTGTGGACATGAGGAGATTGGTGCCCAGCACCTTAAAAAACGCTCCCCAGAATTGTCCCGTAAAACGGGGATCCCGATCCGACACAACGGAATCGGGTAGACCATGCTTCGAAAGACACGGTCTAGGAACACTTTCGATGTTCCTTGTCCATCTATGGACTCTGGCACCGCCGCCAGGTGAGCCATCTTGCTCAATCGGTCTACAAAGACCAATATGCCGGTGTTCCCGGCCTTATCGTTCGGAAAACCGAAGATAAAATCCATGATAATGTATTTCCAACACTCCGTTGGAACCGATAAGCTCGCCAAAGGCGCAGATGAACTTGCAGAAGGTTTAACCCTCTGACACGTCTCACAGGTGCGTATATACGCACCGACCCAATTATACATGTTGGGCCACCAATACAAAGTGCTTAAAGCGCTGTAGGTCTTATCCCGACCTAAATGACCCCCGGTAGGGGCTTCATGTGCCTCAAAGAGGACTCTATACTTCATTTCCTCATTATGAGGAACTACCACCCGCGGAGTGTCCTCCGCGCTCGTGCTATAAAATAGCAGACCGTCACAGTACCTGTAACGGTATAAACGAGCTTTAGCTCGACTTGACAGGGTTGGCTCAGACGAGCCAAGACCCTTTTCACCTAACGCGCTGATTAGCGCCGTACACTGTGGGTCTTTCTCATACGCCTGGCGTATGAGATCCACCACAGATGTGGTGATGAATGTCGCGTGAGCGAGCTCGTAATCGGGACGACGCGACAACGCGTCTGCAAGCACGTTTTGCTTGCCAGGTTTATACTTAACCTTAAAGTTGTACTCCGCAAAGAAGGAGAGCCAACGGTCCATCCGTTGCGAGAGATGAGGCGACTTTGTCGCTGTCCGTAAGGACGCGTGGTCAGTATAAACCACGAACTGCTTTGAGCCGAGTAGGTGAACCCTAAATTTGACAAGAGCATACTTCATTGCAAGTAACTCCTTGTAATGAACGGGATAATTCCGTTCCTCAGATTTAAGTTGCCTCGACTCAAGCGCAATTACGCGTTCCCTTCCTGCATCGTCTGCTTGTAACAAAGCACATCCGATTGCGAAATCGGAGGCGTCGCAGACGACACTAAATGGTTTCCCAGAGTCTGGGAGAGCAAGAACGGGAGCTTTTAACAAGCTCCCCTTAACCGCTTCAAAAGCGTTTAGGAGTTCATTTCCCCAACACCAATCAACATCCTTCTTAAGAAGGTCGGTCAATGGCTTCGCCATTTCAGCGTAGTTCTCGCTGTACTTGTGGAGATAGTTGGCTAATCCAAGCCACTTCCGTAAATCCCTAAGATTTACAGGCGAAGGCCACTCCACAATGGCTTTCACCTTCGCGGGATCTACCCGCACTTCATCCTTACCGATGAAGCATCCGAGGAAAGGAATTTCCTCAGCACCAAAGGTACATTTGGATGGTTTGCATATAACTTATGCTTTCGAATACATTCGAGCACTGCTCGAAGGTATATCAGATGCGTCTGAACATCAGACGCGTCGTCTTCCGCACGACTATGGACGAATATATCGTCGAAGTACGTCTGAGCGTACTTCCTATGAGGGCGGAAGAGTTGAGTCACCAAGCGATTGAAAGTCCCTGGTGCATTTGAAAGCCCTTGTGGCATATCAAGGCACTACCACAGAATGCCACTAGGCGTGCTAACCGCTTTCAGCGGAATATCGGACGCTCGCATGAGCACCTGATAATACCCGTCCACATGATCTAAGGCACTGTGCACAGTACAGCCCGCTATATTGTTCTGGAGGACATCCTTCCGAGGAATCGGAGTCTGCATGGGCACAGTAGCTGCATTCAGCTTGTTGTCCGCATGTACAATGCGCCACTTTCCGTTCGGTTTACGAATACAAAAGGTGGGAGATGAGTGAGGAGACTTGCTCTCCCGTACCATCCCTTCCTCTTCTTTCCCCTTGAAGAATGCGTCGATGACGTCGCATTGATCCTTGGGGAGAGGCCACTGCCTAGTGACGCAGTATTTGGTTCCAGGAACCAAATCAATTTCATGTCAGACCCCCCTATCCGGTGGTAACCAAATCGGCGGGTTGTCACTAATGACATCTCCAAATTCCTTTAATAAGGAATGGTAAGGGTCCTCAGGATCCACGACGATCTTGAGGCCGCTTCGTGCATTCAATGCCTGTTTGGTTTGCACCAAAACTGACTCGTCAATCTTGGATGAAGAGTTCAACTCCTCTTCCGGACGTAATACGACAACCTTGTCGATTTCATCTGCTTTCAAAGCAGTTTCAAATTCGTTGAAGGACATCTCCTCCAACGACAACACTTCGCCTACCCCAGGCAACCGTTCAAGGCTTACGCCTTCTGTGACAAAACCTGCCAAACTATTCAGCATCCGTTCGGACTGTTGACTACTGGCCTCGAGACTCATCCCGGTACCCAGATGGGGGGAGTCAATTGCCCCATCTATTGGAAGCGCCTCGCGCCTATCCACAGAGGTATTTACCTCTACCACCGGTGACTCGCCGGTCTCACCTACAACGGCGTGGTCGGAATCATTTACGACGTGCAAAAGAGACGGACTACGGGTCTCTTCGCTTGGAAGCGCCTAGCGCTTAACCTCAAGTGTCTCTACCCCTACCACTGGAGTCGCAACTTGTTCGCCGAACACGGCGTAGTCGGAATCAGTTCCGACCTGTAGAAGAGACGAACTTCGGGTCTCTTCTCTAAGCGCCTCGCGCTTAACCTCAGAGGAATCCACATCTACCAGTGGCGACTCACCAGTCTCGCCTATAACGGCGTAGGGATTAACCGCCGAATCCCACTCGTCAAGGAACACTTCCTTGACCTCATTTGGACTGATCATCTCAGACATCCCAATCTCTGGCATCTCACGCCAGTATCGCTTTTGCGATCGAGCAAAGGTGGGTTCATGACTCGCCAATGCTTTACCCGACCGCGGGCGCGTTGAGCCAATGGACTTAGACTTCCAGTCTATCCATGGCTCGTGGCGTTCTAGCCACTTCATGCCCAGAATGAGGTCATACCTCGAGTCCAAATCCAGTACTAGGCAACGTTCTAAGCTGTCGAAGTCTGCAAACTTCAGCTTAAGGTCAATCGAGAGCTTGGGTACAGAAACCTGTACGCCCGTCGCAAGACGGACAGTGACAACGTCACGAGAACGTGCCTCTAGGTCCTCGGCATACAGCCGACTCTTCTCAACAGAATCCCGTCTGACATAATTGTCAGACGCTCCAGAGTCTATCAAGACTCTCCAAGGCTTATCATAGCCTTTCACGTCCGCAAGGACAACCAGCAAACCTGGCTGGTACATCAACTCGGTGCTAGAAAGCACCGTTTCCCTCGGCTCTTTGTGCTGTCGTCCCCTTCCTTGGGGCTTAACATCACTGAGGGATCCTCCATTGGCGCCCCGCACCTACTGGGAGCCGTCGTTTCCCGACGGCTTGTGCGAGGGCTTCTTACCTACCCTCGGACCCTTAAAGCGAATATCTTGCTGGGGGATCCGCGGACATCTGTTACGCAGATGATCCGCACTTCCACACAGGAAGCATCTCAGCGGCCCATGCCGCTGCAACATTGCAAGGAGCTCCGCTTCATAACCCAGTGAAGTAGAGTCAGCGTTACTCTTAGCGGAAGGTTTCTCCTTCGCTTCGACCTGACTCAGGTCCATGGGTTCGGGACCCACCTTAGAGGAACGAAAGTTCCTCTCGGCGTTGAAAGCCATCTTAAACGCCTCCCCCAGTGATTGGGGTTGGCTTCGGAATAGCTCCGAACGTTCAGGCCCTTCTCTCAGGCCTCCCATAAACACGGGAATGGACACATCGGCCGAATACGCTTTCGCGTACATCCCTCCCAACAGGGTCTTGAATTCTTGGATATATGTCTCCAAGTCCTTAGTGCACTGACGGCACCTCAGAAACGCCATCTGATTCTGGAAAACCAGATCAGGCGTTGCATACATGTCCACAAGATTTTCCTTAAGGACTTCCCGGGTCGGGAACACGTCCATGACCGAATCCGAGCATGTAAACGCCCAATTCACGGGCTTTACCCGTAAGATGGGTCAATGAAAGTCCCACTTGCAAGTGATCTGCGATCACATTCACTGTGGCGAAGGCCGTTTCGAACTCTCGAAGCCACACCTAAAGGTTATCAACCTTTTCACCGGTGAATTCCTTTATCTTAAAGGACAACGGGGGACGCACGCCCGTGCACGTGGAATGACTTCCACTACAACTCGCCTCATGGGCGATAAGGGCATTGACCCTTGCCTTTACGGCCTCAAGGCCCTGCTCCACTAGGAGCTGCATGCCTTCGTCACCCAGTAAGTATAAAAGACTGTTAAAGGCTTTCTGCTGGACGAGGGTTAACCTTTTTCCCAATCGTCCTGATTCATCCTTTGCAGAGGATGCCGTAGCCTACCATCACAGGTGTTGGATTGACTACAAGTGCTACCAGATGTAGACGGTGCGTACACGCACGGTGCGGCTAGCGCACAGAGGAAGACTTTCCTAAAGCGGCTATGTGCCGCTACTTAGCCAATAAGCCCTTATAAAAGGGCTTAGTAAGAGAGAACTCTCTTACTCGGGGCCGAGATTCCACTTTGGCTTACCAGTTAGCACAAGCTAACGCCTAAACACAATGCTCCCTTAATGATGGGGTAGATAAGGGAAGAACTTCCCTTACTACTACACTCAGTGCGCGCGCGACCGGTCGAGGTTATACGTCCCGCAGTCTTTTGAGTGAAATGTAAACTGAATGTATATTAATATGTAATTAGCCTAAATTAATTTAAACTAATGTAAACTATATGTAATACTAAGTAGAACTTACTAAATTCGTACCTAGCCAAAATGTAGTGTACACCACCTGTGTACTAACACGTGGCTGGCTGCCACGCCTCCACCAAGGGCTCCTGCCCTGATTGGTTAAAATATCCAATAGGTCCAAACCTTTCGGACCGGTCAATACTGACCCCAACCGTAGTGTACTCACCTACACCACATACTAAATGTAACCAGAATGTAACCCTGTTACACTGCCTGATCAAGTACCCCCTTTGCCGATCGACAACTGATTGACACTCTGCCACTTGCGACCTGCGTTCATCTGTTTGCAACTCGCGCCAACTAGTGCCTGATCGACTAAATCGATCAACCGATCAGGTCGATCACGATCTGATTTTCGACTATTGGCTCTGATAACCCCTGATCAACCCCTGATCAACGACCAGAGGTCCTTAATATCGACTATTTGTGCCTGATGAAGCCTGATCAAGCCTGATCGACAACAGTCGCTTCATCACAAGTCAACTCAATCTTGCAGCAAGGAATTGCAGCGTGCCATTCCCGCCACCTGTAGAGCGACCCACGCCCAAGCCGTCGGGTACACAAGGTGAGCAGGAACACAAGCAGTCAAAGGACAACCGGAGGATCCCCTTCGTTAGTCGGCAGTCCAGGCGCCGTGGTAACGCCTGATCAAGCGTCAAAAACTTTGATCAGCCGCTCCACCATACTATAACTCCTTCAATACAATCCAATCTGCCTTCGTAAGTCTTGCATCCGCTGCTCACCTAGTACCTTAGTCAGTAGATTAGCCACCATTTCCAACTCGGCACATTTGTTTCCTTGAGCACGCCCTCTTTTTAATTAAATGGGGAGGTTCCTAAAATATCTCTATACCAAACATTGAGCTGCTCGGACCGATATTACCGGTAAGTATCTGGTGACCTCGGCTGCCACGACAATTACTGTCGTCACGCTTAAACCATGTAACAAAATTAACGTGATATGAGCCTACAAAATCCACGGTTTCACGATGAGGATGACCATTCTCATCCAAGGGGATGCTTCCTCGACAAATCAAAGCCTCAGATTACCAGGGGAGACCATTAAGCTGACGGCATGACGAACGACTTCTGCATCAGTAAGCGTAGTCACATTGGTGTTACATCTGACAGAGAGTCCATAACGGCACATAAAAGCAAATAGCTATCGACCAAAACAATGTAGCAAAGGAGTCGTGAATCGGGCTTGATGGACATCCGCTTCCTGAATCTACTGCTGCGAGACCTTGTTATGCTGTGATCGCATGAAAACGATCTTCTCAATCAGCATGTCCTCGATCTACCCTGGACGGTAGTGAGCATCGGCGCCAGTAAACGCAGCAAGTTCAATGTAGGAGCTTATCGGATGTCATCACGTTGATTGTATATCGACGGCCGAGATCTTTGAACCATTTTCGCCGGCAAATGGCGAAACTTGCAGGAAGGTACGCCATTTGCGAGGTGGTTGATCCAGTCTAGTGCGTCTTAGTCCATTTCAGAAATTTCCTTCTTCAATCTGATAACCACGGGAGACCAAGTAGACTCACAAATCTGGGGGTACTCCACTGGTCGGCTTCTAGTTCAGGTGGGAAGGTTACTGAGGTGGCTTGTTGAGTTGCCAGCGATCAAGGTGGTGATCGAAACCTGACAGGTGAGTAACCTTCCCACCTTCACCGAGCGGTTAAACTTGGATAAATTATACCGACATTGACCACTAGTCCAATCCACAGTATCTCACGCAAAAATTAAGAAAACGCCTCCACGCCCTTAAACAGTGGTCATACAACTTCGTCTTCCCTCCATAAAATAGTAGACCCGGGCAAGTTAAATGAGTATAAGTCTCTAAGGCTTATTTCGCCTTGGCGACTTCCGCGTAGCCCACTACTAGGACTAAAGTGGCCTCATTAACCGTACAAGAACCGTTCCTTCTCCGAAAAGCTCTTGAACACGCGCTGACGGGGCTTCGTTTTCCCGACGTGGTTGAAAGGATAGGGGCGCTTCCGAGATTGTCAGGCGAGGCCCGTCGGGCTATAATGTTTTTATTCTACGTACAGTTCGTTCATCTAGAGATCCATCGTATTGTATTTGGAAGGGTATTCACTTTGGCGCGGGTAGTTCATAGGAAGAACGCGCTACGCTATGAGTCACGTCCTCATTTCACACACATCGATCACCCCTTGTACTAGTTAGAGCTAAGGCCCTCGTATTCCTTTTGATGGGGTATACTTCCGTCTCTAACGGACGCTGTGGCTCGAGTCGATCGTAAACACTTGGCACAAGGGGTTCGTGACATTCGCGTACACGTTGCACGACGTCTCGGGCTTGACGGCCACGACATAGTCGCCGTCTTCGACCAGGCGCTCGAGTCCCGTGCCAATCTCTGGTTTATAGACGCCCCAGTCCGCGGCCGAGAGCGTGAACGACACGTCCTTGGCTTCACCCGCTTGTAGTTCAATCTTGCTAAAGTGCCTGAGTCGTTTCACCTCGGGCACGGACACGTGCCGGAACGGCTGGATGAGAAAGAGCATGACCGTCTCTTTCCCCGTGCGCGTGCCCACGTTCGTGACCGTCACTGTCGCTTTCAGTGTCTCGTGCGCGGTGACGATCCTTTTCTCTAATCGCAAGCCTGCGTAGGCAAACTGCGTGTAACTGAGCCCTGCGCCAAAGTCCCATTGCATCTCGCACGTGTCATAAGCACAGCGGGTCGTGACCAAATGATTATACGGGATCGCGACGTTCGCAGGGTCCTTGGGGTACGTGATCGGGAGCTTCCCGCTCGGGTTCACGTCCCCATAGAGAATCTCGGCCACGGCCTGTCCACCCTGCTCACAGGGCAGCAGGCCATGGAGAATCGCCACGGCGTGGTCCGGGATCGTCCCGAGCAAGCGCGACCGGCCTTGAAAGAGCACGACAATGACTTTGGTTCCCGTCGCGGCGAGCGCTTGAATCAACGTTTCGTGCCCTTTCGGGAGCGCGAGATCATTGAGATCCCCTGGTTTCTCCGTGTACGTGGCTTCGCCGATCGCTGCGATCGTGTACTCGTGCGTACGCGCGAGCGCGAGTGTCGTAGCGAGCGCTTCCTCGGCGATATGGCCATCCACTTGTAGTGCATTAAAGTAGGTAAACGCGTGCGTGCCCACGACGTGCTCGAGCCCTTTGCGTAGCGAGATGCCATTCGGAAACATTTGATTCCCGGCATGGCCTTGCCATTGGAGCGTCCATCCGCCGCATTGATAGCCCACGTTATCGGCCGAAGAGCCCGTTAGAAACACCGATGCTGTCTTTGCTAACGGGAGGACACTGTCTTGGTTCTCGAGCAAGACAATGGACTCCCGAGCTAGGTTCAGGGCCACGTCCCGGTCCTGTGCATTGCCCACCCTCGCGACCTTGTCCTTGCCTGGCACGGGGTTGCTATACAACCCGAGCGCGAGTTTCATCTTCACGACGCGCTTGGCCGAGTCACGGAGCCGCTTTTCCTGCTCGGGGCTCGCGTGCACGAGCTGGAGCCCATAGTCAATGAACTGGGCATCCAACGGCACCATGCTCATGTCAATGGACGTTTCGCGTAAGGACAGGGCCACGGCTTGGTCGCGAGACGTGGCCACGCGATGAAAGTCGTGGAGATTGTACATTTCATTCCAATCCGTGACCGCGACGCCGTCAAACGCGAGATCCGAGCGCAAGAGCTCGTTCATGATCCGGGCGCTCGCAATCACGGGCTTGCCGTTCAGTGAAATGTAGTTTTCCATCGTTGACAAGGCCCCGGCCTCGATCGCGGCCTGGAACGGCGGTAAGAACGTGTTGAGCAGGTCGAAATCCGAGACAACGACATTGTCCCGGTCATGGCCCGTCGGCGTCTTCGAGTAGCCGAGAAAGTGTTTCATGCACGCTGCCGTGTGATTCGAGCTCTGGAGTCCTCGGATATAGGCCGCGCCCAGGACGGATGCAAGGTACGGATCCTCGCCAAACGTCTCGTACGTCCGGGCCCAGAGCGCGTTCTGCGCAATGTCGAGGATCGGGCCAAAGATCCACGGAATCCCCGCGGCCGCCGTGTCGCGCGCCGTGACGCGGCCCATTTCGTACACGAGCGCGGGGTTGAAACTCGCGCCACAATTGATTTGATGGGGAAAGAGCACGGCGCCGACGACGTAGCTCGCGCCATGGATCGAGTCGATGCCATAGACCATGGGGTGCCCTCCATTCTCTTCCATGGTAATGCGTTGAATCCGCTCGATCAGAGCCCGGAATTCCGTGGCCGTGTAGCCAAACGTCGTGTGATTCAGCGCTGGATCGTCGTCGTGCCAGTACGTATTGAGATAGGACCCGACGCCGAGTTTCGCAAACGCCCGCACGGCGGCTTCATCCAACTCGCCCGTGCGTTTATTCATGACGGTACTCAGATCCAGCTGCGTCATTTGGCCTAACACTTGCGTCAGGGACAGCCCGTCGACGATCGTTTGGGCCTGAGCATCGAACGCTTCAAGGGCACCATGGCTACATGCAAGGAGCGAGCCACACGTTGCAAGGACGCAGCGTTTCCACATGACGTGAAGGAAGAGATTCGCAAGGAACGTTAAGGTGTGTGCGTGTGTCGTGTACTGGCCAAATTGGATTGTGCTCAAAAGGACTCGGTACGAAGACGTCGTGAGAGATCTCTCGGGCCCATTGGCAGGCAACGCTAAGATACGCGAAAGGTAGGACGATCACACGGTGGTCGTACCCGATGCGATGAAGAAAACACACCACAACGAAACGGTTCGTCACGAGCTGGACGTGCGCATAGATAGATATATTAGGACACTACCACTACCAACTGGACGAGCGTCGGAACGTTCCGTTTCGTTTCCACCGATTCGAACGTATCTACTCTAACTGCCAGCCGATCCGGCGTGCTCCTGCCGTCCAAGGAGTCGCGCGGTTCCAACTGCGTGGCATCATGATCGTCGTTTCGCCGTTGCAATGTCGTGTCTCGTTCGATACGTGGCCGTTTCATGAAACGTAGGATACGATGTTGCACTACGCGACGTCTGGAATCATTTTTGGATACGACAGTCGAAGTGGATGCTCTCATGTCGATGGTGAGTTTGATTCTATATGACAGGAAACTCGTGTCGTAGCTCGAGTATGTTGTGTGTGAACTATGTACCCGTGAGTGTCGAGTACCACAATGAACGGTGTAAGCGGTCGGATGGTCAAGTTGACCTATTGCGATTAAAGATTGTTTCATTGGAGCAACTTTTGGACTTCCAATTTGGTGACTTTCACGTCGGGAAATAAGGCACAGATCCGTTTTTTTTCAGAACTTTTCTCTAGAAATTTACATGATTTCAACGGACCAAAAGAGCTAGCACGTTCATTCACTTTCATCCAATTTGGATATTTTACAAAACAACTTTACCTCCAAGTCGCTCCTCACCATTCCTGCAGAGTTTTATACGTCGTGTGTTCTCGTGAAAACAACAAACGTGACAAATCCTGATGATTCTCGTAACATTTTCTCGTGCAATCATAGGTAGTTAGTTGAAAGTGTTGAAATGTTTCCTTGTCAATAGATCTGAAGAAACTTGAGTCGTAGATGTCGAGGCTAAAACTGAAATTACCGTATACCTGTTTTGGATACTCCCCCCAATATGAATCTCGACAATCACATGTGCTGCAAGCCGATCGCACTTCGCAAATCGCGCGTCGCGACTCTTCAAATCTTGGTATCACCAATGCAATCCACTGAATCTTATTAGTTGCAACGTAATAGACTCGATAAAAGTCCGTTGTAACTTAAAGTAATAAATTTCAGTCGTATGCACACGCTTCATCTTGGAATTTCCTTCAAGTCCCTTGAAAATCATGATTGCAGCTTGGTCGTCCAATCAAATGTGCATAGGTAGCTTCGCGTTCACCCCAACTTCTTTAGTAATTCTTTAAAACCGAGTAGTTGCACTACATTTGTAGACGCTGTAGACGCTGCGTAGTATTCAGTTTTTTATAGTCTAAAGCGGGAGTCCATCTTGTTTCTTGCATATCCAGCTCACCAACGACCTTTCAGCGAAAACCAACCCACCAGTGGTTGACTTTTTGTCTTCTTTCACTCCTCCGTAATCAACGTCACTGTGTGGATTGATCTTGAACCCTTCAGTTGCATCTTCGTAGTTCTTCATAGTCAAATTAAGTGACTTGGTCCCTTTCAAGTATCTTGCTACCTTTTTTTGCCAAATTCCAATTGGTCATCGTTGGCGCATGTGTCCGCCTTATAGCCTTGTGCACTGCGAAAGAAATGTCGGGCCTTGTGTATCTTGAAACCCATAATGTGATATTGAAAATCCTTGATTGTATTTTTTCTAATACCTAAGAGTTCATCACTTGGCTGCATTGCCAAATCCTCGAATTCTTGCTCGATTGGCGGCTTCACTGTATTATCATCTTTGAGAACGAAATAATTATTGATACCATCAATCGACACCTCTTGGTCCAGCGTACAGCCAAAGTTGTGATCGAAAACAATGCGCTTCCCGAGAAATTTGGACATTACACATAAATCTTTGATCTTGAATGTCTTTAAGTCCTCCAATATTGATTCACCAGCTCCTCATTTGTCCCAGTCAACAAGAACCTCGTCAACGTAGATGCCAAGAATGATTATTTGACCTTGAATCGCCTCTACGTTCAAGCACATGTCGGTGATACACTGTGAAAATTGTACTTTCAGCTATTTTTCGTGTATGAACCGATTCCACCATCTTCCAGGTTGTTTCAGATCGTAAGTGTTTTCCTTGGATTGAGTACTTGTTCATCTTGATCATGTTGGAAGAGTGTGTACCCATTTTGGAGTTTGCACTCTTCCGTATAGTGGAATCCCATTGGCTGTTGCAGGTAAGCCATACATTTATTGCATATAACGGCAATTACGAGATTAAGTTGCATTAGGACTGAATAGTGACTTAAGTAACTATAAATAATATATCTTACTTTCCGTTTTACATTTAAATACAGAGTGCCCCTCTACGGATACCGCGCGACGCACACCTTTCCGCAACTTCCGTTGATCCTCCCACGCTGAAACTTTGTCATCAGGTGAGTATAGATCGTGTGAAGTGAACGCAACTGTTTTTGTTGTGTTTTAACAGATCATTTCCTTTGTTCTCAGCAACATCTTCGACATTTTGCACTCCCTGCGGAATATGCAAGTAAAAGCCATGTTAGGTTTCGAAAGCCTTGACATGTTTGTTAGAAGCACGAACATTTCATGCAGCGGCTCCCGTCGCCATATTAGACTTTTAGCGATTTTACAGTGAAAAGGTGATGTATTGTACATAACTTTAGGTTAAGTACAAAACTTTGTGTATTTGCATATTATTAGTTAGGTATAAACTTAGGGAACAATCTAATGCGCCCCCCCCAAATGAAAATTTCGAATATTTTTCACAAAAAGTTAGGAAAGCGCTATTTTCCCCCCATTTTGGCTATTTGTCCCCCAAATTCTTTCCATGGATCAGCCAATTAAGAAAAATGCATAATAAAAGGTTCTGCCAGAATCCAATGGCCAGACGCTGAAGAAGTGCCTCAGAATGTACAACCTGTTCCAGGCCGAGGTATGAATATTACACAGTCCTCGGATTTTGCATAACACGTAAACTGCTTGCTTGTTGCAATTAACTGGTAAAGGTCGCTCGCAGTTCACGCCTCGAGTCGGAAGGATCGCAAGTGCTATCGTCTCTCGCGAATATAAGTTTGCGAGTGCCTCTACTACTACCATATTCTAATTTAAATAGTAAGTATCCGGTGCGTATACGCACGGTGCGGCTCGCGCACAGAAGAAGACTTTTCCTTAAAGCGGCGTCTGCCACTATATAGCCGATACACCCTTATAAAGGGCTTAGTAGGAGAGAGCTCTCCTACTCGGGGACAAGATTCCCGGGTTGGTTTACTTCTTAGCCTTAACGGCTGTGTTCCCTTACTAAGGGTGTAGGTAAAGGGAGGGCTCCCTTTACACTACGGCACTCACTACACGCGCGACCGGTCGAGGTCGCGCGTCTGTACGATAGAGTGAAATGTAAACTGAATATATATTTAATATGTAATTAGTCTAAATTAATTTAAACTAATGTAAACTATATGTAATACTAAGTAGAACATAACAAATTCGTACCTAGATAAAATGTAGTGTACACACCTGTGTACTTACACGTGGATGGCTGACGCTCCACCACCCAAGGGAACCTGCCCTGATTGGTTAAAATAACCAATGGTTCAAAACCTTTCAAACCGGTCAATACTGACCTCAACCGTAGTGTACTCATGTACACCGACACTAAATGTAACTCGAATAAACCCCGTTAAATCCTCCCCCATCAAGACTATTGCTTACGCAATGAATCAATTTTTGTTGGAGAAGTCCAACGCCAGTACCTCTGGCTATCCATGAAATCTTTAGTGGTGTTATGGAATAAAACTATTCCGATAACTCGGAAGTGGATGCCCTTGGGGAGATCTCCCCAACGGCTGGTCACGCTGACAGCGCCGAACGGCGCTGTCATGAACCGGCTCGGTTCGTGAGGCCCGACGTGCCGTGCGGTCACGGAAGGGACCTCGCGACCCTCAAAAGAGGGCTAAGAACGCGGTCAAGAGGGGTTTAGCCTCCTATACCACTGGTCCAGAGGCTATACCGCCGCGTGAAATGGCGCGTCGGAACTAACTCCGGGCCCGACTACTAACGCCCAAACATTTTACTGTTAAGTCCTACCGGACGCGTCTCGGGAAGCAGGCACGCGGTGCCCTCGTGGATATCATCCGCGAGATTCCCTTTGTTCTCTTGCGGGACGAAAGCGTCGAAGACGCGGAACAGGTATTCCGCGCTTGGGAGGAAGGGGAGAAACGCCTCCCTAGTTTCGATGCGCTGTATAACAGCTTTTCCGAACACGACGTTCCGGTAGAGAGGGCGCTACGCTTGGTCTATGCCCAGGCAAAAGCGCAGGGAAATTACCTGCCTCTTATTACACGCGCTCCGCTCTCGATGTGGTTCCGGAGAGCAATTCAAGCACAGCATCTGCCTCCGGCGAACTCCCAGCTACTGAGAGTGAAGGGTCTTCTTCCGCCCCTTTGGTCGTTGACTCTCAGTGGGATTCTCCCGCTCGAAAGCGTCAACGACGCCACGGCAATCCTGCCGCAGGGGAGTCTCGTACTCCCACGAGCTCTGGGAATGTGGATACCCTTTCCACTTTACCAGATACTGGGTCTCACCCCGGTGATGGCGTCGTGCCATCAGGCGTTCCACATGGTAATATGGAGTACCCTCCGTATCGAGCACTGGAGGAGGGAGTCGCGCTATTGCGACGTGAGTTCCACGAGCGCTGTGATCGGCACAGCCGTCGCATCCAAGATGCTCAGGAGGGACTCCGCAACGAAGGGAGTGCGAATGAACGCATCGAGGGGCGGCTTGCCTCTCTCGAGTCTCTCGTTGCGGAGCTTCAGGGTCGTATTTCAACCCTGTCGGAGATGTTCCGACCTGTCGTACCTTTCGGATATCCTACTTCCCCTCCTCCTACAAGAGGGGACCCGCCTCCGGGTTCTGGTATGGCTTAAGCATACCCACATAGAAGGTTGGATGCGTACGCATCGCCTTCGGGATATCCAAGGTATAAGACAAGCCCTTTCGGGCTAGTACCTTAAAGGGCCCCACAAACCTGGGGCGCAGTTTATTTCGTAACACGTTGGAACTGCATGTGTAGGAAGATTTTTAGCGTTTAATAAAATACTTTTTTCTACTCTGTACACCCTTTTGTTACGCCGCCCCTTGCAGTCAGCTTGCTCCTTCTGCTTGTCTTGGCTTTCCGCCATGGCATCGCAGACGTGTCGTAAGACACTAAGGCGCGTCGATAAAAACTTATCGATGTGCTTTCGCACAGATACAGGGCTGACATCGGGGAATCCTCCCCCCTCAAGCCCTGGGCTACACACACGTGGCGTCAACGGAACCCTCGGATTCACTAATCCGTTCAAGTAAAACGGGGTAAGCCCCGTAGATGCATGGACCGAATTGTTGATAGAAAATTCGACCATTGGAAGCATCTCAATTCAACTCTTTGGAGAATCAGGACATAAAAAAATCCGGAGAATATCCTCCACAACGCGATTAACTCGTTCCGTCTGACCGTCCGTCTGCGGATGATCCGCAGTGGACATGAGGAGATTGGTGCCTAGCACCTTAAGCAACGCTCCCCAGAATTGTCCCGTAAAACGGGGATCCCGATCCGACACAACGGAATCGGGTAGACCATGCTGTCGAAAGACACGGTCTAGGAACACTTTCGCTGTTCCTTGTCCATATATGGACTCTGGTACCGCCGCCAGGTGAGCCATCTTGCTCAATCGGTCTACAAAGACCAATATGCCGGTGTTCCCGGACTTATCGTTCGGAAAACCGAAGATAAAATTCATGCTAATTGATTTCCAACACTCCGTTAAAACCGAAAAGCTCGCCAAAGGCGCAGATGAACTTTCAGAGGGATTAACCCTCTGACACGTCTCACAGGTGCTTTATACGTAACGACCCATTTATACATGTTAGGCCACCAATACAAAGGGCTTAAAGCGCTGTAGGTCTTATCCCGACCTAAATGACCCCCGGTAGGGGCTTCATGTGCCTCGAAGAGGACTCGATACTTTAGTTCCTCATCATGAGGAACAACCACCCGCGGAGTGTCCTCCGCGCTCGTGCTATAAAATAGCAAACCGTCACAGTACCTGTAACGGTGTAAACAAGATTTAGCTCGACTTGACAGGGTTGGCTCAGACGAGCCAAGACCCTTTTCACCTAACACGCTGATTAGCGCCGTACACTGTGGGTCTTTCTCATACGCCTGGCGTATGAGATCCACCACAGATGTGGTGACGAATGTCGCGTGAGCGAGCTCGTAATCGGGACGACGCGACAACACATCTGCAAGCACGTTTTGCTTGCCAGGTTTATACTTAACTTCAAAGTTGTACTCCGCAAAGAAGGAGAGCCAACGGGCCATCCGTTTCGAGAGATGAGTTGACTTTGTCGCTGTCCGTAAGGACGCGTGGTCAGTATAAACCACGAACGGCTTTGAGCCGAGTAGGTGAACCCTAAATTTGACAAGAGCATACTTCATTGCAAGTAGCTCCTTGTCATGAACGGGATAATTCCGTTTCGCAGCTTTAAGCTGCCTCGACTCAAGCGCAATTACGCGTTCCCTTCATGCTTCGTCTGCTTGTAACAAAGCACATCCGATTGTGAAATCTGAGGCGTCGCAGACGACACTAAATGGTTTCCCAGAATATGGGAGAGCAAGAATGGGAGCTTTCAACAAGCTCCCCTTTACCGCTTCAAAAGCGTTTTGGTGTTCCGTTTCCCAACACCAATCAACATCCTTCTTAAGAAGGTCTGTCAGTGGCTTTGCCATTTCAGCGTAGTTCTCGCTGTACCTGTGGAGATAATTGGCTAATCCAAGCCATTTCCGTAAATCTCTAAGATTTACAGGCGAAGGCCACTCCACAATGGATTTCACCTTCGCGGGATCCGACCACACTCCATCCTTACCGATGAAGCATCCGAGGAAAGGAATTTCCTCAGCACCAAATATACATTTGGATGCGTTCTCATATAGCTTATGCTCTCGCATACGTTCGAGAACAGCTCGAAGGTGTATAAGGAGCGTCTGAACATCAGACGAGTCACCTTCCGCTCGACTATGAACGAATATATCGTCGACGTACGTCTGAGCGTACTTCCTATGAGGGCGGAAGAGTTGAGTCACCAAGCGTTTGAAAGTCGCTGGTGCATTTGAAAGCCCTTGTGGCATAACAAGCCACTCCCACGTCATGCCGCTAGGCGTGCTGACCGCTGTAAGCGGAATATCGGACGCCCGCATGAGCACCTGATAATACCCGTCCACCAGATCTAAGGTACTGTATACAGTACAGCCCGCTATATTGTTCTGGAGGACATCCTTCCAAGGAATCGGAGTCTGCATGGGTACAGTAGCTGCATTCAGCTTGTTGTACGCATGCACAATGCGCCACTTTCCGTTCGGTTTACTCACACAAAAAGTGGGAGATGAGTGGGGAGACTTACTCTCCCGTACCATCCCTGCCTCTTCTTTCCCCTTGAAGAATGCGTCGATGACGTCGCATTGTTCCTTGGGGAGAGGCCACTGCCTAGTGACGCAGTATTTGGTTCCAGGAACCAAATCAATTTCATGTCGGACTCCCCGATCCGGTGGTAACCCCATCGGCGGGTTGTCACTAATGACATCTACGAATTCCTTTAACAAGGAATGGTAAGGGTCCTCAGGATCCGCAAGGATCTTGAGGCCGCTTCGGGCATTCAATGCCTGTTTGGTTTGCACCAAAACTGACTCGTTCATCGTGGATGAGGAGTTCAATTCCTCTTCCGGACGCAACACGACGACTTCGTCAATTTCTCCTGCTCTCAAAGCAGTTGTAAATTCGTTGTAGGACATCTCCTCCAACGACAACAGTTCGCCTACCCCAGGCAACCGTTCCAGGCTTACGCCTTCTGTGACAACACCTGTCACACTATTCAGCATCCGATAGGACTGCTGACTACTGGCCTCGAGACTCATCCCGACACCCAGAAGGGGGGAGTCAATTGCCCCATCTATTGGAAGCTCCACGCGCCTATCCACAGAGGTCTCTACCTCTACCACCGGTGACTCGCCGGTCTCACCTAATACGGCGTGGTCGGAATCAATTTTGATGTGCGAAAGAGACGAACTACGGGTCTCTTCGCTTGGAAGCGCCTCGCTCTTAACCCCAGGGGTCTATACCCTACCACTGGAGTAGAAACTTTCTCGCTCAACACGGCATGGTCGGAAACCCCGACCTGCAGAAGAGACGAACTTCGGGTCTCTTCTCTAAGCGCCTAGCGCTTAACCTCAGAGAAATCCACCTCTACCAATGGCGACTCGCCAGTCTCGCTTATAACGGCGTGGTCGGAATCATTTCCGACGTGCAAAGAGACGAAATACGGGTCTCTTTGCTTGGAAGCGCCTTGCGCTTAACCACAGGGGTCTCTAACCCTACCACTGGAGTCGCCTCAGAGGAATCCACCTCTGCCACTGGCAACTCACCAGTCTCGCCGTTAACGGCGTGGGGATTAACCGCCGAATCCCTCTCGTTAAGGAACTCTTCCTTAACGCCATTGGGAATGATCATCTCAGACATCCCAATCTCTGGCATCTCACGCCAGAATGGCTTTTGCGATCGAGCAAAGGTGGGTTTACGACTCGCCAATGCTTCACCCGACCGCGGGCGCGTTGAGCCAATGGACTTAGACTTCCAGTCTATCCATGGCCCGTGGCGTCCAGCCACTTCATGCCCAGAATGAGGCCATACCTCGAGTCCAACCCCAGGACTAGGCAACTTTCTAAGCTGTCGAAGTCTGCAAACTTCATATTAAGGTCAATCGAGACCTTGGGTACAGAAACCTGTACACCCGTCGCAAGACGGACTGTGACAACGTCACGAGAACGTGCCTCTAGGGCCTCGGCATACAGCCGACTCTTCTCAACAGAAGCTCTTCTGACATAATTGTCAGACGCTCCAGAGTCTATCAAGACTCTCCAAGGATTATCAAAGCCTTTCACGTCCGCAAGGACTACCAGCAATCCTGGCTAGTACACCAACTCGGTGCTAGAAAGCACCGTTTCCCTCGGCTCTTTGTGCTGTCGTCCCCTACCCTGGGGCTTAACAGCACTGATGGGTCCCCCAGTAGGGCGCCCCGCACCTACTGGGAGCCGTCGTTTCCCGACGGCTTGGGCCAGGGATTCTTCCCAACCCTTGGCCCTTTTAAGCGAGTATCTTGCTGGGGGCTCCGCGGACATTTGTTCCGCAGATGATCCGTTCTCCCACACTGGAAGCATCTAAGCGGTCCATGCCGCTGCAACATTGCAAGGATCTCCGCTTCAGAACCCAGTGAAGTAGAGTCAGCGTTACTCTTAGCGGAAGGTTTCTCCTCCGCTTCGACCTGACTTAGGTCCATGGGTTCGGGACCCACCTTAGAGGAACGAAAGTTTCTCTCGGCGTTAAACGCCATCTTAAACGCCTCCCCCAGGGATTGGGGTCGGCTTCGGAATAGCTCCGAACGTGCTGGACCTTCTCTCAGGCCTCCCATAAACACGGGAATGGACACATCGGCCGAATACGCTTTCGCGTACATCCCTCCCAACAGGGTCTTAAATTCTTGGATATATGTCTCCAAGTCCTTAGTGCACTGACGGCACCTCAGAAACGCCATCTGATTCTGGAAAACCAGATCAGGCGTTGCATACATGTCCATAAGCTTTCGCTTAAGGACTTCCCGGGTCGGGAACACGTCCATGACCGAATCCGAGCATGTAAACGCCCAATTCACGGGCTTTACCCGTAAGATGGGTCAATGAAAGTCCCACTTGCAAGTGATCTGAGATCACATTCGCTGAGGCGAAGGCCGTTTCGACCTCTCGCAGCCACACCTAAAGGTTATCAACCTTTTCACCGGTGAATTCCTTTATCTTAAAGGACAACGGGGGACGCACCCCCGTGGACGTGGAATCACTTCCAGTACAACTCGCCTCATGGCGATAAGGGCATTGACCCTTGCCTTTACGGCCTCAAGGCCCTGCTCCACTAGGAGCTGCATGCCTTCGTCACCCAGTAAGTATAAAAGCCTTTTAAAGTCTTCCTTCTGGACGAGGGCCAAACTATCCCAATCGTCCTGATTCATCCCTTGCAGAGGATGCCTTAGTCTACCATCACAGGTGTTGGATTGACTACAAGTGCTACCAGATGTATCCTGTGCGTATACGCACGGTGCGGCTCGCGCACAGAGGAAGACTTTTCCTTAAAGCGGCGTCTGCCACTATATAGCCGATACACCCTTATAAAGAGCTTAGTAGGAGAGAGCTCTCCTACTCGGGGACAAGATTCCCGGGTTGGTTTACTTCTTAGCCTTAACGGCTGTGTTCCCTTACTAAGGGTGTAGGTAAAGGGAGGTCCTCCTTTACACTACGGCACTCACTACACGCGCGACCGGTCGAGGTCGCGCGTCTGTACGATAGAGTGAAATGTAAACTGAATATATATTTAATATGTAATTAGTCTAAATTAATTTAAACTAATGTAAACTATATGTAATACTAAGTAGAACATAACAAATTCGTACCTAGCCAAAATGTAGTGTACACACCTGTGTACTTACACGTGGATGGCTGACGCTCCACCACCCAAGGGAACCTGCCCTGATTGGTTAAAATAACCAATGGTTCAAAACCTTTCAAACCGGTCAATACTGACCTCAACCGTAGTGTACTCATGTACACCGACACTAAATGTAACTCGAATGTAACCCCGTTACAGTAATGATACTGTCGACGTCGGCGGTGATACAAACATAATGGGCGTGTTAAGGTATTCGACCAACACGCGGGCCCTTTTGCTCCAAAAACACTTTTAGCGCTGGAAAAGAGTCGCGAGTTTTTAATTGCCATCATGCGCGATTATCACGAGCTCGTGCGTCATTTTCGGTCGATTAAGAGTGACTGCGTGACGCTAGTGTATGACGCCCTCATTGAAGCTGAAAGTGCTGGTAGTAGTGAAGACGAATGCGCAATGCTTATTTTTCCCTTCAAGTTGCACGAGTGGATGTAAAACGTGCTAGTAATGTACGAGCATGAAAACGTGCGGAAGGTAAAACTGATCTACGACTTGGAGTATAGTGATCCGGAGAGGTTAAGTACCGTGCAAAAACACTGGAGTGCCACATGAGCTATGGTTATCAATGACAACGATTATGGTACTGTATTCTTTTTCTCTATCCTCCAGCTAGAACTTCATTCTTACTGGTGATATCTGTGGTCAGTGCAATCAGGTTTGGAAGTAACACGAATCGAAACAAGAGCTGACCTCCAAACGGGCTCATCTGAATCCATCTAATGGAGAGTAAGAGCAAGAAAAAAAAGAAGAGGGTTAGGAAATAAAAACATTTGCAATCTCGTCACTTCAGCCTCTAACACGGTTTACAATTTCAAACAAACGTAATCCCACTATACGTGCGCGCCTTATACGTCGGGTACTTATCCGAAAAAAAAACAAGCAGCAACTGCTCTTCATCCATCTACGTAACAGCCAGCATCAACGCAGTTATACAGCATCCCATGTATCACAAGATATTCGGAACATGGGGACGCACGGGATACGATCGTGGATAAAGCAGCAGGCTACTAGAGTGTACCCCACTGCACACAACGGATTGGTCAACATGATCTGACCCCCGACGATCTACCAGAAGCATCCGAGGTAACTTGGATGGCGAATGAAACGATACACTCCATGCGTCACGATCTTGTGCTCTTTCCGCTTCAAATACTCAATCCGATGAGAAAAGTTCGTGACCGCGGTACTCATAGCTACTAATCGGAACAGTTGGCCCATGATGACAAGTGATACTCCGACAGGACGAACAAACGCATGCAATTTTCATCCTGGCACAATATACAGCTCTGTCCAGAATTCTACACAGCTTAAGAGCACTGCGAGGTGATATTCACGACTGTGGTTTAATAGAAAAGCTTTAAATGGACAAAGACATACACGTAAACAACATGGACGTTAGCCACATTGCGGCCAGCAGCATTGAAGTCGGCAACATTGCAGACGCAGTCGAATAGAGATGGGTCCAACGACAATTTAGATACATACACTCATAGCTCACTTCTTCTGGCCGGTGATACTCCATCAGGTGAAAGAATCCGAGCGCTATAGCGTACAACCTCCATTGCCCCACGCATTGCCATCCTAATGTGGCCGTTTCACTGAGAGACGGGTCTTCTAGTGCAACAAACTTGGCGAAGAGTAGCATTGAGATATGTACAGTCATGAACACGCCTAAGAAGAAATCTGTGAGTGCTACTTTGCCCAGCCCACGGTCTGAGCGGACTGGAACATAAGCCGTTTTATTCAAAGGGAAAATTTCATGCATGCCCTCGCTTTTTGAGGAAATAACATGCATGCCCCTGATTTTATGAAGACAACATCCATTCCCCTGTCAGATTGTCGGCCAATGAAATTGCTCAATGTATCAAAAAACGGTGGAAACGAAATAGGAGCAAACGTCCAGTGAGGACTCCATTACCCCGAAGCGATGGATCCCAAGCTTCCTTTGACAAGGAGGAGGGTCTAATACACGATAATCTCGTCTTGAACAACTGGTGGCATGATGCGTAACAGCATGGTGACTTTTTTGTTGATTGCCCTGACGATACTAACCTCTGTTCGAATGGAAGAGGACGTGACAATCGATGTGGATGGTGACCTGGTCATCGAAGAAGAAGAGACGTCAGCGGACAGCGCTGAGGCTGTGCCGGAGCAAGAAATCGATCCGCCTCCTGCCATTTGAAGCAATTGAAAAGATCTTTTCTAAAATGCCCGCAAGGTGTCTGAAAGAAGTTCTTGACAGCGCGATGGACTATTCAAATATGTCTGACCGCTGCCGCGAGGAAGTTGCACGTCGCATCCGGCGTTATTTGTCGCGACTGGACAAGGAAAGGAAGGACGAAACAGAAAAAAAGAAAGCAAAAGACAAGATACCAGAAAAAAACTTCGAAGTAGAGGAATCAAGAAGCATGCGCGTGCCCAGCGCAAGGCGGCTGCGGCGAAAAAGATGAATGAAGAGTACCAGAACACACTGCAAACCATTTTGGGTTTCGTTGTGACGCTCGTGGCCATCATCGCCAGTGCCGTGTTCTTTATCACCCGCAATCTCCAAGCCGCTGGCGTGTATTTTCCCGACCATGAGGCTAAATCTTCTTGCTGCGAGTAAGCTCAATTCTAGATCCACACAGCGTGCGTATTTGCTAGCATTGAGGTATGATAAAATTAGCTGTCTATGATTTGGTATTCGTTTTCATTTCTATACGTGAAACACCTCGGCTTTAAGCAATGTCAACAAAGCCACGTTTCACTCCATGCTTTACCCTGTCGTTTTGAGAGATGATGAGTAGTGATATTTCACCTTGCTTAACCTAATAATCCTAGCGCTTAGAATTCCTGGATCACAGTGTTTAGTGTGCTTCTCTGACAGGACAATAATGCCTCCCACCGTAGTAACGATGCTAAAAGTGTAAACAACCAGTTGCCACCACGTTTTTATGCTCGAAATCTCATCGAAAAAAATCACTCCCGAAACCGAGCCGATGAGAATAAGAAATCCTTGGTAGATTGCAACAAGGTAAAGCGCGTCGTGTTCGCGCAGGCCTAGATCCAAAACGTAAATGCCACCTCCTGGAGACGACAAGGCTGCCATGAAGATGACGTACGTCTCAGGGCGATTCCAAATAGATCCACTTTCAGCAACTAGCGCAACCTAAGCCTGACATAAGGAAGTGAACAAGTTTAAAGCAGGGCCGATGAAGGTTACGATTGTGTACCTTAAGGAAGAAAATATTTCAACCAATGAGGCCTAATAGGGCGCCAAATCCAAATCTTCTCCCGCTTTTTCTCTCAAAACTAAAAATTACCCACATGAACTGCGGGTATACCAATGCATCAATTCGTCAATAACCGTATCAATCCAACTCAATCTGGAGCCTTACCGACACAGTAAGAAAAACAGCGAAAACAGCGTATTCAACAAAGATACGACTTTCAAACAATCTAAAGAGCTCGGCACTACGGTGCGTTGGAGTATCATGACTTCCCGAAACGCCAACAAGACCGCATACCACTAAGATGACCGCCGTACCTCTGAAGTCGTACGTAGAATTTTAATAGCGAAGGAAATGATAGGAAATATGAAGGCGGCTTGAAGTCGAGGCTGCAAAACTAAAAGTGAGATTTATTCATGTGAATTAACTGTTGTTTCTCCTAGCCACTTATTTTTACCTATCTGCGATTGGTTGGTTTGCCTATAGTAATTACTAAGTAAAAACGTTGTCGCGACTTCAACTTCAACTTCAATGTAAGGAAATAACCGAAAAATACAAAAGATGGAAGGGGACGTGACTTCGGGGGGGACGAAGTACTGGTGAACCCTAAACACCAGTTACCGTATTCAACTTTACCATTGTGGGAATCGAACCCCAGCCAAGTGATCAGAGATCAAGCCCCCCGGCACTAACCACTTTGGCTGCAGTGCGATTGTAAGTTTGAGTTGCTGCACGCATACTTACCACCTTCCATCAAGTGTTCATCACTCAATTAATCGATCCCCATTAGTAAATGTAGACGCATGCACGGAAGAGATTATCTTCAATAATTTCCCGTGATGGCTACGTGCATCGTGTTAGGATTGGAATCCCAGACCACCAACAAAACGCATATGTTTCACTTTTCCAAGCGCCTTGGTCAGACCGTCCGCTATCATCTCATCCGTAGGTTTGTACTCGAGTTGAATAACACCAGATTTAACTTTTTCGCGCAGAAAATGAAACTTGATGTCATTGTGCTTCGTTCGCGCATGAAACACTGGGTTTTGGCTAATGCGATGCATCCCTGGTTGTCTTGAAAAATGATTGTACCCATGATTGATGCGCAATACAAATTTCTCAGCAGTAAACGCAACCAGATCGCCTCTTGTGTCGCAGAATACAATGCCATGTATTCTGCCTCGGTGCTTGATGTCGCTACTGTTGGATGACGCTTGGACTTCAATAAAACCACGCTGCCGTTCAGAAAAAAAACATAACCCGTGGTCGATAGACGCGAGTCCAAATCGCTTGCCCATGACGCGTCCGCAAAACCCACGAGCTCTCCCGGACTCTTGCCGTCAAAAACGATACTGTAGTTTGCGGTTGTCTTCAAATATTTGAGCACGCGTTTAGCTGCTATCCAGTGCTGTTGACCGTGACGCTCGCAATACTTGGCCACCTCGCCGACTGCGTGCATACTGTCCGGTCGTGTACACGTCGCGACGTACATCAAAGCCCCTATTAGCTCACGATACGGCCACTTCGGCACAAAATTGTCATCATCGTCGATCTTGATCATTTTTTCGCTTTCGTTCATTGGTTTGTATGTGTCCTTGCACTTGTCCACGCCAAACTTCTTTGCCAAGCGCTTTATGTACGCGCGTTGGTTCATGTGAATTGTCTTGTTTGCTCGATTACGGCACAATTCGATGCCTAGGCAGTACTTCAACTCTCCAAGCTCCTTGATGCTGAATTAGCACTTGAGTGCGCGCTTGATCTTGTCAATATTTTCTTGCGTCCGCGAAAAAATCATCAAGTCATCGACGTGAATTACAAAAGGACTAAACTCTTCTTCGGAACGTCGTACGTAGACGCATAAGCCTGCCGCAGTCCGCGTGAACCCTTGCTCTTCAAGGTGCGTATTAAGCCGATTGTTCCATTCGTGCAGCCTGCTTTGTGCCGTATAGCGCCTTGCGTAGTAAACACTTCTTGTCGGGAAATCTTGCGTTTTCAAAGCCATCGGGCTGATTCATATAGATTTCCTCTTTGACGTCGCCGTACAAAAATGCCGTATCAACGTCGACGTTTTCAATTTGAAGATCTTGTTCTACCGCGAGTGCGAGCACTACGTTAATCGATTCCTTGCGTGCCACTGGCGCGAAGGTCTCAAAATAATTGATTCCTGGACGCTGAGTGAAACCCTTGGTGACAAGGCGAGCCTTGAATTTCACAATGGCTCCGTTTGTGTCACGCTTGATGCGAAAGGCCCACTTGCATCCGATTGCTTTCTTGTTTTTGGGTAAATCTTGAAGCGTCCAAGTCTTGTGCTTTGCCAACGATTTCATCTCACATTCCATAGCGCGCATCCACTCGTCCTTGTGCTTACTCTGCAATACTTGCGAGTAGCTCGATGCACTTTCGCCATCGTCCTCAGCGTTGAAGCAGTAAAGTGCGTCGAGCTCGGCCTCAAAGTCTTCAAGGTTGAACTGAACTCGCCTTAAGTTGGGATACTCTTGCTCGTACCGTGTCACAGCTTGCGTTTTGCGCACCGGTCGCACATTCGATTCTTGTTCACCGTCGCGTCCTGGAGTGCTTGATCGCTGCGTCGGAACGGCGCCTGTTGGCCGTTCCGTTGGTTCTCTCTGCTGATTAATCGGCGTAGACCTTGGACTCATTGGTTGTGTTTTAAATTCTTCTTCTTCGTCCACTCCTTCATCGCCATCGCCGTAACTGTCACAAATAATGTCGGTCACTCCCGGTGCACCTTTGTCTTGAACTTTCATCGTTTCTTGTTCAGCGAATGTCACGCTTCTTGAGATGATGATCTCTCCCGTAGTCGCATTCAGTAGCCGATATGCCTTGTGTTGCTTCGAGTATCCAAGCAGTTTGCATCGTAGCCTGGCATCGTCAAGCTTTCCTCGCGTAGCCTTGGCTATATGTGCATAACATTGGTTGCCAAATACACGCATGTGTTGAATTCGCGGATTGCGCTTGAACACGAGCTGGAACGGGCTTCCACTTGGGTTGGACGCATTGGGTAACACGTTGTGAATGTCTACTGCTGTCATCATTGCCTCACACCAGTAGACCTCATCTTGGCTTCACTCAGCATGCAGCGTGTCATCTCGACCAGCGTGCGATTCATTCGTTCCGCCATGCCGTTTTGCTCCGTGTTGTATGGCACCGTGAACTACTGCTTAATCAACTTGCTTCGGCAGAAATTCTCCATCTTGGCGTTTCGGTACTCCCCACCGTTGTCGCTGCGCAAGAACTTCACATCAATGCCACAGTCGAGCTTGATATTATGGGTGTACTTCATAAAAGCTTCAGGTACGTCACTTTTCTTGCGCAGAGGATACGTCATGGTAAAACGGCTTTTCATCCTGATGAACGTCACGATGTAGCGGTATCCACACTTAGAAGCTGGAGTTATCGGTCCTAGCACTTCCGAACACACAGTTGTATCTTTTCGACGACTCTCTCTCTCGATCAATTCCGTCTTTCCTTCCTTGAATGTTTTCCGTACTTGCTTTGACGTAGCGCAAACATCGCATACGCTATCCTTGTCCACACACTCGCCACTGATACGGCCATCCTTAATCAACTTGTTTATCGTCGAAAACGACACATGCCCAAGACGACGATGCCACAGCTCAGCATCGCTTTCAGCTATGTGGCACTAAGCACTCGTCTCGACGTTCAGCATCATCAACATGCCGCGTCGTGATCCTGTTGCAACGACTTGTTTTTCTATTCTCACAACGCATTCATCACAGGAGATCTCAACCTTCGTTCCGCGTGATGTCGCCGCTGTTAATGAGAATAGATTCTTGGTTAAATCTTGAGCATGCAGCGTGTTCTCGAGCCGCGCATTTGTCCACTTTGTGCCGTTCCATATTCGAATAGCAACTGTTACTTGTCCTAGCACTTTCAGCTGCGCGCTGTTCTTGGCACTTGAAATGTTGCGCTTCGTTGTTGCTCTGGTATACTCGACGAACGCTTCACGGTCCCTGCACATGTGAGCCGTGGCGCCGCTGTCCATAACCCAGCACCCATTCGAGCTTCCTTCTACTGCGTTGAATGCAACGTTTGAGTGGTATTCATGCCGCTCATGATTGCCTTCTGTCTTGGCCCAGCAGTCGCGTGCATAGTGTACGCGCTTCCCACAGTTGTAGCACTGGACTCTCGCTCCTTTCTTCCGCTGAACACTGGTTTTCTTTCCAAAATCACGCTTCTCCTTGCGTCTACCCACGTTCATCGCCGTTTCTTCTCCAATGCGCGTCGACTCGTTCTTGCGCACTTCTTCGGCAATTAGATTGCTGACGAGATCACGAAAGCTAAATGCCGTAACACTCATGCGGAACGCCTGCACCAAACTTTCGTACGACGCGGGCAGACTGCGTAACATTGTTGCGCAAATATCTTCCTTGCTCGGCGCGAATTTGGCTCTTTTCATATCCATGACGAGACGTTCCAAATCCGTCACGCGAGCGCTTATGCTCGTCGCAGTGTATTTGAAGGACGCGAACTTCTCCTTGAGCCACAGACGGTTTGCAATATCTTGGGTGCGGTGAAACGACACCAGTGACTCCCACGCTTCACGTGCGCTGTTAGCATCGATCACGTTCATCAGTTGCGAGACGCTCAGATTTAGCACAATAGCCGAGTGGGCTTGCTGCTCCTTGGTACTCGTAACACTGGATCCATCAGCCACAGCCTTCCATAGTCCCTTGGACATCAGATACATCTTCATCTTGAACGCCCATAACGAGTAGTTGGTCCCGTCGAATGTTTCGATCTTGGGGGCGTTGTCCGAACTTGGGCTCATAACCTCTTAATAGCGAAGGAAATGATAGGAAAGATGAAGGCGGCTTGAAGTCGAGGCTGCAAAACTAAAAGTGAGATTTATTCATGTGAATTAACTGTTGTTGCTCCTAGCCACTTATTTTTACCTATCTGCGATTGGTTGGTTTGCCTATAGTAATTACTAAGCAAAAACGTTGTCGCGACTTCAACTTCAACTTCAATGTAAGGACATAACCGAAAAATACAAAAGATGGAAGGGGACGTGACTTCGGGGGGGGGACGAAGTACTGGTGAACCCTAAACACCAGTTACCGTATTCAACTTTACCATTGTGGGAATCGAACCCCAGCCAAGTGATCAGAGATCAAGCCCCCCCGGCACTAACCACTTTGGCTGCAGTGCGATTGTAAGTTTGAGTTGCTGCACGCATACTTACCACCTTCCATCAAGTGTTCATCACTCAATTAATCGATCCCCATTAGTAAATGTAGACGCATGCACGGAAGACATTATCTTCAATATAGACAACTTTTCATTGAGCAAATATGGCGAGAGCAGAATATTCCACACCACACAAAACCCTGCCATTGGCGCCAAGATAGACTGATGAGGGTTTAGCACAAGAATGGTGTGTTAACATTCCAAACGGACGCGGAAGTCGCAACAGTTCAAGAAAATTCTCCTCACCTGAGCTGCGTAAGCGTAGCTCATGGCGTTAAACATAGGGTTTAACATAACCACGCACACGGTGGCTGCCGCTTTGACCGATAGCGTTTGCGAGGACGTGTGCGACAACTTAAGTAGAACTTTGCCAAGAGTACCGAAGAGCGTTGCCGTGAGCGACAGCGCCACGCCAATAACCCACAGATGCGAATTCATGCCGTTTTGATCTAGATAAATATTAAAGACATCATGTAGTCCTGAGACACTACGAATACAGTAAGTACAAGAGGGGTACCTTTGACCCTTTGGCGTTTTACGAAGTGCACAAGAGAAACTCCCAGAACCGTACTTCTTGCCCTGTTTTCATTGGCCGACAAGCTGACAGGGGAATGGATGTTATTTTCATAAAATCAGGGGCATGCATGTTATTTCCGCAAAAATCGAGGGCATGCATGAAATTTTCCGTTATTCAAATTAGTGCCAATTTTCGGAGTAAAATTTGATTGGCTGATCCATGGAAATCATTTGGGGGGGGGCAAATAGCCAAAATGGGGGGGGGGCAAATAGCGCTTTCCTAACTTTTTTGTGAACAAATATTCGAAATTCTCATTTGAGGGGGGCGCATTAGATTTTTCCTAAACTTAACACTAATAAATCACTTCTGAATCTGATTTTTGACTTTCACGTAATTTGAGTGGAGAATAAGTGCGCTACAGTGCGTAGCTTGATTTGTGACGTTTACGATTGGAGACCTGGTACACTACAAGCACAGTTGGATTTGCCTTTTCGTTTCTCGTTTCACGTGGTTGTTGATTTGGGTTGCTTTCTCACGTTAAGTTGCGTAAGGAATGTGGATAATAAATTTACGTTTGTGACTTTATTGTTTGCTGTTACGTTACTTCCTCTCGCTATCTGATTGTAGTGGAATTTCACACGCCAGTACGTGGCTAATTTGGAACACGTGTGATATAGTACATACGTTTGGATGAGCGATTGCGATGAACAGGTTATGAGCCCAAATAAGGGCAGTGATTCGTCGAATCAGACAGTCAAAGCAGAGGATATGATGCGCTTGTTCGCACATATGATAAATCGCTTCGATAAATTGGAATCGTCATTTACCAAGGAGGCGCCGGCAAAAACTGCCACGCCAAAATCTAAGGGAGACACCAAGATGATCTTGGCCTCCCTGGGCGGAAGCGATGAAGAAAAGGAGGGCTGCAACACCGGCATCACTGGGAAAATGAGCTTCAGGGACATCAGTGAAGATGGAAAGGATGTGTTCACTAGGGGCGGGGGTCCTAACCCCGGTAAAGCCTACGTGCAACAACCGAACGTCTATGTGCAGCAGAAACCTGCAAACGAGTACCAGCAGGCATACGTCGCCCCTGGAAACGTTGGCGTGCAAGCATATACGATGCCAAGGTCGCCCACAGCCAAGGAGAAAAAAATTCAGATTCGAGCTTTCGATGGAACTGAAGCATACAAGGGGCTGGGGGCTGGTTTTGGGGCCTGGTGAATGAAATTCCTCAGGAACGTAATCATTGCTGAAGAGTGCTGAGGGTTCAATGGTCATAAGACATAAAGACTGAACTGCTGGGCCATTATTTGGCCGGCCCAGCAGAAGCGTATTATGATCGACTTGCATAGAGCTGGTGGAGAGAAAAGCCAACGCTCTGGCATATTATGGACAAGATGCACGCAGCGTTCAATGTGTGTATAACGCACGCAGAGGGCATGAAACTTTTAGGTGCGCGCAAGGCACCTGGAAGGGCCTGGACCGATCACTTCCTCTACCTTACCGCAGTGGCCGAAGCAGTCGGTACAAATTGCGATGCGATGGTTTTGGACAGTGTGATTTACCATGCTGTGCCCGAGATGGCACATGTCCTCGTCTCCCGATACAACCATCAGTGGATGGACCATCTGAGGCAAGCTGAGGAAATATGCCAGTTTGCTGAGGCTGTTGAGTATAACAGTCGGCGGCAAAAGAGTCATGGATCTGGGTCTATAAATCTTGTGGTGGAAAAGCCTAAGAAGACCGTAAAAAATCGTGGCTGTTACGCATGTGGCGAGCAGGGGTATTTCAAAAGGGAATGCCCGAAGAAGAAGAAGTCGCCAAGATCTTGTTATGCGTTAATGATCGCTGGAAACGATGAGCCATGCGATAGAGACACATGGGTCCTGGATAGCGGTGCAAGTATGCACTTGACACCGGACCTGACATGCTTGTCTGACGTGAAGACTGTGGCGCGTCAATGTCACCAAGTAGATGGTAAACGTTTTTTGATCACTAAGAAGGGCACAATGTTTATTCGGTTCGTGTGTGACAACACGGAAACTCGTGTGAAAACCAAGGATGTTTTTCACGTGGAAGGAGCAGCCCAGAAATTTTTCTCGTATGGTACTTTTGAGAAGGTTGGTTTCGTTATCGATTATGTTAATGGAAAAAGGACGCTCGTCAGACATGACTCACGCGTCCCGATTACGAACATTCACGCAGAAAATAACGTGTTCACCGTGGAAGGTGAAGTGTATCGTCTGAATAAGACGTATAAGGAGATGATTATGTCGGTTCAGTATCCGACTGAAGAAAATTACACGGCGGACCAGGACATCCAGAGTGGAGCGTTGATGCATTTCCACTCGCGGATGGGCCACCTGAATTACGATACAATTCTTAGGTTGGCAAAGGACCCGCAATACGGGATCCGGATTACAGATGACACGCGCAGGAACTGCGTTACCTGCGCGCATGAAAGCAGACAAAGAATATCCAGTCGAAGAAGGATAGCGGCGAGAACACGCCCATCGATCGGATCGGTGGTGTGATTGTTTTGACCTTAAGGGTCCAATCACACCAAAGGATCGATTGGGCAATCGCTACCTGATAAATTTTATCGATTTCGAGAGCAATTACGTTAGAATTTTTTGGACAATACCAAGGACGTTGCGGCCAAGAAATTCGAGCATTTTTTGGCTTTTTTGAGAGAACTTTTGGATGCAAAATTCACGTTCTAAGAACCGACGGAGGGGAGGAGTTCAAGAACGTGGATTACTTTTGTCGTAGTACCGGCATCGCAAGACAGATAAGCGAGGCCGGGAATCAAGCGAGCAATTGCGAGGCCGAGCGCATGAATCTGACCGTGATAAACATTGCCCGGTGCATGTTGTTCGGAAGCGGACTGAATCTATCTTTTTGGGGGGATGCGGCGGAGTATGCAGCCTACGTGCTTAACAGCACCCCTACAAGCGCGAATCCCAAGGGGATGTCGCCGCTGAAAGTGCTTACGGGCACGAAGACAAATCTAGGCGGGATCGTTACTTTCGGGTCGCCGTGCACCGGATACAAAAATCCGAGAAAGAAGACGCTCGCGCATCGCGCGCAAGTCGGAGTGATAATCGGTAGGAGCGAGGAAACCAAGGGGTTCAAGGTTTATTTGAAGGCTGAACGAAAAGTGACAATCACCCAAGACGTAAAGAACGTGGATACCCTTACGGACGTGCAGAATCGGCAGATAAGAATTGGGAAAGCTGAAGATTGCATAGCGTAATCTCCACCAAGAGACCAAGAGTCAGAAGGAGCTGAAGGAATTCCAAGTGTCGAAGAAGTCGAGAAAAATGTGGTTCAAGAAAAAAAGGCAAACAAAAAACAAACGAAAAGAAAGCCGCGCTGGACGAGGGATCGTCACGTCACGCTCCAGTACGCCGAGCACATGTCTCAGGTGTAAAGAAAGACCGAGGACAATGACGAAGATGAAGAGAAGGAAGCGACGGTGAACATGATTATGGAGGGCGACCCAAGGAATTATCGCGATGCGATGGGTCGCCAGGACGCAAATAAGTGGATTGAGCAATGGAGCAAGAAATCAAGGCGTTGGAAGACAATGAAGTCTGGGAGATAATCAAGAAACCAACGGACGCAAAACAATTGCACTTAAAGTGGGGTTTCAAGGTGAAGACCGACGCGAACGGGAAAGTTGAGCGCTAAAAGAAGAGGTTAGCGGCCTGAGAAAACGAACGGCGTTTCGGGGTCGACTATGAACTAACCTTCGCCGCGGTCATGGAGATGACCACCGTCCGATTTATTTTAATGCTTGCTCGGAAATGGAAAGTACGGGCAATGCATGGGTATATCCCCAACGCTTATGTGAAAGCGTTGGAGGACGAACATGATATATATCTGTTCACTCCCAGTGGATGAAAATCGAGCGAGAAATGCCGGGCAAATTGCAAGTTGGAAATACGCGCGATGTCGTTTTGAAATTGAAGAAGACACTTTATGGATTGAAGCAGTCAGAAAGGCAATGCAACCGCCTCCTGCATTTGAAGCTTCTGAGTCAAGGTCACGAGCAAAGTTTTACAGACGGATATTTGTATTTCAAGAAGATTTGCGGTGAAACGGTCGTGGTGGGAGTATATGTCGACGACCCGTTGGTTACGGCAACAAAGGAAGTGCACGTGATGAATTTTTTCGAGGAGCTCAAGGACTTGGAGATTAAAAATTTGGGCGAAGTTTCGAAATTTCTGGGTATGCGCGTGGAGTACGAAGAAAGCAGTGGTTACTTTCTGGATCAGGAAGTCATGATCAGAGACCTGCTGAAGGTCTATAACATGGAGGACGCAAACGCAGTGAAGGTGCCAATCGGCGACGAGCTTGAAGATGAAAATCTCAAGGAACATGAACTGTTAAAGGATCGCGGAAACGATGGAGCACCAACGATCAAGAATTTCCAGTCGTTGACGGGAGTTTGCTTGGATCGCGCGCTTCTGAAGGCCTGATATTGCATATGCAGTACACAAGGCTACTCGCAGAGCTTATGTGCCCTACAACTTTGATTGGGTTACGGCCAAGAGAATTTTACGTTTTATCAAGGGCACGTCTAAAATGAAGTTGCGTTTGGAGGTGGACGCTGAGGCAAAATCTCACGAAAAGGACCAAGTTGAAATTTTTGGATATTGTGATGCAGATTTCGGGGATCAAAAGAATATCGAAAGTCCACAAGCGGTGGCGTGATTTTTGTGGAAGGATGCATTGTGCACTGGGTGTGCAAGCGACAGTCTTGCGTCTCGCTTTCCACTATGGAGGCGGAAATTTATGCAGCGTCGGTGACACTATGTGAGCTGATTGGGTTCAAGGAGATCTCAAACGAAGTTGGCTTGGAAGTGAAACTGCCGATGACGCTGTTTTGCGACAACCAAGCTGTGATAAAGATGCTGGAAGGTGATGGAAAAACTTCGAAGACAAAACACATGGACATTCGGGTGAAGGTTTTGGTTTCAAAAGCTAAGGATGGTGTGATTAAAGCAAGTTATCGACCTACGGATGCAAATTTAGCCGATGTTTTTACCAAGCCTTTAAATCCTGAGAAGCTGAAACGTGCGCAGGATAGTCTTGAATTAGCGGCGGTTGCGATGGACTAGCTGGTTTTCACGGAAAAGTCGAGAAGGAGTGTTAGAAGCACGCGCATTCGTGCAGCGTCTCGCGTCGCCATATTGGACTTTTCGCGACTTTACAGTGAAAAGGTGATGTATTGTACATAACTTTAGGTTAAGTATAAAACTTTGTGTATTTGCATATTATTAGTTAGGTATAAACTTTACACTAATAAATCACTTCTGAATTTGATTTTTGACTTTTACGTAATTTGAGTGGAGAACAAGTGCGCTACAGTGCGTAGCTTTATTTGTGACGTTTACGATTGTAGACATGGTACACTGCAAGCGCAGTTGGATTTGTCTTTACGTTTTCGTTTCTCGTTTCACGTGGTTGTTGATTTGGGTCGCTGCCTCACGTTAAGTTGCGTATGGAATGTGGATAATAAATTTACGTTTGTGACTTTATTGTTTGCTGTTACGTTACTTCCTCTCGCTATCTGATTGTAGTGGAATTTCACACGCCAGTACGTGGATAATTTGGAACACCTGTGATATAGTACATACAATGGATGAGCGATTACGACGAGCAATATTCACTCCGAATATCTCCGTGCCGTGCAGGCAGATCCTACTTGGCTGCCAAAGATAGGATCCGCTTTACCATTCCTATGTCGATACAGCTGCTAAAGTCAGCGTATATTAACTCCAAAGCGCTTCTCGTTGCCACACGCCACTTGTATCGTTTGATTTGTCCATTTTCATCCAATTTGTGTGTTAAAGACCAACTTGTATTAAAAGGACGGCAATATTACGGCTTCTTGTAGACAGCCCACATTTGATTGCATTCTAGAGCATATATCTCTTCCTTCATTGCAAAAATCCTTTTGGTTTTGTTTGAACTCATCATTTTCTAACCATTTTTTCGGGTCCATTTCAATAACAAAACTTTACGGACCCAATTTCTTAAGCACCAACGTTTTTGCCTTCAATTTTTTCGAACTTTCTTGAACAACTTGTTTCTTCTTGCTTTTTGTGAAGAGCATTTTACGTTGTCACTTCGATTTGTGGTGGAGTCCAGTTCAAAATCGAACCCGGAAGTGTACGGAACTGATCCACCATCGTTCCCAGCCGACCAACTAGCGGAGGGGGTACTCCGCGGACCTTCGACTGGGTGCCAATCGTGTGATCGATCGGCATTGCAGGACGCCGAGTACAATTCGTCTCGTGTCCCACCTTGTGTACCCATTGGTATGGGTGGCTACACACTCGGTGGACCGTTGCTTGGTGGAGACTTTAGTGAAGATCGATATGGATGTACCACTTCTGGGGTACTGATCCAAAATTCCAACAAAAGGTAATTCAAAATGGCTGATTGGCAAACGAAGCGGAAATCTTCACTCCGAATGCAATTAAATCTGGCACTCGACCGCCCGTGGCAGTGAGTAATCCGGCCAATAGTAAATCCTAGCACTTGATTGCAACAGCAATGAGTAATCCAGCCAATAATAAATCCTGGCACTTGACCGCAGATCGTGATGAGTAACTCAGCCAATTCCTGGGACTTGATCGCAGCAGATCGCGATGAGTAACCCACCCAAAAATAACACGTCTCCTTTGAACGAGGCTGAACTTTAGGGGTGAGTCAATGTAACGAGTACTCCATGCCGTGGGGATTCCTGTGGAGCTCTGTCCTGGCCGGGCTTAATAAGCGTGAGGGGACCCTGTAAACCCTATGCTCCCAATGACTGAGATCGGAGCCACTGGCGACTTACGCAACCCGATGTAATACGAACACTATATTTAGTATCCAATTCAAATCCAATATGTAAACTATATGTAAACCGTGTGCCTTACCTCAAATCTGCGTACAAAACACTACAAGCACACGATTGGCCCAAAATACTCCGTCCTTTCATCCAACCCGATCGATCTGCCTTGAAACGGGTTCACTGGTACAAACTGGTCAATAATTTTCACTTGCACTTCACCACAGCCACTACTGAGTCTGGTCGCATCCGCACAACGGTAGTTGCCCGATCTCACAAACAGTCTTCGATTCCATGCAATCTTCCGAATCCAATGTACCAAGTAATCCAGTTGACATCCGATCGGCACATATCTCACTAACATTTTTCTTCGTAGGCGATCGGTGGCCGAACTCTACGCATCTTAAAACTTCTGACCGATCCGACCATTCGGACGGCTCGGGCGACACTCAGATCGTCGAAGAATTAGATGAGTCTCGAGTCGAGTTCGATCCGTCCCAACAAACCATTGATGCGGTCCGAAAGGAGTTGGAGGTAGCGCGCGAAAAGTAGATCGTGACCGACGCCGCGTTCCAGAAAATGTGCCGAGACTCAAAACGACTTTCCAAGCAGATCGATGATATACAAGCTGATCGTTCAGACTTGATGGCCCAGAATAAACGTTTCAAGGCCTTGGGTCCGCAACAAAACAGATCAGGTATGCCAATTCACTGATGACTCCACGTTAGATCGATCCTCACTTCCTTCTGTATGTATATCCACTGGTGATCGATGTCTTCCCGACTGTGCAGACACTTGTCGATACTGTTCGGAAGTTTTATGGCCACTTCGACCTGCTCCAGACGATGTTGTAAGGGTTGATCGGCGCTCTTCACGACGCGAGTCGTCTTGAGGTCAACCGATAGCATCTTCAGGAGCAGCTTAAAGTGGTTGTTCGACAGTTCTCGGAGCCTCAGGGCGATTGGTTCGTCATATACACCTTACGACGCGAGATTGATAGGCAGTTCCCTGAGATAAAGCTCACGATCGATGATCACTCCGACAGAATTAATGCCACCCAAGATAGGCTCGGAATTTCGACCCGAGAGTCGAATAGACTCTGGTAATCGTCCAAGGGTGCCGTGATGAGTTGGCTACGTGAATATCCAATTCGATGGTCGCCGATCGCATTCCTTGCGTAGTAGCATCGAGTTCCCTCGCGGACCCAAAGGCGCATTCAGCTGGTGCGATTTCCCAACAAAATTCGGGCGTTAATTCTCGCCGTTCATTCGCTGAAATTCCGCCCCCCAAAATTCGCGCACACAACAAGAAGCGCACGGGTGCGTCGAAAGGCGCGAGGGCGCGGGACCTAGCAGCTGATCCGGATTACGAGGAGAAGCCAACGGCACACCGGAAAAGCTCCAAGACACCGGCAAAGCTTCTGCATGCGACAACGGACCCACCCAAGACAGTACAAACCACAAAAAATTGAGCACCCCCGGCACCAACTGTCGGCAAGTCCAAGTCGGCATTAGCTTCGTCTGCCTCGAACTACAAGGGTGGATCAACGAATTCAATTGAGCTAGCTTCTGCTCTAGCACGTTCTCGATCCACCCAACGTCGCCGATCTGCTTACATAGTCGAAACGTCAACACCAGGAGCAGATCAAGTGGTGCACCAGAAGGGTGACAGCTTCCAGGAACCATCGAAGTCGGCTGTTGAGGTATCCAAGCTAACTGTTCTGCCCGGTACTTCCGGTCTATATCGTCACACATCGTTAGGGGCATTGCAGATTGACGTGCCTCAGCCACCTTCGGGTCTGGATACCAACGAACCATGGTGTCCTGGGCAGATCGATCTGTTGCGTTGATCTGTTCCGATCAAGCAACAGCTGGCCCACACCCTGTCACGTCCAGACTACTGGATCTTCCCGACGGCGGTCAGGCAACCAGGTGCAACTGAGTGGTAACCTGATCTTGTCACCGGATCGCAGGTCACCCGTCTGTATGACTCCAAGCCATGGGAGATTTTATTGAGCCGCAACCTGAGAGTCACGTTCACGCTGACTCCGTGGGTCGCCTTATTCGTGGGTCGCCTTGAGAAGTATTACAAAGTACACTGCCAAGCGATCTGGGAATCCACCCACTACCTGGTACTTCCCGTTGGGCAGGTGAAGGTAGACAAGGATCTAGCGATGCTCCAGAAGCATCGGAAACAATGTTGGAGTCGGGCCGGCGAAGCTTGGTTGTCGATCTTCCAATTCGTGTTGGAGGGCATGCGGGCAAAGGAGTGTGACATTGATGTCTTCCTATACCCCGTTGTCCTTTATATGGCTAGGCATTGCGTGAAAAAAAAGCCGGGGATCTGATTGAAGACGGAGCTTGGTACCCCGGCTACCACTGCGACACCATGATTGACGAATTGTTGGACGCCCTGACCCCTATTGACAAGTAGCAGCCTTGGCGCAATTAATTTCGTGAGAGGATTGCAGATCACCCAGCCATGACTTTCAGTCGGATCTGGGGTGATCGCAAACGCTAACCAAGCGCCGATCGCGCAATCGTTCATGCATTTATCATGAATAAAATTTCCTTTTTGATTACTCGATCGTCTCATTATTCTTGACCTTTAATCCCGTTAATCAAGGTCCACCCTTGCCACACCAACTTATATCCACATCGAAAGAGTCGTCATCACTGCCACCGAAAAATTTC
Source organism: Peronosclerospora sorghi (assembly GCA_026184515.1). Taxonomy (NCBI): domain Eukaryota; phylum Oomycota; class Peronosporomycetes; order Peronosporales; family Peronosporaceae; genus Peronosclerospora; species Peronosclerospora sorghi. The sequence goes on from CM047591.1 coordinate 1,861,118, forward strand.
ATCCACATCCTTAAGCCACTTTTTCATCACCGAAATATAATTCATTCGTCACAGTTCTCCACTCACCCGTAGTCGTAATCATAATAAACATCACAAATTCACACCGGCCGGTATTGCCGATCGGTGGCCGATTGATATTGCCGATCGGTGGCCGATTGATATTGCCGATCGGTAGCCGATCGATATTGCCGATCGACACTATTGTAAAGCTTTCTTTCAGACTTCGTAAGTCCGCCTCTCCCCATAACAATTCTTATTCAGTCGATTTCGTTCGGACTTCTTAGTCAGATCGCCATAATCAAGATCGGATTCACCGATCCCAATTGTTTCCTTGCGATCCTCCAAGTGAATAGGGTGTTCTCGGTGAGTTTGACCACAACACGTCTTTATGATCATTCTGTCATCCAAATGGGCGGTCCAATCGGCATCATCACTGTCGACATCATCAGCGCCCTTCCCGATCAGCCAGTATTTCTTCTCCCATCTTAACTCCTTGGGCTGATCGGTTCGATCGGGGGTATTGGCGACTTGCGGATCATCGATAGTCGCCTCGAGAGGATCGGTTAGCACTTTAGGTGGGGTAGCCACATTCCAGATCGGTTTTGCAGATCCATCAACACACTTCTCCCCGCCCCCGTGCATACACACCAGGTCATCTGGTGAGGCGACCTCGCTCGGTCCGTTCCTGTCAAACGGGCGATGCTGATCCTCGTCGACGGGATTCCCTACTGTGGCACCGACTTGAGTGGATGTGTCACCATACTCATCTCCAGCGATACTGCGATCGTCCCCATCCGCCGTCAGTTCCACTGTCACTCGATCTTGAGATACAACTGCCTTAACGACTCTTGGCACATCTGCATTCGAGTCCACTGTATCGGGTGACTGCGCAGATAACCTTCGGCATATTTTGGTCGCCACGTGATCTGGCCTTTCCGTCCGCGGTAGGGGGTCTTCTTCGGCTGACTTGTCGTCGCCGATCGGATCGATGGTGGCCTTACGCGCAAAGCTTTGCCACTGCATAGAACGTCTTGATTCGATCTAAATAAATCCCATTCTCCGTTGAACCTTTCCTTCAGCCAGCCACATACCGACGATCGTACCGTTGCCTAACATCAGCAGTTTATTACCGATGTTATTAACTCGTACACGATCGCTTCGATCTCCACCGTCCGCAAACGTCGGTACCCACTGATCGTCCCTGGTCACCCACAACTTCTTTTGTCCGATAGTCCTTTCCCACCGAGATATCCGCCTATCTACCCACAGGAATGGTGATATCTTGGTCCTACCTCACCAGATCAGTGCGTTACCCGTGTAAGGGGCGTCGGCCAGCCAGTTGGATCTGGACTTCGTCTGGAATAGTAAGTACTTGCGACAGATCGAGGCGTATTCCTGCCGGCACCATAAAATCCATGCCAAGGAGCGCGTCTTGGCCGGCCAGCTTACCGACCCAAGCGCTAAAGAACTAGACCAATTAACCAAATAGAGTGATCTTAATTCGCGTCCTCCTTTCGGTCATGTAGGAATTTTCACCAATTCCGACGCATTCTTGCCTCTTTGCAGTCAATCTGACATCCATTCTTACGATCAAAGGCGGAGTCGATAATTGAGACTTGTGCACCAGAGTCAAACAGCATCGTGGCCTTCTCGTTGTTAATCTTCCCATAGGCTTTCGTCTGCTTGAACCATTTGTCGGGAGTGTGGTATTTCCAGTAGCCGCGCGATACGCCAGGCAGCAGGTCCAACTGCATGACGACCTTCGATCGGGAATAATCATCAGTCGAAAGACTGTAGACCGAATGATTCCCTTCGCCTGTCCTTTTTTCCGTTGTATCGCTGTCTTTTTTAAATGAATGCATACATGCTAAACGCAGATCGCTCGGCTCGATCCAGATTCCAACCTGGCGAGCGATCTAGTTTAATATCTTCCCGACATCGTGCGGCAACATTCCCGCCTGTTTGTCGGGAACATACCACTTGCGCATCTGATTGAAGAAGTGCTCCATCTTGCATTGTCCATCGTCATGGATCTCTCCACATGACTTAAATCCAAATAGGCAGTGATCGGTGGTGTGGCCGCGTCGTTCACACTTCTTGCACGTAATTCTTCGCCAGCAGCCCCGATCGTCGTGCCTGGTTGACCCGCAGTGAGTGCACTTCTTATACGGTGAATCCGGGTCCGATCCCATTGCCTTTTCCTGCCTTCCATTTGGCACGGCGTGACGCTGATCGATCTCTGGGTAAAGAGTGGTCGACGAAAATGTGACGGTACTGCCCCTCGTCTGTCCCCAGACTGGACCAGCCAGTGCTCTGCCCTTCTGACCCGGTGCTCACATCATCCACGATCACTCTGATCGCTCTGGCCGGTCTGGTCGCAGGTATCTTCACATGACCATCCTGCACCTTCGATCGGGATCAGTTCGATCTACCGTAACCTTCGTCCTCATACTGCGGGAGTGGCGTAGCATACGTAAAGTCTGTTCAACTTCTTCCACGTCCCCGAGGCGCAATAAGGTCAGCTGATCCGCCAACTCCTGATCGTCCAGCGTACTGATAAAATGACCCACATGTTCTTGGGCAGCGCCGATCGGCAGATCGTTCTCCTTGATTGGGATCCCCGCACGCATCGAAGCCACATTTAGCCGGTGAAGGTACTAGATCGGCGTTTCATCGCCCCTTTTCCTCATATGGTGATACCTTCGAGCAGTAGAAAAGCCGGAGTGGCAGTACTGTCTTTCAAACTCCATACATAACAGGCTCCAATCAGACCGGACATCCAGACTTAACTGCTGGATCCAGTTCGCAGCAGGTCCCTTCATCAGATCTCGGAAGATCAGACACCGTTCTTTGTTTGGCGTCTGATCACGGAGGAAGGCGGACTTCGTTCGGCTGAACCATGATCGAGCTTGCTCCTCATCAGCATCTTTACCCGTAAAGTCCTTCAAGTCAGTGCTTGAGGCCATGCGGGTCCTTAGGATCGCCGTCCAAATGAAGTCAAACGCTGTCGTTGATGCTAAGTTCGCCTTAAGTGTCCCGCCTCTGCCCGAACCAATGTAGTCATCGTCAATTTAGCTGATCGACTCCATGTCGAAGTCGCTGCTATTTGCCGATCGGCTAGGGAGGGCTGGGCGTGACCTGCGTTTTGTCTTGAAAACCGGTCTAACACCTTCGGGCGGCTTGTCTGTTAATGTTTTTGACTCAATTTCGACGTCCGCACAAGTTGCCTCGTTTTCCTGGACAGATCGGCTTGGTTGCACGAGGGCGCAGAGGTGATATGCCTCGATCTGCAGCGTAACGCTTCATCATAGCCTCGAACATGGCTTGTATGCTTGCTTCCATCGAGGTCGAGGTGACTGGATCGGTCTTGGGGGATGCCGATACCTTTGGGCGCCCCTGGGGCTCTGATCGGCATGCCGCCCCTCGTTGCCTCACGTCCCTTTTTTGTTCCGTGTGACTGGTACCGTGACTGGTACAGCGATCCATGGCCATCCGCTCCACGCCAACCTCCAACTCGGACGAGCACTTGAACGAACGTGGTGACCCATATAGCGAGATATTATAAGAGAATGACTTCTCGACAAGTGATTGCACGAGGTTTGGGGATTCCAATGCAATTGTGGGAGTTAGGCGGCGTACCGTCCCCACCAATGGCGTCTGCTGGTCATGTGGCATTGCCATAGCTTGTTTCATCTTCCACTTATCAATTCGAACAGCTTGCCAACACCATTCGCATTCTTGACCTCTATCCCAACCTCGGCTAGCATCGCCAAAAGATTCTTCACTAGTTGCAGCGGCCGATCGACGTCGATCGGTTCGGTAGACGGCCCGTGTAGACGATCCGGAATTAGGGGCTTGACAATTCGGATGATTTCGTTTTCGCGAACGAATTTCTTCAGCTCGTACATGTAGTACATCTTGGTCACCTCCTTGTCATCCACAGTCCCATCATCGATAGGCGACTTTTCCTCCAAGTCGTCGTCGTCCGAAAGCATTGCGAGCCTCTACTTGGTCTTATTATTTGGTAATTCGGGTGGATCGGGGTGATCCGCCCCCATAGTGTTCTTCACATGCAAACGTTTGTGTCGATATGCATGGGATCAGGAACAGGGGCCTGATCCCTACTGGGACTATAGCAAGTTTTTCTATAGTCCCGCTCGGCTCGGATAGGAGTCTTATGGGGAAGAATAAACTTGTTTATCTCGATTTGGTCCACCTGGCCAGATCAATCATCGCCATCCTTTCCAACAATTAGTACGCAAGGCGATATGCATTCTTTGCGTCCTCTCCAGAGAGTATTCATATCAAAACTTGTAAAATCCAAACTTTTCTGAATATTGCGGTGATATCCACGTTCACCAAATGATCCGGGCACGCGCATCATTGTGGTGGAGTCCAGTTCAAAATCGAACACCGAAGTGTCCGGAACTGAACCACCATCGTGCCCAGCCGACAGACTAACGGAGGGGGTACTCCGCGGACCTTCGCCTGGGTGCCAATCGGGTGATCGATCGGCATTGCAGGACGCCGAGTCCAATTCGTCTCGTGTCCCACCTTGTGTACCCATTGGTATGGGTGGCTACACACTCGGTGGACCGTTGCATGGTGGAGACTTTAGTGAAGATCGATATGGATGTACCACTTCTGGGGTACTGATCCAAAATTCCAACGAAAGGTAATTCAAAATGGCTGATCGGCAAACGAAGCGGAAATCTTCACTCCGAATGCAATTAAATCTGGCACTTGACCGCCCGTGGCAGTGATTAATCCAGCCAATAGTAAATCCTGGCACTTGATTGCAACAGCAATGAGTAATCCAGCGAATAATAAATCGTTGCCCTTGACCGCAGATCGCGATGAGTAACAGCCAATTCCTGGGACTTTATCGCAGAAGATCGCGATGGGTAACCCACCCAAAAATAACACGTCTCCTTTGAACGTGGCTGAACTTGAGGGGTGAGTGAATGTAACGAGTACTCCCTGCCGTGGGGCTTCCGGTGGAGCTCTGTCCTGGCCGGGCTTAATAAGTGTGAGGGGACTCTGTTAACCATCTGCTCCCAATGACTGATATCGGAGCCACTGGCGATTTACGCAACCCGATGTAATACGAACACTATATTTAGTATCCAATTCAAATCCAATATGTAAACTATATATAAACCATGTGCCTTACATCAAATCTTCGTACAAAACACTCCAAGCACACGATTGACCCAAAATACTCCATCCCTGCCTTGAAAACCGGTACAGTGGTACAAACCGGTCAATAATTTTCACTTGCACTTCACCACAGATTCTTCTGGATTTTTTTCTTGGGACCTTGAAATTCCGCAACTTTTTTTCCTCTTGACACTTGATCTTCCAGCATACTTTGATGAACCTTGTTATACCGGTCTTTGTCTATAGTCTCGATGTTTTGACGTACTGTGTGACTACCACCTTGCGATCGTTCCTCAAATACGCTTGAACTCTTCACTTTTACCAATTATAATCACCACTTGAGCTCTATAAGCTTGAGACTTTTTCCAGGGTTACGATAAATCGTGCATGTCGATCCAAATGCAACATTTTACCCAAATCCAGCTTCTTCTTTGTTAAGAAATCCAGCGGCGATAGTCGATTTGTGTTTGGTGGTGGAGAGTCTGGACAAATTTGAGGCTTGGACAGTCATTCCCACAGCTCCCGGACTACCGACTAACGAAGGGGGTCCTCCGGTTGTTCTGTGACAGTCCTATGTCTTGTTCACCTTGTGTACCCGACGGTTTGGGCGTGGGTTGCTCTCCAGGTGACTGGGACGTAGATCGATGCAATTCCGATGCAGATCGAGTTAATTCGTAGCAGATCGACGGTTGTTGATCAGGTGCCAAATCGTAGATTCGAGATCCCGAAAAAAACAGGTGCTAGAAGGTCGCAGATCGATGATCGATGATCGTAGATAGCAGATCGACCCCGTTGATCTAGTGTGAACTAGCTAGATCGAAGATCGATCTCGTTGATCTTGTGCGGATTGACGAGATTATAGATGATCGATGGTCGCATATCGATGATAGATGGTCGCATATAGCAGATCGATCTAGTTGATCTTGTGCGGAATCGACGAGATTGCGGATGATCGCAGATAGATGATCGATGGTCGCCGATCGCCGATCGACTTTGTTCACATTGCACGAATTGGCGAGATTGCGGGTTGATGATCGCAGATCGCAGGTCGCAGATCGACGGTGTCGATCTAGTGGTAATCAGCGAAGGGTTTCTTGATCACGTGGTGGAAGTCTTCACCACTTGATCGCCGATCCCCTTAAGCCTATATCGCTAAAGAAATACCCAATATTTTATGTATTCCTAGCCTAAACTTGAGAGGAAGGTGGTCGATCTGCACTTTATATGTGCAGATCGACGGATCTCACAAAAATCCGCCTAGATTTCCCAAGGGGCGCTTAGAGCAGTCAAATTTCTAGAGGACAGATGCAAAACAATGGGGGAAGAGGTGAGAGCACTCGGCTCGATCACGTTCCCAGTAGCCTTTCCAAACGAAGCCGCTGACACAGCGGGTGGAGTTGACGGTGAGTTCTGAGACCTTACGTCTGCCGGTGGGCCAAAAACGTGCACTACGTGCTCCCGCCCGGGACGTGTAAGGGTTCGTATATAGTGAAACGGAGGTGCGAGGTGATCATGCCGTCCTAATCGGTGATCTTGCTGATCGGACGCAAAAAGAGAACTTTATTATTGCTTATATCATAAATCAACCAATCACCTCTACCCATCCTGATATGCATCATCGACCATTCAACCTGATATATCAGTCGTCCGTCGCTTACCGTTAGGTACCTGTACCATGCGTCGCGTCTGCTCCGGATGTACCGTCTATGTTCACCACAGTTGGCCCCAAAATCCTCGATACTTTTCTCCACATTCGCGTTACTTGGACTTTGATTCAAAATATATGTCATGCAAGCCCAAAACAAAGATTCAATCCACTTTCAAACAATATGCACCGTGCCATGTTCATGACAGTACGATGCACGCATTCAGCCTTGACGTTACTTGATTGATTGATCGCCTCGCTTATTTGCCGCTCATCTTCAGTCTTGGTACATAATACATCCAATTCTTGTATTCGTACCCAACAATCGGTACGTAAAATGCGTACCTTGTAGTTGAAGTGACGCTCGAATAAAACCGAAACTGTTCAAATTTTTTGGCGGAAAAATCTTTTCCTTTCGCCTAAAAGACTCAAACGTAGTTGGATTTACAACAATGTCCGGTCAAATACTTGTAGCACAAACAATTCGACGTAATTGGCCCTCTTAAGTCAAAGAAATTACGCCGCCAATTCGATCAATTGGCGCATTCAGTCCACTATCCTTGACTGATCGTATTTTTTTTGTATGTTTGTCCTGGGCACACGTCAAACAATTCATTCGTTTGGGATCCGCCAATAGTATTCCACCGCTTGGGTCCTTCGCCCATCTTTCACAGCATCGTAAGTAAATTTCAGAGTCTTTCATCGAAATGCATTGGAAAACCTTTTTGGACATCTAACTCTCGACTTGAATCCGTGACATTTTGCTCCATGACACTGTATATGGTTTCAATTCTTGACTTTTCTTCTAGCTCGACGCCCGCCATCACCCTTAGGATCTTGTTTGTTTTCTCGATGTTCAAAATTGGCTTCTTTGTAGCCGTATGAATCTTCATTCGCTTGCCTTTAACACATCCTTTTTCTTCCAACCTGCCGTAGAAAAGATATTTTCGATAAATTGTCGACGTAATAGACATTTTCAATGCGAATAAGCTTGGTCTCGCCGCTTGCAATGAATTGGATCTTGACCCAACCTTCTCTTGAAAGTTTGAGCATTTTTCCCCGTCTGACTGAACCATGTGCCATTCACATCTTTATCGTCACGCAAGTATTGCGTATCATTCACAAGGTGGCATGCTGGCACCGGTGTCGAAAATTCACTTGCTTCCATCAATTTTTACCAGGTTCTTCTGCTTGTTAGCGCGAAGTCAACCTTTTTGTCCGCTCTTTTGGAACAATTTGAACGTATATTTCCCAACTTATCAACATCCATAGCATTTGACGACGTTTGCTTTGCTCTTGACCATGTTAACCGCATCAGCACCCATGGACCTCGTAGTTCGTGTTTTGTTTATAACTTCTTGTGCAAATTGGCACAGTTCTTCGACATGCCTCAAATGCTCCACCCTTTTGTGGTCGAATTTTGCCATCAATATATTTTTCTAATCTGGTGAGGCCTGGTGCACCACATTGTCCAATCCAAGTGTTCACTACCGCCAACAGCCTCTGAAATAGCTAACCGTTTGAGGTATTGCTTATTCCAGAACGGTTTCGGGTGTTTGTGGCTCGTGAACAATTTCATCGCTTGAGCCGAGGTGATAGTCGTACGAAATGCATTGAGCTTATAGTGACCCAGAAGATCGACTTTGATGTCCACCGTCCAGAACTATTCACATGCAGATTCGTCAATAGAATTTGCCATAAAAAGCTTGTTTCCCACCCCTTAAAACCTACCCCCGATCCCCGGTAGACCAAGGTACCGTCGAACACCCTAATGGACAGATTACAGTCCTTAATCGAGGGCGTTCTGAAAGGAGGTTGTTGATTTCGCATTGGAGATTTCGTTCCAAAATTTCTATTGTAAAATCGAGCTTGCACGTTTGGTGTTCTTTTCGGCATTTTTTCCAGCGACGTCATTCATATCCGGATGTCAAGTCTCATTAAATTGATGAAGCCAAAGTTGTTTCAATCAGGAAACCCTCGCGAACGCTCGAGTTTGTCGAGATTGTCATAGAATTTTTGGAACATTTCGAGAATTTTGGCTCCTTCGGCTCCGATACCTGCTGGATTCTCTTTATCGAGGTTCTCATCGATCGAAACATCATGGCCCCTTGGGCACATAACCTGTTGAAACGTTTCCTTTTCCATTTTACATAGATCTGAAGAAAGTTAAGACGTAGATGTCGATTTTTAACCTTGAATAAACCTCGCAGGTAGACTCGCGCAAATGACTGATTTGTTTTCCTTGATGATTCGCTTGTGACCATTGCCGCGAGATAGTTCCTATCACGAGCTCGCATGGATCGTCTATAAAGAATACATAGTATTCCCACTGCGCGTCATAGTAAGGGATATCACTTCTTGCATCTCCCAGCTCAGCGCCTCAAATAACTGAACTTTAGTTTGATGATTGGAAAACACTCATTCGCAATTTCCTGCGCTTGTAGCCTGGATATTTTCTCGTAAAAAACCACAACATCGTCTTTTGCGATAAAGTCAAATATATGTTTTTACCTGGTCATCGCGCAAGTTCTTTGTGAACTTCCTTCAGTAGAGCGGGAAGAATAATTATCTCCTGGGACTGGTTTATGAAGGTTATCGACTGGGTAGATACGCTCTGCTTGCTACATGATATTGACGTTTCGACGAACTCTCTTTTATCAACGGATGCTCTTCCTGATCTGTTAATCTTTTTCGCGGTGGTCAGTGCCTACCGCTGGATTTACTCCTTCATAAAGGTAGTCACTCGCTACAGTGAGTACGTCTTCTTCTTGATGACCGTCGCTGGTCATGAGTACCCCAAACAAGTCATTATTTATCCCCCGTGTGGGCCAATCTTTCTTTACGTAGTTGATACCATGCTGCGTGACATATGACATATTTGTTTTGCTAGTAGTTGTAGCTTCCACTGAAATTGTCATATCTCTTTTAGTGACACCTTTATCTCTTATGAGTCTGTCTGAAGCTGCGAGTGTATTCTCTAATACCATTGAATCAATGGCAGCCTGGGGCACTACCACAAATGATTTACAAGGTATTTCCGTCTATCGTTTGTTGATAATTGGACATCCACGGGATGCCGGAGATCACGTCGAATTTGCCATCAAGTTATTCTCATCTCAAATGACAGTTCATTCAACACGAAGTGTGTACGCTTGCACCTGTTGTCAGCTGGAAGGACAACATAGTTCTGGAGTTTCTACTATCACCAAAAAACAATGACACTAAACTTTGAGCTCTCACAAAGTTGTTTAATGCTCCGGTATCAAACCATGTTTGCATGGAAACATCGGCTTCAGGGTGACAAGCGGTTTAGAATCGCTTTTGACACCGTCAGAGAGTATAATCCTTACATTCCCGATGTAGGTATGTAAGTCAATCCTTCTAGTAGGGCGCCCCGCCACTACTGGTTGTTCTCGTTTGGTGCTGTTGATGACGCTTGCCATCGATGTTTACGGCCCGCTTACAGCGTGTTAGTGCCATGGAAAAAAGTGCCCTATTTTTGTGAATCAATTGCGGCGAATGTTCTTCTTACTGTTCGGTTGTCATGACAGTCAAAAGATAAGTCCATTGGTTCCGGACTTCCGCCCTCGCTGTGACACGTCCGCGATAGAGCAAAGGTTTTTTTCTCTTGCACGCTCCGGTTTTTATTGGAGTTTAGAGGGCATGAACAATCTCGGGTTGTTAATGAGGTTGCTGCACGTTGAAGTCGAAAGGTACACACTCTCTTCGACTGATTTCAGTATAATCGGTGCAGAACCGTTACTAAAGTCTTCCTGGATAATTGCATCCTACAAATGCTTTGGCTCTTGATGATAGATATCATCGCTTGATTCAGTGAAAGCTATAAATGAGTTCTTTGAAGCTTGCCGTAGAGCAGGCCATGTTGAGAGTCAATATTACCCTACACCGCCCCCCCCCTTCTGTGGAAAGAAGCCCACAAGAAGCGGGCGGATCATTCATGCTTATAATAAGCTGAAGGCGGTGACGGTGCAGGCTCAAAACGCCGACACCTAGGAAAGATGTCATCATTGATAGCATGAACGGCAGCACCGTCTTTGATGCTCTCGTTTAAGGGACGGATTGTACCAAATCCTAATCCGTGAGAAACATATCGCTCTCATGGCAGTAAATACTGGTTTTGGAGTGTTACTAATGACACAGAGATAAAGCCCTGTAACATTCAACAGGTTAATTGCGTTTGCTGCGATCTTACGCGCATGCCTTCGAACAGTGGAGTAACTTTTTGTCACCAACTGAGTTTGCGATCGATATTCGGTGCATGCTTGAACATAGTACACACTCTTCTACGTGAGTCCCGTGCGGTGTCCAACTTTACTTGGCGGCAAATTGGGGTAGGGACCAGCTTAAATTTCTTGCCAGTCAAAGCGAACGAAACGCAAGTTGAACGCGACTACTGCTAACATAGCAGTTCAGTACACGTTATAAATATAAACCCATGAACTGATCTGATGCTGTACAGATGTCGGACCTTGACCAGGCAGTTTGTGGTGGATTGAAATGGCCACGTTATCGGATGACAAGTGTTCCAAATTCGTAAGTCACATTGCTCAAACCAACTTCGGTCATCCCTCTGAAATCTTATCCCCTGCTAGTTAGTAGATTCCAGTTCTTTATAAGTTTCGGTTTCCACCGCTGTCGTTCCTATGTGGAAATCTTATACACTGATTTTTCCGCTAGTTTATACCCTCCGATACGTTATAGGTTCCACCTTCCACCGATGCTATAAAGTTTCTAAGGGACGTCGCAACTGTCGAAGTTAGGTTTTATCTGACTAAAAATCAACTCGCTCGACGTTGCGTTGTAATTCTTTTTTTCATTGCGATTCTCGTACATCTGTTGGAAGAATCGAATACTGACGGGCATGTTGTTGTTGTCCCCTCGTGGCTCCTCGGTGACATCCCATTACCTATTAGGCACTGTATTTCACGAGTTGGCTGGTATAATGAAGAGTTTTGCAATCAGCTTCGACAGGTAATGAGGTATCAAAAGTACGATGATAGATAGTAACGCACACCAGCTCGGAATCTGGATGTATTTAATTCGAATGCTACGTCCTCGTCACAAGGTCTCGTCCAATCGCAAGATGCATTGGTAGAACTTAGCGGCAGGCATTTCGGAAAAATGCAAAAACTTTCAGCGGCAATCGTAGCAGCGCTCCATGTACTTGGGCCAGCTTCGGCCAAGCCAAGTAATTTTCTTGATCACGTGCGGCACTTTTTTGGATCGGACGACAGCCACGCTGTGAACGGGGACGCTGTGGACGATGCCAAGTGTGTGTACGATTGGAAATCGTTTCAGTGCAAGCCGGAGCACTCGTGCTCGATGCACTATGAATTTGGTGACACGACGCCGTCGCTCGCGTGTCGAGTGAACAAAGCGAGTTCCACGAAAAATGTGCCGCAGCAGGTTCACTTGGCCTTTGCAGGCAAAGAGGCCGGTACGGGCATGGCCATTTCATGGACGACATTTAACAGGGAGAGTCAACCAATGGTCTGGCTCGGTCGCAACGCAACGAGCCTGGAAGAGATGAAAACCGCTCCGATCGACGTCAAAAGTTACTATCGAGACAAGGATTACGAACTCTACAGTTACCACGCCACGCTCACGGGCCTCGAACCGAACACAGTGTACTATTACAAAGTAGGGAATGCGCAGGACATAAGTTTTCAGAGTAGTATCAATTCTTTCAAGACGGCGCGAGCGAGTGGCGACCCGAGTGCATTTACCGTGGCAGTGTATGGAGATTTGGGGGCCCATGATAACTCGGTCGCGACCATCCAATACGTCAACAGTGTCGACGACAAGGTGGAGTTCGTCTATCACATTGGTGACATTGCGTACGCGGACAATGCTTTTCTCACGTTGGAAAAAGTGTTTGGTTTCTACTATGAAGAAATCTACAATCGATTCATGAACTCAGTGACCCCCGTGATGCAACGGCTTGCGTACATGGTCCTTGTGGGAAATCACGAGTCCGAGTGTTACTCGCCGGCGTGTCTAGTGTCCAAAGACAAGCGGCATAGTCTCGGCAATTACACGGCTTTTAACACGCGATTCCGCATGCCCTCCCCCGAGAGTGGGGGTGTCCTCAATATGTGGTATTCGTACGATTATGCATCAGCCCACTTTACGTCCGTCTCCACCGAGACGGATTATCCCAACGCGCCACGCAATGCGCACTTGACAAGTCAACGCTACGGCGATTTTGGCAACCAGTTGGCGTGGCTCGAAGCAGATTTAAAAGCAGCGCATGCGAATCGCAACAAGGTGCCGTGGCTCATTGTGGGGATGCATCGCCCCATCTATTGCAGTCGGTCGTCCGATGCCAATGGCAATCCTACCGATGACTACGACGCACGCACGGTGCAGCTGGCGTTTGAAGACCTGTTTATTAAATATAAAGTGGATCTAGTGTTCCAAGCCCATGTCCACTCGTATGAACGGATGTACCCGATTGCAAAAGGCAGAGCGATCAAGGAGGGGGTCTCACCGGATAAAACCATCTACGACAACCCTCAGGCTCCTGTGTATGTGATCACGGGGAGCGCAGGCGGCCCGGAGGGCTTGTTTCAATATAAAAATCCTCCCTCGCCTGACTGGCTTGTGATACGGGACAACGCACGCTACAGCATCTCGAAGTTGACCGTGACGCCCACGAACTTGACACTAACGACCATTGCAAGCGCTACTGGTGAAGTGTACGACAAGTTTTCCATAACCAAGACCGCCCCAAAGTAGGTGACATAGTGTTGCAAGAATAATACTACGTTAAACGTAACAGAGACTTTACCTGTTGGAATTGTTTCAAGCCCTTATATCTTGTAATGTCTCTTCAAGATGATGAAACCCCATTGGCTGAAATGGGTCGGTATAGTTGCGGTTACCTCTAGGTATACATTTTGAGTAATTACATAAAATACCTTCATTTGCCATGATATAATAAAATTCGATCCGTCTTTTGGCGTACGTAGCTCAATGTATACAATAGACTATAAGTTTGGTGTACGTAGCTCTCATTTTGATTGGCTGCAATTGACAGCTCCCACTCATTTTGATTGGCTGAAATTGACATTTGTCCATTGGTCAGGAAGGAGCGGGGTATAAAGTGACTTACATAGAATAGCATTCATAAATATAAGTATTTCTTTCGTCTAATGTACCAGTCTACCCCAACAAAGAACACAGATGCGTTTCTCTCTATCTGAGAATCTTGATGAACGTTGGCCCCCTTTTTTTTGAGCCTTCACCCCCCACGCCCATCGGTGCCTGCGTGGAGAACGTGACCATTCATTTCCTTTCGGATCGGGAAGGACGGAGCGAAAAGATGATGCAGTGTGTGTCGCTGGCTTCAAAGGTTTTGGCGCGATAGTCACGTGACCCGACGCTGATACGGTTGATGTGGCTTGCGAACCCACATGGGACGAGAGCGTCGAGAACGCGGAGCTCAGAGGAAAGCAGTTGGTTCCCTGACACCATCGGATTTCATGGATCACAAGTGAGAAAAAAGTAGGATGAGACAGCAAGCACAAGAGGTGGTAGTCACTCTACCTACCGGATTGCATGAAATGTTGAGCGGGTGCGTATGCACTACTTGCTGAGTATGCTGATGCTACTGATGCTGATGTGTCGCCAGGCTTAAATGCGGAAGTTGCTGGTTATGCTGATGCGTCATTGCGACAGCATTGGCAGCAGCCATTGAACCAAGATGCGAGTACTGCAAGCATGTAGTCAACTTGCTCACTTCTTGCTGCAAACGGACACGATCACATGGGAAATTCGTCTCTCTCTCGCCCCGTTGGTACAACGGGTCACTATGCTAGTTTGCCATGAAAATTCACAAAGTGCCCCTCTTTTCTCAAATTCACAGAATGCCCTCATTTTCTTACACAGAATGCCCCTCCTTTATAAGTGGAATATGAATTGTTGTGTCAATGCATATTCCACTTATAAAGGAGGGGCATGATCATATTGAAGGAATACAAAAAAGGTCTAACATTGCAAGGTCAAGACATGTGCTTCTCTACAGGTGCGGCGATTGTGGCCAGTCTGTCCACATGTTTTGCACATCCTAGAAGACCCTTGGGCTTGCCCTTGAACCACTTGCGCTCCCTTCTCTCTTCTTCTCGTAGCCGGGCGCCCTCGCGGTCTTTGAAGTCGTGGGGGAAGCAGACCATCAGCGACTAATGCGCTCATCGCTATGGGTTTGTATCCAGCCGAGTACGTTGCTTTGTAAGTTCCCGTGGTGTACAATGCACGTACCAAAGAGATGGGCGGCCTTTTGATATGGGTTGCGAAAGCACATGCACGCAAACAAGGAATTAGTGAGTTCTGGTACTGCTTACAAGAACATGTGCTGCCTTGCGAACCATCCGCGACTGGAAGAGTGACCACAAACTGTTTGGCGCCTTTCATAACCACACCGTTTGTTTCGTATGCATGGGTGACCTGATGCCGTCTTGAGCTTGTAATATTTCTTCATTTGATGGCGATAAAGCGAGTCAAGCATCTCTACCAGCGGTAACTCCCTTGATTCCCGTAAAAATGAGTTTGTAATTTCGGCCAAGTTGGACGTGCAGTGGCCGAATCGTAAAGCCGTCATTGCGCAGGTGGACCAATGATCATGCCGAATATCATTAACGTATGTTGCAGCGTCGGCTTTCAGTTCTCGAAGCACCGCAAGGTGCTCTTTAAACCCCTCTTCCGTGTCTGCGTACGCGCATTGCCAGAAAATCCTACATTAAGCACAAACATACAAAAAGGTTGGTATTGTTCCGCATAAATGTCTGCAGCGACACTTAATTCCTAGCTGCAAGTCCATATTTGGTTTGAACGTTATGGGCGATATGCCAGAAGCACCAAGCGTTAAATCATTCGGGCAACACTTGAGAGCAACAGCATTCAGCAATCCTTTCTCACGATCATTAATAATAACGCAATCAGGTGAGTCGATGGAGAAAAAGGCTTCTTTCAGAAATCTCATGAATGCTTTCCAGTTATCCTCGTTCTCCCCAGGAACGACTGCCCATGCAAGAACCACAAGACTGTCATTGCCGTCCATGCCAACGGCAAGAAGAAGCGTCTGCAAAAATCTGTTCTTGGTGAATGTGCCGTCAACAGCAAGGTATTTTCTGAGACTCGGGAAAGAACGACGCGCCGCTCCTGGGACAATGTAGATGCTGTGGAATCGTCTTGTGCTGTCAGGCGTGTTGGTAACAGCTTGCGTCTTGATATCTGCGAGAGTTTCAGGATCGGCCGCCTTGATCAAATCTTTGTACGAAGTCATCAAGGAGAATTGTTGTCTCTGCGCTTCAGCACTCTCTTGCATGCGAACCTCCAGAGCTTTATGGGCAGTGGTATAAGGGATCTGTAGCCTCTACTTTCTCTCCAGGTAGCGCTTCACATGCTTGGGTTTCGTTTGTCCATCAATAGGGTAATCTTCCTCGAGAAGAGCGACCAAATATTCATGATCTCGTTGACTTCCTCGTGGCTTTTCCAATGTTCCTTGATAGGAGTGGTTGTCAGTTAAGTTTCGAAGAGTGATAAGGCCCGTTTTCTTCGATAGATCAAACCGTACATAGTCCGGACACTGATTCCGATTGCAATGCAAGACTGCACGGGTTGTATCTCGGGACGCTATCCGATAGATTATCTGCTCCTGTTTAGCATGTTGTCTGGCGGCGTTGACCGCATCATCAAACGAGTCATAGATCTGCCCAATGGTCAGACAAGGTAAACTGGCCAGCGGGGTATACATGGTGTAAAAGTATTGAGTGAGGCTTGTGTGTTGGTCTGAGCAAGGAAGATCGTTGGATCTGAGCCAGCTGTGTAACGGGGTTACATTTGAGTTACATTTAGTGTTGGTGTACATGAGTACACTACGGTTGAGGTCAGTATTGGCCGGTTTGAAAGGTTTCGAACCATTGGTTATTTTAACCAATGAGGGCATGAGCCCTTGGGTGGTGGTGTGTCAGCAATCCACGTGTCGGTACACAGGTGTGTACATTACATTTTAGCTAGGTACGAATTGGGTATATTCTACTTAGTATTACATATAGTTTACATTAGTTTAAATTAATTTAGGCTAATTACATATTAAATATATTCAGTTTAAATTTCACTCTAAAGTGCAGACGCGCGACCTCGACCGGTCGCTCGTGCAGTGAGTGTCGTAGGTAAGAGGGAGCCCTCCCTTTACTTACACCCCATAAAGGGGACACAGCCGTTAAGGCTAAGTAGTAAACCAACCCGGGAATCTTGGCCCCGAGTAGGAGAGCTCTCCTACTAAGCCCTTTAAAAGGGCGTATCGGCTAAGTAGCGGTAGCTACCGCTTTAAGGAATAGTCTTCCTCTGTACGCTAGCCGCACCGTGCGTATACGCACCGGCTACATCTGGTAGCACTAGTAGTAAATCCAACACCTGTGTTGGTCGACTAAGGCATCCTCTGGAAAGGATGAATCAGGACGATTGGGATAGTTTGACCCTCGTCCAGCAGGAAGACTTTAAAAGTCTGTTACCCTTAATGGGTGACGACGTCATGAAGCCCCTAGTGGAGCAGGGCCTTGAGGCCGTAAAGGAAAGGGTAAATGCCCTCATCGCTCATGAGGCGAGTTGTAGTGGAGGTCGTTCCACGGGGGTGCGCCCTCCATTATCATTTAAAATAAAGGAGTTCACCGGGGAGAAGGGTGACAACCTTTACGTGTGGTTGCGAGAGGTCGAAACGGCCTTCGCCACAGCGATTGTGATCGCTGATCACTTTCAAGTGGGACTTGCATTGACCCATCTTACGGGAAAAGCCCGTGCATGGGCGTTTACGTGTTCGGAGTCAGTCACGGCGTGTTCCAACCTGGGAGGTCCTTAAGAAGAAGCTTATGGACATGTACGCAACGACTGATCTGGTTTTCCAGAATCAACTGGCGTTTCTGAGGTTCCGTCAGGGCACTAGGGACCTGGAGACATATATCCAGGAACTTAAGACCCTGTTGGAAGGGATGTACGCGAAAGCGTATTTGGACGATGTATCCATCCCCGTTTTCATGGGAGGCCTGAGAGAAGGGCCAGCACGTTCGGACTTTTCTGATGCCGACCCCAATCCTTGGGGGAGGCGTTCAAGATGGCGTTCAACGACGAGAGGAACTGCCGTTCCTCTAAGGTGGGCCCCGAACCCATGGACATTAGTCAGGTCGAAGCGGAGGAAAAACCTCCCGTTAAGATTCACACCGACTTTTTTTTGCAGATCTTCGAGGCGGATCTATTAGCTATGCTGCAGCGACATGGGCCGCTAAGATGTTTCCTGTGTGGGAGCACGGATCATCTGAGGAACAGATGTCCGAAAAATCCCCAGCGAGACACTTGCTACAAAGGGACAAGGGTGGGGAAAAGGCCCTTGCCCAATCCGTCGGGAAAAGACGGCTCCCAGTAGGCGCGAGAGCCGTACTGGGGGACCCCTCAGTGCTGTTAAGCCCCAGGGTAGGGGACGACAGCACAAATCCCCGAGAGAAGCGGTGCTTTCTAGCTCCGAGTTTGTGTACCAGCCAGGATTGCTGGTAGTCCTTGCGTACGTGAAAGGCTTTGATAAGCCTTGGAGAGTCTTGATAGACTCTGGAGCGTCTGAAAATTATGTCAGACGGGCTTCTGTTGAGAAGAGTCGGCTGTATGCCGAGGCCCTAGAGGCACGTTCTCGTGACGTTGTCACAGTCCGTCTTGCAACGGGCGTACAGGTTACTGTACCCAAGGTCTCGATTGACCTTAAGCTGAAGTTTGCAGACTTCGACAGCTTAGAACGTTGCCTAGTCCTGGATTTGAACTCGAGGTATGACCTCATTCTGGGCATGAAGTGGCTGGAACGCCACGAGCCATGGATAGACTGGAAGTTCTAAATCCATTGGCTCAACGCACCCGCGGTCGGGTGAAGCATTGGCGAGTCATGAACCCACCTTTGCTCGATCGCAAAAGCGATTCTGGCGTGAGATGCCAGAGATTGGGATGTCTGAGATGATCATTCCCAATGACGTTAAGGAAGAGTTCTTTAACGAGGGGGATTTGGCGGTTAATCCCCACGCCGTTAACGGCGAGACTGGTGAGTTGCCAGTGGCAGAGGGGGATTCCTCTGAGGTAACTCCAGTGGTAGGGGTAGAGACCCCTGTGGTTAAGCGCGAGGCGCTTCCAAGCGAAGAGACCCGAAGTTTGTCTCTTTCGCACGTCAGAAATGATTCCGACTACGCCGTTTTAGGTGCGACCGGCGAGTCACCGGTGGTAGAGGTAGAGACCTTTGTGGATAGGCGCGTGGCGCTTCCAATAGATGGGGCAACTGAATCCCCCCATCTGGGTCATGGGATGAGTCCCGAAGCCAGTAGTCAGCAGTCCTATCGGATGCTGAATAGTGTGACAGGTATTGTCACAGAAGGCGTAAGCCTTGAACGGTTGCCTGGGGTAGGCGAACTGTTGTCGTTGGAGGAGATGTCCTTCAACGAGCTTGAAACTGATTTGAAAGCAGATAAAATCGACGAGGTCGTCGTGTTGTGTCCGGAAGAGGAGTAGAACTCCTCATCCACGATGGACGAGTCAGTTTTTGTAACAGGACTGATCCTGTTACAGTCTTACACTGTATTTTGCGAGGAAGCGCGCAATACAATAGAGGGCAGGATTAGTTGGTAACAACTAATCCTATAATAAAAGTAAATATATAAATATTCACTTATGCCTAAGAATGCAAAATTAATAGTGTTTTTTTAATGGGTGGTTTAGAGGCTAACAGTATAGTAACTAACTAATTAATATAATAATATCAAGTCTTTAACTAACTGTACTATTAGTTAACCTGCATGATTCGGTATTTATACCGAATCGACTTTTCCTTCTTAGATTATAATAACTTATAATCTCTTATTTAAATTTCAGACAACGCGTCTGAAATTAAACTGTGATATTCTAACTTGAATATCAATTATGTAATGGCACCCCATTACATCACCCCCACTTAAGGTGGTTGGCCAATAATGACTTTTATTTTGGCCAATCATGGGTGGCACTTGTTGGTCGGAATTTCTCATTCACCAACTGATTGACCATCGACTCGATGGTCAAAGCACACGGCGGCGGCGCTCTAAAGAGCGCTGCTGAAAACAATGAAGGAGCTTCTTCCTCCGCCTCAGCACTAGGTGCTGAGGTGTTGAGTGACAACGGTGACGCTGCATTAGCAGCGTCAACTACGCAAAGGTCGGAAGACGTACCGTCTTCGACCACAGATGCTGATAAGGCGTCATCTGACAAGAAAAAGGGGGATGTTGCTAATGCAACATCTCGCACAATGGCAACTTCCGAATGGCACGTTGCCAAGAGGGCCATGTTCGGTAGTTCTGACTCCGAACAAAGTGATGGGGATACATATGTCCCCACTAAAGGATCTAGCGAGTCGAAACTCGCTAGGTGCTCATCGCCTAACAGCGATGACGACTCTGGTGTCGCTGTCAGCTATGACAGCGACAATGATTATCACAGGTGGTTGCGGGAACGCAGAGCCCCACCTGGACCAAGTACTTCTCCACGTCGGGGTGATTTAACCCCGGCGCGTGGTGTTGAAGTAGGCGGTGCTCCGCCTGCTAAAAGAGATCGAACAGAAGCGGCGCCTGCCGCTTCTAAAGCGTATCATCGTACGGAACCACATGTTCCGTACAAAATGGGGTTTTGGACCCCTGTCTGGGCTATCGCCCCCAACAGTGGCGGCCACCGTGAACGGGACTGCCAGTATGCGTTGTTCGATATTAACGTGCTGGATGACTGCGAAGACATCCAGTCACGTCGATTCGATCGAAGTACAGACGATAGACGTCTGTACTTTATTGACCTCTTTTTCCAGGTTCGATATTATTCGAGCCGGAAAGGGTCAAGGAAGAGCAGGGACGATAAAGACGCCCTGACTCAGAGTTGGAATGCTTTGTTGACAACTAGAACAAAAGCCCAGATGATTACGTGAATAATGTTCACGTAATGCGCGAGCGCTTTTTAAAGCACTCACGAACAGGCAAAATGAATACATCCATTTTGCTTGCATCAAAGAAGGGTTGAAATGTGGTGTCCCTTCTCACCTTGTTTTCCCGCGGTGTCCGCAGGGCGCTCCTCGTCTGTCAGAGGAGGAGTTGAGGGGGTACGGTGGCTTTTCCGTACCCGCCGAAATTCAGGGTTTAATTGATACCCTGAATGCATCAACACCTACTGTTGATGCTACTTCGCATTATGAGTTTGAGACTTCTTCTCAAACTCAGTCAAGAGGTCTGGGGCGTCGGCCCTCAGAACCTCAATCGGTTCCCAAGAGTCGAACTCTTAGGGATATCCCATCCAGCGTACCAAGTACTCGGTACGCTGCCCCTTCTTCAAAGGCACCGAGCGCTTCTAGATCAAGCGCTCGAGGATATATCGCTTGTTCCCTTGATTATCAATCAGGGGCGGCGGAGGTTTAGAATTCCCTCGCCGTTGTTGTTGCGGAGAATGGTTCTTCGCTCCGCAAGCTCGAGGAGGGTTATTCCTCCTTAGCAGCGATATGTCTCACTGTGTGAAGACATATCGGTCTCTTCGCGAAAATTTCCGCGACATCCTCGGGGAGCACACTGACCTCCAGCAGAAGCATGGTCTTCTGTACATTGAGCTTTCCCGCTATAAGGGAGAGCTCGATCGGCGCACGGCTGATCTCGAGCAGTCGAAGGCGGAGGTAACGACTCTCCGCTCTGCTCACAAACGGCTGGAGGCCGATTACAAGTCTCTCTTTGGAGACTTGGAGAAGCACGGCACCTTCCGTGGTTCTGCGTCTCGTCATAAGACGAAGACGAGTGATACGGCTTGAGCCGCCCAACATAGAATGTTGGGTGAAGCCGCATTGCTGTGGGAATGTCTAAGGTATAGGCATTCCCCCGAATCTCTTGGACCTTGAAGGGTCCAATGTAATTAGGAAGCAACTTCTGTGTAGGGAAGTTGATTATTGCATGTGTAGGCAAATTAGTAGTACTTAGTAATACTAATTCACCTTTAAGAAAGGATTTCTTGTTCTTCCTTCCTTGTTTATCTGCATTTTGCTTCTGCTTATCAAAAGCAGAGGCAAGTGCATCTTTTATATAGCGTATTACAGCTTGGCGCTGTAATACAAATTCACCTACTGCTTTATCAGCAGTAGGTGTATTGTCCTCGTTGTCTGCAGCCATTGCTGCAGACACATATTCATCGTATGCAGCTTCAGTTTTAATTGAGTTTGCTTCCGCTTCTACTGTATTATCAGTAGAAGGGCCATCGTTTTTTTTCACAAGTTGCAGTCGCAACTTGCGCGTTGACTCGCTCAAAATTTGAGCGGGTCCCTCCCCCACTTATATTTGACGTACCGCCAAGTAAAACTGGGGTTCGTGGATGCCTTAAGGCATTCACGTAGAACGGTGTATGCTTAGTTGAAGCATGCACCGAATTGTTAATCGCAAATTCAGTGAGTGACAGGTAGTCACTCCACTGTTCAAAGGCATGTGCGTATGATCGCAACATGTCTCCGAGAACGCGGTTAACCCGTTCCGTCTGCCCATCCGTTTCCGGATGGGCAGCAGTTGACATCTTCAACTGGGTTACCAACAATGAGAACGTTTCTTGCCAGAAACGTCCTGTAAATCTCGGATCTCTATCCGAGATAATGTCTTCCGGCATTCCGTGCAAACGGAATACCGTATCATCGAATATCCGCGCTGTTTGAGCGGCGGTTACATTCGCTGATACTGCAGTAAGATGTACCATCTTACTGAAAAGGTCTACAAAGACCACTATTCCAGTCTTCCGACTATTGGCGGGTGGAAGACCGAATACGAAGTCCATTAAAATGGACTTCCAACACTCTGTCGGAACCGGCAGAGATTGCAGCGGAGCCTGTGCAGACTGCGCAGACTTAACGCGCTGGAAAATCTCGCAAGCGCGTACGTATTTTCGTACCCACTTGTACTGGTTTCGCCAATAGAAGTCACGTGCGAGAGAAGCGTATGTCTTTGCTCGACCTTGGTGCCCCGAAATCGGTGCATCATGATACTCAAACATAATTTGATGTTTGAGATCATCGTCGTTTGGAACGACGATGCGACTTTCATCTTTTTGGTCTGTGTTGTAAAGAAACAGACCATCGTGCAGTCGATATCGATGCACGCAAGCGCGGAGGAACTCTGGGAGTTCGTCGCGTTTCTCACTTGATTGATTACTTACGTAATCAATCAACAGACGTGTATCCTCGTCTGTTTTGTACGCCTCGCGTACTTGTCGTATAATTGACGACGACAAAGCAGAGCAACGGATCGCGTTTGCACTGGCCCCTTCGGTTACGGACGGTTTCATCTCGTAATCGGGCCTTCGTGATAGCGCATCCGCTATCACGTTCAACTTTCCGGGTTTGTATTCAACCGTAAAGTTGTACTCAGCAAAGAATGACAGCCATCGAGCCATTCTTTGAGAAATGTGTGGTGAATTCACGGCCGTGCGTAGCGACGCATGGTCCGTGTAAACCACAAACGGTCTATCTCCAAATAGATAGATCCAAAACTTAGCCAGTGTGTACTTCATGGCAAGGAGTTCCTTGTCATGCACTGGATAGTTGCGCTCGGCTGGGCGCAACTGACGCGATTGATAGCAGAGTACGCGATCACGATCATCGTGATCGCGCTGCATCAAAGCACAGCCGATAGCGAAATCGCTCGCGTCGCAAAAGACGCGGAACGGACGCTCGTTATCGGCTATAGCCAATACCGGCGCTTCAGTCAAGCTTTGATTGACTGCATCAAAAACATCTTGACATTGGGTATCCCAATGCCATTCGACATCTTTCTTAAGTAATTGAGAAAGAGGTAGTACCAACCCAGCATAGTTGCACGAATACTTGTGCAAATATGTTGCCAACCCAAGGAACTTTCGAAGTTCCTTAACGTTGTTTGGCGTAGGCCATTTAACGATCACCCGGATCTTTTATGGATCAGGACGCACACCGTTCTTGCCCACAAAGCATCCAAGAACGGGTATCTCAGGTGCACCAAAGGTGCACTTCTTCAGATTTGCATAGAGCTTATGCTTACGCATAAGCTCTAACACTCGACGTAGATGCTCCCTCTGGACATCTACATCGCTTTTATCGTGTTCACCCTTACTATGGATGAACATGCCATCGAAATAACTCGGTGCGAATTCTCGTACCGGGCGTAATAGATGCGTTACGCATCTGTTAAACGTAGCAGGGGCATTTCGAAGCCCCTGCGGCATACCAAGCCACTCCCAAAGCATGCCGATTGGGGTGCTTACCGCCGTGAGAGGGATATCCTTCTCACGCATTAGGATTTGATAAAATCCATTTCTTAGATCGAGAGCACTAAAGATGGTGCTCCCGCACATGCCATCTATGATTACATCCTTCCGCGGTATCGGTGTCTGTGCCGGTACCGTCGCTGCGTTCAGCTTGTTGTAAGCGTGAACGATTCTCCACCCACCTGTGGACTTCTTCCCACAAAAGGTGGGGGGAAAGTGCGGTGAGGTAGACTCCCGCACTTGGCCTGATCTACGACGAGCTTCGAAGAACTCGTCGATCTCGTTTACCTGATCACGCGGCAACGGCCATTGCCGCGTAACACAATACTTCGTGCCTGGCACGAGGTCAATCTCATGACGAGTTCCCTTATCCTTAGGGAGATCGCTAGGTACTTCTTCTGGGAATACGTCAGCGTATTCCCGAAGTACCTCATAAAATTGGGAGTTCGCTTTAAGCGACTCCCAGCTCTGCGCTTCAAAGCGCTGAACTTTGGTTTGATCATTGGGAACCTCTTTCCCAATGTTTTCCACTTGTAATGTGGATATTCGTTCACGAATATCCACTACATCATCTGTTTCTACAATAATACAGATCTGTTCGATCTGATCATTGTGCAAGTTTCTCATAAACTTCTTCCAGCTTAGCGCTGGAAGAGCCATCACCTCCGAACCTTCTTTCGGAGGTTATTCCATCAACAGATACTGGGTAGATAATCCGGTCTCCGTTTGCGTCAAGACGTTGATTGTCTCGACGGAACTGTCCATGCAATCAGACGCACTTGTCTGATTGACTGCTACACGGTGATTACGATTCACCGTCTGCGAGTACTCATCCTCATGGTGGCCACTGCCTACCATGGAGTTTTGGCGATCAGATGGGCTCGTCTTATCGGCCGCCTTTTCTGCGACACGGTGGTCTTTATCACCCGTGCGCATGGCTAACGCAACGTGGTGGGCACTGGCCACCACGGAGTTTTGCTCACGATTGCACTCAATCGTGAGTTCACTCTCATCAACACGGAATTCATTCGTCGTGTTGGAACCTTCGGTCGCACAGTGGGTGTTTCCCACTGTGGATACATTTTCATTCTCACGGTGGTCTTTATCACCCGTGGATATCTATCCAACACGCAACGACTCTTCTGTTGCATGTGGTAGTCCCTCTAGACTCTCACCAGCGGAGGTACCTTCCGCTGATCGTGTCCGAGCAGACCTGGTGGTGCCATCGCTATCCACCAGACTGTCTGACGCTGCGGTTGTATCCTCTGATACAGCCGGATTACACACAGGGTGATCAGATCCTGTGCATCCGCCGCAGTCGTTCGATAGGTTAACCCAGTCGATCGAAGGTTTAAACTGGGACATCCATGGGATTCCAAGTATCACATCGAACTTGTCATCTAAATCGAGGACGATGAATTCATCCTCGAATGACAGTTCATTCAACTCAAAGCGTGTTTTAATCACACGCTATGGAATAGTCACGGTTGCACCTGTTGCTAACCGGACTGACAACATACTTCGTGGGGTTTCTACCTCCACGAAGCTCAACAGCGTTAGACTCTGAGTTCTAACGAAATTGTTTGACGCTCGTGTGTCAAACAAAGCTCGCATGGGGACATCGCTCCCGTGCGGCTTAACCTCCAGGGTGATAAGAGGCTTCCCATCACCCTGAGCCTTTTGACAGGACATAGTCCCGTCTGGGTCTATTACCCTCACATGCCCTATGTCGGCATGTGGGATAACATTCCCAGTAGGGCGCCCCGCCCCTACTGGTGATTCTCGTTTTTTGCACCAACAGGGTGATGTCCCTGTTGGTGTCGCCGTGCAGCGGACGGTTCCGTCCGCTGACTGCGTGGCACCGGACGCGGTGCCATACACTCATGGGCAAAATGTCCCATTTTCGCGCATCTATTGCAGCGAATATTCTTCTTAAATTTCGGTTGCTTCGTGTTCGAAGCAACCGCAACCGATAGGTCCATCTGCTCTGGACCTCCACCGCCCATGCTCTGGCGCGGGTGGCTGTTTCTTGAGACGAAGTGTGAGCTTCGTCTGCCTGACTGCTGATTGTTGACATGCCGTTGCGGCATGTCAAAAGAGAAGGGCTGTTGAGCCCTTCGGCTGTACCCAGCATGCGATGATGCTGATCGCATGCTGAACTCCTCACGGATGCCCATATCAATGGCATCCCTCAGAGTATCTGGCGGGTGCCGATAGAGACTCTGTTTGACGGGACCATCATTGAGTCCCTTCATGAAGCCAGTGACCTGCATAGCAGAGGGCACCGGCTCATACACAATATTTGACAGCAAATATTGCGTCTTCTGAGCGTAAGCTTGGAGGTTAAGCTTACCTTGCCGGAGTTCCATAAACTCCTGCCGACTACTTAGCTCCATTTCTGGAGCTTCAAAGTTGAGCTTTAGCTCAGCTTTAAATTCCTTATAAGTAAAGAACGTAGAGTCATCAGTGTCTCTGCGACTCATTGCCCATGCCCTGGCTCTGCCGCCTAGACATGTTGTGGCGAAGTACGCCTGTTGATGTTCGTCAACAATATTTTGCGCAGAGATGGCATCTTCCACCTCTGCGAACCATCTACGAAGGGGCTCGCCCACTTCGCCGGAAAAGGGCGGTACTCGCGCCTTTACTACTTCAACGCTATGCGTTGCAGGTGCAGTTGCGGTCCGCGCTGCCTCTGGCGCGGGCCGTTCTGGATTTTCTAGGTGGTTTCGCCTAAAGCGATTCACCACCTGTACCACTTCCTCCGAGGACTTACTCTGGGGGAAGGTAATGATGTCGGTCCCCATAGACCGAACCATTTCCACCGTCGCGTCTTTACTACGCGACGAGAAGTGAGGGAAGTGTTTATTCACCACTTCCAGCGTTCTCTCTCGCTCGGC
This sequence comes from Peronosclerospora sorghi, assembly GCA_026184515.1. Taxonomy (NCBI): domain Eukaryota; phylum Oomycota; class Peronosporomycetes; order Peronosporales; family Peronosporaceae; genus Peronosclerospora; species Peronosclerospora sorghi. The sequence goes on from CM047591.1 coordinate 1,888,145, forward strand.
AGGCGTCATGTCTCGCGACATGATGCCGAGCGGCTCTTAATCTTCGCTCCGCTAGTTAACTAACAGAACGAAACTGTGGTCGTTAAGACGGACCACAAAGTGCTACCAGGTGTAACAGGACTGATCCTGTTACAGGATTACACTGTAATTGCGAGGAAGCGCCCAATACAATTAGGGCAGGATTAGTTGTAACAACTAATCCTATACTAAATGTAAATATATAAATATTCACTTATCTGTTAGAGCGCAAAATTAAGAGTGTTTATTTAATGGGTGGTTTAGAAGTTAATAGTATAGTAACTATCTAATTAATATAATCATATCAAGTCTTTAACTAACTGTACTATTAGTTAACCTGCATGATTCGGTATTTATACCGAATCGACTTTTCCTTCTTAGATTATAATAACTTATAATCTCTTATTTAAATTTCAGAAAACGCGTCTGAAATTAAACTGTGATATTCTAACTTGAATATCAATTATGTAATGGCACCCCATTACAGTTTTGGTGAAAACCAAACAGGCATTAAATGCCCAAAGCGGCCTCAAAATCCTTGCGGATCTTGAGGACCCTTACCATTCCTTGTTAAAGGAATTCGGAGATGTCATTAGTGACAACCCGCCGATGGGGTTACAACCGGATCGGGGAGTCCGACATGAAATTGATTTGGTTCCTGGAACCAAATACTGCGTCACTAGGCAGTGGCCTCTACCCAAGGAACAATGCGACGTCATCGACGCATTCTTCAAGGGGAGAGAAGAGGCAGGGATGGTACGGGAGAGCAAGTCTCCCCACTCATCTACCACTTTTTGTGTTCGTAAACCGAACGGAAAGTGGCGCATTGTGCATGCGTACAACAAGCTGAATGCAGCTACGGTACCCATGCAGACTCCGATTCCTCGGAAGGATGTCCTCCAGAACAATATGGTGGGCTGTACGGTGTACAGTGCCTTAGATCTGGTGGACGGGTATTATCAGGTGCTCATGCGAGCGTCCGATATTCCGCTTACAGCGGTCAGCACGCCTAGCGGCATGCTGTAGGAGTGGCTTGTTATGACACAGGGGCTTTCAAATGCACCAGGGACTTTCAATCGCTTGGTGACTCAACTCTTCCGCCCTCACAGAAAGTACGCTCAGACGTACTTCGACGATATATTCGTTCATAGTAGTGCGGAAGGCAACTCGGTTGATGTTCAGACGCATCTGATACACCTTCGAGCGGTGCTCGAATTTATGCGAGAGCATAAGTTATATGCAAACGCATCCAAGTGTATATTTGGTGCTGAGGAAATTCCTTTCTTCGGATGCTTCATCGGTAAAGATGGAGTGAGGGCGGATCCCGCGAAGGTGAAATTCATTGTGGAGTGGACTTAGCCTGTAAACCTTAGGGATTTATGGACTTGGCTTGGATTAGCCAATTATCTCCACAAGTACAGCGAGAACTACGCTGAAATGGCGAAGCCATTGACCGACCTTCTTAGGAAGGATGTTGATTGGTGTTGGGAAACTGAACACCAAAGCGCTTTTGAAGCGGTTAAGGGGAGCTTGTTAAAAGCCCCCGTTCTTGCTCTCCCAGACTCTGGGAAACCATTTAGTGTCGTCTGTGACGCCTCCGATTTCGCAATCCGATGTGCTTTGTTACAAGCAGACGATGTAGAAAGGGAACGCGTAATTGCGTTTGAGTCGAGGCAGCTTAAAGCTGCAGAACGGAATTGTCCCGTTTATCACAAGGAGCTACTTTCAATGAAGTATTCTCTTATCAAATTTAGGGTTCACCTACTCGTCTCAAAGCCGTTCGTGGTTTATACTGACCACGCGTCCTTACGGACAGCGACAAAGTCGCCTCATCTCTCGCAACGGATGGCCCGTTGGCTCTCCTTCTTTGCGGAGTACAACTTTGAGGTTAAGTATAAACCTGTCAAGCAGAACGTGCTTGCAGACGTGTTATGGCGTCGTCCCGATTACGAGCTCGCTCACGCGACATTCGTCACCACGTCTGTGGTAGATCTCATACGCCAGGCGTATGAGAAAGACCCTCAATGTACGGCGCTTATCCGCGCGTTAGGTGAAAAGGGACTTGGCTCGTCTGAGCCAACCCTGTCAAGTCGAGCTAAAGCTCGTTTACACCGTTACAGGTATTGTGACGGTCTGCTATTTTATAGCACGAGTGCTGAGGACACTCCGCGGGTGGTAGTTCCTCACGATGAGGAACTGAAGTATAGAGTCCTCTTTGAGGCACATGACGCCCCTACCGGGGGTCATTTAGGTTGGGATAAGACCTACAGCGCTTTAAGCGCTTTGTATTGGTGGCCCAATATGTATAAGTGGGTCGGTGCGTATATACGCACCTGTGAGAAGTGTCAAAGGGTTAAACCCTCTGCAAGTTCAGCTGCGCCTTTGGCGAGCTTGTCGGTTCCAACGTAGCGTTGGAAATCCATTAGTATGGATTTTATCTTCGGTTTTCCGAAGGATAAGGCCGGGAACACCGGCATATTGGTCTTTGTAGACCGTTTGAGCAAGATGGCTCACCTGGCGGCGGTTCCAGAGTCCATTGATGGACAAGGAACAGAAAAAGTGTTCCTATACGTGTCTTTCGACAGCATGGTCTACCCGATTCCGTTGTGTCGGATCGGGATCCCCGTTTTACGGGACAGTTGTGGGGAGCGTTGTTTAGGGTGCTGGGCACCAAGCTCCTCATGTCCACTGCGGATCATCCGCAGACGGACGGACAGACGGAACGCGTTAATCGCGTTGTTGAGGATATTCTCCGGAGCTTATGTCCGGATGCTTCAAAGAGTTGAAGTGAGATGTTTCCTATGGCCGAATTTGCCATAAACAATTCGGTGCATGCATCTACGGGGTTTACCCCGTTTAATGTGAACGGATTAGTAAATCCGCAGGTTACGTTGACGCCACGTGTGTGTGGCCAAGGGCTTGAGGGGGGAGGATTACCCGATGTCAGCCCAGTATCTGTGCGAAAGCACATCGATAAGTTTTTATCGACGCGCCTTAGTGTCTTACGACACGTTTGCGATGCCATGGCGGAAAGCCAAGATAAGAAAAAGGTGGTTAGCCGTAAGGTACGGCAGGACGGGTTGGAGCGTCTGATGGCGCGACGCCATCATCGGGGTCAAACCCAGTATTTGGTGAAGTGGAAGGGTTATCCACATTCACAGAGTACGTGGGAGTTCGAGACTCTCCTGCGGCAGGCAGGATTGCCGTGACGTCGTTGACGCTTTCGAGCGGGAGAATCCCACTGTGAGTCAACGACCAAAGGGGCGGGGTAAGCCCCTTCACTCCCAGTAGTTGAGAGTTCTTCGGAGGCAGATGCGGAACCCGCACTGTGCTCCGGCACCGCAGTGAGGGCACGGGCGCTAGCACAGCGCATGCGATAAAGGGCACGTAATTTCCCCATGGCTTTAGCTCTGGCAAACGCCAAGCACAATTCCCTCTCTATCCGAACGTCACGTTCGGAAAGGTGTTGTACAGCTTTAAAAACTCGGGGAGACATTTCTCCCCTCCGCCCAAGCGCGAAACTTCTGCTCTGCCTCTTTGGCATCTTCTCCTTGTAGGAGAACAAAGGGAACCTTGCGGAGGTTCCCAACAACGGCACCCTGTGCCTGTTTCTCGAGGCGCTATCGATATGAGGTAGCAGTGAAGTGCTTCTGCGTGAGCAGTTGTTGCCGGAGTTTCTCCTCGCGTTCGCATTGATACGGATGTTAGGCCGCAGGACCAGGGGTATAGAATGCTAAACCATTCCTTACAATACTCCTAGACCACTTTGGAAGGTCACGAGGACCTCCAAAACGATATGCCGCCCGTGGAGGGCCCATGGGGCGTGCAAGGCAGCCTGTAATGCCTGTGCGGCAAGTCGGCTTTTATGAGCTGCGTCCAGCTCATTGGTGATGATCGCCTTCGGCGATCCGGATGTATCATCCGACATTGGCAGGGGTAGCGCACTAGTTAGTGCATTTTCCCCACGTGTGGGGAACGGATTAGGCTGCCGACATCGCCGTTCGGCGTTGTCGGAGCGGTAAACCGTTGGGGAGATATCCCCAAGGGCATCCACCTCCGAGTTCTCGGAATAATCTACATCCTCTAGAGTAGACTCCATAGCACCACTGAAGGTGTCCATGGATAGCCAGAGGTACTGGCGTTGGAGTTCTCCAACAAAATTTGTTTATTGCGTAAGCAATAGTCTTGATGGGGGAGGATGTAACAGGGTTACATTCGAGTTACATATAATGTTGGTGTACATGAGTACACCACGGTTGAGGTCAGTATTGACCGGTTTGAAAGGTTTTGAACTTTTGGTTATTTTAACCAATCAGGGCAGGGGCCCCTGGTGTGGTGGTGTATCAGCCATCCACGTGTCAGTACACAGGTTTGTACACTACATCTTAGCTAGGTACGAATTAGGAATATTCTACTTAGTATTACATATAGTTTATATTAGTTTAAATTAATTTAGGCTAATTACATATTAATATATTTAGTTTACATTTCACTCTATTTGCGGACGTGTGAACTGGACCGGTCGCGCGAGCAGTGAGTGTCGTAGGTAAGAGGTAGCCCTCCCTTTACTTACATCCCGTAAAGGGAATACAGCCGTTAATAAGGCTAAGTCGTAAACTAACCCGGGAATCTTGGCCCCGAGTAGGAGAACTCTACTACTAAGCCCTTTACAAGGGCGTATCGGCTAAGTAGCGGTAGCTACCGCTTTAAGGAAGAGTCTTCCTCTGCGCTAGCCGCACCGTGCGTATACGCACCGGCTACAGCAGATGATAAAACCAACCCGAGTTATGAAGAATAAACACCACTAGTGTCTACCGTTATGTTTTAACGATGAATTAACCGATTGGCTCCAAATTAACGCCTTTAGGTTTTCAACCAATGAGCGAAGCTACAGATCTATATTAGTATTTCAATTGGTCGAAAGTCACATAAGGGGGTGCCCCTAGGGTGGAGGGGGGGTGCGGGTAGGGCGACCCGGAATTTATGATTAAAGTTAAGGACTAAATCTTTAATTATAATAATACACTTTTTATCTTTCGAATCTTCTCCCCCCCCCAAATTCCGTCAACACTACGCTTAAGATTTAGCAGGTTATGGGCCCGAGCGCCATGTCCTCAAATAACGCTTCCGCCAGCATCTCTATTGACAAGTTTCATGGAGACAAATATGCGACGTAGTGCCGATACATGCGCGGCGAATTCCTCACGAAGTCAGCCTGGCATGTCGTAAATCGTGAAACAACCCCAACTTTCACGGACTCCCGCAGATTGGATGAATATATGAAGGCAAGCAACGTTGCGTTTGGATTGATGTTGCTGCATAGGGATGCGGAGTATCATCACGTGGTTGATGATTGTGAAAAAGCTTGGGTCGCATAGGAACGTCTGAAAAGCCTTTAAGGTGGCTACGAGAAATCTGGACAGATCTACCTCAAGCGCAAATTGTTCAGCATCAAGATGGCAGAAGGTGACAATGTTTTGCACCACTGCAATGAAGTTGTCACATCGCGGCCAAGGTCAACATCATCAACGCTAGGATGGAGGATGAAGACGTCGCCATCTGCCTGCTTCTCAGCCTTCCTAAAAGTTATGAGAACGTTCTTCTTAACTTAGAAATGAACAATGCAGAGCTGCGAACTCGAGATGTTGTCAAGGTGCTAAAGAACGAGCACACCAAGCGTCAAGATGAGAAGAAAGTGACAACAGCATCGACACTGAAAACCGCCGAGGCAACCAAGTCAATTAATACAATACGCGAATCGTACAAATGCACGTACTGTGGCAAGATGGTTCACACGGTTGATCGGTGATGGTCAAAGCAGAAAGGTGAAAGTAGAGGAGACCTACGCGGCGGAAATGGTCGTGGACGCGGGGCAAACATTGTCCAATGGAGACAGTATGAAGATGCAAGCAACTATGATCGAGTGTGTGGTGGATTCAAGTTCAAAATCGAACACCGAAGTGTCCTAAACTCGACAACCATCGACCAACTTACGGGTGGGTTACCCCGCGAACCTTCGCCTGCATGCCGATCGGGTGACCGATCAGTACTGCAGGACGCCAGGTCACTCCAAATAGAATGAAAATTTAGGGCAGACCGCGAAGCGGTTGGGGACCCAACCGATAATCTGGGGCAGACCGCGCGTAGCAGTGTGGGGACCCAACGAATAATCTGGTGCAGATCGCGAGATGCGATGTGGGACCCAGCCAATGAAATGATGATAAACACGTTCCAAACGTGTGTCACTTGAGGAGTGAGTGAACGTTAAGGATCGCTTCCCATCGTGGGACTTCCGGAGGACTATTCGCCTGTTGCGCGTCTTGCTGGGAAAGTTGAGCTAGAGGGGACCGTGTTAGCCGCTGCTCCCAGTGACTCCACAGTAGGAGCGGCGACTTATGCGAACCAAAGAAAAACAAACACTGTATTTAGTATCCAATTAAAAACCTAATATGTAAACTACCGCAAAATCGTGTGACTCACCTAAATCTGCGTACTAACACTCCAGACACACGATTGGCCAAAAATACTCTCCCCTTTCAGCCAACCTGATCGCTCCAACTTGATCAACGTACACCGGTACATGTTAGTCAAAAAATTTCACCTTCACTTCACCACAGCTGCCTCGGAGTCTGATCGCATCCGCACAACGGTAGCGGCCCGATCTCACAAACAGTATCCAATTTCCATGCATCCATCTGAGTCCACTCCGCCAGTTAATTCCTCTTGATCTCCAATTGCCACGATGTAACTTCGTTAACAATTGTCTTCATAGGCGATCGGTGTTCATACTCTCCACATATTCCCGTACCTGGCCGATCTGACCATTCCAACGACTCGGGCGATACTCATATTGTCAGTGAACAAGATGAGCACCGGGCCGAGGTTGATCGGCTTCAGAAAACAATCGATGCGCTCCAACAGGAGTTGAAAGTCGAACACAAGAAGCGGACCATGGTCGACACCGCATTTCCGCGGCTGAGCGAAGACGTAAAGCAGTTCTCCAGACAGATTGAGGCCGTATCGCGCACTCTTGACAGCCGAGAATAAGCTTCTCAGGGCCTTCAATTTGCAACAAACTAAACCGGGTATGTCGGTTCTCACTTTCTTCTGTGTGCAAATACATTGACGATTGACATCGCCCAACAGTGAACGCGCTTCTTGATGACGACCGACAGATGCATAGCTACTTTTATCAGCTCCGACCGGTGTTGGAGGGGATGATCGGCGCTCGTAACGGTATGAGACTTTCAAGTTCTGCAGATCGCATCCCCAAGAGCAGCTCGCACTGATTACTCGGCAGAGGTCCGAGAATCAGTCCTACCGGTAGTTCCTACACTCACAGCAGCGCGACTTGGAGCGACAGATCACCGAGTTGCAACTTTCGATTGAAGATTACACAGAAAAAGTCGACACCTTCCAAGGTCGGCTCAGCGTTTGGACCCAAGAGTCGAATCGTCTCTGGGGAACCATTCACCGGTACCGTGATGAGTTGACTACGCTGCTGTCCAATTCTACCATCGCTAGCTTCATTCCCTGCGGATCTGCCTCGAGCGCCCTCGCGGGTCTGCAGTCGAATTTCTCTAGCCATGCCTCCACATTAAGCCCGGGTGGATTATCTCGACATTCGTTGGCTGAAATTCCATCCCAAAAAATTCACAAGCATAGTCAGAAGCGCAAGGACGCGGCGAGAGACGCGAGGGCGCGGGGCGTAGAGAGCGACCCAGACTACGAGGAGAAGCCAGCAGCGCCTCAAAAAAAGTCCATGACACTGGATAAACCTCCAAGCGCAACAGTTGGTTCAAATACCCCCATCCAAGCAACGAAAATTCGAGCGCCCTAGACCTCACACATTTTCCGGCTGAAGCTAGCGTCGGGATCGCCTGGAGAGGACTCGGAGGGTGGATTGATGGCTTCGGATGAGCTACTTCTCGCTCTCTCTCAATCACGATCCACCCAGAGTCGTCATTCCACTGCAGCAGTCGAAATGATAGGGTCAGAAGACGACCCAGTGGCTTACAAGAAAGGCGGTAACGTTGAAAATACATCAAAACTGGCTGGTAAGGTACCTTGACCCTCTCTCCTGCCTGGAACTTCTGTTCTCCACCATCATGCGTCATTGGGAGCGTTGGGTCGATGTGCCTCTTCCCCCTTCATGTCTTGCTGTCGCCGACCCTTGGTCGCCAGGGCAGATCGATCTCTTGCGCCAGTCGGTTTTGACCAAACAGCAGCTGTTCGCGCTTTTTCACGCCCAGAACTCTGGGTTTTCCCACTAGAGGTGTCATCCGAATTAAACTGTTTGGCGACCTGATCTTGTCACGGGACCTAGGATCGCCCGTCTGTACGACACCAAGCCGTGGAAATTTCTACTCATCCCCGACTTGAACACCATGTTTACGCCGACTCCCTGGATCAGCTTGTCCTTAAATCGCCTTGGTCAGTTTTACAATGCCCATAGCCAAGCGTTTTGGGAGTCTACGCACAATATAGTGCTTCCCAACGGTAGGGTAAAACTGGACAAGGATCTGGCCGCTTTTCAGAAGCAGCGGAAGCATCGTCGGAGTCAGGCGGGTGAAGTCTGGCTGTCCATCTGCTAATTCTTACTGGAAGGCATGAAGGCACGAGAATGTGACATCGACATCTTCTCGTACCCAGTTGTCCTCCATATGGCCAAGAGTCGCGTGGAGAAAGCCGGGGACGCGTGTAGGAAGCCGGGTAATTAACCGAAGACGGAGCTTTGTATCCCGGGTACCACTGCGACACAGTGGTCAAAAACTTGCTGGAAGCCCTGACTCAGCTTGGCAAGAAACAACCTTGGCGCAACCAGTTTCGCCACAAGATCGCAGATCATCCAGCCATGATTATTAGTCGTCTATGGGGAGATCGCAAACTTTGACGTCGTAGGCACCGATCGGGTAATCATTTACCTATTCATCAATAATAAAATTTATTTTCAGATTACCCGATAGTCCCATTTGTCGTAGCCTTTATCCACATTAATCATGGTCCCCCTTACCACATCCAACTGTATCCACACCGTGAGAATCGCTACCATTGCCATCGAAATATCCACATACTTAAGCCACTTTGCTACCATTGATATATTACTCCAGTTATCACAGATCTTCAGACACTCATAGTCTTAATCATAATAAAAATCACAATATTCACGTCAATCGGTATACATGCCAACCGATGATATTGTGAGTCTTGGTCTTCTACTTCGTGAGTTTGTATCACTCCATAACGATTCTGGTTGACTCGATTTTGCTGTAGCTTTCTTAGAAGAGCCCCACAATTCAGATCGAATTCATCGATCCAAGTTGCTTCTTCGCGATCTTTCCAGCGGATCAGATATTCCCGGTGATTCCGACCAAAACACGTCTTCTTGGCCGATCTGACACCCAATACTTTCTCCACTTCATAATCAACGTACGTCGGTGGTCGTTCTTGACTGTATTCGGGAAATAGGACTTCGTAGGAGTCGATCTGGCTGACTTGTCTACCAGATTCAGCTTGGAAATATGGGCGGTCGGCTTGACATTACTCCTGCCGATATCATCAGTACCCTTCCCGATCAGCAAATATTTCTTCTTCCACATTATTTCCTTAGCTGATCAGTTTGTTAAGGGGTGTCGACGACTTGGTCACCTTGCGGATGGCCTAGGGTCACGTCGAGCGGATCGGTTGACACTTCGGATGGATCTGCCATCTTACTTTCCCGTCCTTCAACGAATTCCTCTCCGCCCCTGTGTTTACACACCTGTTCATCCGCTGAGGTGACTTCTCTCAGTCCGCCCCTGTCAAACGGGCGATTCTGTTCCCTATCGACGGGCTGTACTTCTGCGATATCAACTTGGGTGATAACGGCATTACACTTGCCTTCAACAATACTGCGACCGTCCCCATCTACCATCAATTCAAGTGTGTTAACGACTCTTGGTACATCTGCCTGTGCGCCAACTGTATAGGGTAACTGTGCCGATAACCTTCGGCACATCTCGGGTGTTAAGTAATCAGGCCTTTGCATCAAAGACGAGGGGTCTTCTCCATCCTGTTCATCATCGCTAACCAGATCCGTGGTAGATTTATATGCCAAGCTTTGCCACTCAACATATCGTCTCGATCCATCGAATTAGACCTCATCTTCCTTGGAACTTTCCCTTCTTCCAGCCACATGCCAACGATCTTATTGTTGTCTAACATCAGCGGTTTGTCACTGATGTTAGTAAACTTTATGTAATCTTTTCGGCCTCCGCTTTTCACAAACGGTTATACCCAGCGTTCACTCCTGGTTACCCACAAATTCCTCGTTCGGTAGTCTTTATCCACTGGTGTATCCGCCGATCGTCCCACAGGAATAGGGATATCCTGGTTCCATCTTACCAGATCAGTGTGTGATCAAATAAGGGGCGTCGACCAGCCAGTTAAATCTGGAATTCGTCCGGAAGCGTGAGTACTCCATGGGACAAATCGAACGTATGCCTGCCGGTACCATGAAATTCATGCCAAGCAGCGCATCCTTTCCGGTCTGCTTGCCGACCCAGGCGCTAAAGGAATAAACCAATGAACCAGATAAAGTGATCTTGACACGCGTTCTCCCTTCGGTCATGTAGGAAGTCACGTCAATTCCGACGCATTCTTGCCTCTGTGTATAGTCAATTTGACATCCGACCTTACGAGCAAAGGCGGAGTCATTAATTGAGACTTCTGCTCCAGAGTCAAATAACATCGTTGCCCGTTCATTGTTGATCTTCCCACAAGCTTTCGCTTGTTTAAACCATTGATCGGGATCGTGATACTTCCAATATCCACGTGATTCGCTAGGCAGCAAGTCCAACTGTATAATGAATGACCTTCGATCGGGAATATTCATCAGTCGTAATACTGTAAATGGAATGACTCCTTTCGCCTGTCCTTTTTGCTGTTTAGTTGACTTCTTTTCCGACATATGCATAGATGATGAACGTGGATCGCTCGGCTCGACCCAGATTCCAACTGGTGAGCGACCTAGTTTAACATTTTCTCCACATCTGGTGGTATAATTCCTGCATGCTTGTCTGGCACATACCACCTGTGCATCTGTTTAAAGAATTCTTCCATCTTGCACTGTCCACCTTCGTGAATTCTCCCCACGAGTTGCATACAAACAAACAGTGTTCGGTAGGGTGGCCGCGTCTTTCACTCTTCTTGCAGGTAATTCTTTTCCAGCAGCCCCGATCATCATGTTTGATCGATCCGCAGTGTGTGCACTTCTTCCGTGGGGAATCAGGGTCTGAATTATTGCCGCTTCCTCCCTTCCGTTCGGCACGACCTGACATCGGTCGGTTTCTCGGCGCAGACTGTGCGACGAAAATGTGACGGTACTGCTCCTCTCTGACTCCAGGCTGGACCAACCACTACTATCCTCTTCCGATCCGGTGTTTACATCGGTCACGATTGCTTTAATCGCTCGGGTCGACCTGTCTGTAGGCCTCTTCACTGGATCAGCCTGCGTCTTCGATCGGAATCGGTTTGATCCGACAGCAACCTTCGTCGTTCTCATACTGCGGGAGTGGCGCAACATACTCAGTGTCTGTTCCACTTCTCCTACATCCTTGAGACGCAGTAAGGTGAGCTAATCATCCAGCTCCTGATCGTCCAGCATGCTGATGAAATGAACCACATGTTACTGGGCAGCGCAGGTCGGCGGAACGGTCTCCTTGATCGGGATCCCTGCACGCATCGCTGCCACGTTGAGTCAATGGATATACTCAATCGGCGTTTCATCGCCCCTTTTCCTCATGTGGTGGTATTTCCTGGAGATAGAAAAGCCGGAGTAGCAATACTGCCCTTCAAATTCCACACATAATAGGTACCAATCAGACCGTACATCCCGACCTAATTGTTGAATCCAATTCGCATCCGATCCCTTTATCAAATATCGGAAAATAAGACACTGTTCTTTCTTCGGTGTCTGATCACGAAGGAAGGCGGACTTCGTTCGGCCGAACCACTATCGGGATTGCTGTTCATCAGCATTTTTGCCCGTAAAATCCTTCAATTCGGTGGTTGCAGCCATACTAATCCTTGGGATCGCCGTTGAACCGAAATCAAACGTCGTAGTCGAGGCTACGTTCGCCTTGCGTGTCCTGCCTATGCCCGTAACACCATGGTCAACGTCAATTTCGCCAGTCGAATCCATGTAGAAATCGCCGATATTTGTCGATCGGCGAGGGTAGGCTGGATGCGACTTGCGCAATGCCTTAAAAAGCACTCCTTCACCTTCAAACACCTTATCTGCCGATGTTAACGAATCCATATAGACTTCCGCGTAAACAGTGTCGTTTTGCCGGGCCGGTCGGCTTTGGTGCATGAGGGCGCTGAGATGATCGGTGCTGATTTTCCATGAAACGCTTCATCATAACCTCAAACATGGCCTGCATGCTTCCTTGAGTTGCGGGCTAGGTGACTGAGTACTTTTGGGAGGCTGTCGATACGTGTGGGCGCCCCTGGGCTCCCGACTGGCATGCCGCGCCACGCTTCCGTACGTCCTTTTCCTGTTCCGTGTAACTGCTGTTATGACCCATAGTCATCCGCTCCACACCGACCTCCAACTCCGACGAGTATTTAGAGGAAGGTGGAGACCCGTAAAGCGAGATGTTATCCGAAAGTGAATATTTTCCACGTGATCAAGCGAGTTTTGGAGCTTCCAGTGTAATTGTGGGAGCTGGGCAGCGCACCGCCCCCACCAACGGCACCAAATGGCCATGTAAGGTCGACATCGCTAAAAAAATTTAGCTTCCATGTGTAGATCTCAAACAACTTGCTGACACCGTCGAGGTTCTGCACCTTCATCCCGACCTTAGCCAACATCGCTAGAAAATATTCACCAGTTCCAGCGGTCGATCCGAGGCAATCGGTTCAGTCGTAGGGCCATGAAAATGATCGGGAATTAATGGGTTGACGATTTGCGTGACCTCATTCTCACGTTTAATTCGTAAACGTAATACATCTTGGTCAGCTCTTCGTCATTAACACCCCCATCACCGGTCGACGCCTTTTCTTCCAAGTCGTCATCATCTGAGAGAATCGTGAGCCTCTGATTAGGCTTCTTCATAGATAATTCGGGCGGATCAGGATAATCCGTTCCCACAGTGTTTTCCACTTTTTATGCAAATTTGACGTTGAAATACATAGGATCAGGAACAGAGTCCTGAACCTTTCCGGAACTATAGCAAGACTTGCTATAGTCCCGATTGTCTCCAGTTGTAGCCGATCGGGGAGGAATAAACTTATTAATCTCGATCTGGTCCTCCACCTGGCCAGATCAAACACCGCTTTCCTTTTTCACGACCACGACACAAGGCGATAAGAGCTCCTTGTGTCGATCGGCTCCGCCAGGAGCGGTATGGGGAGTCGTAAATCATTAATTCCGATCTTGTTCTCACCATTGACCAGATCGAACATCGCTTTCCTTTCCAACAACTAGAACACAAGCCGATAAGCGTTCCTTGTGTGCTCTCCAGAGTGAATCCATACGAAAACTTTAAAATTCATACTATGCGAGAAATCGCGGTGATATCCCTGGTTCGAATCAGGTCACGCGCACCATTGTGGTGGAGTCGAGTTCGAAATAAAACACCGAAGTGTCCAGAGCTCGGCCACTATCGCGCCCAGCCGACCAACTTACGGGTGAGGGTACCCCGCGAGCCTTCGCCTGCATCCCGATCGGGTGACCGATCTGCACTTCAGGACGCCTGGTCCAATTTTTCTTCAGAGATCTCACCTTGTGTACCCATTGGTTTCGGTGGCAACACACTCGGTGAACTGTCGCGCAATATGAATCTTGGTAGGTACCAGTATGGGGGTACCACTTCTGGGGTAATTAGTGTCAAGGGAAGAAAGTCGCCCTCGACACGTCAATGGCCAACGAAAGATAATCCAAACAATCCGATCGGTAAATGGAGCGGAAATCGCCACACCAAATACAATGAAAACTTGGGGCAGACCGCGAAGCGGTGTGTGGACCCAACCAATAATCTGGGGCAGACCGCGCGTAAGAGTGTGGGGACCCAGCCAATAATTTGGGGCGGACCGCGTGATGCGATGCGTATACCCAGCCAATACAATGATAAAAACATGTTCCAAACGTGTGTGAATTGAGGGGTGTGTCGTGAAGGAGTTGAAAATTGTAATAAATCCACTTAATCAACAACACAAGGGGTAATAATTCAGTCCTCCTTGCTTTACTTCCCGGGTACTTAAAACAAGCGCCCGAACCAACAAATCAACCAAACACACTAGGCACACACTTCAACAGGTAGTTCCAGTATGCCCCCAACACTAGCTAGCCTTAAACGGCTGCTGCTCCACTTGCTAGGGCGTTCACTCGACGACTTCCTTGTATTACACTTGGTTTTTGTATTGGAAGAGTAGAGAAGGTTTTTTT
>CM047591.1:1910327-1945563 GCA_026184515.1 Peronosclerospora sorghi
GCGACAAGCGCAATACACGAGGTGGAAATTTTCACTGAATGTACGCCTGTTCATCTGAATAAGTCGTTGCATGTTGATAGGTCAACGGGAAGTAGAGCTAAGGAAATTTGCTCCGATGGTAAGGTCGGAGATACTGCCACCCTTGTGAAGCACTACAACGCTCCGTGACTAACCGCCACGGTCCTTCTCTTACGAGAACAGCACATCCCGAAAAAATCACCGGTATCGTTTGTTTCATCTTAGGATATATAGAATAGAGCTGATCGTTTGACATGAGCGAAAACTTGAACCGGATGGGATCAATTGTGAGAATAATGTGGTCACAATCCTTTTGTCGCACGCCGTTACTGCAGGCAGTAACGGGTGTGCGAACACTATCAATGTCGGTATGTATGGCTGCTATTTCTAACCAATGATAAAGTTGAATATTTTTTTCTTAACTGTAAAAGCGCTATTTATAACCAATTAATAGAAGTCGATAGTACAGTTCGACTTCGCTTAAGTGCGGGAGCGGGAGCGTGCATCGACGACATGGTATTATTTTATACTAGCATAGTCCCTGATGTACCAACGGGGCAATTAATCTAATATTTGTAACACTGCAGAATGTAAATTGGGGCTGACCTGAGAAAAAAGCGAGGTCACGGCAAATAGATGTACATATGTTCTATATTTTATCTAATTGGGATGGGACCCGTCGTATCGACGGGGCAGGGCATAAAAACCGTCTGTCCGTCTACAAAACATGCCCCCACGTATTTCCAGGGTTAGGGTAGCGAAAACATATACTATACATTATACTAATGTGGTCATAATACTTGGGTCGCACGCCGTTACTGCAAACAGTAACGGCGTTCGACCACTTTACCCCGTCGTACCGACGGGGAGGAGGGTATATAAGGTAAAGTCATAGAAGCAACTACGTGACCGGGAACGTCAGAGGGAGGAATTTTTTTAAAAAGATGTAAAAAGCGCCATTTCTAAACAATTATTTACGCTTTAATACTGATCTTCATGTCAATTGTACTACCACGGATTAGTGCGATTTTTGAGGCAATTGATATCCGTATCCCCCCCCCCCAAATTACTACCCGTATCCCCCCTCAATTATAGGCCTATCCCCCTCAATTATAGGCGTATACTGGAATCGCGTACATTGTATATCTCCATTACGTCCAATCATGTCGTCCGTGCGAATTCAGTCCCCAGCAATCCAAACAATATAATAACACTTAAAACGAAACCGAATGTGATGTGAATGAATAGGTTTACCAGAATAACCACGTGGGATCTCCCCGTCTTAAAATTCAAGCACGTGTTCTTCAAGCGGGCGGTGCAACAATCGTGCGATCTTCAAGCGATTGACGCTACTCACCGCAGGGGGCGGCTTCTGTAGTAGCCACCGAACTTCGGCGTTACCGCACAGCGCCAGCGTGACGCACGCTGTCTTGAAAAATGGCTCATTTTTATGTATAGGTAGGTAATATGTACATGTACTCGTACTAAAAGGTAGCGGTGACGAGGTCGCTTTTTAGTAGTGCGGGTCGTGCATTCTTCTAAAATGCTGTTGCCGCTGGACACGAAGAACTCTAGTCTACCAGCATTGCGCACTGGACCTGGTCTGTAACGGGGTTACATTCGAGTTACATACAATGTTGGTGTACATGAGTACACCACGGTTGAGGTCAGTATTGACCGGTTTGAAAGGTTTTGAACCTTTGGTTATTTAACCAATCAGGGCAGGGGCCCCTGGTGTGGTGGTGTGTCAGCCATCCACGTGTCAGTACAAAGGTGTGTACACTACATTTTAGCTAGGTACGAATTAGGAATATTCTACTTAGTATTACATGTAGTTTATATTAGTTTAAAATAATTTAGGCTAATTACATATTAAATATATTCAGTTTACATTTCACTCTATTTTGCGGACGTGCGACCTCGACCGGTCGCGCGCGCAGTGAGTGTCGTAGGTAAGAGGGAGCCCTACCTTTACTTACATCCCGTAAAAGGAATACAGCCGTTAAGGCTAAATCGTAAACCAACCCAGGAATCTTGGCCCCAAGTAGGAGAACTCTCCTACTAAGCCCTTTACAAGGGCGTATCGGCTAAGTAGTGGTAGCTACCGCTTTAAGGAAGAGTCTTCCTCTGTGCGCTAGCCGCACCGTGCGTATACGCACCGGCTACATCTGATAGCAATTGTTGTAAATCCAACACCTGTGTTGGTAGACTATGCATCCTCTGCAAAGGATGAATCAGGACGATTGGGATAGTTTGACCCTCGTCCAGCAGTAAGCCTTTAAAAGGATGTTACCCTTAACGGGGGGAAGAAGGCATGAAGCTCCTAGTGGAGCAGGGCCTTGAGGCCGTAAAGGCAAGGGTGAATGCCCTCATCGCTCATGAGGCGAGTTGTAGTGGAGGTCATTCCACGGGGGTGCGCCCTCCATTATCGTTTAAGATAAAGGAGTTCACCGGAGAGAAGGGTGACAACCTTTACGTGTGGTTGCGAGAGGTCGAAACGGCCTTCGCCACAGCGAATATGACCGCTGATCACTTGCAAGTGGGACTTGCATTGACCCATCTTACGGGCAAAGCCCGTACATGGGCATTTACGTGTTCGGATTCAGTCACGGACGTTTTCCCAACATGGAAGGTCATTAAGCAGAAGCTCATGGACATGTACGCAACGCCTGATCTGGTTTTCCAGAATCAACTGGCGTTCCTGAGATGCCGTCAAGGCACTAAGGACCTGGAGATTTATATCCAGGAGCTTAAGACCCTGTTGGCAGGGATGTACGAGAAAGCGTATTCGGACGATGTGTCCATCCCCGTCTTCATGGGAGGCCTGAGAGAAGGGCCAGCACTTTCGGAATTGTTCCGATGCCGACCACAATCCCTGGAGGAGGCTTTCAAGATGGCGTTTAACGCCGAGAGGAATTTCCGTTCCTCTAAGGTGGGTCCCGAACCCATGGACCTGAGTCAGGTCGAAGCGGAGGAGAAACCTCCCGCTAAGAGTTACTCTGACTCTTTTTCACAGAGCTTCGAAGCGGAGCTCTTAGCTATGTTGCAGCGGCATGGGCCGCTGAGATGCTTCCTTTGTGGGAGCATGGATCATCTGAGGAACAGATGTCCGAAAAATCCCCAGCGAGACACTCCCTACAAGGGACAAAGGGTGGGGAAAAAGCCCTTGTCCAAGCCGTCGGGAAACGACGGCTCCCAGTAGGTGCGGGGCGCCCTACTGGGGGAACCCTCAGTGCTGTTAAACACCAGGGTAGGGGACGGCAGCACAAAGCCCCGAGGGAAGCGGTGTTTTTTTCAAGCACCGAGTTGGTGGCAGCCAGGTTTGCTGGTAGTCCTTGCGGACGTGAAAGGCTTTGATAAGCCTTGGAGAGTCTTGATAGACTCTGGAGCGTCTGACAATTATGTCAGACGGGCTTCTGTGGAGAAGTCTCGGCTGTATGCCGAGGCCCTAGAGGCACGTTCTCGTGACGTTGTCACGGTCCGTCTTGCTACGGGCGTACAGGTTTCTGTACCCAAGGTTTTGATTGACCTTAAGCTGAAGTTTGCAGACTTCGAAAGCTTAGAACGTTGCCTAGTCCTGGATTTGGACTCAAGGTATGACCTCATTCTTGGCATGAAGTGGCTGGAACGCCACGAGCCATGGATAGACTGGAAGTCTAAATCCATTGGCTCAACTCACCCGCGTTCGGGTGAAGCATTGGCGAGTAATGAACCCACCTTTGCTCGATTGCAAAAGCGATTCTGGAGTGAGATTCCAGAGATTGGGATGTCTGAGATGATCATTCCCAAGGGTGTTAAGAAAGAGTTCCTTAACTAGGGGGATTCGGCGATTAATCCCCGCGCCGATATAGGCGAGACTGGTGAGTCGCCAGTGATAGAGGTGAATTCCTCTGAGGGTAAGCGCGAGGCGCTAAGAGAAGAGACCCGAAGCTCCTCTATTCTGCAGGTCGGAATTGATTCCGACCACGCCGTGTCCGGCGAACAAGTTACGACTCCAGTGGTAGGGGTAGAGACCCCTGTGGTTAAGCGCGAGGCGCTTCCAAGCGAATAGACCCGAAGTTTGTCTCTGTCGCACGTCGGAAATGATTCCGACTACGCCGTTATAGGTGAGACCGGCGAGTCACCGGTGGTAGAGGTAGAGACCTCTGTGGATAGGCGCGTGGCGCTTCCAATAGATGGGGCAATTGACTCCCCTCATCTGGGTCTCGGAATGAGTCCCGAGGACAGTAGTCAGCAGTCCTATTGGATGCTGAATAGTGTGACAGGTATTGTCACAGAAGGCGTAAGCCTGGAACGGTTGCCTGGGGTAGGCGAACTGTTTTCGTTGGAAGAGATGTCCTTCAACGAGTTTGAGACTGCTTTGAAAGCAGATAAAATCTACGAGGTCGTCGTGTTGCGTCCGGAAGAGGAGTTAAACTCCTCATCCACGATGGACGAGTCAGTTTTTGGTGAAAACCAAACAGACATTAAATTCCCGAAGCGGCCTCAAGATCCTCGCGGATCCTGAGGACCCTTACGATTCCTTACTAAAGGAATTTGGAGATGTCATTAGTGACAACCCACCGATGGGGTTACCACCGGATCGGGGAGTCCGACATGAAAATGATTTGGTTACTGAAACCAAATAATGCGTCAATTTTTTTAGGCAGTAGCCTCTCCCCAAGGAACAATGCGACGTCATCGACGCATTCTTCAAGGGGAAAGAAGAGGCAGGGATGGTCCGGGAGAGCAAGTATCCCCACTTGTCTCCCAGTTTTTGTGTTCGTAAATCGAACGGAAAGTGGCGCATTGTTCATGGGTACAATAAGGTGAATGCAGCTACTGTACCCATGCAGACTCCTATTCCTCGGAAGGATGTCCTCCAGAACAATATGGCGGGCTGTACTGTGTACAGCGCCTTAGATCTGGTGGACGGGTATTATCAGGTGCTCATGCGAGCGTCCGATATTCCGCTGACAGCGGTTAGCATGCCTAGTGGCATGATGTGGGAGTGGCTTGTTATGCCACAAGGTCTTTCAAATGCACCAGCGACTTTCAATCGCTTGGTGACTCAACTCTTCCGCCCTCATAGGAAGTACGCTCAGACGTACTTCGACGATATATTCGTCCATAGTCGTGCGGAAGGCGACTCGTCTGATGTTCAGACGCATCTGATACACCCTTGAGAAGTGCTCGAATGTATTCGAGAGCATAAGTTATATGCAAACGCATCCAAATGTATCTTTGGTGCTGAGGAAATTCCTTTCCTCGGATGCTTCATCGGTAAGGATGGAGTGCGGGCGGATCCCGCGAAGGTGAAAGCCATTGTGGAGTGGCCTTCGCCTGTAAATCTTAGAGATTTACGGAAGTGGCTTGGATTAGCCAACTATCTCCACAAGTACAGCGAGAACTACGCTGAAATGGCGAAGTCATTGACCGACCTTCTTAAGAAGGATGTTGATTGGTGTTGGAAAACTGAACACCAAAACGCTTTTGAAGTGGTTAAGGGGAGCTTGTTAAAAGCTCCCGTTCTTGCTCTCCCAGACTCTGGGAAACCATTTAGTGTCGTCTGGGACGCCTTGATTTCGCAATCGGATGTTCTTTGTTACAAGCAGAAGATGCAGGAAGGGAACGCGTAATTGCGTTTGAGTCGAGGCAGCTTAAAGCTGCGGAACGGAATTATCCCGTTCATGACAAGGGGCTACTTCCAATGAAGTATGCTCTTGTCAAATTTAGGGTTCAACTACTCGGCTCAAAGCCGTTCGTGGTTTATACTGACCACGCGTCCTTACGGACAGCGACAAAGTCCCCTCATCTCTCGCAACGGATGGCCCGTTGTCTCTCCTTCTTTGCGGAGTACAACTTTGAGGCTAAGTATAAACCTGGCAAGCAGAACGTGCTTGCAGACGCGTTGTCGCGTTGTCCCGATTACGAGCTCGCTCACGCGACATTCGTCACCACATCGGTGGTGGATCTCATACGCCAGGCGTATGAGAAAACCCTGTCAAGTGGAGCTAAAGCTCGTTTACACCGTTACAGGTACTATGACAGTCTGCTATTTTATAGCACGAGCGTGGAGGACACTCCGCGGGTGGTAGTTCCTCATAATAAGGAACTGAAGTATAGAGTCCTCTTTGAGGCACATGACGCCCCTACCGGGGGTCATTTAGGTCAGTATAAGACCTACAGCGCTTTAAGCGCTTTGTATTGGTGGACCAACATCTATAAGTGAGTAGGTGCGTATATACGCACCTGTGAGACGTGTCAGAGGGTTAAACCCTCTGAAAGTTCAGCTTCGCCTTTGGCGAGCTTATCGGTTCCAACGGAGTGTTGGAAATTCATTAGCATGGATTTTATCTTCGGTTTTCCGAAGGATAATACCGGGAACACCGGCATATTGGTCTTTGTAGACCGATTGAGCAAGATGGCTCACCTGGCGGCGGTGCCAGAGTCCATAGATGGACAAGGAACAGCGAAAGTGTTCCTATACCGTGTCTTTCGACATCATGGTATACCCGATTCCGTTGTATCGGATCGGGATCCCCGTTTTACGGGTCAGTTTGGGGGGGGCGTTGTTTAAGGTGCTGGGCACCAAGCTCCTCATGTCCACTGCGGATCATCCGCAGACGGACGGTCAGAAGGAACACGTTAATCGCGTTGTGGAGGATATTCTCCGGATTTTATGTCCGGATTCTCCAAAGAGTTGGAGTGAGATGCTTCCAATGGTCGAATTTGCTATCAACAATTCGGTACATGCATCTACGGGGTTTACCCCGTTCTACGTGAACGGATTGGTGAACCCGAGGGTTCCGTTGACGCCACGTGTGCGTGGCCCAGGGCTTGAGGGGGGGAGGATTCCCCGATGTCAGCCCTGTATCTGTGCGAAATCACATCGATAAGTTCTTATCGACGCGCCTTAGTGTCTTACGACACGTCTGCGATGCCATGTCGGAAAGCCAAGACAAGCAGAAGGAGCAAGCTGACCGCAAGGGGCGGCGTAATGAAAAGGTGTAAAAAGTAGGAGAAAGTGGTTTATTAAACACTAAAAATCTCCCTACAAATGCAGTTTCAAATGTGTTGCGCAATAAACTGCGCCCCAGGTTTGTGGGACCCTTTAAGGTACTAGCCCGAAAGGGCTTATCGTATACCTTGTACATCCCGAAAGGGATGCGTGCGCATCCAACCTTTTATGTCGGTATGCTTAAGTCATACCAGGACCCGGAGGCGGGCCCCCTCCTGGAGGGGGGGTGGAAAGGCTGATAGCCGTAAGAGCCGTAAGGCACGGCAGGGCGAAGGAAGCCCGAAATGGCTAAAATGCGACCACGAAGCTCCGTAACGGTCGTCTCGAGAGAGGCAAGCCGCCTCTCGAAGCGATCAGTGGAATCCCGCTCATCGCGGATCCCCTCGTGGAGATCATAGATGCGATGGCTGTGTCGATCACAGCGTTCGCGAATCTCACGTCGCAATTGCGCGACCTCCTCCTCCAATGCTTGATGCGGAGGGTACTCCACATTATCATGTGGAACGCCTGATGGCACGACGCCATCACCGGGGTGAGACCCAGTACCTGGTGAAGTGGAAAGGGTATCCACATTCCCAGAACTCGTGGGAGTACGAGACTCCCGTGCGGTAGGATTGCCGTGACGTCGTTGACGCTTTCGAGCGGGAGAATCCCACTGAGAGTCAACGACCAAAAGGGCTGAAGAAGCCCCTTCACTCCCAATAGCTGGGAGTTCACCGGAGACAGATGCTGTGCTTGCATTGCTCTCCGGCACCACATCCAGAGCAGAGCGCGTATAATAGGAGTCAGGAAATTTCCCTTGCTCTTTGGCCTGAGCATAGGCTAAGCGTAGCGCTCTCTCTACCCGAACGTCGTGTTCGGAAAAGCTGTTGTACAGCGCATCGAAACTGGGGAGGTATTTCTCCCTTTCCGCCCAGGCGCGGAACGCCTGTTCTGCGTCTTCGACGCTTTCGTCCCTCAGGAGAACAATGGGAATCTCGCGGAGAACATCCACGAAGACACCGCGTGCCTGTTTCCGGAGGCGCGTCCGGTAGGCCTTAACGGAATAATGTTTGGGCGTTAGTAGTCGGGCCCGGAGTTGGTTCCGATGCGCAATTTCACGCGGCAGTATAGCCGCTGGACCAAGGGTATAGGAGGCTAAACCCCTCTTGACCGCGCTCTTAGCCTTCTTTTGAGGGTCGCGAGGTCCCTTACGTGCCCGTCCGGCACGTCGGGCCTCTTGAGCCAAGGACGGTTCATTGGTGGTGGTTCCCTGTGGCAACCTGGAGTTATCACCCCTAGCGGGTAACGGTGGCGCACGAGCTAGTGCGTTTTCCCCACGTGTGGGGAATGGGTTGGATGACTGATAGCGCCGTTTGGCACTATCAGCATGGCCAGCCGTTGGGGAGAGCTCCCCAAGGGCGTCCACTTCCGAGTTGTCGGAATAATTTGCGTCCATAGCACCGCTGAAGGTGTACAATGGATAGCCAGAGGTACTGGCGTTGGAGTTCTCCAACAAGATTTTGATTATTGCGTAAGCAATAGTCTTGATGGGGGAGGATGTAACGGGGTTGCATTCGAGTTACATATAATGTTGGTGTACATGAGTACACCACGGTTGAGGTCAGTATTGACCGGCTTGAAAGGTTTTGAACCTTTGGTTATTTAACAAATCAGGGCAGGAGCCCTTGGTGTGGTGGTGTGTCAGCCATCCACGTGTCAGTACACAGGTGTGTACACTACATTTTAGCTAGGTACGAATTAGGAATATTCTACTTAGTATTACATATAGTTTATATTAGTTTAAAATAATTTAGGCTAATTACATATTAAATATATTCAGTTTACATTTCACTCTATTTTGCGGACGTGCGACCTCGACCGGTCGCGCGCGCAGTGAGTGTCGTAGGTAAGAGGGAGCCATCCCTTTACTTACATCCCGTAAAGGGAATACAGCTGTTAAGGCTAAGTCGTAAACCAACCCAGGAATCTTGGCCCCGAGTAGGAGAACTCTCCTACTAAGCCCTTTACAAGGGCGTATCGACTAAGTAGCGGTAGCTACCGCTTTAAGGAAGAGTCTTCCTCTGTGCGCTAGCCGCACCGTGCGTATACGCACCGGCTACATGGCTCATCATAGCGTGGTGCTGCGCACCGTTGAAGTAACCCAGCCACACCTGCGCACCGGCTTGATCCAACCTCGATTGAGAGGATCTGTGGCCCGGGCTCCTGGTGAATCGCATAGCGCCTGGATTCGCCGCGGTAGTTGTTTTTCCAGAGACTTGTCAGACGTACAAAGGAGCAAACACGACCGAGTCGTTGTGCTGTATAAAACGCACAAGCTTGTAGGATTTGCCCCATGACCGTATTGCTCATTACAATCTGCTGTAACAGACTTTCAAGGAAGGCCGAGCTTTTTAACCGAGTAGGTGAATGGAGGGACTGATGTATATTGCGAAAGTGTTTCAGTTGCGTGGAGAAGTGTGAGCCCCAATGATCTCCAATTATCTCGTGAACAGGTTCGCTCGGAAGTGCAGCAGCAGGCACTGCAGGAGTTGACGCAGAGTCTACAGGAAAGTGCTTTGACAAGTGCATTACTCGCCCCACCGGCAAACTAGACGGCAAGCAGCAGAATTGTCTGGCGCTTTGTATCATCAGATACATCGACACGATGAAGGTGGTTTCGGAAGCCATGACACAGCGTGGTCCTCATGTACGGGGAGTACATGTCTCTATCGTTTAAGCAGACTGACTAACGCAATGTTTTTCCTTTAATGAAGGGTTAAAATAGGGCTTATTACTTAGTGTTGACGGAGTCAGTGCAGTAAAAGGTGTCGCGAATCCTCATCTTAACCCAAACAGTTTTTATTCCTTACGTCACGAAGTTAGCCCTACGCGAGGAAAAGTGTTACAAAGTTCAGCTTACTGCTCAGTACTATTAGAGACAATACATCAAGACAAGAAGTTTGTGTGTACGGGTAGAGAGCAATCTCTTACTAAGCCCTTTTATAAGGGCGTATCGGCTAAGTAGCGGCATATCGCCGCTTTAGGAAAGTCTTCCTCTGTGTGCTAGCCGCACTTTGCGTATACGCATGCTACATCTGGTAGCACTTGTAGTCAATCCAACACCTGTGTTGGTAGACAACAAAATCCTCTGCAAAGGATGAATCAGGACGATTGGGATAAGCTAACCCTCGTCCAGCAGGAAGCATTTAACAGGCTTTTATCCATAGTGGGTGAAGAAGCCATGCAGCTCCTAGTGGAGCAGGTCCTTGATGCTGTAAGGGAGAGGGTCAACGCCCCATCGCCCATGAGGCGAATTTTCGTGGAAGTCATTCCACGTCTACGGGGTGCGCCCTCCGTTATCCTTTACGATAAAGGAATTCACCGGTGAAAAAGGTGATAACCTTTATGTGTGGCTTGTGAGATTGAAACAGCCTTCGCCACAGCGAATGTGATCGAGGATCACTTGCAAGTGGGACTTGCACTAACCCATCTTACGGTTAAAGCCCGTACATGGGCATTTACGTGTCCGTATTCAGTCACGAACGTGTTCCCAACCTGGGTAGTCCTTAAGCAAAAGCTTATGGACATGTATGCCACGCCTGATCTGGTTTTCAAGAATCAGCTGGCGTTTCTGGGGTTCCATCAGGGCACTACGGACTTGGAAACATATATCCAAGAACTTAAGCCCTGTTGGCAGGGATGTACGCGAAAGCGTACTCGGACGATGTGTCCATTTCCGTGTTCATGGGAGGCCTGAAAGAAGGGCCAGCACGTTCGGATCTCTTTCGATGTCGACCCCAATCCCTGGGAGAGGCGTTTAAGATGGCTTTCAACGCCGAAAGGAACTTTCGCTCCTCTAAGGTGGGTCCCGAACTCATGGACCTGAGTCAGGTCGAAGCGGAGGAGAAACTTTCCGCTAAGAGTCACTCTTACTCTACCTCGCAGAGGTGTGTGGAAGCACGGATCATCTGCGAAACAGATGTCCGAAAATCCCCAGCGATACACTCGCTATAAGGGGCCGAGGGCGCGTAAAAAGCCCCTCGCTCAATCCGTCGGGAAACGACGGCTCCCAGTAGGTGCGGGGCGCCCTACTGGGGGATCCCTCAGTGCTGTTAAGCCCCAGGGTAGGGGACGACAGCACAAAGCCCCGACGGAAACGGTGCTTTCTAGCACCGAGTTGGTGTACTAACCAGGTTTGCTGGTCGTCCTTGCGGACGTGAAAGGCTTTGATAATCCTTGGAGAGTCTTAATAGACTCTGGAGCGTCTGACAATTATGTCACACGGGCTTCTGTGGAGAAGACTCGGCTGTATGCCGAGGCCCTAGAGGCACGTTCTCGTGACGTTGTCACGGTCCGTCTTGCGACGGGCGTACAGGTTTCTGTACCCAAGGTTTTGATTGACCTTAAGCTGAAGTTTGCAGACTTCGAAAGCTTAGAACGTTGCCTAGTCCTGGATTTGGACTCAAGGTATGACCTCATTCTTGGCATGAAGTGGCTGGAACGCCACGAGCCATGGATAGACTGGAAGTCTAAGTCCATTGGCTCAACTCACCCGCGGTCGGGTGAAACATTGGCAAGTCATGAACCCACCTTTGCTCCATCGCAAAATCGATTCTGGAGTGAGATTCCAGAGATTGGGATGTCTGAGATGATCATTCCCAAGGGTGTTAAGAAAGAGTTCCTTAACGAGGGGGATTCGGCGATTAATCCCCGCGCCGATATAGGCGAGACTGGTGAGTCGCCAGTGATAGAGGTGAATTCCTCTGAGGGTAAGCGCGAGGCGCTAAGAGAAGAGACCCGAAGTTCGTCTCTTCTGCAGGGAGGAATTGATTCCGACCACGCCGTGTCCGGCGAACAAGTTACGACTCCAGAGGTAGGGGTAGAGACCCCTGTGGTTAAGCGCGAGGCGCTTCCAAGCGAAGAGACCCGAAGTTTGTCTCTGTCGCACGTCGGAAATGATTCCAACTACGCCGTTATAGGTGAGACCGGCGAGTCACCGGTGGTAGAGGTAGAGACCTCTGTGGATAGGCGCGTGGCGCTTCCAATAGATGGGGCAATTGACTCCCCTCATCTGGGTCTCGGAATGAGTCCCGAGGACAGTAGTCAGCAGTCCTATTGGATGCTGAATAGTGTGAAAGGTATTGTCACAGAAGGCGTAAGCCTGGAACGGTTGCCTGGGGTAGGCGAACTGTTTTCGTTGGAAGAGATGTCCTTCAACGAGTTTGAGACTGCTTTGAAAGCAGATAAAATCTACGAGGTCGTCGTGTTGCGTCCGGAAGAGGAGTTAAACTCCTCATCCACGATGGACGAGTCAGTTTTTGGTGAAAACCAAACAGACATTAAATTCCCGAAGCGGCCTCAAGATCCTCGCGGATCCTGAGGACCCTTACGATTCCTTACTAAAGGAATTTGGAGATGTCATTAGTGACAACCCACCGATGGGGTTACCACCGGATCGGGGAGTCCGACATGAAAATGATTTGGTTACTGAAACCAAATAATGCGTCAATTTTTTTAGGCAGTAGCCTCTCCCCAAGGAACAATGCGACGTCATCGACGCATTCTTCAAGGGGAAAGAAGAGGCAGGGATGGTCCGGGAGAGCAAGTATCCCCACTTGTCTCCCAGTTTTTGTGTTCGTAAATCGAACGGAAAGTGGCGCATTGTTCATGGGTACAATAAGGTGAATGAAGCTACTGTACCCATGCAGACTCCTATTCCTCGGAAGGATGTCCTCCAGAACAATATGGCGGGCTGTACTGTGTACAGCGCCTTAGATCTGGTGGACGGGTATTATCAGGTGCTCATGCGAGCGTCCGATATTCCGCTGACAGCGGTTAGCACGCCTAGTGGCATGATGTGGGAGTGGCTTGTTATGCCACAAGGTCTTTCAAATGCACCAGCGACTTTCAATCGCTTGGTGACTCAACTCTTCCGCCCTCATAGGAAGTACGCTCAGACGTACTTCGACGATATATTCGTCCATAGTCGTGCGGAAGGCGACTCGTCTGATGTTCAGACGCATCTGATACACCCTTGAGCAGTGCTCGAATGTATTCGAGAGCATAAGTTATATGCAAACGCATCCAAATGTATCTTTGGTGCTGAGGAAATTCCTTTCCTCGGATGCTTCATCGGTAAGGATGGAGTGCGGGCGGATCCCGCGAAGGTGAAAGCCATTGTGGAGTGGCCTTCGCCTGTAAATCTTAGAGATTTACGGAAGTGGCTTGGATTAGCCAACTATCTCCACAAGTACAGCGAGAACTACGCTGAAATGGCGAAGTCATTGACCGACCTTCTTAAGAAGGATGTTGATTGGTGTTGGAAAACTGAACACCAAAACGCTTTTGAAGCGGTTAAGGGGAGCTTGTTAAAAGCTCCCGTTCTTGCTCTCCCAGACTCTGGGAAACCATTTAGTGTCGTCTGCGACGCCTCCGATTTCGCAATCGGATGTGCTTTGTTACAAGCAGAAGATGCAGGAAGGGAACGCGTAATTGCGTTTGAGTCGAGGCAGCTTAAAGCTGCGGAACGGAATTATCCCGTTCATGACAAGGGGCTACTTCCAATGAAGTATGCTCTTGTCAAATTTAGGGTTCACCTACTCGGCTCAAAGCCGTTCGTGGTTTATACTGACCACGCGTCCTTACGGACAGCGACAAAGTCCCCTTATCTCTCGAAACGGATGGCCCGTTGGCTCTCTTTCTTTGGGGAGTACAACTTTGAGGTTAAGTATAAACCTGGCAAGCAGAACGTGCTTGCAGACGCGTTGTCGCGTCGTCCCGACTACGAGCTCGCTCACGCGAAATTCGTCACCACATCTGTGGTGGATCTCATACGCCAGGCGTATGAGAAAGATCCACAGTGTACGGCGCTATTCAGCGCGTTAGTTGAAAAGGGTCTTGGCTCGTCTGAGCCAACCCTGTCAAGTGGAGCTAAAGCTCGTTTACACCGTTACAGGTACTGTGACGGTCTGCTATTTTATAGCACGAGCGCGGAAGACACTCCGCGGGTTGTAGTTCCTCATAATGAGGAACTGAAGTATAGAGTCCTCTTTGAGGCACATGACACCCCTACCTGGGGTCATTTAGGTCGGTATAAGACCTACAGTGCTTTAAGCGCTTTGTATTGGATGCCCAACATGTATAAGTGAGTCGGTGCGTATATACGCACCTGTGAGACGTGTCAGAGGGTTAAACCCTCTGCAAGTTCAGCTGCGCCTTTGGCGAGCTTATCGGTTCCAACGGAGTGTTGGAAATTCATTAGCATGGATTTTATCTTCGGTTTTCCGAAGGATAAGCCGGGAATACCGGCATATTAGTCTTTGTAGACCGTTTGAGCAAGATGGCTCACCTGGCGGCGGTGCCAGAGTCCATAGATGGACAAGGAACAGCGAAAGTGTTCCTATACCGTGTCTTTCGACATCATGGTATACCCGATTCCGTTGTATCGGATCGGGATCCCCGTTTTACGGGTCAGTTTGGGGGGGCGTTGTTTAAGGTGCTGGGCACCAAGCTCCTCATGCCCACTGCGGATCATCCGCAGACGGACGGACAAACGGAACTCGTTAATCGCGTTGTAGAGGACATTATACGGAGTTTATATTCGGATTCTCCAAAGAGTTGGAGTGAGATGTTTCCTATGGCCGAATTTGCTATAAACAATTTGGTCCATGCATCTACGGGGTTTACCCCGTTTTACGTGAACGGATTAGTAAATCCGAGGGTTCCGTTGACGCCACGTGTGTGTGGCCCAGGGATTGAGGGGGAGGATTCCCCGATTTCATCCCTGTATCTGTGCGAAAGCACATCGATAAGTTCTTATCGACGCGCCTTAGTGTCTTACGACACGTTTGCGATGCCATGGCGGAAATCCAAGACAAGAAAAAGGAGCAGGCCGACCGCAAGGGTAGGCGTAACAAAAGGGCGTACAAAGTAGGAGAAAGTGTTTTATTAAACGCTAAAAACCTTCCTACACATCAGTTTCTAACGTGTTAAGAAACAAATTGCGCCCCAGGTTTGTGGAGCCTTTCAAGGTGCTAGCCCGAAAGAGTCTGGCGTATACCTTGGATATTCCGAAGGCGATGCGTACGCATCCAACCTTCTGTGTTGGTATGCTTAAGCCATACCAGAACCCGGAGGCGGGTCCCCTCTTGGAGGAGGTTGGGAAGTCGGATATCCGAAAGGCACAACAGGTAGGAATATCGCCGACAGGGTCGAAATACGACCATGAAACTCCGCAATGAGAGACTCGAGAGAGGCAAGACGCCCCTCGATGCAGTCAATCGCACCCCCCCTCGTCTCGGAGTCCCTCCTGGGCGTCCTGGATGCGACGGCTTTGTCGATCACAGCGCTCGTGGAACTCACGTCGCAATTGCGCGACCTCCTCCTCCAGTTCTCGATACGGAGGGTATTCTACATTACCATGTGGAGCGAAGGAGCCGATCGGATAATCGTCGTTCATATTTCATTAATAATAGACTCCATTTCAGATCATCCTATCGTCCTATTTGACATAGCATTTATCCACATTGGTCACGGTCCACCCTTACCACATCCAACTGTATACACATCGAAAGAGTCGTTATCGTTGCCACCAAAAAGTAATCCGCATCCTTAAGCCACTTTGTCATCATCGAAATATCACTAGTTCATCACAGTTCGCCACACACCCTCACAATAAACATCACAAAATCCACACGGGTCGGTATTGCCGATCGGCTACCGATCGTCTGATGGCGCGACGCCATCATCGGGGTGAGACCCAGTACCTGGTGAAGTGGAAAGGTTACCCACATTCCCAGAGTTCGTGGGATTCCGAGATTCCCTTGCGGCAGGATTGCCGTGACGTCGTTGACGCTTTCGAGCGGGAGAACCCCGCTGCGAGTCAACGACCAAAGGGGCGGAAGAATCTCCTTCACTCCCAGTAGCTGGGAGTTTTCCGGAGGCAGATGCAGAGCTTGCATTGCTCTCCGGCACCACACCGATGGCAGGAGCGCTAACAGGGCGCGTTCAATAAGTGGCAGGTAATTGCCCCAGCGCTTTGGCTTGGGCAAACGCCAAGCGCAACGCCCTCTCTAGCCGAACATCACGTTCGGAATAGCTGTTGTAAAGCTCGTCAAAGTTAGGGAGACGTTTCTCCCCTTCCTCCCAAGCGCGGAATGTCCGCTCTGCCTCCTCGACATCTTCGCCTCGTAGGAGAACGAAGGGTACCCCGAGGAGGGTCTCAACGACGACACCCCGTGCCTGTTTCCCGAGGCGCGCTCGGTACGAGTTGACAGTGAACTGCTTCGGCGTTAGCAGTTTTTCCCGGAGTTGTCTCCGGCGCGCGATTTCAGGCGGCAGTACAGCCGCAGGGCCAGGGATATGGGAGGATTATCCTCTCTTCACCTCGTTTTTAGCCTTCTTTTGAGGGTCTCGACGACCCTTCTGTTCCGGTACGGCATGTCGGGCTTCTTGGGCCGTGTCTAGAGCATTGGTGATGGTCGCCTTCGGCGACCCGGATGCATCATCCGCAGTTGGTAGAGGTGGCGCACGAGTTAGTGCATTTTCCCCATGTGTGGGGAACGGGTTGGACTGCAGACGTCGCCGTTCGGCGTTGTCGGAGCGGTCAGACTTTGGGGAGATATCCCCAAGGGCATCCACCTCCGAGTTATCGGAATAGTCTCCACCCTCTTTTCGAGGAGAATCCTCAGCACCACTAAAGATACTCATGGTAAGCCAGAAGTTCTGGCAGTTGGAGTTCTCCAACTATAATTGATTATTGCGTAAGCAATAGTCTTGATGGGGGAGGATGTAACGGGGTTACATTCTGGTTACATTCAGTTATGTGGTGTACGTGAGTACACTACAGTTGGGGTCAGTATTGACCGTTCCGAAAGGTTTGGACCTATTGGTTATTTTAACCAATCAGGGCAGGAGCCCTTGGTGGAGTAGTGGCAGCTAGCCACGTGTTAGTACACAGGTAGTGTACATTACATTTCGGCTAGGTACGAATTGAGTAAGTTCTACTTAGTATTACATATAGTTTACATTAGTTTAAATTAATTTAGGCTAATTACATATTAAATATGCATCAGTTTACAAATCACACTAAGAATGCTAGGCGCACGACCTCGACCGGTAGCGCGCGCGGTGAGTGTTGTAGTGAAAGGGAATACCTTCCCTTAACGACCCCCTTTCTAAGGGAAGCCTTGTTTTAAGGTGTTATTTAATACTAACCAGTAAACCAAGGGAAATCTTGGCCCCGAGTAAGAGAGCAATCTCTTACTAAGCCTTTTATAAGGGCGTATCGGCTGAGTGGCGGCATATCGCCGCTTTAGGAAAGTCTTCCTCTGTGAGCTAGCCGCACCGTGCGTGTACGCACCTTCTACAACTCTAATTTGCAGCTTTCTATGCTTCGGTGAGGGGGTCGGCATCACCTGCGCGTGTGCTGCTTTCCCCGCATCTGCATTGACCCCGGGTGTGCATACCCGTGTCCTGGGATCCCCGCTTGACCAACAATCTGTCCGGCGTCTGCTACGCCACCTCGATCGAAACAATTCGCACCGGCCTCACTCAGATGCCTGAAGCTCATCGCTGCAGGATTGGCCGCCCTGTACGCAACCTTCTCCTCATGAATTCCCTCCAAGGAAGCCATGCTCATCTTGGAGTTTCCTTTGGGGGTGTGATACACACCACCCCCATCTGACACTGCTCCGCGAAAGTTTTTCAGCTTTCCCAGTTGGTCCGTTAGCTCGCGAATGGTTTCCAAGACGTCAGCTGACCCCACATTATCTTCGACGACAGCAACCTTCTCGTCGCCATCTTCACGCCCCTTATTTGGGCTCATAACCTGTTGTTGAGCGCCTTTGCCCTTAGCCATAGCGTAATAGTAGTGCAAAAAAGCATAAAAATCACTTGGTCAAAGTATGCCTTCACTTGTGTATGCGTAATCCTCGAATCCAGCACTTATCCACAGTAACCGAACTATAAACGCACGTATCCACCAACACGAGACTTGATCTACCGCGTGACGGCGCTTGCCCCTCTCTACCACTACCTATAATGCCAAAGTAACTTGCGCACAAAGAAAACGGGCGCGTAGTTAACGTTAGTTAACTGTAAGAAGAAAATGTAAAAGTGATATATTTAGACTGGACTATTTTTAGTTCATCACAAAAAATGCAATTTGTGTACACCTATTTTCGACTTTTGTGCGTCGATGCTAGATCCTTGGAAAACCGCAATACCGCGACTTAACCTTGGTTTCCAACACTAATGATCTCCAATTATCTCGTGAACAGGTTCGCTCGGAAGTGCAGTAGCAGGCACTGCAGGAGTTGACGCAGAGTTTACAGGAAAAGTGCTTTGACAAGTGCATTACTCGCCCCACCGGCAAGCTAGACGGCAAGCAGCAGAATTGTCTGGCGCTTTGTATCATCAGATACATCGACACGATGAAGGTGGTTTCGGAAGCCATGACACAGCGTGGTCCTCATGTACGGGGAGTACATGTCTCTATCGTTTAAGCAGACTGACTAACGCAATGTTTTTCCTTTAATGAAGGGTTAAAATAGGGATTATTACTTAGTGTTGACGGAGTCAGTGCAGTAAAAGGTGTCGCGAATCCTCATCTTAACCCAAACAGTTTTTATGCCTTACGTCACGAAGTTAGTCCTATGCGAGGAAAAGTGTTACAAAATTTAGCTTACTGCGCAGTATTAGTGTAGACATTACATCAAGACAAGAAATTTGTGTGTATGGGTAAATTGCTTCGTCTTGGAGATCGTTGTCCATATTAAATAGCGAGACTACAACCGACAAAATAAAGGCGAACTTTACCCGAGATCAGCCGACTACTAACAGTACCAGCAAGCAATCCCGAGTTCATCATCCTGAGTATATCGTGCTAACAGTAAACGCAGGCGTATGAACTATCAGGAACGAACTTAAGAAAAAAGCCTTGGTCTGCTTAGTTCTTGTCGTCCGCTTGGCGGGACAACTCGGTCAATGCCATGTCACCCTCGCCGTGGTGGCGGATATAGTCAGCGAGCGCAAAAGTGTCCGATTCACCAGTAAAGATGCCGTTCGCATTCACACGTCCAATGTTGATCTGCACCGCGGCGTTATCCGTGGCCGCAAGGATGCGGTGCTAGAATGCCATAAAGACAAGACCAAGCCGAACAATTAGCAAACTAGTATATACCGTTTTGTATCGCAATTCTTAAGCACCATTTGCGTGGGATATAGATATCAAATGGCCGGCCTCGTTCTGCATGGTAACTTGTCTCGGGGTCAGTTGAATTTTTTCTCCTAGAGAGTAAAATGTAGAGACAGCTGAGCAATGGCCCTGCCCGGTCGTCGATAAAAACGTCAAATATATCAAGCCCTCGCGAATCGATTATCTAGAAAATTGGATATATTGCAATTTTGGGGGGGATACGCCTATAATTGAGGGGGGGGATACGGTTAGTAATTTAAGGGGGATACGGGTAGTAATTTGGGGGGGATACGGGTATCAATTGCCATTTTTGAAGCCAAAATCGTATTTTATGTTTTTTATAATGGCATGTCATAGTGTCATGACGTGCGTACAGTTGAATTTCGGCTAGGTACAGGATCGCGTACTTAATTGGATTATATACTTAGATCAAGTTACTCGCTTAGGTGCGGGAGCGCGCATGCATCGACGACATGAATTCTGTTATTATATATAGTAGATATATAGAAAAATCCAGCTTATCCAGTTCTTTGGGAGCGAAAATGCAGCCAATCACAGTCTTGTAAGGGAAAAAATCCGGCCAATCCCGATTTTTCGAACCCACGGACAGACACCATTTTTTATATATTTAGACTAGAGTGTAAACCCATTAAGCGAGCTAAATCACTCGCTGCGCGCCCTTGCTGCGTATATATAGGTATCGCCGTTTTGGCGCCCACCCTCACCCTCCATACCACCAATCATGTGGTAGCAGGACCCTGTCAAAAAAGAGAAAAAAGGAAAAAATCCAGCCAATTACTAATTTTCGAACCCACCCACACGATTTGTATGAGAAAAACTCGCATTTTTTGATATAAGTTAGATTTAAATTCCTTATCCAGTTAACTATATAAGATTTTGATCCTACACTATCTGGAGACTTGTGTTTAGATGGGTACCTAGTAACAGGTGCAAACTAATGTATTTAGCAGAAGTGATCGCTGTCGATGCGGACTCGTCGTCTTCTCTCTCTCTCTCTTCGTGCACTGCCATCGCAGCGTCACTCCTTCGTCTCTATCACTCGATTCTTTATACTCCGTTCTCCATGTGCAGCTAGTGGATCCGCCGATGTTGTATGAAGCGAATGTCGCTTCCTTTCAAAAACCTCGGGCACTCCAATTAGTGTAGTACCCCGTCGTACCGACGGGGTGGAGGGTATATAAGGTAAAGTCATAGAAGCAACTACGTGACCGGGAACGTCAGAGGGAGGAAAACTTTTAAAAAGATGTAGAAAACGCCATTTCTAAACAATTGTTTACGCTTTAATACTGATCTTCATGTCAATAGTACTACCACGGATTAGTGCGATTTTTGAAGTCAAAACGGTATTTTATGTTTTTTGTCAGTTTTTCACTTCACTGTAAAAGCGCTATTTATAAAGTCGAATTATATTAGGTCCGATTTATAGTACAGTTGGAATTCGATTAGGTACGGCCTCAGACCGACAGAAAAAAACGTTTTTTTGGGAGCGAAAATGCAGCGAATAACAGTCTTTTAAGGGAAAAATCCAGCCAATCACTAATTTTCGAACCCACAGACACGATTTGTAATGGGGTGCCATTACATAATTGATATTCAAGTTAGAATATCACAGTTTAATTTCAGACGCGTTGTCTGAAATTTAAATAAGAGATTATAAGTTATTATAATCTAATAAGGAAAAGTCGATTCGGTATAAATACCGAATCTTGCAGGTTAACTAATAGTACAGTTAGTTGAATACTTGATATTATTATATTAATTATGTTACTATACTATTAGCCTCTAAACCACCCATTAAATAAACACTCTTAATTTTGCGTTCTAGAACATAAGTGAATATTAATATATTTACTTTTATTATAGGATTAGTTGTTACCAACTAATCCTGCCCTAATTGTATTGCGCGCTTCCTCGCAAAATACAGTGTAAGACTGTAACAGGATCAGTCCTGTTACACCTGGTAGCACTTTGTGGTCCGTCTTAACGACCACAGTTCCGTTCTGCTAGTTAACTAGCGGAGCGAAGATTAAGAGCCGCTCAGCATCATGTCGCGAGACATGTCGGCTGCCGAGCGAGAAAGAACGCTGGAAGAGGTGAATAAACACTTCCCTCACTTCTCGTCGCGTAGTAAAGACGCTACGGCGGAAATGATTCGGTCTATGGGGACTGACATCATTACCTCCTTAAGAGCAAGTCTCCGGAGGAAGTGGTACAGGTGGTGAACCGCTTTAGGCTAAACCACCTAGAAAAGTCAGAACGGCCCGCGCCAGAGGCAGCGCGGACCGCAACTGCACCTGCAACGCATAGCGTTGAAGTAGTAAAGGCGCGAGTACCGCCCTTTACCGACGAAGGGGGCGAGCCCCTTCGTAGATGGTTCGCAGAGGTGGAAGATGTCATATCTGCGCAAAATATTGTTGACGAACGTCAACAGGCGTACTTCGCCACAACATGTCTAGGCGGCAGAGCCAGGGAATGGGCGATGAGTCGCAGAGCCACTGATGACTCTGCGTTCCTTACTTATAAGGAATTTAAAGCTGAGCTAAAGCTCAACTTTGAAGCTCCAAAAATGGAGCTAAGTAGTCGGCAGGAGTTTCTGGAACTCCGGCAAGGTAAGCTTGACCTCCAAGCTTACGATCAGAAGACGCAATATTTGCTGTCAAATATTGTGTATGAGCCGGTGCCCTCTGCTATGCAGGTCACTGGCTTCATGAAGGGACTCAATGATGGTCCCGTCAAACAGAGTCTCTATCGGCACCCGCCAGATACTCTGAGGGATGCCATTGACATCAGCATCCGTGAGGAGTTCAAAATGCGATGAGCGTCATCGCATGCTGGGTACAGCCGAAGGGCTCAACAGCACTCCGCTTTTGACATGCCGCAACGGCATGTCAAAAATCAGCAGTCAGGCAGACGAAGCTCACACTTCGTCTCAAGAAACAGACACCCGCTCCAGAGCATGGGCGGTGAAGGTCCAGAGCAGATGGACCTATCGGTTGCGGTTGATCCGAACACGAAGCAACCGAAATTTAAGAAGAATATTCGCTGCAATAGATGCGCGAAAATGGGGCATTTTGCCCATGAGTGTATGGCACCGCGTCCGGTGCCACGCTGTCAGCGGACGGAACCGTCCGCTGCACGGCGACACCAACAGGGACATCACCCTGTTGGTGCAAAAAACGAGAATCGCCAGTAGGGGCGGGGCACCCTACTGGGAATGTTATCCCACATGCCGACATAGGGCATGTGAGGGTAATAGCCCCAGACGGGACTATGTCCTGTAAAAAGGTGTAGGGTGATGATAATCCTCTTATCACCCTGGAGGTTAAGCCGCACGGGAGCGATGTCCCCATGCGAGCTTTGTTTGACACAGGAGCGTCAAACAATTTCGTTAGAACTCAGAGTCTAACGCTGTTGAGCTTCGTGGAGGTAGAGACCCCACGAAGTATGTTGTCAGTCCGTTTAGCAACAGGTGCAACCGTGACTATTCCAAAGCGTGTGATTAAAACACGCTTCGAGTTGAATGAAATGTCATTCGAGGATGAATTCATCGTCCTCGATTTAGATGACAAGTTCGATGTGATACTTGGAATCCCATGGATGTCCAAGCTTAAACCTTCGATCGACCGGGTTAACCTATCGAACGACTGCGGTGGATGCACAGGATCTGATCACCCTGTGTGTAATCCGGCTGTATCAGAGGATACAACCGCATCGTCAGACAGTCTGGTGGATAGCGAAGGCACCACCATGTCTGTTTTGACACGATCAGCGGAAGGTACCTCCGCTGGTGAGAGTCCAGAGGGACTACCACACGCAACAGAAGAGTCGTTGCGTGCTGGAGAGAAACATTACACGGGTGATAAAGACCACCGTGAGAATGAAGTTATATCCACGGTGGGAAACACCCACCGTGAGAATGAAAATGTATCCACAGTGGGAAACACCCACTGTGCGACCGAAGGTTCCAACACGACGAATGAATTCCGTGTTGATGAGAGTGAACTCACGATCGAGTGCAATCGCGAGCAAAACTCCGTGGTGGCCAGTGCCCACCACGTTGCGTTAGCCATGCACACGGATGATAAAGACCACCGTGTCGCAGAAAAGGCGGCCGATCAGACGAGCACATCTGATCGCCAAAATTCTATGGTAGGCAGTGGCCACCATGATGATGAGTATTCGCACACGTTGAATCGTAATCACCGTGTAGCAGTCAATCAGACGAGTGCGTCTGATTGCATGGGCAGTTCCGTCGAGACGATCAACGTCTTGACGCAAACGGAGACCGGATTAGCTACCCAGTCCCTGTTGATGGAACACCCTCCGAAAGAAGGTTCGGAGGATGGCTCTTCCAGAGCTAAGATGGAAGAAGTTTATGAGAAACTAGCACGATGGTCAGATCGAACAGATCTGTATCATCGTTGCAACAGATGATGTTGTGGATATTCGTGAACGAATATCCACATTACAAGTGGAAAATATTGGGAAAGAGGTTCCCAATGATCAAACGAGAGTTCAGCGCTTTGAAGCGCAGAGCTGGGAGTCGCTTAAAGCGACCTCCCCATTTTATGAGGTACTTCGGGAATACGCTGACGTATTCCCAGAAGAAGTACCTAGCGAGCTCCCTAAGGATAAGGGAACTCGTCATGAGGTTGACCTCGTGCCAGGCACGAAGTATTGTGTTACGCGGCAATGGCCGTTGCCGCGTGATCAGGTAAAAGCGATCGACGAGTTCTTCGAAGCTCGTCGTAAATCAGGCCAAGTGCGGGAGTCTACCTCACCGCACTATACCTCAAACTTTTGTGTGAAGAAGTCCACAGGTGGGTGGAGAATCGTTCACGCTTACAACAAGCTGAACGCAGCGACGGTACCGGCGCAGACGCCGATACCGCGGAAAGATGTCATCATTGATGTCATGTGCGGGAGCACCATCTTTAGTGCTCTCGATCTAAGAGATGGATTTTATCAAATCCTAATGCGTGGGAAGGATATCCCTCTCACGGCGGTAAGCACCCCAAGCGGCATGCTTTAGGGGGGGGCTTGTTATGCCGCAGGGGCTTCGAAATGCCCCTGCTACGTTTAACAGATGCGTAACGCATCTATTACGCACGGTGCGAGAATTCGCACCGAGTTATTTCGATGACGTGTTCATCCATATTAAGGGTGAACACGATAAAAGCGATGTAGATGTCCATAGGGAGCATCTACGTCGGGTGTTAGAGCTTATGCGTAAGCATAAGCTCTATGAAAATCTAAAGAAGTGCACCTTTGGTGCACCTGAGATACCCGTTCTTGGATGCTTTGTGGGCAAGAACGGGGCGCGTCCTGATCCAGAAAAGATCAGGGTGATCGTTGAATGGCCTACGCCAAACAACGTTAAGGAACTTCGAAAGTTCCTTGGCTTGGCAACATATTTGCACAAGTATTCGTGCAACTATGCTGGGTTAATACGACCTCTTTCTCAATTACTTAAGAAAGATGTCGAATGGCTTTGGGATACACAATGTCAAAAAAAATGCTTTTGATGCAGTCAAGCAAAGATTTACTGAAGCGCCTGTCTTGAATATAGCCGATAACGAGCGTCCGTTCCACGTCGTTTGCGACGCGAGCGATTTCGCTATCGGCTGTGCTTTGATGCAGCGTGATCACGATGATCGTGATCGCGTAATCTGCTATCAATCGCGTCAGTTGCGCCCAGCCGAGCGCAACTATCCAGTGCATGACAAGGAACTCCTTGCCATGAAGTACGCACTGGCCAAGTTTCGGATCTATCTATTGGGAGATAGACCGTTTGTGGTTTACACGGACCATGCGTCGCTACGCACGGCCGTGAATTCACCTTACATTTCTCAAAGAATGGATAGATGGCTGTCATTCATTGCTGAGTACAACTTTACGGTTGAATACAAACCCGGAAAGTTGAACGTGATAGCAGATGCGCTATCACGAAGGCCGGATTACGAGATGAAACCGTCCGTAACCGAAGGGCCCAGTGCAAACGCTATCCGTTGCAATGCTTTGTCGTCGTCAATTATACGACAAGTACGCGAGGCGTACAAAAAAGATGAGGAGACACGTCTGTTGATTGATTACTTACGTAATCAATCAAGTGAGAAACGCGACGAACTCCCAGAGTTCCTCCGCGCTTGCGTGCATCGATATCGACTGCACGATGGTCTGCTGCTTTACAGCACAGACCAAAAAGATGAAAGTCGCATCGTCGTTCCAAACGACGATGATCTCAAACATCAAATTATGTTTGAGTATCATGATGCACCGATTTCGGGACATCAACGTCGAGAGAAGACATACGCTTCTCTCGCACGTGACTTTTACTGGCGAAACCAGTACAAGTGGGTACGAAAATACGTACGCGCTTGCGAGATTTGCCAGATCGTTAAGCCTGCGCAGTCTGCACAGGCTCCGCTGCAACCTCTGCCAGTTCCGACAGATTGTTGGAAGTCCATTTCAATGGACTTCGTATTCGGTCTTCCACCCGACAAAAGTCGGAAGACTGGAATAGTAGTCTTTGTAGACCGTTTCAGTAAGATGGTACATCTTACTGCAGTATCAGCGAACGTAACCGCCGCTCAAACAGCTCGGATATTCGTTGATACGGTATTCCGTTTGCACGGAATGCCGGAAGACATTGTCTCGGATCGAGATCCGAGATTTACAGGACGTTTCTGGCAAGAAACGTTCTCATTGTTGGGAACCCAGTTGAAGATGTCAACTGCGTACCATCCGGAAACGGATGGGCAGACGGAACGGGCTAACCGCGTTCTCGGAGACATGTTGCGATCATACGCACATGCCTTTGAACAGTGGAGTGACTATCTGCCACTCACTGAATTCGCGATTAACAATTCAGTGCATGCTTCAACTAAGCATACACCGTTCTACGTGAATGCCTTAAGGCATCCACGAACCCCAGCTTACTTGGCGGTACGCCAAATCTAAGTGGGGGAGGGACCCGCTCAAATTTTGACAAGTTGCGACTGCAACTTGTGAACAAAACGATGGCCCTTCTACTGAAAATACAGTAGAAGCGGAAGCAGCTTCAATTAAAACTGAAGCTGCATACGATGAATATGTGTCTGCAGCAATGGCTGCAGACAATGAGGACAATGCACCTACTGCTGATAAAGCAGTAGATGAATTCGTATTACAGCGCCAAGCTGTAATACGCTATGTAAAAGATTCACTTGCCTCTGCTTTTGAGAAGCAGAAGCAAAATGCAGATAAACAAGGAAGGAAGAACAAAAACTCCTTTCTTAAAGGTGAATTAGTATTACTAAGTACTACTAATTTGCCTACACATGCAATAAGAAACTTCCCTACACGGAAGTTGCTTCCTAAGTACATTGGACCCTTCAAGGTCCAAGAGATTCGGGGGAATGCCTATACCTTAGACATTCCCACAGCAATGCGGCTTCACCCAACATTCTATGTTGGGCGGCTCAAGCCGTATCACTCGTCTTCGTCTTACGACGAGACGCAGAACCACGGGAGATACCGTGCTTCTCCAAGTCTCCCAAGAGAGACTTGTAATCGGCTTCCAGCCTTTGATGAGCATAGCGGAGAGTCATTACCTCCGCCTTCGACTGCTCAAGATCAGCCTTGTGCCGATCGAGCTCTTCCTTACAGCGGGAAAGCTCGATGTACAGGAGATCATTCTTCTGCTGAAGGGCAGTGTGCGCCCCGAGGATGTCGCGGACATTCTCGCGAAGAGACCGATATGTCTTCACACAGTGAGACATATCGCTGCTCAAGGAGGAATAACCCTCCTCGAGCTTGCGGAGCGAAGAACCATGCTTCGCAACAACAACGGCGAGGGAATTCTCAACCTCCGCCGCCCCTGGTTGATAATCAGGGGAATAAGCGATATTTCCTCGAGCTCTTGATCTCGAAGCGCTCGGTGCCTTTGAAGAAGGGGCAACGTACCGAGTACTTGGTACGCTGGCTGGGATATCCCCAAGAGTTCGACCCTTGGGAACCGTTTGAGGTTCTGAGGGCCGAGGCCCCAGACCTTTTGACTGAGTTTGAGAAGAAGTCTCAAACTCATAATGCGAAGTAGCATCAACAGTAGGTGTTCATGCATTCAGGGTATCAATTAAACCCCGAATTTCGGCGGATACGGAAAAGCCACCGTACCCCCGCAACTCCTCCTCTGACAGACGAGGAGCGCCCTGCGTACACCGCGGGCAAACGAGGTGAGAAGGGACACCACACTTTAACCATTCTTTGATGCAAGCAAAATGGATGTATTCCATTTTGCCTGTTCGTGAGTGCTTTAAAAAAGCGCTCGCGCATTACGTGAACTTTATTCACGTAATCATCTGGGCTTTTGTTGTAGTTGTAAACAAAAGCATTCCAACTCTGAGTCAGGCCGTCTTTATATTCCCTGTTCTTCCTTGACCCTTTCCGGCTCGAATAATATCGAACCTGGAAAAAGAGGTCAATAAAGTACAGACGTCTATCGTCTGTACTTCGATCGAATCGACGTCACTGGAGGTCTTCGCAGTCATCCAGAACGTTGATATCGAATAAC
Source organism: Peronosclerospora sorghi (assembly GCA_026184515.1). NCBI lineage: Eukaryota > Oomycota > Peronosporomycetes > Peronosporales > Peronosporaceae > Peronosclerospora > Peronosclerospora sorghi. Next base: position 1,938,096 of record CM047591.1, read on the forward strand.
GCATACTGGCAGTCCCGTTTACGGTGACCGCCACTGTTGGGGGCAATAGCCCAGCCAGGGGTCCAAACCCCACTCTGTACGGAACATGTGGTTCCGTACGATGATACGCTTTAGAAGCGGCAGGCGCCGCTTCTGTTCGAGCTCTTTTAGCAGGCGGAGCTCCGCCTGCTTCAACACCACGCGCCGGGGTTAAATCACCCCGACGTGGAGAAGTACTTGGTCCAGGTGGGGCTCTGCGTTCCCGCAACCACCTGTGATAATCATTGTCGCTGTCATATCTGACAGCGACACCAGAGTCGTAATCGCTGTTAGGCGATGAGCACCTAGCGAGTTTCGACTCGCTAGATCCTTTAGTGGGGACATCTGTATCCCCATCACTTTGTTCGGAGTCAGAACTCCCGAACATGGACCTCTTGGCAACACGCCATTCGGAAGTTGCCATTGTGCGAGATGTTGCATTAGCAACATCTCCCTGTTTCTTGTCAGATGCCGCCTTAGCAGCATCTGTAGTAGAAGACGGTACGTCTTCCGACCTTTGCGTAGTTGACGCTGCTAATGCAGCGTCACCGTTATCACTCAACACCTCAGCACCTAGTGCTGAGGCGGAGGAAGAAGCTCCTTCATTGTTTTCAGCAGCGCTCTTTAGAGCGCCGCCGCCGTGTGTATTGACCATCGAGTCGATGGTCAATCAGTTGGTGAATGAGAAATTCTGACCAACAAGTGCCACCCATGATTGGCCAAAATAAGAATTATTATTGGCCAACCACCTTAAGTGGGGGGTGCTGTAATGGGGTGCCATTACATAATTGATATTCAAGTTAGAATATCACAGTTAATTTCAGACGCGTTGTCTGAAATTTAAATAAGAGATTATAAGTTATTATAATCTAAGAAGGAAAAGTCGATTCGGTATAAATACCGAATCTTGCAGTTTAACTAATAGTACAGTTAGTTAAAGACTTGATATTATTATATTAATTAGTTAGTTACTATAATATTAGCCTCTAAACCACCCATTAAATAAACACTCTTAATTTTGCGTTCTAGAACATAAGTGAATATTAATATATTTACTTTTATTATAGGATTAGTTGTTACCAACTAATCCTGCCCTAATTGTATTGCGCGCTTCCTCGCAAAATACAGTGTAATCCTGTAACAGGATCAGTCCTGTTACACGATTTGTATGGGAAAAACTTGCATTTTTTTAATATAAGTTCGAGTTTAAGGCCATTTAGCAAGCTAAATGATGACGTCGATAGACTTTCAATTAGTGTAGTACCCCGTCGTACCGACGGGGCGGAGGGTATATGTCGTAAAGCGGACTTTTTATTAGGCTAAAATAGGGCCTAATGTTGGACATTTTATTAGGCCCATAGGGGGCCTAATATTATGACTAATATTAGGACCTAAATTAGGGGCCTGATAGTGGACGCAGATAGTGGATACAGTAGTACATAATTAGGTACCGCCATGTGTACCACGGTGGGTACAGTAGTACGTACCACCGTGGTGTACATAGACAGGATATAGAAGGGGCACGGAAGATGTGCTGATTACTTACAGGTACGCGGCGAACACCAGCGAACAAACAAGGAACAAGCGGAAAAATCAGGTCGACTGATGGACGGAAGGCGTTCCGAATGGACGATGCGGATTGGTTGAAAGTAGGAACAGGGTAGATCTAAGGGTTTAATTGCTAATAAAGTTCTCCTTTTGCGTACGATCGCGCTGATCGTTTTTTGGGAAGGCACCTTTGCGCCCCCACCTTATTGAAACCTCTACGTCCCGGGCGGGAGCACTAAGTGCGTTTTTGGCCCACCGGTTGGCGTAGAGTGTGAGAACGCACCCCGCAATTCCGCCCGCAGTGTCTGCGGTTCTTCGTTTAAAGGTTTTTGGTTTTGGGAACGTGACCGAGCAGTGCTCTCACCTCTTCCCCGTGAAATTAACGTTTGGCCCCTAGAGTTCGGCTGCTTTAAGCGCCCCACGGGAACTCTAGGTGGATTTTAATATAAATACCTATTCCTCGTATAGTCTAGGCTAGGAGCGCATTGATTTGGGCGCTCCTTAGCTGTTTGACGGCTTAGAGGCTCCGCGATCAGGCAGTGAAGACTTCCGCTGCCTGATCAAGTACCCCCCCCCTACCGATCAACACCTGATCGACACTTTTGCGATTCGTAATCGTGATCGCTGATCGCAATCGCGCCAACTGCTACTTGAACAACTTCCGGTGCTTGATCAAGTCTGATCAAGGTATATTACGACTGGGCAGCAGCTTTTAGCCCCTGATCGAGCCTTTCAGTACCTGATCGCACTTGCGATCAAGACACCTGATCGCATCTGCGATCAAGACATAATATCGTTGATCGACGGTTATTAACTTCAGCCAAAGCCTTATCGCGCCTGATCACGACCGATTGGCTTCGTTTCAGTACCTGATCGTGACTTGCGATCAAGACGCCTGATCGCATTTGCGATCAAGACCGAATACAACTGAACCACGGCTATTAGCATCAGCACCAGCCTGATCAAGCCTGATTACCACTGATCTACATCGTTTCAGCGCCTGATCGCATCGGACTGCTGCCTGATCGCAATTGCGATCAGGACGGAATATTGCTGATCATCGGTTATTAGCATCAGCCCGAACTTGATCAAGCCTGATCGCGGTTAATGGACGTGGTTTAAGCACCTGATCGCACGTGATCACGCCTGATCGCATCGGTTGTATCGTCACAAGTTAGTTAATTCAATCTTGCACCAAGAATTTGCTGTGCGCTGTCCCCGCCACCTGAGGAGCGACCCACGCCTAGCCGTCGGGTACACAGGGTGAGCAAGAACACAAGCAGTAAAAGACATCCGGAGGACCCCCTTCGTTAGTCGGCAGTCTGGGCGCCGTGGTACCGCCTGATCAAGTCTCAAAAACTTCGATCAGCCGCTCCACCACAATGGTGCGCGTGCCCGGATCTTTGGTCGACGCGGGATATCACCGCGATTTTACGCAAGATAGCACGGATGTGAAAGTGAAAACGGAAGCTGAAGCAGAGGTGAAAATCAAGGTGGAAAAGGAGGAGGTGGTTGTGACGACGGAAGGCAGCTCGCCGTCGTCATGCCTGAAGAAGTAAGGAAATGCCGATCATCAGGACCTGGGGAGGAATCCAGATGACGTAAAGGAGGAGAAGCCTCAACCACCTCCCGAGGCTCCTTCGGGAGCCCATGCGGATCATAACGCAAGTTATGATCCGCCAAAAATACGTGTATATAATGATCCAGATTGGGATCCGATGGAGAAGTATTACAAGACCGACCAACCGAAGATGTTGATCAAAGCGCCTGGGTCGGAGAGCGACGAAAGCCGATCAAGTACGCCGCCAACGGAAGCCGATCTGGTAAAGACGTTTTACCAAAAGATTTACCGAGAGCACCTGGAAGATTACCTGATGACGAACTCGATCATGAGCCTGCTCGGGGTCACGATCAGCGGGAAGCTGAGTAGACCAGTCAACCAGCCAATCACGAAGGGAAAAGATAAGCTAACGATTGTGCTAAGGCTAATACGCCTGATCAAGCAGGCTGGTCTGATAACAGGCGCCTACGATGCCGAGGAAGTATTCGATCAGGACTCCGAAGATCTGGCAGAGGACACCCAGCTGTTGTATTCCCTGTTGATACCCATCGTGAGCGAAGCAGACGATAAAGATTTCCCCAGTTCACCACCACAGTCCCCGTTGAAGATTGAGGCAAGTCCGTCAATCAACGTAGCGGGACATTCGGGGTCATCGTGCTACGAATCTGCCCCTTCAGAGGGTGACGATCAGGGAATTGAGTCAAGTAGCGCTGGGAGTATGGATCCCAATATAACCAGAATGGAAGTTTGCCAAAAGGACAACTCCAAATTGCCGGTTGTCAAGACGGAACCTCAGTCGATCAAGACAGAAAACGATCAAGGGCCACAGTGGCAGATGTTTTTTGACAAGCCATGAAGAAGTTTCTAGCTGAAGAGAGCAGTAAGTGGGCACCTGGAGTCGTTGGCGCCAAAATCCACCAGCCAAATCAGGGAGAGCTGCGTCGATCAAGGATGTCGATATGGAGTCCGTACACTCGTTGCGTGGTCAGCAGTCGAAGCCAGATAGGTCGACGACGGTAAAAGATGTGGATATGGAATCCGTGCACTCGTTTCACGATCAACGGTCTCAAATTGACTACGTCAACCCTGATGAACCGATCACACTGCCACGGCGAGCCACAGTGGCATCCGCGTATACTGGGACACCTGATCAGCAGCCAATTGCCAGAATTCGGATGTCTGCGATCAGCGATTTGAAAGAATTTTCGGGAAAAGAAGGGGATGAAGATCAAGCGAGGAACTGGATCAGTCGTCTCAAGTCAGCATTTATGCGCGATCAAGCTTCTGATCCTGAAAAGTGTCTAATCCTGGGCGATTTACTGAAGGGACCAGCGCGCAACTGGCATCGACAGTTGAGTGGAACCACCCGATCAAGTTGGAAAAGTCTCGTGGATGAATTCGAAGTACAATACTGTGGAACTGGTCAATCGGTATCCCGCCAGTATTATTATATGAAGCAGCGATCAGACGAAAGCCCTATCGAATATTTGCACCGACTGAATGTGGCGGGACTGCGAGCTAAGTTACCGATCAGAGATGGACCGCCCGAAAATCTGCGCGAACATGCTCAACATTTTCTGGACACTCTGGCCAATCGCGAACTCGCCGATCAGCTGGCTCTCCTACGCTTGGATCGTGCTTCGGACTTGGAAGAAACGTTGCGGTCATACGCACGCAACAAGTGGTATCAGCCAACAGCGGCAGTAGGCACCAGCAGATTCCGCCCAAAATCCGGCGACGATCGAGCACCGGCCGCGACGCGAAAGCCTAGGGGCGTACGTGCGATCAAGGTAACGTCTGGGAGCGAAGAATCAAGTGCTGATGATAGTGGAAGTGATGGCGATCAGCGCCGCTATATGATTGCTACTATGCGCGATCAACCAGGGGCTCACGATCAGCCTGGCGAGTCACCATCAGGAAAACGAAGCGACTCCAACGCAGTCGATCAAGAGGCGATAAAGAAGTGCAGTCATTGTGGATCGATCAGACACGACAACTTACGTTTCTGGAAGCGCCTGACTTGCCTGAAGTGTGGCAAGAAAGGACACCCCACCGATCAATGCCTGTACGTCTGCCGAGCATGCGGCGAGATTCACGATGCGGGGAAGTGCCCTATGGAAGAATTTTACAACCGCATCCGCCAGTGGTATAACCCTACCAAGCATGCAGGACTGTTGCCCAAGGAAGCCGAAGATTTGTTAAACTAGGACGCTCGCCAGGTTGGAATCTGGTACGAGACGAGCGTTCTAGTTTGTGTATTTTTGCATTTGTGGATAAGAAGAGGGCTGATCGAGTAGCAACACGAGATAAGGAAAAACGCGATCGGCTTGATTTACCACGTTTGGCTAATTTCCATATTGATGAGTTTTCTCGATCACCGGTGATCGTGGAAGTCGAATTACTTCCAGGCGAATCACGTTGATATTGGAAATATCACTCGCCAAAGAAATGGTTCAAGCAAGCCAAGGCGAGTGGAAAAATCAATAACGAGCGAGCTATGATATTATTTGATTCTGGTGCCGAAGTGTTGATCACCGACTCAACCTTTGCTCGTAAGGTGGGTTGTTGGATTGACACGAGTCAAACACAAGAATCTGTCGGCATTGGAGAAAGCGCATACCAAACAGAAGGACGTGCAAAAATCAAGATCACGCTAGCGGGATTATTGGTTTATTATTTCCAGGAATGGGTGGGCAAACTTGTTGGTCAAGATGCCATATTGGGTATGGATTTCATGATACCAGCTGGTGTTCGATTAGATATCGCTCATGGCGCACTAAGTTTACCTGACGAAGTGATCATCCCACTGGAGGGACGTCGACAATGTATGGGTCGAGCGGTATTTATATGAAGTTTGATCAGTATGAACAGATCCCAGTAGGTCGATCAGCCGAAGTACGAATTTACGATCAGCGATATCGCAAGTTGTGGATTACTCGTGGAAGAGATTGGGTCCCCACTATCGCTAGGGGCGCGGGCAATTTGAGGTATTTACGTGTTACAAACATCGTCGATCACCCCATCATTGTTCAAGAAGAGACTATTTTAGGTATTTGGATGAACAAAGATGATGTGCCCCGCCGTCCCGGATTTGTTTCGATCGGGTCCAACCGTTACAGAGAGTGGCAAAATCTGGCATATCAAGCCTCCACCGATCTGGTATCTGACGATCAAGAAAGTGTCGATCAGGGTCCATTAGTCGAGAAGAAAGTGTATCCAACTCCTCGAAGTATCTTAGTACGTCCCACGGACACGATCGTCGCATCTGTAGCGTTGGTAACCGAAGGGGCACAAAAGGTGCAAGGGGTGCAAGAGCGGTGCGATCAGGGGCCGGAAGTGAAAGGTCCGACCCTCAATCATAGAGTTGAACAGCCTGTTTAAAGCGATACACCTACTCAAGATGCGTGTAATTACCCTGTCTCAGTTAGCCCCAGCGAATTCGACGTGACACCTATTGACGATCAGGTTTGTTATCACGAAGGTGGAGATTTGTATGTGGAAGAATTGGAGAAGCAGCTTGATACGTTACCCGAAGTGTCTGCAAGCACCGAAGAAGTAACCAAAGATGATTTGCTAGTCGGAGATCCCACAGTCAACACAGTGGAGGAGATAGATCAACTTCGCGAAATAATTTGGGCGAAAAAACATTTGTTGATCGGGAAGGGAAACGCGCTACCCCCCGCTGCACGAGGAGCTGTTTGTGATATCGATGTGGGTAATGCGTGGACCCACAATTTCGCGAGAAGTTGTCGGCCCTGATCAAGGGGTTGCTAGCAACTAAGATCATTCAGCCGTCAACGTCACCCTGGGCATCGCCTATAGTGATCATCGTGAAAAAGAATGGGGTCGATATACGTCTATGCATCGATTATCGCGCGGTGAATCAACTCACGCGTTTGATGGTGTACCCAATTCCCCTGATCACCGATCTACTCGAAGATTTGGATAAAGCGTTGTGGGTTTGCTCTTTGTATATGGCGAGTGGTTTCTGGGTCGTGTCTATGACAGATCGAGCACGTCAAATTTTGGCGTTTGTCACTCCATTTGGATTGTTTGAGTGGAATAGGATGCCCTTTGGCCTCAAGAATGCTCCGCAAATTTACCAGCGGTTGTCCGACAATGCACTATATGGATATCTTAGGGTCAAAGACGATGCAGATGAATCAGCTGACGTATTTACAGCAGGAGAACCCAACCAAACGCCGGGCCCGTCTGTGCTGCAACGGCGATCATATATCGATGATATATTAATCCCTTCACCTACTTGGTCCACCCTATGCGATAAGGTGCGGCACTTGCTGTAAAAGTGCGATCAATGGAATTTGTCGATCAGCGTGGCTA
>CM047591.1:1954971-1974764 GCA_026184515.1 Peronosclerospora sorghi
GGGAATTCTCAACCTCCGCCGCCCCTGATCGATAATCAGGGGAATAATCGATACATTCTCGAGCGCTTGATCTCGAAGCGCTCGGTGCCTTTGAAGAAGGGGCAGCGTACCGAGTACTTGGTACGCTGGCTGGGTTACCCCCAATAGTTCGACTCTTGGGAGCCGATTGAGGTTCTGAGGGCCGACGCCCCAGACCTTTTGACTGAGTTTGAGAAGAAGTCTCAAACTCATAATGCGAAGTAGCATCAAAACTAGGTGTTGATGCATTTAGGGCATCGATTAAGCCCTGAATTTCGGCGGGTACGGAAAAACCTCCGTACCCCCGCAACTCCTCCTCTGACAGACGAGGAGCGCCTTGCGTACACCGCGGGCAAACGAGGTGAGAAGGGACACCACACTTTAACCCTTCTTTGATGCAAGCATAATGGATGTATTCTATTTTGCCTGTTCGTGAGTGCTTTAAAAAGCGCACGCGCATTACTTGAACTTTATTCACGTAATCATCTGGGCTTTTGTTGTAGTTGTCAACAAAAGCATTCCAACTCTGAGTCAGGGCGTCTTTCTCGTCCCTGTTCTTCCTTGACCCTTCCGGCTCGAATAATATCGAACCTGGAAAAAGAGTTCAATAAAGTACAGACGTCTATCGTCTGTACTTCGATCGAATCGACGTGACTGGATGTCTTCGCAGTCATCCATCACGTTGATATAGAACAGCGCATACTGGCAGTCCCGTTTACGGTGACCGCCACTGTTGGGGGAAATATCCCAGCCAGGGGTCCAAAACCCCACTTTGTACGGAACATGTGGTTCCGTACGATGATACGCTTTAGAAGAGGCAGGCGCCGCTTCTGTTCGAGCTCTTTTAGCAGGCGGAGCACCGGCTGCTTCAACACCACGCGCCGGGGTTAAATCACCCCGACGTGGAGAAGTACTTGGTCCAGGTGGGGCTCTGCGTTCCCGCAACCACCTGTGATGATCATTGTCGCTGTCATAGCAGACAGTGACACCAGAGTCGTCATCGCTGTTAGGCGATGAGCACCTAGCGAGTTTCGACTCGCTAGATTCTTTAGTGGGGACATCTTTATCCCCATCACTTTGTTCGGAGTCAGAACTCCCGAACATAACCCTCTTGGCAACACGCCATTCGGAAGTTGCCATCGTGCGAGATGTTGCATTAGCAACATCTACCTGTTTCTTGCCAGATGCCGCCTTAGCAGCATCTGTGGTCGAAGACGGTACGTCTTCCGACCCTTGCGTAGTTGACGCTGCTAATGCAGCGTCACCGTTGTCACTCAACACCTCAGCACCTAGTGCTGAGGCTGAGGAAGAAGCTCCTTCAATGCTTTCAGCAGCGCTCTTTAGAGAGCCTCCGTGTGCTTTGACCATCGAGTCGATGGTCAATCAGTTGGTGAATGAGAAATTCCGACCAACAAGTGCCACATATGATTGGCCAAAATAAGAATTATTATTGGCCAACCACCTTAAGTGGGGGGTGATGTAATGGAGTGCCATTACATAATTGATATTCAAGTTAGAATATCACAGTTAAATTTCAGACGCGTTGTCTAAAATTTAGATAAGAGACTATAAGTTATTATAGTCTACGAAGGAAAAGTCGATTCGGTATAAATACCGAATCATGCAGGTTAACTAATAGTACAGTTAGTTGAATACTTGATATTATTATATTATTTAGTTAGTTACTATACTATTAGCCTCTAAACCACCCAAATAAACACTCTTAATTTTGCTTTCTAATAGACAAGTGAATATTCATATATTTACTTTTAGTATAGTATTATTTATTACCAACTAATCCTGCCCTCATTGTATTGCGAGCTTCCTCGCAAAATACAGTGTAATCCCGTAACAGGATCAGTCCTGTTACACTCATGCTATGAATCTTCTGGAATCAACGCCTCATCCAATTCCAAAGTGTCCCCAATTTGAAGCTTTTCTCAAGGCCGTATCATCTTATTAATGTAGAGCTTCAACCCAGCAATATGTACCAGTGGGGAATATCCGACTTTCAACGGTAGGTATCACTAACCGATACGCCACGTCGTTTACCCGTTCATCTACCACATACGGTCCATGTCACAAATGCGCTAACTTTCTTACCAACCCTGGCTTGACCAAATCGTGATAGAGCCAAACTAACTCTCCAGGTCGGTAAGCAGTTCTGGTCGTCGACCATAATTTTGACTCTACTGCCTTGTTATGACGTTGCGCTCTTTCTTTAGTAACTTGTTTTTGTATAATAGCATCATGCGCTTCAGCTCTCATGTGACTTTTATTTACTGCTATTCTCCACTCCAATTCGTCCGCTACTGTGATATATTGATCCTTAGATGGTACCATTGCCTCCAGTGTGGTCCTGGGCTCCCAACCATGCACCAAGAAGAAAGGGGTTTGATGATGTTGAAGATCCACTGAAGTACTCAATGCAAACTCCAATGGAGCCACATATTCATCCCAATCCCTCTGCTCAGGATCCGTTATATAACAATTTATTGCCTTGATCACTGTCTGAACCGATATTTCTTGTTTACCGTTGGCTTGCGGTCGATATGCTAACGTAGGCCTTGCTTCTGCTTTAGCATTCGATTAAATATCCTTAAAACAGAAATCATAAACCTTCGATCTCTATCATGTCTGAGAATTTCTTGTTCTCCAAACCACTTGTAAAATCCCACCATATAATCTTCTGACACATCTTGTGCTGTTGTGGTGCTCATTTGAATCAGAATTACATATCCAGAAAAAAAGACATATAAAGCACAATAATGCCTCATATCCCATTGTAGTCTGCGGTAGGGGCAATGAAAAATCCATAGCTAAGATTTGAAACGGTCTCAACGCCACAATATTTCCACTAGTGCGCCCCTGGTATCTTGGCTTTCCATTCGCTGTGGCACAATCCTCACAAGCTGCAACATAGTTTTCAATATGGGTATACATCCCTCTCCAATAATATTTGGATCTCAACCGGGCGTAAACCTTTCCAAATCCTTGATGTGACCCACTACCGATTTCCACATGATAAGCATATAGAACATCCTCCAGCAGTATGGTTGGTACCATCAGTCTACACACATGATCTCGTGTTTTATCTCGAGCATTTGAGACGTAATACATAACACCTTTACTGTCCAGTACATAAGTGATTGCATGTCGAGCTATCCTTTTCCATTCGCTGGAATAATTTATCTTATCATCATCTACTTCTAGATACGCTATAACCTTGCTACACCACTTGTCATTGTTCTGGGCTTTCGCCATTTGCTCAACTATAATGGTTTGCGCACTTTATATGGATCCTCTTCTGCCCGGTTCCGACCTTCTTCAGATCCAACAGTATTACCTTCCACAGAGTACGAATCATCATATATATCCACTTCTTGTTTAATTTTCACACTTTTCCTAAGCTGATGCTGTCCGATATTCAGTTTAATAATGCTACGAGTGATTACGAATACTTGCGGTGACGGGCATTCATCATTCTCCCAGATATCTCTTGCGTTCGTGACAACTTGAGCCTCATCATTTGGATTACCACCATACTCACATTATATTGTCTCGGACGTCTCGGGAGTGTTTTCATTCTTATCTATTTCTATTTCCGTAGTCACACATTGGGATTCATTTATCACGCTGCCTTCTAAACCAACTTCACCTCGAAACTCATCTGCAGTGGCATATAGCAACTCCGGTGAACGGTTCAAGATTTGCAGATCTGCTTTTCTTTGAGCACATATGACCCTGCCTGCCCGTTTTTCCTTCATGGCACACTGTGTCAAGAAATCTGCCGGTTGGTTGTACTTACGCGCCACATGCACCAGACTAACGGCTTCAAATCTCTCTACCAGTGAGCGCACCCCGCCTAACCAGACTAATAGTGATGCGTGATTGCAGCGTAAGTATCCATTGACTTGCCCGATTACTAATCTAGAGGCCCCACACACTATTGCCTTGTTCATGTTGTATGCTTGCGCGAGTTGTAATGCACCGATTAATCCATGATATTCGCTTTCATTCACGGTGAGATTATCTTGAATTCCATATGATGCAGCTATCACCACGCTGGTCGCTAATTCCCACATGATCATACAAAAAGTACCCTTCGGCGCGTCTTTTATCCGCACTGCACTATCGAATGACAAAACATATCCAGTATTATGGCGGTGTAAGCTGGGGATTGGTTTAATGATTGGTACGTATTTCAATATTTTGAACGGAGCGATGTCTTCCAACACCTCATTCATCTTCTCCACAGGAACGTTGATGTCTCTAATAACGCAGGTAATCTCACATCCTCATGATCAGTTTGTTTAGTTTTTAAAGACCATGTAGATAACATTGCCGCTCATTGAATTCCTCTTCCAAAAAAACTTTTTGAAGTAAATAACCATCGCATCGTTGATTATCTGCGTAAAACGTTATGTGTTGCCCGAAAAATTATGACTGGAATCGTGTAATGTATTAAGTAACGCCATCACTTCTGTTTTGTCCCTGTGTAACTCGTCTCATCATCTTTAAACACCTTACTGACGTAACGCACCGGATGTAATACTCAATCGTAATCTTTACACACTGTTGCTCCAAATGCCCATGGATTAGTGTATAAGATTACACTCAATGGCTTCGATCGAATTATGTGTTGTAATGATGGTGCGTTCACAAGCCGAGCATTCAGCAACGAAAACGACTTCTCAGCATGCTCCAATTGAGTACCGTCTCTCAGCTATAGCTCCATCAACTCCTACAACGATGCCGCTAATGTCGCGAAGTTGTCAACAAACCTTAGATAGTATATCAAACTACCGGTAAATTTCTGAACCCCTCTTAACGTCCGTGGAAACGCTATTCTGACGATAGACTCTAAATTTCGTCGGAAAGCCTTAATTCCCTCTGCGGATATGCGATGACTTAGAAACTCCAAACTGTGCTTACCAAAAGCGCTCTTTGGCAAGGTTACAGTAATTCTCCAGTACTTAAATGATTCCAAAATATACCTAATCATAAAACACAGAGTGTCCCAGCTGTCAGCGCCAAAAGTAATATCGTCAATATATGACCGCCTCCCAATGATAGGGTGCTCATCATTCGTCACAACTTGTCCGTTATGAAATACATCTTGATTAATGGATACATCCGTCTCAAAAACACATGCATCTTCATTATTAGCATCCATGACTTGCTTGTTGTTCATCAGTTTGTACATCACTCCCATCTGCTGTGATCGCCGTACCATCGTACACGAAGCACTATCTACTATATGCTGGTATATTTGAGGTGCATTGTTTATACCTTTTGGCATTCGAAGCCATTTAAGTTTCCTGAAGGAAAAATAAAAGCTGTAATTAATGGAGCCCTATTTGTCATAGTTATAGCCCAATATCCGCTCGCATTATCCATTGATCACAGCCACTTTACTCCCGCGAAGTTGTCTAACAAGTCGTCAACTAAAGGCATGGCGTACACCATCAGTATCGTCTTTTGGTTCACAGCTCGATAATCAATGCACAAACATATGTCCGTTTTATTCTTTTTAAACACTATGACGATTGGTGATGCCCAAGAGGATTCCGAGTACCTAATTAGTCCTGCTTGTAATAAACCTCGTATCAATTCGTATAACTTCGGCAGAAGTGTAGGTGGTACTGAACGGGATCTCTGTGCTATAGGTGAGTTATCTCCAACATCCACATCGCAAACGCCAAAACGACAAAACTATTGCAGTTAACACTCAAGCCGTATCACTCGTCTTCGTCTTACGACGAGACGCAGAACCACGGCAGATGCCCTGCTTCTCCAAGTCTCCCAAGAGATACTTGTAATCGGTCAGGAAACTCAATGCGCAAGTCTTTTGAAATGTTAGTTTCCGTGGTCAATTGGTTGGTTGGTTCTACGCCTTTAGCTGGTGGTGATAACGCATTACCGGACCTTATGAAACCATCGGCATACTCATACATTACTGCACGTAAACTGTCTTCCTGTTCTTTGGTGGTAACCCCTGGCTCTCCTATATCCGCGGTAGCCATATCAGGTGTTTTTGTTGGGCCTTTTTAAACTTCAGGAAAAAGCGCTAGCTGCTCTTCCATAGTTTCAGCTGACATTTCAACTCCTTCATGCAGGTAGACCTCTCTCTCCAATTTCGTTTGATCTACCATCATTGGATCTATTACATCCATCACGTAAACAGCGGGGGGGGGTTATCTCCAACTGTCCTTACTACATGTACTTTAACCCAGTTAATCTGCGTAATATTACTCTCCATCACTTGTTTGTACACTTGTAGATAGTCTCAAAGATTAAGTCATTTCGTGTCATCAATGGTAATGGTTCTTCCATGGGAATCTGACAACTTCGATCCTTCATATTCTGAATTACCCCCGCTTTGAACAAAAAATCTGTGCCAAGTATCGCTAATGCATGTGAATCAATATTGGCGACGCACATCTCACATTTGAATATCACTGATGGGCCCACTCGAATCTTGACAGTAGCCACACCTATTACTCCAATGGTAATGTCCGTCTTACCACAAAAGCTAGTTGGAGTATCGAACATTCGAACTGCTATTTGTAACTTCCTTGCCACATTGGTATGCAAACTGATATATTCGCACCAGAGTCTAGCATTAATGGCATCTCCAAATCATCAATTGCTCCATTCACATAAACTTAAGTTGCAGACTGTTTTACTTCAGTCGACTTCTGCCATCCTTCTTGCTCCCCATTCTTTTATCAACCAGCGTGACATATTCTGAGGCTTCCGTTGCTCCATCAATTTTCAATTTATCTTGCTTGCTATCTTCATCAAAGGTAGCTTGTTCTTCAATTTTTTCTTGATTTTTTTTTATTTTCTCGATCCCCGTTCAGTATGAGTGATCCATTCATACAACATGTATTATTTTTCTTGATTTCTTTATTGATGTAGGGTGACAGCGATGTCGTTTCCACGTTACTCGACAATGTCCCTTCCTCTTGACAGTGGTTGCAACGCACTGTGGAGTTAGGCATTTAACTGCTCCGCTACTTGAGCTTTAGCCAGCTCCCCCGGTTTCAGCTTATTGCGCATTTCAGCCATTTCTTCAATAAACTTCATACATCACACCAGTTATCCGCACCCCTTCGGAGGGTTATGATAAAGCTACGTCGCCAGACGTTACATCATGCCCAAGGGTATCACAGTGCTCACACTTCATTAATTTCCAGCACTTATTCTTTTCGTCACCCTTTCGATTGCAATGTTCACAAACCACACCACCGTCTGTATTGGGGTTCGTTATGCCGCGCACTTCTATCATCATACGCAGGTCGCATCCGCTTCATGACATGTAATTCCACCCATCATATGTCGCTGGGTTTTCAGTATTCGTACATCACCTCAGCGCTCTTGCGTGTAACTTTTTTCTTCCCTGTCCCGTAAGGCGCGTCTCATGCTTAGTCAGCACCCTCTGCAACTCCTCAATACTGGACGTCATATGCTGGTACTTCATATGTATGACGCGATCACGAATGGTGTCGAAAAAGTGCTGAATATGTTCTCCCAACACTGAAATGTTATACACATCTCTAAAATTCATTCCGCTCGTATCGCTGCTGCATTTAGTAGATACAAATAAGTAGTTGCAGATTCGTCTTGCTTTTGTGTCAACTTGGAGTACAAACTCGGGGCGACATTTTATCCACGCAAACTTTTCCCTGGAAAAGGTTTATCAGCACATTCCAATCATATTTCACAGAATCCGATAATTGTTCATACCACCATGAAGCTGTACTCGTCAAACTATCGACGAACATCCCTAAACGTTGATTCTCATCCCAACGTGAAATGTTTGCCACATGGTAAAATCGAGTGACCCATGCCCGTGCGCTTCCGGCATCCTGCCTATTTCCATCAAATGTCTTTATTTCCGTATTTTGGTGATGGCGGTAACTGGCTGACTTGAAGACGCCCACGCGTTCGTATTTCCACCGTACATACCATACCCTGATTTACTGTAATGTTACCGTGGTTAAATGGCCGGTGTGTGATATGATACACTAGTCGCCCCTCTCGTGTTAGGTGTGCGACTAGCTGAAAGAGATGCTGTAATCTTCACCAACTCCTCCAGGCTCAAATGCCCACCTTGCATCATTTTAACCAAGTTAGACACTACTGGATCTTGTTTAAGCGCAACCAGTAGTGATGAATACATAACCGCATCTTCGTCTGGGGGAAAATCCTGTTTTTTCTTGTCTTGTTAACTTTTTTTGGCCGTAACTCTGGAGATTCCACCAACTCGTCTTTTTAACAGAGTGCTAATATACTCGGTGGCTTCGACTCATTAACCGTCGTATGCGTGGTATCAGGTAATATATAATAAGTGGGATTAATATTGTTTGTCTCTTCCCGATACACCATTAGTGACGTCTACCAGTGATTCTCTGATAGTAATGGTGATACCATTAATTCAATATCATCTGCGGTACGGTCCAGATTAAAATCACACGCGCTAACCAACTCTACCCGTCGGACGGCCTCATACCCATTTTTTGAAAACAACAATTACAACGCTTCAACAGATTCTTGTAAATCTCCAAACGAACTGAGATCTTCCCTAGTTCTAAAGTTGGGCACAGCTTTCATTACCTTAAGTATTTCATATAGTGAGAACCAACTAACTAATTCGCCCGGTAACTTGAGAACCTGTTGCTGGTACCGAGCCATCTTTGCACAGGCCTCCAGGAAGGTGTATGTTCTGTTGGTATCAACTTGATAGTACTGCATATGTGAAACAGAGCGCTTTGCCTTTCCCTGTTGATACTAAAGTCATTTTATGTGTTAGAACTTAATGTCGACGTTAGTCCCGGGTCGCGGCACCAGTTGTCGTAAAGGAACTTAAAATTTCAGTATTTCCCCTCTATTTACAACACAAGAAGGCAATAAACCTATCCTTCTTGCTTAAAGTTCCCAGGTTCATAGTCCTAACGTCCGAACCGTCACCAAACACCTAATGGCACACTTCCCGAAGTGTCTCAGGTTGCTCCCAACTCCAGTAGTCCCCGATGACTGTCGCCCCTCTCACTTAGATGCTCGCTTAACGACCTTCTTGTATTAAACTTAGTTTTACTATAAGACTGTTTGGTAGGATTGTTGTGAGGTTGCTGACGACTGTTCTAAAAGGGGGAAAATTAGAATCTATTAAGTATTACTAAGTCCTATATCCATTTCAAAAACTTTTTCACCTACTACTTGTCAGTTACTTCAGGGCTGGCTTGTAGCCGGTGCGTACACGCACGGTGCTGCTAGCGGTACAGAAGAAGACTTTCCTTAAGCGGCGATACGCCGCTACTTAGTCGATACGCCCTTATTTAAGGGATTAGTTGGAGATTGCTCTCTCACTCGGGTCCAAGATTCCTTGAGTTTACGGTAAGTAAGTACTAACGACTTGTTACAAGGATTCCCTTAGTAAAGGGGTAGCTAAGAAAGGTGCTCCATTTTGCTATAACACTCACTGCACGCGCGACCGGTCTGGGTCGTGCGACTAGCAGTCTTAAGTGTATTTGTAAACTGATTTATATTTAGTATGTAATTAGCCTAAATTAATAAACTAATGTAAACTATATGTAATACTAAGTAGAACTTACTCAATTCTTACCTAGCCGAAATGTAATGTACACCACCTGTGTACCAACAGGTGGCAGGCTGCCACGCCTTCACTAAGGGCTCTCGCCCTGATTGGTTAAAACAACCAATAGGTCCAAACCTTTCGGACCGGTCAATACTTGACCTCAACCGTTGTGTATTTACGTACACTAACGTAACTCAATGTAACCCCGTTACATCCTCCCCTATCAAGACTATTGCTACGCAATAATCAATTATAGTTGGAGAACTCCAACTGCCAGAACTCTGGCCTAAAATGATCACCTTTAGTGGTGATGAAGATTCTCCCCGAGAAGGGGACGACAACTACTCCGACTACGGTATCTCGGAGGAGGAGGAACGCCGAATGGCGATGTCGGCAGCCTAATCCGTTCCCCACACGTGGGGAAAATGCACTAACTCGTGCGCCACCTTACCAACGTCGGATAATATATCCGGGTCGCCGAAGGCGACCATCACCAATGAGTTGGATGCGGCTCAGAAAGCTCCACTTGCCGCAAAGGCACGAAAGGCAATATTAAGCGCCCCTAAACGCTCTGCACGGGCGGAATATGGCTTTACGGGCCCTCGTGACCCCCAAAAGAGGGCTAAAAACGAGGTAAAGAGGGGTTTAGCCTCACATATCCCTGGCCCTGCGGCTGTACAGCTGCGTGAAATCGCACGCCGGAAACAATTCCGGGAAAAACTGCTCACGCCGAAGCAGTTCACTGCCACCTCATACCGAGCGCGCCTCGGGAAACAGGCACAGGGTGCCGTTGTTGAGAACATCCGCGAGGTTCCCCTCGTTCTCCTCCCAGGAGAAGATGTCGAGGAGGCAGAGAAGAAGTTCCGCGATTGGGCGGAAGGGGAGAAACGTCTCCCTAACTTTTTATAGCTGTACAACATCTATTCCGATCATGACGTTCGGATAGAGAGGGCCTTGCGCTTGGCGTTTGCCAGAGCCAAAGCGCTGGGGCAATTACCTGCCCCTTATTGCACGCGCAATGCTAGCGCCCGTGCCCTCGATGTGGTGCCGAAGAGCAATGCAAACTCTGCATCTGCCTCCGGCGAACACCCAACTACTGGGAGTGGAGGGGCTTCTACCGCCCCTTTGATCGTCGACTCGCAGCGGGATTCTCCCGCTCGAATCGAAAGCGTCAACGACGTCTCGGCAATCCTGCCGCAGGGGAGTCTCGGACTCCCACGAACTCTGTGAATGTGGATAACCCTTCCACTTTACCAGATACTGGGTTTAACACCGATGATGGCGTCGCGCCATCAGACGCTCCACATGGTAATGTGGAATACTCTACAAATCGTGGACTGGAGTAGGAGGTCGCGCAATTGCGACGTGGGGTTCATGGGCGCTGTGATCGACACAGCCGTCGCATCCTGGACGTCCAGGGGGGACTCCGCAATGAGGGGAGTACGATTGACCGCATAGAGGCGGCTTGACTCTCTCGAGTCTGTCGTTGCGGAGCTTCGTGGTCGCATTTTGACCCTGTCGGAGTTACTCCGACCTGCCGCGTCTTACGGTTCTTACGGCTATGCGCCTTTCAACCCCCTCCACGAGGTGACCCGCCTCCGGGTTCTGATATGGCTTAAGCATACCCACATAGAAGGTTGGATGCGTACACATCGCCTTCGGAATATCCAAGGTGTACGCCATGCCCTTTCGGGCTAGCACCTGGAAAGGCCCCACAAACCTGGGGCGCAGTATGTTCCGTAACATGTTACGAACTGCATGTGTAGGAAGGTTTTTGGCGTTCAATAAAACACTTTCTTCTACTGTATACTCCCTTTTGTTACGCCGACCCTTGCGGTCGGCCTGTTCCTTTTGCTTGTCCTGGCTTTCCGCCACGGCGTCGCAAACGTGTCGTAAGACACTAAGGCGCGTCGATAAAAACTTATCGATGTGCTTTCGCACAGATACAGGGATGACATCAGGGAATCCTCCCCCCTCAAGCCCTGGTCCACACACACGTGGCGTCATCGGAACCCTTGGATTTACTAATCCGTTCACGTAAAACGGGATAAACCCCGTAGATGCTTGGACCGAATTGTTTATGGCAAATTCGGCCATAGGAAGCATCTCACTCCAACTCTTTGGAGAATCCGGGCATAAACTCCGGAGAATGTCCTCTACAACGCGATTAACGCATTCCGTTTGTCCGTCAGTTTGCGGATGATCCGCAGTGGACATAAGGAGCTTGGTGCCCAGCACCTTAAACAACGCCCCCTGAAACTGTCCCATAAAACGGGGATCCCAATCCGATACAATGGAATCGGGTAGACCATGCAGTCGAAAGACACGGTCTAGGAACACTTTTGCTGTTCCTTGTCCGTCAATGGACTCTGGCACTCCCTCCAGGTGATCCATCTTGCTCAAACGGCTACAAAGACCAAAATGCCGGTGCTGCCGGTCTTATCTTTTGGAAACCAAAGATAAAATCCATACTAATGGATTTCCAACACTCCGTCGGAACGGGTAAGCTCGCCAAAGGCGCTGCTGAATCTGCAGAGGGTTTCACCCTTCTGACACGTCTCACAGGTGCGAATATACGCACCGACCCACTTACACATCTTGGGCCACCAATACAAAGCGCTTAAAGCGCTCTAGGGCATATCCTGACTTAAATTACCCCCGGTAGGGGCGTCGTGTGCCTCAACGAGGACTCTATACTTCAGTTCCTCATCACGAGAAACAACCACCCGCGAAGTGTCCTCCGCGCTCGTGCTATAATATAGCAAACCGTCACAGTAACTGTAACGGTGTAACCGAGCTCTAGCTCGACTTGACAGATGTTGTGGGCTCAGACGAGCTTCGTCCCTTGTCACCCAACGCGCTGATAAGCGCCGTACATTCTGGGTCATTCCCATACGCCTGGCGTATGAGATACACCACAGACGAGGTGATGAATGTCGCGTGAGAGAGCTCGTAATCGGGACTACGCGAAAACGCGTCTGTGAGCCCATTCTGTTTGTCAGGTTTATACTAGACCTTAAAGTTATACACCGCAAAGAAGGAGAGCCAACGGGCCATCCGTTTGGAGAGGTGAGGCGACTTTGTCGCTGTCGGTAAGGACGCGTGGTCAGTGTAAACCACGAACGGCTTGGAGCCGAGTAGGCGAACCTAAATTTGACAAAGGCATACTTCTTAGCAAGTAGATCCTTATCATGAACGGGGTAATTCCGTTCCGCACCTTTAAGCTGCCTCGAATCAAACGCAATCACGCGTTCTCGTCCCGCATCGTCTGCTTGTAACAAAGCACATCCGATTGTGAAATCTGAGGCGTCGCAGACGACACTAAATGGTTTCCTAGAATATGGGAGAGCAAGAATGGGAGCTTTCATCAAGCTCCCCTTTACCGCTTCAAAAGCGTTTTGGTGTTCAGTTTCCTAACACCAATCAACATCCTTCTTAAGAAGGTCAGTTAATGGCTTCGCCATCTCAGCGTAGTTCTCGCTGTATTTGTGGAGATAATTGGCTAATCCAAGACACTTCCGTAAATCTCTAAGATTTACAGGCGAAGGCCACTCCACAATGGCTTTCACCTTCGCTGGATCCGCCCGCACTCCATCCTTACCGATGAAGCATCCGAGGAAAGGAATTTCCTCAGCACCAAAGATACATTTGGATGCGTTCGCATATAACTTGTGCTCTCGCATACATTCGAGCACAGCTCGAAGATGTATAAGGTGCGTCTGAACATCAGACGAGTCGCCTTCCGCGCGACTATGAACGAATATATCGTCGAAGTACGTCTGGGCGTACTTTCTATGAGGGCGGAATAGTTGTGTCACCAAGCGATTGAATGTCGCTGGTGCATTTTAAAGCCCTTGTGGCATAACAAGCCACTCCCACAGCATGCCGCTAGAACGTGCTGACCGCTGTAAGCGGAATATAGGATGCTCGCATGAGCACCTGATAATACCCGTCCACCAGATCTAAGGCGCTGTAAACAGTACAGCCTGCCATATTGTTCTGGAGGACATCCTTCCGGGGAATCGGAGTTTGCATGGGTACAGTAGCTGCATTCGGCTTGTTGTACGCATGCAAAATGCGCCACTTTCCGTTCGGTTTACTAACACAAAAAGTGGAAGATGAATGGGGAGACTTGCTCTCTCGTACCATCCCTGCCTCTTCTTTACCCTTGAAGAATGCGTCGATGACGTCGCATTTCTCCTTGGGGAGAGGCCACTGCCTAGTGACGCAGTATTTGATTCTAGGAACCAAATCAATTTCATGTCGGACTCCCCGATCCGGTGGGAACCCCATCGGCGGGTTGTCACTAATGACATCTCCAAATTCCTTTAATAAGGAATGGTAAGGGTCCTCAGGATCCGCGAGGATCTTGAGGTCGCTTCGGGCATTCAATGCCTGTTTGTTTCGCATTAAAACTGACTCGCCCATCGTGGATGAGGAGTTCAACTCCTCTTCCGGACGCAACACGACGATCTTGTCGAGTTCACCTGCTTTTACAGCAGTCTCAAACTCGTTGAAGGACATCTCCTCCAACGACAACAGTTCGCCTACCCCAGGAAACCGTTCCAGGCTTACGCCTTCCGTGACAACACCTGTCACGCTATTCAGCATCCGATAGGACTGCTGACTACTGGTCTCGAGACTCGTCCTGGGACCCAGATGGGGGGCGTCAATTTCCCCATCTATTGGAAGCGCATCGCGCCTATCAACAGAGGTCTTTACCTTTACCACCGGTGACTCGACAGTCTCACCTATAACGGCGTAGTCGGAATCATTTCCGACGTGAGAAAGAGACGAACTACGGGTCTCTTCGCTTGGAAGCGCCTCGCGCTTAACCACAGGGGTCTCTACCCTACCACTGGAGTCGCAACTTTCTCGCTGAACACGGCATGGTCGAGAACCCCGACCTGAGAAGAGACAAACCTCGTGTCTCTTCTCTAGGAAGAGACTCGCGCTTAACCTCAGAGGAATACACCTCTACCACTGGCGACTCACCATTATTGCCTATATCGGCGTGGGGATTAACCGCCGAATCCCCCTTGTCAAGGAACACTTCCTTGACCTCATTGGAACTGATCATCTCAGACATCCCAATCTCTGGCATCTCACGCCAGAATCGCTTTGCGATCGAGAAAAGGTGGGTTCATGACTCGCCAATGCTTCACCCGATCGCGGGTGCGTTGAGCCAATGGACTTAGACTTCCAATCTATCCATGGCTCGTGGCGTTCCAGCCACTTCATGCCCAGAATGAGGTCATACCCCAAGTCCAAATCCAGGGCTAGGCAACTTCTAAGCTGTCGAAGTCTGCAAACTTCAGCTTAAGGTCAATTGAGACCTTAGCTACAGAAACCGGTACGCCCGTCGCTAGACGGACCATGACAACGTCACGAGAACGTGCCTCTAGGGCATACAGCCGACTCTTCTCCACAGAAGCCCGTCTGACATAATTGTCAGAAGCTTCAGAGTCTATCAAGACTCTCCAAGGATTATCAAAGCCTTTCACGTCCGCAAGGACGACCGGCAAACCAGGATGGTACCCCAACTCGGTGCTAGAAAGCACCGTTTCCCTCGGGGCTTTGTGCTGTCGTCCCCTACTCTGGGGATTAACAGCACTGAGGGATCCCCCAGTAGGGCGCCCCGCATCTACTGGGAGCCGTCGTTTCCCGACGTTTTGGGCGAGAGACTTTTACCCGCCCTTGGACCCTTATAGCGAGTGTCTCGCTGGGGATTTTTCGGACATCTGTTGCGCAGTTGATCCGTGATTCCACAAAGGAAGCATCGTAGCGGCCCATGCCGCTGCAACATTGCAAGGAACTCCGATTCGAAGCTCTGCGAGATAGAGTCAGAGTGACTCTTAGCGGAAGGTTTCTCCTCCGCTTCGACCTGAATCAGGTCCATGGGTTCGGGACCCACCTTAGAGGAACGAAAGTTCATTTTGGCGTTAACCGCCATCTTAAACGCCTCCCCCAGAGATTGGGGTCGGCATCGTAAGAGCTCCGAACGCGCTGGCCCTTCTTTCAGGCCTCCCATCAACACGGGAATGGACACATCGTCCGAATACGCTTTCGCGTACATCCCTGCCAACATGGTCTTCAGTTCTTGGATGTATGTCTCCAAGTCCCTAGTGCCCTGACGGCACCTCTGAAACGCCAGCTGATTCTAGAAAACCAGATCAGGCGTAGCGTACATGTCCATAAGCTTTTTCTTAAGGACTTCCCAGGTCGGGAACACGTTTGTGACCGAGTCCGGACACGTAAGCGCCCATGCATGGGCTTTACCCGTAAGATGGGTCAGCGCAAGTCCCACTTGCAAGTGATCCTCGATCACATTCGCTGTGGCGAATGCCGTTTCGACCTCGCGAAGCCACAAATAAAGGTTATCACCTTTTTCACCGGTGAATTCCTTTATCTTAAAGGACAACGGAGGGCGCACCCCCGTAGACGTGGAATGACTTCCACGAAAATTCGCCTCACGAGCGATGAGGGCGTTAAACCTCTCACGTACTGCCTCAAGGCCCTGCTCCACTAGGAGCTGCATGCCATCCTCACCCAGTATGGATAACAGCTTTTAAAGGCTTCTTGTTGGACGGGGGTTAGCTTACCCCAATCCTCCTGATTAATCCTTTGCATAGGATGCCGTCTGCCAACACAGGTGTTGGATAGACTACTAGTGCTACCAGATGTAGCCGGTGCGTACACGCACGGTGCGGCTAGCTCACAGAGGAAGACTTTCCTTAAGCGGCGATACGCCTCTACATAGCCGATACGCCCTTATTTAAGGTCTTAGTGGGAGATTGCTCTCTCACTCGGGGCCAAGATTCCCTGAGTTTACGGTTAGTAAACACTAAAGCCTTGTTACAAGGCTTCCCTTAGTAAAGGGGTAGCTAAGGGAGGTACTCCCTTTTGCTTTAACACTCACTGCGCGCGCGACCGGTCTGGGTCGTGTGCCTAGCAGTCTTAAGTGTATTTTGTAAACTGGTTTATATTTAATATGTAATGGAAAAGTCTAATGCACCCCCCCCCATTTTACTAATGCGCCCCCCCCAAATGAGAATTTCAAATATTTTTCCACAAAAAGTTAGGAAAGCGCTATTTGCCCCCCCCATTTTTGCTATGGGTGAGAGAAAAATCACCCCAACCGTGGGATTTTCACCCCAATCACCCGACCGGCTGAGTTACATTTCCACTGCAATGTCGAAAATCACCGTAACATTTCGATAGGGGTTTCAGCTTCGGTCCAAAAATGGTAACATCAGTAGAGCTGCACCAAAAGCTGCTGCGCAATGCACAGCCTAGCGACGACATGACTCATTTCTTGCGTCAAGAGATCGCACTTTTTCAACGCACAATGTACAAAAACCACAGTCAGCATCGTCGTGTCTTCTTTTTCAAGCACTTGCAACACGTGAAGCGGTATCTGCGTGACTTTCAAGTCGAGCATCTAGTGGCTCCGTTTACCGAGACTACAAGTTTATTGAAGCAGTTGGAGCTCAAGTCTGAGCAGCACCATATTTCGTGGAAACTTTTGGCTTCCGACTTGAACGTTCATACCGACGAAGTGTTGCGGAAGCTCCGGAGCGTGGCGACTACTGCTGCAGAGGTGATCCGCGTAGCTCAAAAGGCGTACAAAAGTGGGTATAAAGATGGAACTTGCTTGGAAGCAGTGACGAACGTGGTAACTGATGTTTGTGTGCTTGTTCAGGCTTAATCGTGCAGTTTACGATGACCTACTTCATGCCATTTGTATTAACAATGAATAGCATCCTTGCGAGACTGACGGTTCTATTCAAAGCGGTGCTTGTTCGAGCTATTGAACTTCACAGGGGTATCACATTGTTGTATCTCAATGAAGTGACCAAGTCGAATCCGCTTCGTGCTAAGGTTACTGCCGTTCAACTCTGCGGGTATCAAATTTCCAACGACGTTCTGCAACTTGCAAATTCTTAGCGCAATTTCGTGCACCAAGCTACTACTGGAAAATTATCTGGCACGATGGTTTACAGTGATAAAATACATATATTGATCGAAGCAATAAAAAAGTGAACGCGGCGACACGAATCACCAAAAAAAGAGTCTTGTTTTATGATGCATTGTTCGAAGGAGGGGCATAGGGTACATGTGTTTTCTGGAACTCGATGACACCCCGCATTGTCCACCTTAAAAATTAATGTCTAAACGCGGAAAGACCAAAAAAAGCTCCACGTACCTGCAGACTGAGATCCAAAACACGTGTGGGGGTTCATATCTTCATCCATTTTCACCTGCACGCCGATTGTAACAGGACTGATCCTGTTACGGGATTATACTGTAGTTTGCGAGGAAGCGCGCAATACAATAAGGGCAGGATTAGTTGGTAACAACTAATCCTATACTAAAATTAAATATGAGTATTTACTTATTCTTTAGAACGCAAAATTAAGAGTGTTTATTAAATGGGTGGTTAGCAGCTAACAGTATAGTAATTACCTAACTAATATACTAATATCAAGTATTAAACTAACTGTACTATTAGTTAACCTGCATGATTCGGTATTTATACCGAATCGACTTTTCCTTCGTAGATTATAATAACTTATAATCTATTATTTGAATTTCAGACAACGCGTCTGAAATTCAACTGTGATATTCTAACTTGAATATCAATTATGTAATGGCACCCCATTACATCACCCCCCACTTAAGGTGGTTGGCCAATAATAATTCTTATTTTGGCCAATCATAGGTGGCACTTGTTGGTCGGAATTTATCATTCACCAACTGATTGACCATCGACTCGATGGTCGAAGCACGCGGCGGCGCTCTAAATAGTGCTGCTGAAAACATCGAAGGAGCTTCTTCCTCCGCCTCAGCACTAGGTGCTGAGGTGTTGAGTGACAACAGTGACGCTGCATTAGCAGCGTCAACTACGCAAAGGTCGGAAGACGTACCGTCTTCGACCACAGATGCTGCTAAGGCGGCATCTGGCAAGAAACAGGGAGATGTTGCTAATGCAACATCTCGCACGATGACAACCACCGAATGGTGTGTTGCCAGGAAGGGTTCTTCCATGTTCGGAGACAGTTCTGACTCCGAACAAAGTGATTGGGGCACAGCTGTCCCCGCGAAAGGATCTATCGAGTCGAAACTCGCTAGGTGCTCATCGCCTAACAGCGATGATAACTCATGTGTCGCTGTCAGCTATGACAGCGACAATGATCATCACAGATGGTTGCGGGAACGCAGAGCCCCACCTGGACCAAGTACTTCTCCACGTCGGGGTGATTTAACCCCGGCGCGTGGTGTTGAAGCAGGCGGTGATCCGCCTGCTAAAGGGATCGAGCAGAAGCGGCGCCTGCTGCTTCTAAAGCGTATCATCGTACGGAACCACATTTTCCGTACAAAGTGGGGTTTTGGGCCCCTGGCTGGGATATTTCCCCCAACAGTGGCGGTCACCGTAAGCGGGACTGCCAATATGCGCTGTTCGATATCAACGTGCTGGATGGCTGCGAAGATATCCAGTCACGTCGATTCGATCGAAGTACAGACGATCGGCGTCTGTACTTTATTGACCTCTTTTTCCAGGTTCGACATTATTCGATCCGGAAAGGGTCAAGAAAGAACAGGGACGACAAGGACGCCCTGAATCAAATTTGGAACGCTTTTGTTGACAACTACAACAAAAGCCCAGATGATTACGTGAATAAAGTTCACGTAATGCGCGAGCGCTTTTTAAAGCACTAGCGAACAGGCAAAATGGAATACATCCATTATGCTTGCATCAAAGAAGGGTTGAACTGTGGTGTCCCTTCTCACATCGTTTGCCCGCGGTGTACGCAGGGCGCTCCTCATCTGTCAGAGGAGGAGTTGCGGGGGTACGGAGGGTTTTCCGTACCCGCCGAAATTCAGGGCTTAATCGATGCCCTAAATGCATCAACACCTAGTGTTGATGCTACTTCGCATTATGAGTTTGAGACTCCCTCTCAAACTCAGTTAAAAGGTCTGGGGCGTCGGCCCTCAGAGCCTCAATCGGCTCCCAAGAGTCGAGCTCTTGGGGGTAACCCAGCCAGCGTACTAAGTACTCGGTACGCTGCCCCTTCTTCGAAGGAACCGAGCGCTTTAAGATCAAGCGCTCTAGAATGTATCGCTTATTCCCCTGATTATCGATCAGGGGCGGCGGAGGTTGAGAATTCCC
>CM047591.1:1974864-2004488 GCA_026184515.1 Peronosclerospora sorghi
GATCGCGGGTGCGTTGAGCCAATGGACTTAGACTTCCAGTATATCCATGGCTCGTGGCGTTCCAGCCACTTCATGCCCAGAACGAGGTCATACCTCGAGTCCAAATCCAGGACTAGGCAACGTTCTAAGCTGTCGAAGTCTGCAAACTTCATCTTAAGGTCAATCGAGACTTTGGGTACAGAAACCTGTACGCCCATCGAAAGACGGACCGTGACAACGTCACGAGAACGTGCCTCTAGGGCCTCGTCATACAGCCGACTATTCTCCACAGAAGCTCGTCTGATATAATTGTCAGACGCTCCAGAGTCTATCAATACTCTCCAAGGCTTATCGAAGCCTTTCACGTCCGCAAGGACGACCAGCAAACCTGGCTGGTACGCCAACTCGGTGCAAGAAAGCACCGCTTCCCTCGGGGCTTTGTGCTGTCGTCCCCTACCCTGGGCCTTAATAGCACTGAGGGGTCCCCCCGGGAGGGCGCCCAGCACCTACTGGGAGCCATCGTTTTCCGACGGCTTGGGCAAGGGCTTTTTCCCCATCCTTGGTTCCTTGTAGCTAGTGTCTCGCTGGGGATTTTTTGGACATCGGTTCCTCAGATGATCCGTGCTCCCACACAGGAAGCATCTCAACCGACCCATTTCGCTGCAGCATAGCCAAGAGCTCCGCCTCGAAGCTCTGCGAAAAAGAGTCAGTGTGACTCTTTTGCGGGTGGTTTCTCCTCCGCTTCGACCTGACTAAGGTCCATGGGTTCGGGACCCACCTTAGAGGAACGGAAGTTCCTCTCGGCGTTGAACGCCATCTTGAACGCCTCCTCCAAGGTTCGGGGTCGGCATCGGAACAATTCCGAACGTGCTGGCCCTTCTCTCAGGCCTCCCATGAAGACGGAGATGGACACATCGTCCGAATACTCTTTCGCGTACATCCCTGCCAACAGGGTCTTAAGTTCCTGGATATATGTCTCCAGGTCCCTAGTGCCCTGACGGCACCTCAGAAACGCCAGTTGATTATGGAAAACCAGATCAGGCGTTGCGTACATGTCCATAAGCTTCTGCTTAAGGACCTACAAGGTTGAGAACGTGTCCGTGACTGACTCCAAACACGTAAACGCCCATGTACGGGCTTTACCCGTAAGATGGGTCAGTGCAAGTCCCACTTACAAGTGATCAGCGATCACATTCGCTGTGGCGAAGGCCGTTTAGACCTCTCGTAACCACACATACAGGTTATCACCCTTTTCACCGGTGAATTCCTTTATCTTAAAGGACAATGGGGAACGTACCGCCGTTGAATGACCTCCACCTAAGCTCGCCTCATGGGCGATGAGGGCATTGAACCTTACCTTCACGGCCTCAAGGCCCTGCTCCACTAGGAGCTGCATACCTTCGTCACCCAGTAAGGATAAAGCCTGTTAAAGTCTTCCAGCTGGACGAGGGTTAACCTATCCCAATCGTCCAGATTCATCCCTTGCAGAGGATGCCGTAGCCTATCAACACAGGTGTTGAATTGACTACAAGTGCTACCAGATGTAGCCGGTGTGTACACGCATGGTGCGGCTATCGCACAGAGGAAGACTTTCCTTAAAACGGCGTTCGCCGCTACTTAGCCGATACGCCCTTACAAAAGGGCTTAGTAAGAGAGAACTCTCTTACTCGGGGCCAAGATTCCACTTTGGTTTACTATTAGCTTTCGCTAATGCCTTAAAACAAGGCTCCCTTAACAAGGGGGTAGATAAAGGAAAAACTCCCCTTACGCTAGTGCACTCACTACGCGCGCGACCGGTCGAGGTCGGGCGTCTAGTAGTCGTTGAGTGAAATGTAAACTGAATGTATATTTAATATATAATTAGCCTAAATTAATTTATACTAATGTAAACTATATGTAATACTAAGTAGAACTTACTAAATTCGTACCTAGATAAAATGTAGTGTACACCACCTGTGTACTAACACGTGGCTGGCTGCCACGCCTCCACCAAGGGATACTGTCCTGATTGGTTAAAAAACCAATGGTCCAAAATCTTTTGGACCGGTCAATGCTGACCCCAACCGTAGTGTACTCACGTACACTACATACTAAATGCAACCCGAATGCAACCCTGTTACACGGCTCAGGAGTCTTATCTTGCCGCACAGGCACTAGGGGATACATTAACGCCCCCAAACGCCCTTCACGGGCGGCATATCATTTTGCGGGTCCTCGTATTCCCCAAAAGTGGGCTAAGAATGAGGTAAGGAAGGTTTTGGCCTTCTATGCCCCTGGCCCTGCGGCTGAACAGCCGCTTCAAGTCGAACGCCGGAAGCAACTCCGGAAAAACTGCTCACGCAGAAGCAGTTCACTGCCGCCTTATACCGAAAGCGAATCGGGAAACAGGCGCAGGGTGTCCATGTTGAGAACCTACGCGAGGTTCCCTTTGTTCTCCTAAAAGGAGAGGATGCCGAAGCGGCAGAACAAAAGTTCCGCGCTTGGGCGGAAGGGGAAAACGTCTCCCTGACTTTACAAAGCTGTACAACAGCTATTCCGAACGTTACGTTCGGGTGGAGAGGGCATTGCGCTTGGCGTTTGCCAAAACCAAAGCGATGGGGAAATTATCTGCCCCTTATCGCACGCGCTATGCTAGCGCCTGTGCCCTCAATGTGGTGCCGGAGCGCAGTGCAAGCTCCGATTCTGCCTACGGCGAACTCCGAACTACTGGGAGTGAAGGGGCTTCTTCCGCCCCTTTGGTCGTCGACTCGCAGCAGGATTCTCCCGCTCGAAAGCGTCAACGACGTCTCTGCAATCCTGCCGTAGGGGAGTCTCGGACTCCCACGAACTCTGTGAATGTGAATAACCCTTCCACTTCACCAGATACTGGGTTTCACCCCGATGATGGCGTCGCGCCATCAGGCGCTCCACATGGTAATGTGGAATACCCTCCGAGTCGAGAACTGGAGGAGGGGGTCGCGCAATTGCGACGTGAGGTTCACTAGCGCTGTGATCGACACAGCCGTCGCATCCTGGACGTTCAGGAGGGACTCCACGATGAGTTGGGAGCGATTGACCGCATCGAGAGGCGGCTTGTCTCTCTCGAGTCTGCCCTTGACGGCTTCCTCCGTCTTGAGGGAAGAGTTGAAGCTTCCGTTGCGGATCTTCGTGGTCGTATTTTGACCCTGACGGAGATGTTACTCCACCCTGCCGTGTCTTACGGATATCCGCCTTCCCAACCTCCTCCAAGAGGGGACCCGCCTCCGGGTTCTGGTAAGAATACCCACATAGAGGGTTGAATGCGTACGCATCGCCTTCGGGATATCCAAGGTATACGACAAGCCCTTTCTGGCTAGTACCTTAAAAGGCCCCACAAACCTGGGGTGCAGTTTGTTTCTTAAGACATTATAAACTGCATGTGTAGGAAGATTTTTAGCGTTTAATAAAACACTTTCTCACACTTTATACGCCTTTTTGTTCACACCGACCCTTGCGGGGCCTGCTCCTTTTGATTGTCTTGGCTTTCCGCCATAGCGTCGCAAACGTCTCGTAAAACACTAAGGCGCGTCGATAAAAACTTATCGATGTGCTTTCGCACAGATACAGGGCTGACATCGGGGAATCCTCCCCCCTCAAGCACTGGGCCACACACACCTGGCGTTAACGGAACTCTCGGATTCACTAATCCGTTTGCGTAAAACGGGGTAAACCCCGTAGATGCATGGACCGAATTTTTTATGGCAAATTCGGCCATAGGAATCATCTTACTCCAACTCTTTGGAGAATCCGGAAATAAACTCCGTAGAATGTCCTCTACGACGCTATTAACGCGTTCCGTTTGTCCGTCCGTCTACGGATGATCCGCAGTGGACATGAGGAGCTTGGTGCCTAGCACCTTAAACACGCCCCCAAAACTTTCCCGTAAAACTGGGATCCCGATCCGATACAACGGAATCGGATAGAACATGCTGTCGCACGACACGGTCTAGGAACACTTTAGCAGTTCCTTAGTCCATCAATGGACTCTGACACCGCCGCCAGGTGAGCCATCTTGCTCAAACGGTCTACAAAGACCAAAATGCCGGTAATGCCGGCCTTATCTTTCGGAAAACCGAAGATAAAATCCATACTAGTGGATTTCCAACACTCAGTAGGAACGGGTAAGCTCGCCGAAGGCTCCGCTGAATCTGCAGAGGGTTTGACCCTCTGACACGTCTAACAGGTGCGAATATACGGACCGACCCACTTATACATATTGGGCTACCAATACAAAGCGCTTAAAGCGCTGTAGGTCTTATCCCGACATAAATGAACCCCGGTAGGGGCGTCATGTGCATAAAGGGAACTCTGTACATACTTCCTCATCATGAGGAACAACCATCCGCGGAGTGTCCTCCGCACTCGTGATATAATATAGCAAACCGTCACAGTACTTGTAACGGTGTAAACAAGCTCTAGCTCGAATTGACAAGGTAGGCTCAGACGAGCCAAGTCGCTTATCACCCAAAGCGCTGATAAGCGCCGTACATTGTGGGTCTTTCTAATACTCCTGGCGTATGAGATCCACCACAGACGAGATGACGAAAGTGGTGTGAGCGAGCTCGTAATCGGGACTACGCGACAACGCGTCTGCAAGCACGTTCTGCTTGCCAGGTTTATACTTAACCTCAAAGTTGTACACCGCAAAGAAGGAGAGCCAACGGGCCATCCGTTGCGATAGAAAAGGCGACTTTGTCGCTGTCCGTAAGGACGCGTGGTCAGTATAAACCACGAACGGCTTTGAGCCGAGTAGGTGAACCCTACATTTGACAAGAGCATACTTCATTGCATGGAGCTCCTTGTCATAAACGGGATTATTCCGTTCCGCAGATTTAAGCTGCCTCGACTCAAACGCGATAACGCGTTCCCTTCCTGCATCATCTGCTTGTAACAAAGCACATCCGATTGCGAAATCGGAGGCGTCGCAGACGACACTAAATGGTTTCCCAGAATCTGGGAGAGCAAGAACAGGGGCTTTCAACAAGCTCCCCTTAACCGCTTCGAAAGCGGTTTGGTGTTTGGTTTCCCAACACCAATCTACTTCATTCTTAAGAAGGTATGTTAATGGCTTCGCCATCTCAGCGTAGTTCTCACTGTACTTGTGGAGATAACTGGCTAATCCAAGCCACTTCCGTAAATCTCTAAGATTTACAGGCGAAGGCCACTCCACAATGACTTTATCCTTCGCGGTATCCGCCCGCACTCCATCCTTACCGATGAAGCATCCGAGGAAAGGGAATTCCTCGGCACCAAAAATACATTTGGATGCGTTTGCATATACCTTATGCTCCCGCATACATTCGATCACCGCTCGAAGATGTATTAGGTGCGTCTGAACATCAGACGAGTCGCCTTCCGCGCGACTATGAATGAATATATCGTCGAAGTACGTCTGAGCGTACTTTCTATGGGGCGGAAGAGTTGTGTCACCAAGCGATTAAAAGTCGCTGGTGCATTTGAAAGCCCCTGTTGCGTAACAAGCCACTCCCACAGCATGCCACTAGGCGTGCTGACCGCTGTAAGTGGAATATCGAATGCTCGCATGAGCACCTGATAGTACCCGTCCACCAGATCTAAGGCGCTGTAAAAATTACATCCTGACATATTATTCTGGTGGACATCCTTCCGAGGAATCGGAGTTTGTATTGGTACCGTAGCTGCATTCGGCTTATTGTACGCATGCACAATGCGCCACTTTTCTTTCGGTTTACGAACACAAAAAGTGGGGTATTAGTCTAGAGACTTGCTCTCCCGTACCATCCCTGCCTCTTCTTTCCCCTTGAAGAATGCATCGATGACGTCGCATTGTTCCTTGGGGAGAGGCCACTGCCTAGTGACGCAGTATATGGTTCCAGGAATCAAGTCAATCTCATGTCGGACCCCCCGATCCGGTGGTAACCCCATCGGCGGGTTGTCACTAATGACATCTCCGAATTCCTTAAGTAAGGAATGGTAAGGGTCGTCAGGATCCGCAAGGATCTTGAGACCGCTCCTGTTTGGTTTGCACCAAAACTGACTCGTCCATCGTTATGAGGAGTTTAACTCCTCTTCCGGACGCAACACGACGATCTCGTCGAATTCCCCTGCTTTTACAGCAGTCTCAAACTCGTTGAAGGACATCTCCTCCAACGACAACAGTGCACCTACCCCAGGAAAGCGTTCCCGTCTTACGCCTTCCGTGACAACACCTGTCACGCTATTCAGCATCCGATACGACTGCTGACTACTGGCCTTGGGACTCTTCCCGGGACCCAGATGGGGGGAGTCATTTGCCCCATCTATTGGAAGCGCATCGCGCCTATCCACAGAGGTCTTTACCTCTACCACCGACGACTCGCCGGTCTCACCTAATACGGCGTGGTCGGAATCAATTCCGACGTGTGGAAGAGACGAACTACGGGTCTCTCCGCTTGGAAGCGCCTCGCGCTTAACCACAGGGGTCTCTACCCCCACCACTGGAGTCGCAACATTCTCGCCAAACATGGCGTGGTCGGGAACCCCGACCTGCAGAAGAGAAAACCCTCGTGTCTATTCTCTAGGAAGCGCCTCGCGCTTATCCTCAGAGGAATCCACCTCTACCACTGGCGACTCACCAGTCTCGCCTATAACGGCGTGGGGATTAACCGCCGAATCCCCCTCGTCAAGGAACACTTCCTTGACCTCATTTGGGACTGATCATTTCAGACATCCCGATCTCTGGCATCTCTCTCCAGAATCGCTTTTGCGATCGAGCAAAGGTGGGTTCATGACTTGCCAATGCTTCACCCGATCGCGGGTGCGTTGAGCCAATGGACTTAGACTTCCAGTATATCCATGGCTCGTGGCGTTCCAGCCACTTCAAGCCCAGAATGAGGTCATACCTCGAGTCCAAATCCAGGAATAGGCAACGTTCGAAGCTGTCGAAGTCTGCAAACTTCAGCTTAAGGTCAATCGAGACCTTGGATACAAAAAACCTGTACGCCGGTCGCTAGACGGACCGTGACAACGTCACGAGAACGTGCCTCTAGGGCCTCGGCATACAGCCGACTCTTCTCAACAGAAGCTCTTCTGATATAATTGTCAGTCGCTCCAGAGTCTATCAAGACTCTCCAAGGCTTATCAAAGCCTTTCACGTCCGCAAGGACGACCAGACGACCTTGCTGGTACACCAAATCGGTACTAGAAAGAACCGTTTCCCTCGGGGCTTTGTGCTGTCGTCCCCTACCCTGGGGCTTAACAGCACTAAGGAATTCCCCAGTAGGGAGCCCAGCACCTACTTGGAGCCGTCGTTTATCGACGGCTTAGGCGAGGGCTTTTAACCGCCCTCGGCCCCTTATAGCGAGTATCTCGCTGGGGGTTTGGCGGACATCTGTTCCGCAGATGATCCGCACTTCCACACAGGAAGCATCTTAGCGGCCCATGCCGCTACAACATTGCAAGGAGCTCCGCTTCGAAGCTCTGCGAGAAGGAGTCAGAGTGACTCTTAGCGGAAGGTTTCTCTTCCTCTTCGACCTGGCTCAGGTCCATGGGTTCAGGACCCACCTTAGAGGAACGAAAGTTCCTCTCGGCGTTGAACGCCATCTTAAACGCCTCCCCCAGGGATTGGGGTCGGCATCGGAAGAGCTCCGAACGTGCTGGCCCTTCTTTCAGGCCTCCCATGAACACGGGAATGGACACATCGTCCGAATACGCTTTCGCGTAAATCCCTGCCAACAGGGTCTTCAGATCTTGGATATATGTATACAAGTCCCTTGTGCCCTGATGGCACCTCAAAAACGCAAGCTGATTCTAGAAAACAAGATCAGGCGTAGCGTACATGTCCATAAGCTTTCTATTAAGGACTTCCCAGGTCAGGAACACGTTCGTGACCAAATCCGGACACGTAAACGCCCATGTACGGGCTTTGCCCGTAACATGGGTTAGTACAAGTCCCACTATCAAGTGATAAGCGATCACATTCGCTGTGGCGAAGGCCGTTTCGACCTCGCGAATCCACACATAAAGGTTATCACCTTTTTCACCGGTTAATTCCTTTATCTTAAAGGATAACGGAGGGCGCACCCCCGTAGACGTGGAGTGAATTCCACGAAATTCTCCTCATGGGCGATGAGGGCGTCCACCCTCTCACGCACGGCCTCAAGGCCCCGCTCTACTAGGAGGCGCATGCCATCCTCACCCAATATGGGTACCAGCCTCTTAAAGGCTTCTTGTTGGACGGGGGTTAGCTTACCCCAATCTTCCTGGTTCATCCTTTGCAGAGGATGCCGTCTACCAACACAGGTGTTGTATTGACTACGAGTGCTACCAGATGTAGCCGAGTGCGTAAACGCACGGTGCGGCTAGCGCACAGTGGAAGACTTTCCTTAAGCGGCGATACGCCGCTACTTAGCCGATACGCCCTGATCTATGGGCTTAGTGGGAGATTGCTCTCTCACTCGGGGCCAAGATTCCCTGAGTTTACAGTTAGTAAGCACTAACGCCTTATTCTAAGGCTTCCCTTAGTAGGGAGTAGCTAGGGGAGGTGCTCCCCTGTCACAACAATCACTGCACGCGCGACCGTTCCGGGTCGTGCGCCTTGCAGGATATAGTGTATTTGTAAACTGATTTATTTATTTAATATAAAATTAGCCTAACTTAATAAACTAATATAAACTATATGCAATACTAGGTAGAACTTACTTAATCCGTACCTAGCCGAAAATGTAATGTACACCACCTGTGTACCGACACGTGGCAGGCTGCCAAGCCTTCACCAAGGGATCCCGCCCTGATTGGTTAAAACAACCAATAGGTCCGAACATTTCGGACCGGTCAATACTTGACCTTAACCGTTGTGTATTTACGTACACCAACGTAACTAAATGTAACCCCGTTACAATCGACAAAAGCTGGTTGATGTCGGTGAAGACTTCCTTGACAATTAATTTGACCCAAGGGATGATAGAAGTCGGTACTTCGTTGATTTATCTTCCCGGACCGTTTATCTGGGGGCCGCAAGTCATCACGGAAGATAAAGAAAATAAACAATCCCTATGTCAATCGTGGAAGGCTTGTGTTGAGAATTTCAACAAAAGCCTTGAAGGTTACTTGCGCACTGCGTTCAGATAATTATGAGCCTGAACGATTTGCCACCCTCCTATAGATTTTTCACAAAAAGGTGGGGCTGGTGCGCGGTGCGGTTTACTCCCGCACATGACCTGCTTTACGACGATCTTCAAAAACTAGTCAATTGATTTCACTCAATCACGCGGTAAAGACAATTGCGGCACGATGCAATACAATCGTGCATGGAACGAGTCTATCTCATGTAGAGTCTCTTGTCTTTAGGGAACTCGCATGAATCTTATTTTCATCGTATTCCCAAAGCACATCAAAATAAAGGGATTATGATCTAAGCGACTCCTAGCTCTGTGCTTCAAAGCATGATATTTTTTTTTATCATCGAGAATACACTCGTTCCCAATATCGCGTGCTTGTAGCGTGGATATATTTGTTGGTTTATATCCACGATTTCATCATACGCAAAGATGGTACAGATCGGTTCGATCTGATAGTCGCGTAACCTCTTTAAGAAATTTTCTATTAATAAATGTTGGAAGGTCTATCACCTACAAAATTAAATTTGGAGGGTTACGGAACATTAGAGGCTGGGTAGATAATTCGTTCTCTGTTTGGGTTACGACTTTAATCATCCTAACATGTTCCGTCATCAAATCAGAGAGCTCGTTGACCCATTACTTCTTAACGGTGTTCACGGCCTACAGTGGCAACGTTTCGCTCTTTGCGGAGGCCCCTTCATGTCGCAGTATTAATTTATTACTCATGGTACCACTGTCTACCGAAGTTATTTTTCCTTCACGATGGCTATCACTTACCGAGATTATGTCTTCCTTGCGACGACCGTGCCTCCCGCGTGTATTTTAAGACATTTATATTATCACCCAATTTGGTAACTTCCTCCTCACGCAGCTTCTCGGATGCTTTGCAGAAGGCGCGAGTGTACCCACTCATACACTTGAATTGCTTACAGGATGATCAGTGCTGTAGCAATGCCGCACGCGATCGGTATACCAGTCGATCTCCGGCTTTTTGTTTGTGCATACATGATATGGCCAAGATATCATCGAACTTGTTATTATATTTGAGGATGATGAACGCATCAGCCTCAAACCACAGCTCGTCCATCTTGAAGAGAATGTGTTTCATGCGCTTTGCCATAGTTACGACTGATCATGTTGATAACCGGACTGACAACATGTTTAGTGGTGTTTTTAAATCGTATCGTACTTTGCGCTCTCACACAGTCGTTTGATTTGCCGATATTAAACAATGCACGCATAGTTCATGCGGCTTAAAATTCCGGGTTTTAAGGATTTTAGGAACACCCTACACACACGGACGAGGTATTCCCAGCTGGGGCTATCGTTCTCACATGCCCGATGTCGGAATGTGAAACAATCTTTCCAGTAGGACTTCCCGCCCCTACTGGGTGTTCACGATTTTCGAACGAACAGGTCTTCCTATTCATTACGATTTCTAGCGGCCAGTGCACCTACCCGTCCACTGACTTCGTAGCGCCGGACGCGGTGCCATGCATTTATAGGCAAAATTCCCTATCCTCGTGAATCTATTCCAGCGAAGATTACTATTTTTTAATTGCATCGGTGTGGAATTAACCACGCCACCTTCGCCCCACTTTGTCGTGGTTGTGATGTGGCGAAGCGGACTCAAGAATTTTTGGTCGTTTTGTGTCAGCAGCACACCGATCGGCTTATCGGCGATCGGATTGGTGGAAATCAAGGAGGCTTTTAAGCCTATCGTGTGCGAGGGGTGTCAAGAACACGGATTTTGGTAAGTCACATGATATTGCGTGTACTTACATATTTTCATGTTTGTACATATTGGGGACCGTAGGGAGATAGTTTTTGGTTTTTCCTTCTAGGAGTCGTTAATTTTTGGCCTTTAACTCAACAAGAAGTCGTTACATCTTTAAGTACGTTGGTCGCCTCTGAACGCCGCAGAGTGTTTGGGAGCGGAGGGCTGAGTAATCCCCTCTAGCTCAGTATACCAGGACGGGACGCGTTACATGCGCACTTGTACCGCCGGAAGTACCTCGACGAGAGTAAGCATTGGTCGGCTTCACAAGCTCAAGTTGCACAGGTTTGGAACGTGTAATCAAGTATTGGATTGTTACGTGGAGATATCGTTCGTGGAGTTTGTCCCGTTCTCGTTTGGATCTCTATATTGGAGTATTGGACTTTTATTCTCGTATTGTAATGGGGTGCCATTACATAATTGATATTCAAGTTAGAATATCACAGTTGAATTTCAGACGCGTTGTCTGAAATTCAAATAATAGATTATAAGTTATTATAATCTACGAAGGAAAAGTCGATTCGGTATAAATACCGAATCATGCAGGTTAACTAATAGTACAGTTAGTTTAATACTTGATATTATTATATTAGTTAGGTAACTACTATACTGTTAGCCGCTAACCATCCATTTAATAAACACTCTTAATTTTTCGTTCTAAAGAATAAGTAAATACTTATATTTACTTTTAGTATAGGATTAGTTGTTACCAACTAATCCTGCCCTTATTGTATTGCGAGCCTTCTCGCAAAATACAGTGTAAGCCCGTAACAGGATCAGTCCTGTTACACCTGGTAGCACTTTGTGGACCGTCTTAACGACCACAGTTCCGTTCCGCTAGTCAACTAGCGGAGCGAAGATTAAGAGACGCTCGGAATCAAGTCGCGAGACATGACGCCTGCCGAGCGATAGAGAACGCTGGTAGTGGTGACGAAACACTTTCCCCACTACTCGTCGCGTAGTAAATACGCGACGGTAGAGATGGTTCGGTCCATGGGGACCGATATCCTTACCTTCCTCCAGGGTAAGACCCCGGAGGAAGCGATAGAGGTGGTGAATCGCTTTAGGCGAAACCACCTAGAAAAGCCAGCACGGCCCGCGCAAGAGGCAGCGCGGACCGCACCTGCACCTGCAACGCATAGCGTTGAAGTGGTAAAGGCGCGAGTACCGCCCTTTACCGGTGAAGGGGGCGAGCCCCTTCGTAGATGGTTGGCAGAGGTGGAAGATGCCATCTCTGCGCAAAATATTGTTGACGAACGTCAACAGGCGTACTTCGCCACAACATGTCTAGGCGGTAGAGCCAGGGCATGGGCGATGCGTCGCAGAGCCACTGATGACTCTGAGTTCCTGACTTATCAGGAATTAAAAGCTGAGCTAAAGCTCAACTTTGAAGCCCCAGAAATGGAGCTAAGTAGTCGGCAGGAGTTCATGGAACTCCGGCAAGGTAAGCTTGACCTTCAAGCTTACGCTCAGAAGACGCAATATTTGCTGTCAAATATTGTGTATGAGCGGGTGCCCCCTGCTATGCAGGTCACTGGCTTCATGAAGGGACTCAATGATGGTCCCGTCAAACATAGTCTCTACCGGCACCCGCCAGAGACTCTAAGGGATGCCATTGATATGAGCATCCGTGAGGAGTTCAGCATGCGATCAGCGTCATCGCATGCTGGGTACAGCCGAAGGGCTCAACATCCCTTCTCTTTTGACATGCCGCAACAGCATGTCAACAATCAGCAGTCGGGCAGACGAAGTTGACACTTCGTCTCAAGAAACAGCCACCCGCTCCAGAGCATGGGCGGAGGAGGTCCAGAGCCGATGGACCAATCGGTTGCGGTTGCTTCGAACTCGAAGAAAACGAAATTTAAGAAGAACATTCGCTGAAATCGATGCGCGCAAGTGGGGCATTTTGCCCATGAGTGTATGGCACCGCGTCCGGTGCCACGCAGTCAGCGGACGGAACCGTCCGCTGCACGGCGACACCAACAGGGACATCAACATGTTGGTGCAAAAAACGAGAATCGCCAGTAGGGGTGGGGCGCCCTACTGGGAATGTTATCCCACATGCCGACATAGGGCATTTGAGGGTAATAGCCCCAGACGGGACTATGGCCTGTCAAAAGTGCAGGGTGATGTTAATCCTCTTATCACCCTGGAGGTTAAGCCGCACGGGAGCGATGTCCCCATGCGAGCTTTGTTTGACACAGGAGCGTCAAACAATTTCGTTAGAACTCAGAGTCTAACGCTGTTGAGCTTCGTGGAGGTAGAAACCCCACGAAGAATGTTGTCAGTCCGGTTAGCAACAGGTGCAACCGTGACTATTCCAAAGCGTGTTATTAAAACACGCTTCGAGCTGAATGAACTGTCATTCGAGGATGAATTCATCATCCTCGATTTAGATGACAAGTTCGATGTGATACTTGGAATCCCATGGATGTACAAGTTTAAACCTTCCATCGACTGGGTTAACCTATCGATCGACTGCGGCGGACCCACAGGATCTGATCACCCTTTGTGTAATCCGGCTGTATCAGAAGATACAACCGCAGCTTCAGACAGTCTAGTGGATAGCGATGGCACCACCAGGTCTGTTCTGACACGATCAGCGGAAGGTACCTCCGCTGGTGAGAGTCCAGAGGGACTACCACACGCAACAGAAGAGTCGTTGCGTGTTGGAGAGAAACATTCCACGGGTGATAAAGACCACCGTGAGAATGAAGTGATATCCACGGTGGGAAACACCCACCGTGAGAATGAAATAGTATCCACAGTGGGAAACACCCACTGTGCGACTGAAGGTTCCAACACGATGAAAGAATTCCGTGTTGATGAGAGTGAACTCACGATCAAGTGCAATCATGAGCACAACTCCGTGGTGGCCAGTGCCCACCACGTTGCGTTAGCCATGCACACGGGTGATAAAGACCACCGTGTCGCAGAAAAGGCGGCCGATCAGACGAGCACATCTGATCGCCAAAATTCCATGGTAGGCAGTGGCCACCATGATGATGAGTATTCGCACACGGTGGATCGTAATCACCGTGTAGCAGTCAATCAGACGCACTCGTCTGATTGCATGGACAGTTCCGTCGAGACGATCAACATCTTGACGCAAACGGAGACCGGATTAGCTACCCAGGCTCTGTTGATGGAACACCCTCCGAAAGAAGGTTCGGAGGTGATGGCTCTTCCAGCGCTAAGCTAGAAGAAGTTTATGAGAAACTTGCACGATGATCAGATCAAACAGATCTGTATCATCGTTGCAACAGATGATGTAGTGGATATTCGTGAACGAATATCCACATTACAAGTGGAAAACATTGGGAATGAGGTTCCCAATGATATAACCAAAGTTCAGTGCGCTTTGAAGCGCAGAGCTGGGAGTCGCTTAAAGCGAACTTCCCATTTTATGAGGTACTTCGAGAATACGCTGACGTATTCCCAGAAGAAGTACCTAGTTATCTCCCTAAAGATAAGGGAACTCGTCATGAGATTGACCTCGTGCCAGGCACGAAGTATTGTGTCACGCGGCAACGGCCGTTGCCGCGTGATCAAGTAAAAGCGATCGACAAGTTTTTCGAAGCTCGTCGTAAATCAGGCCAAGTGCGGGAGTCTATCTCACCTCACTCCACCCCCACATTTTGTGTGAAAAAGTCTACAGGTGGGTGGAGAATCGTTCACGCTTACAACAAGCTGAACGCAGCGACGGTACTGGCGCAGACGCCGATACCGCGAAAAGATGTCATCATTGATGGCATGTGCGGGAGCACCATCTTTAGTGCTCTCGATCTAAGAGATGGATTTTATCAAATCCTAATGCGTGAGAAGGATATCCCTCTCACGGCGGTAAGCACCCCAATCGGCATGCGTTGGGAGTGGCTTGTTATGCCGCAGGGGCTTCGAAATTCCCCTGCTACGTTTAACAGATGCGTAACGCATCTATTACGCCCGGTGCAAAATTAGCACCGAGTTATTTCGATGACGTGTTCATCCATAGTAAGGGTTGAACACGATAAAAGCGATGTAGATGTCCATAGGGAACATCTACGTCGAGTGTTAGAGGTTATGCGTAAGCATAAGCTCTATGCAAATCTAAAGAAGTGCACCTTTGGTGCACCTGAGATACCCGTTCTTGGATGCTTTGTGGGCAAGCACGGGGTGCGTCCTGATCCAGAAAAGATCAGGGTGATCGTTGAATGGCCTATGCCAAACAACGTTAAGGAACTTCGAAAGTTCCTTGGGTTGGCAACATATTTGCACAAGTATTCGTGCAACTATGATGGGTTAATACGACCTCTTTCTCAATTAATTAAGAAAGATGTAGAATGGCATTGGGATACCCAATGTCAAGATGCTTTTAATGCAGTCAAGCAAAGCTTGACTGAAGCGCCTTTCTTGGCTATAGCCGATAACGAGCGTCCGTTCCACGTCTTTTGCGACGCGAGCGATTTCGCTATCGGCTGTGCTTTGATGCAGCGTGATCACGATGATCGTGATCGCGTAATCTGCTATCAATCGCGTCAGTTGCGCCCAGCCGAGCGCAACTATCCAGTGCATGACAAGGAACTCCTTGCCATGAAGTACGCACTGGACAAGTTTCGGATCTATCTATTGGGAGATAGACCGTTTGTGGTTTACACGGACCATGCGTCGCTACGCACGGCCGTGAATTCACCACATATTTCACAAAGAATGGCTCGATGGCTGTCATTCTTTGGTGAGTACAACTTAACGGTTGAATACAAACCCGGAAAATTGAACGTGATATAAGATGCGCTATCACGAAGGCCGGATTACGAGATGAAACCGTCCGTAACCGAAGGGGCCAGTGCAAACGCGATCCGTTGCACATCTTTTTCGTTGTCAATTATACGACAAGTACGCGAGGCGTACAAAAAAGACGAGGAGACACGTACGTTGATTGATTAATTACGTAATCAATCAAGTGAGAAGCGCGACGAACTCACAGAGTTCCTCCGCGCTTGCGTGCATCGATATCGACTGCACGATGGTCTGCTGCTTTACAGCACAAACCAAAAAGATGAAAGTCGCATCGTCGTTCCAAACGACGATGATCTCAAACCTCAAATTATGTTTGAGTATCATGATGCACCGATTTCATGGCATCAAGGTCGAGAGAAGACATACGCTTCTCTCGCACGTGACTTTTACTGGCGAAACCAGTACAAGTGGGTACGGAAATACGTACGCGCTTGCTAGATTTGCCAGCGCGTTAAGCCTGCGCAGTCTGCACAGGATCCGCTGCAATCTCTACCGGTTCCGACAGAGTGTTGAAAGTCCATTTCAATGGACTTCGTATTCGGTCTTCCACCCGACAATAGTCGGAAGACTGGAATAGTGGTCTTTGTAGACCGTTTCAGTAAGATGATACATCTTACTGCAGTATCAGCGAACGTAACCGCCGCTCAAACAGCGCGGATATTCGTTGATACGGTATTCCGTTTGCACGGAATGCCGGAAGACATTGTCTCGGATCGAGATCCGAAATTTACAGGACGTTTCTGGTAAGAAACGTTCTCATTGTTGGGAACCCAGTTGAAGATGTCAACTGCGGACCATCCGGAAACGGATGGGCAGACGGAACGGGTTAACCGCGTTCTCGGAGACATGTTGCGATCATACGCACATGCCTTTGAACAGTGGAGTGACTATCTGACACTCACTGAATTCGCGATTAACAATTCGGTGCATGCTTCAACTAAGCATACACCGTTCTACGTGAATGCCTTAAGGCATCCACGAACCCCAGATTTACTTGGCGGTACGCCAAATCTAAGTGGGGGAGGAACCCGCTCAAATTTTGAGCGAGTCAATGCGCAAGTTGCAACTGCAACTTGTGAACAAAACGATGGCCCTTCTACTGAAAGTACAGTAGAAGCGGAAGCATCTTCAAATGAAAATGAAGCTGCATATGATGAATATGTGTCTGCTGCAATGGCTGCAGACAATGAGGGCAACGCACCTACTGCTGATAAAGCAGTAGATGAATTCGTATTACAGCGCCAAGATGTAATACGCTATATAAAAGATTCACTTGCTTCTGCTTTGGATAAGCAGAAGCAAAATGCGGACAAGCAAGTAAGGAATAACAAAAACTCTTTTCTGAAAGTCGAATTGGTATTATTAAGTACTACCAATTTTCCTATACATGCAATAAGCAAATTCCTTACACGGAAGTTGCTTCCAAAGTACATTGGACCTTTCAAGGTCCAAGAGATTCGGGGGAATGCCTTTACTTTAGACATTCCCACAGCAATGCGGC
This sequence comes from Peronosclerospora sorghi, assembly GCA_026184515.1. Taxonomy (NCBI): domain Eukaryota; phylum Oomycota; class Peronosporomycetes; order Peronosporales; family Peronosporaceae; genus Peronosclerospora; species Peronosclerospora sorghi. Next base: position 1,991,996 of record CM047591.1, read on the forward strand.
TCCACCCAACATTCTATGTTGGGCGGCTCAAACCGTATCATTTGTTTTCGTCTTACGACGAGACACAGAGCCACGGAAGATACCGTGCTTCTCCATGTCTCCCAAGAGAGACTTGTAATCGGCTTCCAGCCGTTGGTGAGCAGAGCGGAGAGTCGTTACCTCCGCCTTCGACTGCTCAAGATCATCCGTGCGCCGATCGAGCTCTCCCTTATAGCGGAAAAGCTCAATGTACAGAATATCATTCTTCTGCTGGAGGGCAGTGTGCGCCCCGAGGATGTCGCGGACATCCTAGCGAAGAGACCGATATGTCTTCACACAGTGATACATATCGCTGCCCAAGGAGGAATAACCCTACTCGAGCTTGCGGAGCAAAGGACCATGCTCCGCAACAACAACGGCGAGGGAATTCTCAGCCTCCGCCTCCCCTGATTGATAATAAGGGTAATAAGCGATATAACCTCGAGCGCTTGATCTCGAAGCGCTCGGTGCCTTCGAAGAAGGGGCAGCGTACCGAGTACTTGGTGCGCTGGCTGGGATATCCCCAAGAGTTCGACTCTTGGGAGCCGATTGAGGTTCTGAGGGACGACGCCCCAGACCTTTTGACTGAGTTTGAGAAGAAGTCTCAAACTCATAATGCGAAGTAGCATCAACAGTAGGTGTTGATGCATTCAGGGTATCAATTAAACCCTGAATTTCGGCGGGAAAAAAAAATCGGAAAAACCGCCGTACCCCCGCAACTCCTCCTCTGACAGAGGAGGAGCGCCCTGCGGACACCGCGGGCAAACGAGGTGAGAAGGGACACCACAGTTCAACCCTTCTTTGATGCAAGCAAAATGGATGTATTCCATTTTGCCTGTTCGCGAGTGCTTTAAAAAAACTCTCGCGCATTACGTGAACTTTATTCACGTAATCATCTGGGCTTTTGTTGTAGTTGTCAACAAAAGCGTTACAACTCTGCGTCAGGGCGTCTTTATCGTCCCTGTTCCTACTTGACCCTTTCCGGCTCGAATAATATCGAACCTGGAAAAATAGGTCAATAAAGTACAGACGTCTATCGTCTGTACTTCGATCGAATCGACGTGACTGGATGTCTTCGCAGTCATCCAGCACGTTGATATTGAACAACGCATATTGGCAGTCCCGCTTACGGTGACCGCCACTGTTGGGGGCAATAGCCCATCCAGGGGTCCAAAACCCCACTTGTACGGAACATGTGGTTCCGTACGATGATACTCTTCAGAAGCGGCAGGCACCGCTTCTGTTAGAGCTCTTTTAGCAGGCGGAACACCGCCTGTTTCAACGCCACGCGCCGGGGTTAAACCACCCCGACGTGGAGACGTACTTGGTCCAGGTTGAATTCTGCGTTCCCGCAACCATCTGTGATGATCATTGTCGCTGTCAGCTATGACAGCGACACAAGAGTTATCATCGCTGTTAGGAGTGAGCACTAAGCGAGTTTCGACTCGCTAGATCCTTTCGCGGGGACAGCCGTGCCCCAATCACTTTGTTCGGAGTCACAACTGTCTCCGAACATGGAAGAACCCTTCCTGGCAACACACAATTCGGGGTTTGCCATCGTGCGAGATGTTGCATTAGCAACATCTCCATGTTTCTTGCCAGATGCCGCCTTAGCAGCATCTGTGGTCGAATACGGTACGTATTCCGACCTTTGCGTAGTTGACGCTGCTAATGCAGCGTCACTGTTGTCACTCAACACCTCAGCACCTAGTGCTGAGGCGGAGGAAGAAGCTCCTTCGATGTTTCCAGCAGCGCTCTTTAGAGCGCCGCCGCGTGCTTCGACCATCGAGTCGATGGTCAATCAGTTGTTGAATGAGAAATTCCGACCAACAAGTGCCACCTATGATTGGCCAAAATAAGAATTATTATTGGCCAACCACCTTAAGTGGGGGTGATGTAATGGGGTGCCATTACATAATTGATATTCAAGTTAGAATATCACAGCTAAATTTCAGACGCGTTGTCTGAAAATCAAATAATAGATTATAAGTTATTATAATCCACGAAGGAAAAGTCGATTCGGTATAAATACAGAATCATGCAGGCTAACTAATAGTACAGTTAGTTTAATACTTGATATTATTATATTAGTTAGGTAATAACTATACTGTTAGCCGCTAACCACCCATTTAATAAACACTCTTAATTTTGCGTTCTAAAGAATATGTAAATACTTATATTTACTTTTAGTATAGGATTAGTTGTTACCAGCTAATCCTGCCCTTATTGTATTGCGCGCTTCCTCGCAAAGTACAGTGTAAGGCCGTAACAGTATCAGTCATGTTACACGTATTGGTTGGGCTCTACGATCGGTTAAGCGATCTGCCCTTTGGAGTATACTTACTCGAAGTGTAATTGGTCTGCCCGTACCCAGGGTGATGAGTTCAGCCCAGGGTACACCACCCAGAACGGTCTCACGTTTTAGACCCCACATCAATTCCCAGCGACGATCCACCAAGTGTGTAACCAGCCCATTCCATCGCGTACACAAGGTGAGATGACGAACGAATCGGACCAGTCGTCCTATGCTGATGATCGGTCGTCTGCTAGCAGCGGGCGATCAGATCGGATCGTAGGCGAAGGCTTGCGGGGTACCCCCCCCGTCAGTTGGAAGGCTGGGCACGATGGTGGTCAGGTTCTCGACACTACGGTGTTCGATTTTGAACTTGACTCCACCACAATGGTGCGCGTGCCCGGATCATTTGGTGATCGTGGATATCACCGAGGCGATATTCAGCAAAGAATTGATTATAACGAGTTAAATGTGGAATCGTTCTGGAGAGGACATAAGGAACGGCTATCGCCTTATGTTATCGTTGTCGAAAAGGATGGCGATGTCCGATCTGGCCGGGTGGAGGACCAGATCGGGATTAATAAGTTTTTTCCTCCCCATAAGGCTCCCACCGGAGCCGATCGGGACTATAGCAAGTCTTGCTATAGTTCCGGAAAGGATCAGGACTTTTGTCCTGATCCTATGTATTTGAATGAATGTTTTGATGAAAAGATAAAAGATGAAAACGACTTGGAGGCTGATTGGGCCATCAGATCCATCCTCCCAAGGTCCCCAAGAAGAGGCTCAGAATGCCATCCGATGAAGACGACTTGGAAGAAAAGTCGCAGGTCGGGGATGGGGTTACCAAGGAAGAAGCCCTGACCAGTATGTATTACATCCTCGAGCTAAAGCGATTTACTCGTGAAGACCAGGTCATGCGGATCTTAAACCTCCAGATCCGCGATCGCCTTCTCGGACCCACCACCGAGCCTATCCAGAGCAATCGGCCGTTGCTATTGGTGAAGAACCTGCTGGCGATGTTGGCTGAGGTCGGCATGAAAGTGCGAAACCTCTCCAGCGTACAAAAAAACTGTTCGATCTGGATACTTGGAGGCTGGATATGTCGATGTCGACCCTCCATGACCATTTGGTGCCGTTGGTGGGGGCGGTTCGCCGCTCAACTCCCACCGTGGCATTGAAGGCCGCTGAAGTCATGGCAGCATACGATGATTTGTGCTCCGACGATAAGTCGTTGTATCAGTCTCCACCTGCCTCTAATGGCTCATCGGAGTTGGAGGTCAGTGTTAAGCGGATGACCAAGGGGGCTGACCATACCCCCATGGGAGCATAAAAAGGACGTGCGGAAGCATGGGGATGCATGCCAGTCGGGGCCTCAGGAGCCCCCACAGGTTTCAGTACCTCCAAAGGAGGATACCAGCACGTTGCCCATGACCCAAGCTAACGTCCAAGCCATGTTTGAGGAAATGATGGAGCGTTTCATGGGAGACCGATGCCGATCGCCTCCGCGCCCGCATGCCCAGGACCGATCTGCCTGGCAAAATGTCAATACTCGCCGGGATGTCGATATGTAGTCAGTGGCATCAACTGATAAGGCTATCCGAGGTGGCAAATCAGTTGGCAGAGGAAGACGCAAGCCGCAGCCAGCCCGACCGCGCCGATCAAGAAAGAACAGCGATTTCGACATGGAGTCGATCGGCGATCCGGATGACCACTATGGGTCAGACGGTGCATGGGCGGGCAGACGCGCAGGGCTAACCTAGCCACTACAACCGCTTTTGATTTTGGATCTACTGATATCCCACGCATTCGTATGGCTGCGACCACGGATCTCAAGGACTTCACTGGCAAGGACGCCGACGAGGAGCAAGCCAGATCGTGGTTTGGTCGGGTCAAGTCTGTTTTCTTACGGAATCAGACACCAAAAAAGGAACGGTGTCTGATCTTCAGGGATCTTCTGAAAGGACCGGCTGCGAACTGGATCCAACAGTTGGGTCGGGATGTTCGATCTGACTGGGATCTGCTATGTTCAAAATTTTAGGGGCAGTACTGCAACTCCGGATTCTCTACCGCCCGCAAATACCATCATATGCAGAAGCGGGGCGACGAGACGCCGATTGAGTACTTGCAACGCTTGAACGTGGATGCAATTTGCGCCGGGATAGTGATCAAGGAAGGCAACCCGCCGACCGGTGCCGCTATGGAGACGTGGGTCACTATATCAGTACCCTTGATGACCAAGCGCTGGCAGATCAGCTCACTCTGCTGCGCCTCAAAAATGTGGGAGAAGTGGAGCAGACGTTGCGGAATTTGCAACACTCACGCAGCATTAGGTAGAAGGTCGCCGTTGTATCGGGTCACTACAGATCGAAGACCCAGACCGATACGGTGAAGAGGCCTCAGACCAGATCGACCCGTGCCGTTAAGGCGATCGCGACTGAAGACAGCACTGGATCGGAAGAAGAAAGTAGCGGCCACTCCAGTCGGGAGTCAGACGAGGACCAATATCGCCTCATCTTCGTCACGGAACCTTCCCCAAGAACCAGATCGACGCCTCACCAGGCAGATCGAAAGGGCAGGAGTGGGAACAAGTCCGATCCGGACCGACCTCGCAAGAAGTGTTCTCACTGCGGGTCAAGCAAGCATGATGGTGGGGACTGCTGGAAGAAGCTTATATGAAAGAAGTGCGAAAGACGCGGCCACCCCACCGATCACTGCCTCTTCGTGCGCAAGTCATGTGGAGAGATCCAAGAGGCTGGCCAGTGCAAGATCGAAGAGTTCTTCAATCTGATGCGCAAGTGGTATGTGCCGGGTAATCACGCGGGGATGCTCCCACCGGACGTGGAAAAGATGTTAAACTAGAACGCTCGCCAGGTTGGAATCTGGATCGAGCTGAGCGATCTACGTATGGCATCTATGCATATGTCGGCAAGGAGAATAAAACCGACAATGCATGTTCTGTTCTCAATTGCTTCGATCGGGATCATCCGGTCTACAATCTCACGACCGATGAATATTCCCGATCGAAGGTGGTCATGCAGTTGGATCTGCTGCCTGGGGAGTCTCGCGGATACTGGAAGTATCATGCGCCCGACAAATGGTCAAGCAGACGAAATCCTGTGGTAAGATAAATAACCAGAAGGCAACGATGTTGTTCGACTCTGGGGCCGAAGTTTTAATTATCGACTCCGCCTTTGCTCGTAAGTTCGGATGTCGTATAGACGATACCCAGAGACAAGAATGCGTTGGAATTGGAGAAAACTCTTATATAACCGAAGGAAGGAGGCGCGTGAAGATCACACTATCGGGTTCGCTGGTCTACTTCTTCAGCGCTTGGGTTGGCAAGCTGGTCAGGATACCCTGTTAGGCATGGATTTCATGGTGCCTGCGGGTATTCGCCTCGATCTGTCTCATGGAGTGCTTACACTCCCGGATGATGTCCAGATCCAGTTAGCTGGTCGGCGGCCCCTATACGGATCGCACACCGATCTGGTCAGGTGGAACCAAGATGTCACCATTACAGTCGGCCAATCCGCTGATACCCCGATCGACAAAGGTTTTCGATCAAGGAAGTTATGGGTGACCAGGGGCGATCGGTGGGTGCCGACCTTTGTGAAGAGCGCCGGCCGATTTGATTTTGTCCAAGTCACTAATATCGGTGACAAGCCGCTTACGCTCGACAACAATACTATTGTTGGCATGAGGCTGGCGGAAGGGAAGGTGCCATGAAAGGCGGGGTTCGTCTCGATCGGATCGAGACGGTATGTTGAGTGGCAGAACTTGGCATACCAAGCGACCACCGATCTGATCAGCGATGATGGATCGGTGGAAGAAGATACCTCACCTATGGTGGAACGACCCAGCTATGTAACTCCAAAGAAGATGTTAATTCGAAGAAAGGCACCGCAGTCGACGGACACGGTGGACCATCAAGCAGATGAGCCAAGGTTCGTCAACATGGTGGCTTCACAAGAACAGGTGACAGCGGAGACGGAAATAGAAAAAGGGGAACATGGGATTGTTGGGGCGGACCGCGATGGCGCGCCTAAGCAGATCGATGTCGTTGAAGAACAGCCCGCCGATTGGGAACAGCAGTGTGCAACCTATCAGGACGCTTTAGGTGATATTTCCCCAGAAGACGATCAAGTTTGTATACATGAGGGCGGGGATCAATACATTCAGGAGCTGGAGAGCCAGATGGCAGTCCTCTCTGAAGTGTCTGCCGATCCGCCCGAAGTCACCTTGGACGATCTGCAAGTGGGTGATCGGGATTTCAACATTCCCGACCAGATCGATCAGCTAAAGCAGATCATATGGAAGAAGAAACATCTGCTGATCGGGAAAGGCAATGCCTTACCCCCTGCTGCTCGCGGAGCGATCTGTGACATCGATGTTGGTGATGCAAGCCGATCGCCCAGCGATGCCGATGTGTGGCGCCACAGTACCGTAAAAAATTGTCTGATCTTATTAAAGGACTGTTGGCTACCAAGATTATTAAACCGTCGACCTCGCCGTGCGCCTCGCCGATCGTGATTGTGATCAAGAAGAACGGCGTCAACATCAGGTTGTGTATCGTCTATCGGTTAGTAAACCGGTTGACCAAGCTTATGGTGTACCCGATGCCGCTGATCAGCGATCTGTTAGAAGATCTGGACAAGACCCTATGGTATTGCTCACTGGATATGGCAAGTGGATTTTGGGTGGTTTCGATGACCGATCGGGATCGCGAGATTTCCGCATTTGTTACGCCGTTCGGTCTGTTCGATTGGAACCGTATGCCGTCGGTTTGAAGAACGCGCCCCAGATCTACCAGAGGCTGATCGACAACGCACTGTACGGACACTTCAAGATCAGTACCGATCGGGACCCCACCAAAAACCATTATGTATTTACAGAGGGTGAACCCGATCGGGAAAGGAGACCGTCCGTTCTGGGGAGGCGATCCTATATCGACGACATTCTGATCCCTGCTTCGTCATGGAGCGATCTGTGCGAGAAGGTAGAACGGTTGTTGGAGACATGTGATCGCTGGAACCTGTCGATCAGTGCTGTAAAGAGTTTTTGGGGCATGTCCAAGGTTGTCTATTTGGGTCATATGGTGTCGATCTGTGGGCTGGAGGCCAATCCCAAGGATCTGGAGTCACTTAGAAACCTCCCATTTCCCATATCACTGAAGGAAATGCAGTCCTTCCTAGGGAGTCTAAATTACTACAGCCGCTTCATTGAAGAGTTCGCGATCTACGCGGCCGTTCTGTACGAGCTCCGGGAAGTCGACTACCATATGTTGCGCGAAGGAGATCGGGCAACTTACGAGAGGGCTGCGACTCTGATCTGCCTGCAGATTTTCCGCAGTTGGAGGCAGATGATCACATGAAGCGTGGAAAGGTTGCTTTTGGTATGCTGAAGGCCAAGATGGTGACGGCACCGATTCTCAGACACTTCGATCCGGAAAAAATGCCGATCGTCATTGTGTACGCCAGTAATTGGGCCATTTCTTCCACTCTAGTGCAAGAACATGATGGAGTGTACCACACGGTCACTTTTACGAGCCGGACGTTGAAGCCGAACGAAGTCAACTATGGGATCGTCGAAAAGGAAGTTCTGGCTTTACTACGGATTTTGGATGTGTGCTGCAACCTACTGGTAGGCCGATCTGTAAAGGTTCTTTCGAGAAAGTCGACATTGGCCTGGCTGTTATCAGCCAATGGGATGGACGGTCGGCTCGGCAGATGGTCATCGATCTTGTCACAGTGGTCCCTCGAGGTCTTCATGCACCAAGGGAGAGTAGGAAATATTGGGCACATTGGCTGCCAGTATCACCCCTCGGTCTGAAGTGGATGAAGCTCTGATGGCGATTGCCCCAAGGAAGCAACCTCGACAGTCAATCTCGCTGCCGCCACCGATCGCCGATCGGGATGAGGAACTCCTAGTCTTGAGTTTCGACGGATCGGCTAGCGTGAAGAAGAAGGTCGGCTCCTATAGTTCCATACTGTGGAAGTTACCACAGTGGTCTATAGTAGCAGCCGCCGCTGATTTCACGCCTGATATAACGGTCAACGAGAAGGAATATCGAGGACTACTTCTATGTCTTGATCTGCTGTCATCACAAAAGAAAGGACGGATCATCATATGTGGTGACTCCAACCTAGTGATAAGGCAGATCACCGGGGAGATCGACTGTAAGGCACCACGGATGAAGTTGCTGAATGATCTGGTGACGAAGGCACTAAAAGACTATCCCAACCACGAGCTATTGCACGTGAAACGGATTGGAACAGAAGCGCCGATCACCTCGCGACCCAGGCCATGAGGGACCATATCGGGGTGACGATCACCGAGGAAGCCGTTCTACTCAAGCTAATGGATATAAACAGGCTCCCGGAGGTGATCAAGCCCGAGGATAGGCCCGACCAGGTGGATGTGATGGCTGCGACTAGATCGCGGACTCAGAAGTCTCGCCGATTTTTCCCGAAGGAAAGACTGAGTGAGCGTGTAGTGCAACAGCTAAGGGCGGAACGGATCCTCAAGGCGCAGGACGAAGAAGAGTGGATCGTCAACATGAAAGCATACCTTGGCGGTGAATTGGCCAAGTTGACGAATGATCAATCGAAAGAGTTTTCCAAGATCGCGGACAGCTACGAGGTGGATGACAATGGACTGCTATATTACTGCCGCGATGTTGACCAAGACAGTGCCGATCGAGACCGACTGGCGAAATTGGTGATCCCTGAGTTGCTGCAGCCGGATGTCCTTCATCACTATCATGTGAGTCTAGAAGGGGGACATCAGGGCGTAGACAGGACATATCACAAGATCAGGGCCCACTTTCACCGGAGAGGACTTTTTCGGAGCGTGCAGAAATATGTGGGCTGTTGCACTGATTGCGAGACCGGAAAGGGCAGGCCGGTAATCAAGGGGCGATCGCCCGGGAATATCGAGGCCACTTACCCTTTCCAGGTGATAGCAATGGATCACATACCGTCGCTGCCCAGATCGACGAGCGGCAACACTGAGCTACTGATCTGTGGCGACCTGTTCACTGGTCTGGTGATCGCAAAGGCTACTGCATCCCGATCTGCGGAGCAGATCGCCTAGAGTTACGAGGAATGCGTATTCAGAAGGTTCGGTGCCAGCGATGTTATCAGACACGATCGGGAACCCGGTTTTATGGCCGAGGTGTTCCGATCGTTCAATAACATGCTGGGCCAGAAACAGAGCGCGACGATGGCATATCGCTCGCAAGCAAACGGTTCGGCTGAACGCATGGTGCAGACAATCCCAAGGGCGATCAAGATGTATGTGGCCGATCCGGACCAACGTGACTGGGACGAGTATTCAGAGAGACTGGTATTCGCACTCAACTCTTCAACCGATCGGGTCCGAGGAGAAACGCCGTTCTGTCTGGCGTATGGATGGGACCCTCGATTGACACTTGAAGCAGCGATACCGATCGGCTGCACTCGGACCCGCGATCGCGATACCCGTCGTTGGCGCACGCAGGTAAGGAAGCATTATCAGCATGTGAAAGAAGTCGTAAATGAAAAGTTGCGTCAGGCCACGCAATATCGAGCAGATTGGAATAACGATCAGGTCCGCCTTCATGGTATTGAACGAGTGGCGAGGGTATGGTTATACCTCGATCAGGTCAAGGAAGGCTATGCAAAGAAGTTGGCTCATATGTGGCACGGTCCTTTCCGTGTATCAGAGCTGATCGGTTATCATGCTGCCCGTCTGATCACGATCGGCACGGATTATGAAGTTTTTACGATCGTGCATGTTTCCAAACTGAAGCTGATCAGAGAGTTCCCCGATCGGCCTAAAATGCCCTGTCTGGTGGACGAAGCGGAGAGATTCGATTTTGATGAAGCTCTGCTTCCGGAAGACAGTTGGAAAAGTCCATTGAAAGAGGACGAATTCGAGGTGTAAAAGGTGCTAGATGTCCGATCGGTCAAGAAGACACGTTTTGGTCGCACCCACCGAGAATATCTGGTCCGCTGGAAAGACCATGACGAAGCAACTTAGATCGACGAACTCGATCTAAATTGTGGAGAACTGCTACGAGAGTTCGAGCGAGGAGTCAGTAGGAATAGCTTTGCAGTGATGCAGACTCATGAAGATGAAAATCAAGACACACAGTAACACCGATCAGTATATCGATCGGTGTGAATATGTGTAAGGTCTGAATTTTTGTGAATTAGTGTGATGAACTGTAATGAACTGGAGTAGTGGAGTGACGAACGTGGTGATATTTTTTGCGATGTGGATGGAACTGTGTGTGATAACGTGTTGGTGCAAGTTTGGAGAAAGTGATGAGATTTGGTTAAGGGATCAGGTGATCAGGAATTTGAAAAGAATGATGACATGTATTATGGATTATCTGGTCAGCTAACTGCCGCATCATTAATCACAATCACCCTAAAGACGGCCGATGGTCAGCGCCGGATGGTCTTCGATCTGGTTTTGGTGCTGATTGCGCCAGGGCTCCTTCCGATCGATCTGGATCAAGGCGTCCTTCAGGTCTACGACCGGCCCGTCGTACCGAAGACCGGGATACCAGATGCCGTCCTCAGTTAACGCCCGGGGGATCTCAACGCGACGCTTGGTCATGTGAAGAAAAACAGGATACAAAAAGAGTCCATGTCGCATTCGCGGGCCAGCATCCCTTCCAGAATAAACTGGCATAGGGCCAACCAAGTTTCGCCCGCCCGACTCCGGCGCTGTTTCCGGCGCTTCTGATACAGGATCAGGTCTCGGTCACGTAACTTCCGACTCGTGGGAAGGAGGAGATAATGCGTGGAGTACCAGATCGCTTGGCAGTGAGTTGTGTTAAAAAGCCGAAGTCTACCCAGAAGCGAGTCGATCCAAGGAGTCGACGCAAATATGGAGTCCAACTTGGTGCTGAGCAGCGCTTCCCATGGTCGATCTGCATACAGACGGGCGATTTGCGGTCCCGTGACCGGATTCGTCCGCCACGCAGACGGGTCAGGGTTTTTCATAGCTGGAGGAAAAAGCCAGAAATCTGGTCGGGACATCGACCGGGATAGATCTAGCTTGGTCAGGGCTGATTGGTGCAAGCTACCGATCTGCCACGATGACCATGGCGAGGTGGCATCCGAAGTCAGCGATGGGAGAGGTCGATCTCCGATCGACACCCCTTTCAATTGGGCGTGACGGCTCAGCCCAGATGTGCCGGGCTGGAACGAAAGAAACGGTCCGGTCGACACGCGCGTCGGTGCAGCGCCATCACCCTGGGAGCTGATCGCCTTATTAGCCCCCGATACAGGCTTTGCAGGAACGGGACCTCGGCGTTGATCGGATCGGGACTTGGATAAAGCAGTGATCAAGAACTCGGAATCGCTCGATCGGCCCCACGAGTCCTCTCCGGAGGAGACCTCTATACGCTTGGTGTGAGCGTCGCGCGGGCGCGAGGGCGCACGAGATTTGATGATGATGGACGTGTCACGTGCGTCCGATCTTGGGCTTGGAAGATGCGACAGCGTCTTGGCTTTATTTTGAGGCACCGCTCACATCTCCTCTAGTTCGGAGTCGCGCGCTATGCCCCGCGCCCTTCGACGCGTCCTTACGCTTCTTGGAACCTTTTGAAATTTCGGGGTTCTTACTTTTAGCCAATGAGTGGCGTCCGGTCCGACCTTGGTGCAGATCTATGAGAGCGGCCGATGCAGATCGGTCAACTTTAGAGCCTGCAGCCGGAAGATGGTGCAACGAGTCGGTCAACTGTTGGTAGCAACGATTTACGGCCGCCCAGCGACGGTCTGACTCCTGGGTCCAGGCGTCCGATCGGCTCTGGAAGGATTCGACCTTCCCGATCTGATCCCGGACCACGACCTGCAACTCACCGATCTGCCTCTCCAGGTCACCATGTTGGGTGCGGAGTAAATTCCGATCGGACTGGTCCTCCAACCTCTGCCGGTTGACCACCGCGAGCTGTTCCAGGAGGTGTGACCTGTAGGCCTCCAAGCGAGACGGATCATGCCGTGCGCCGATCAGCCCGTCCAAGATCGGTCGGAGCTGATCGCAGTGGTCATGAAGCTGCCGATCAGCCGCGAATAAAGCGTCGAACGTTTTGGCGATGTCGGTGGACAACTGATATGCACGCAAAGGAGGGTTAGAGCAGATCCAAGACGAAAAACATACCTATCGACTTACCTAGCGTTGTTTGTTGGG
>CM047591.1:2027185-2038258 GCA_026184515.1 Peronosclerospora sorghi
ACTGCAGTTGCAGTTGGATTTGTCTTTACGTTTTGGTATCTCGTATCCCGTGGTTGTTGATTTGGGTCACTGCTTCACGTTAAGTTGCGTAAGGACTGTTGATAATAAATTACGTTTGTTACGTTTATTGTTTGCTGCTACGCTACTTCCTCACGCTGTCTAAATGTAGTGGAATTTCGCACGTCAGTACGTGGCATTTGGAACACGCGCGATAAAGTACATACACTTGGATGAGTGAATACGACGAACATGTAATGATCCCAAATGCAGTATTCGCCGAATCAGATAGTCAACCCGGAGGATATGATGCGATTGTTCGCACGTATGATGAATCGCTTTGATGAATTGGAATCATCATTAAACAAGGGGACGCCGGCAAAAACTGCGGCGTCAAAGTCGAAGGGAGACACCAAGATGAGCTTCGCCTCCCTGGATGGAAGCGATGAGGATAAGGATGCGTGCAACACCGGGAGCACCGGCAAAATGAGCTTCAAGAATATTAGTGAAGCTGGGAAGGATGTGTTCACTAGGGGCGGGGGTCCTAACCCCGGTAAGGCCTACGTGCAACCACCGAACGCCTATGTGCAGCATCAACCGGTCAATCAGTACCAGCAGGCATACGTACCCCCTGGGAACGTTCATGCGCAAGCATACGATGCCAAGATCACCCACAGCCAAGGAGAAGAAACTTCAGGTTCGAGATTTCGATGGAACTGAATCTTACAAGGGGCTGGGGTCTGGTTAATGGGCCTGGGGAGCGAAATCCCTCAGACAGATAACCATTGTAGAAGAATGCTGTGGATTTAGATGGTCGGAAGACATCAAGGTCGAACTGCTGGGCCATTACCTGGCTGTCCCAGCAGAAGCATATTACGACCGGTTGACAGAAAAAATGGTGAAGAGAAAATCCAGCGCTGTGGCATATTATGAACAAGATGAACGCAGCTTTCAGCGTGCGTATAACGCATGCGGAGGGGATGAAACTCTTAGGTGCGCGCAAGGCACCAAGAAGGAGCTGGCCTGACCATTTTCTTTACCTCACGGCAGTGGATGATGCAGTTGGCACGAACTGCGATGCAATGGTGCTGGACAACATAATCTACAATGCTGTGCCGTAGATGGAGCATGTTCTTTTGTCGCGTTACAACCATCATCGGATGGACCATCTGCAGCAAGCTGAAGAAATTTTCCAGTTTGCGCAGGCTGTTGAGTACAACAGCCGGCGGCAGAAAAGTCACGGCGCTGGATCGATTAATTTGGTTGTGGAAAAACCCAAGAAGACCGTTTCAGTGAAAAATCGTAGCTGCCACGCATGTGGCGAGCAGGGGCACTTCAAGAGGGAATTCCCGAAGAAAAAGAAGTCACCAAGGTCTGATTTCGCGCTTATGATCTCTGGAAGCGATGTGCCATGCGAACGAGATACATGGGTCCTGGAAAGCAGTGCAAGTATGCACTTGACACCGGACCTTACATGTCTGACGGATGTGAAGACCGTAGCGCGTCAGTGCCATCGATTGGACGGTAAAAGTTTTGTTATCACCAAGAAAGGCACAATGTACATTCGTTTCGTGTATGGGAATGCGGAAACTCGCGTGAAAATAAAGGAGTTTTTCACGTAGAAGGAGGAGCCCGAAACATTTTCTCGTATGGTTCTTTCAAGAAGGACGGTTTTGTCATTGATTACGTGAATGGAAAAAAGACGCTTGTCAAACATGACACACGACTCCCGATTACCAACATTCGCGCGGAAAATAACGTATTCACAGTGGAAGGTGAAGTGGATTGTCTGAAAAAGATTTAAAGAAATGATTATGTCGGTGCAATATCCGACGGAGGAAAATTATACGGCGGACGATGACATCCAAAGTGGAACGTTGACGCACTTCCCCATCCGTATGGGCCACCTGAATTATGACACAATTCTCAGGTTGGAAAAGGATCCGGAATACGGGATCCGGATCACAGATAAGACGCGCAGGCACTGCGTTATCTGCGCGCAAGGGAAGAAAACAAAAAATGTCCAGTCGAAGATGGATAGCGGCAAAAATGCGCCCATCGATCGTATCGGTGGTGTGATTTGTTCTGACCTTGAGGGTCCAATCACACCAAAAGATCGATTAGGCAATCGCTATCTGGTTAACTTTATCGATTTTAAGAGCAATTATACTAGAATTTTTCCGGCCAAGACCAAGGATGTTGCGGCCAAGAAATTCGAGCATTTTTTGGCTTTTTTCGAGAGTACATTTGGATGCAAAATTCACGTTATACGGACCGACGGAGGGAGGAATCCAAGAACGTCGTTTACTTTTTTCGTAGAACCGGCATCGCACGGCAGATAAGCGAGTCCCGGAATCAAGCTAGTAATGGCAAGGCCGAGCGCTTGCATCGGACCGTGATGAATATGGCCCGATGCGTGCTGTTCGGAAGAGGATTGAATTTGTCTTTTTGGGGGATGCGGCGGAGTATGCAGCCTATGTGCTGATCCTCACCCCGACAAGCGCGAATCCCAAGAGGATGTCGCCGCTGGAAGTGCTCACGGGAACCAAGCCAAACCTAGGCGGGATCGTGAATTTCGGCTCGCCGTGTACTGTATACAGGAATCCCGAAAAAAAGACGCTCGCGCATCGTGCGCAGGTCGGTGTAATTATCGGTAGGAGCGAGGAAATCAAGGGTTTCAAGGCTTACCTGAAAGCCGATCGGAAGACGATCACCCAGCACGTGAAAAACGTGGAAACTCTTACGAAAGTGCAGAACAGGCAGCTGAGAGTTGGGCAAGCCGAAGAGTGTAAAGCGGAATCACCACCAAGATACCAATGGTCAGAAGGATCTGAAGACATGCCAAGTGTCGAGGAAGTGGAGACAAACGTGGTTCAAGAAAAACAGGGCACGAAAAAACAGTCTAAAGAAAGCCGCGCTGGACGATGGATCGTCCTGTCATGCGCCAGTACGCCGAGCGTATGTCTCAGGCGGAAAGCAAAAGGGAAGACAACGACGATGACGAAGAAAAAGAAGCGTCGCTAAACATGATAATGGAGGGCGACCCAAGGAATTATCGTGATGCGGTGGGTCGCCAAGACGCGAATAAATGGATCGATGCATGGAGCAAGAAATCAAGGCGTTGGAAGATAATGAAGTCTGGGAGGTGATCAAGAAGCCAACCGACGCCAAACCGTTGCACTCGAAGTGGGTCTTCAAGGTCAAGACCGATGCAAACGGACAAGTCGAGCGCTACAAGGCGAGGTTAGTGGCCTGCGGAAACGAGCAGCGTTTCGTGGTCGACTATGAACTAGCCTTTGCCTCGGTCGTGGAGATGACCACCGTCCGATTTATTTGATGCTTGCTCGGAAATGGAGAGTACGCGCAATGCATGGGGATATCCCCAACGCTTACGTGAAAGCGTTGGAGGACGAACATGATATATATCTGTTCACCCCCAGCGGAATGAAAATCGATCAAGAGAAGCTGAAAACATTGCAAGTTGGAAATTCAAGTGATGTCGTATTGAAATTGAAGAAAACACTATATGGATTGAAGAAGGCAGGGAGGCAATGGAACCGCCTCCTTCATTCGAAGCTTCTAACTCAAGGTTACGAACAGAGTTTTACGGACGGATATCTGTATTTCAAGAAGATTTGTGGTGAAACGGTCGTGGTGGGAGTATATGTCGACGACCTATTAGTCACGGCAACAAAGCAGGTGCACGTGATGATTTTTTTCGAGGAGCTCAAGGATTTGGAGATTAAAAATTTGGGCAAAGTTTCGAAATTTCTTGGGATGCGGGGGGAGTACAAAGAAAGTAGCGGTTACTTTCTGGACAGGAGGTCATGATCAAGGACATCCTGAAGATCTATAGCATGGAGGACGCGAACACGAAGATCAAAATCTCAAGAACCATGAAATGTTGAAAGACCGTGGAAACGATGGAGGGCCTACGATCAAGAATTTCCAGTCGTTGACCGGAAGTTTGCTTTGGATCGCGCGCTGCTGCAGGCCTGACACTGCATATGCAGTGAACAAGGCTACGCGCAGAGCTCATGCGCCCTCGAAGCTGGATTGGATGACCGCCAAGCGAATTTTACGTTTTCTCAAGGGCACGTCAAAGATGAAATTGCGTTTGGAGGTGAACGCCGATGCGAAATCTCAAGAAAAGGACAAAGTTGGAATTGTTGGATTTTGCGATGCTGATTTCTCTGGATCCAAGGAGGATCAAAAGTCTACTAGCGGTGGCGTGAGTTTTGGGGAAGGGTGAATTGTGCACTGGGTGTGCAAGCGACAGTCTTGCGTCTCGCTTTCCACGATGGAAGCGGAAATTTATGCAGCGTCGGTGACATTGTGTGAGCTGATTGGCTTCAAGGAGATGTCAAGAAAAGTTGGTTTGAAAGTGGAGCTGCCGATGACGTTGTTTTGCGACAACCAGGCTGCAATAAAGACGTTGAAAGGCGACGGAAAAACTTCAAAGACGAAACAAATGGACATTCGGGTGAAGTTTTTTGCTTTCAAAAGCTAAGGGTGGTGTGGTTAAATCAAACTATCAACCTACGGACGCTAATTTGGCTGATGTTTTTACCAAGCCCTTAAATCCTGAGAAGCTGAAACGTGCACAGGATGGTCTTGAATTAGCGGCGTTTGCGATGGACTAACTGGTTCTCACGGAAAAGTCGAGAAGGAGTGTTAGAAGCTTGCGCTTTTTGCGCAGCAGCTCGCGTCGCCATTTTTGACTTTCAGCGACTTTACAGTGAAAAGGTGATGTATTGTACATAACTTTAGGTTTGGTACAAGACATTGTGTATTTGCATATTATTAGTTTTAGGTATAAACTTAACACCAATAAATCACTTCTGAATTTGATTTTTGACTTTCGTGTGATTATTGAGTGGAGAACAAGTTCGCAACAGTGCGTAGCTTGGTTTGTGACTTTTACGTTTGAAGACTTGGTACACTGCAGTTGCAGTTGGATTTGTCTTTACGTTTTGGTATCTCGTATCACGTGGTTGTTGATTTGGGTCGCTGCTTCACGTTAAGTTGCGTAAGGACTGTGGATAATAAATTACGTTTGTTACGTTTATTGTTTGCTGCTACGCTACTTCCTCACGCTGTCTAAATGTAGTGGAATTTCGCACGTCAGTACGTGGCATTTGGAACACGCGCGATAAAGTACATACACTTGGATGAGTGAATACGACAAACACGTAATGTTCCTGAAATAGCGAAACAAATCCACTCTCGCCAGGTTCACGACGTTTGTAGCCAGTGCGTACACGCACGGTGTGGCTAGCACACAGAGGAAAACTTTCCTTAAGCGGCGATACGACTCTACTTAGCCGATGCGCCCTTATATAAGGGCTTAGTGGGAGATTGCTCTCTCACTCGGGGCCAAGATTCCCTGAGTTTATGGTTAGTAAACACTAACGCCTTATGCCAAGAATTCCCTTAGTAAGGGGGTATATAAGAGAGGTGCTCCCTTTTGCTATAACACTCACAGCACGTTCGACCTTTCCCGGTCGAACGTCTAGATGGATATAGTGTATTTTTTAAACTGATTTATATTTAATATGTAATTAGCCTAAATTAATAAACTAATGTAAACTATATGTAATACTAAGTAGAACTTACTCAATTCATACCTAGCCGAAATGTAATGTACACTACCTGTGTACCAACACGTGGCAGGCTTCCACCCCTCCACCAAGTACTCCTGCCCTGATTGGTTAAAACAACCAATAGGTCCGAACCTTTCGGACCGGTAAATACTTGGCCTCAACCGTTGTGTATTTACGTACACCAATGTAACCAAATGCAACCCTGTTACATCCTCCCCCATCAAGACTATTGCCACGCAATAACCAATTATAGTTGGAGAACTCCAACTGCCAGAACTATGGCCTTCAATGAGCACCTTTAGTGATGACGATCAGTCTCCTCGAGAATAAGATGTCGACTATTCTTACTCCGATATCTTGGAGGAGGGTGCGCTTGGGGATAGCTCCCCTAAGGATGACCGCTCCGACAACGCTGAACGGCGATGTCCTCAGCCTAATCCTTTCTCCACACATGGGGAAAATGCGCTAACTAGCGCCCCACCATTACCAAACTCGGATGACAAATCCGGATCGACGAAGGCGATCATCACTAATGAGTTGGATGCGGCTCAGGACGCCCAACCTGCCGCACAGGCACGAGAGGCAGAGTTACGCGCCCATAAACGCCCTTCACGGGCAGACCATCGCTTTATGGGTCCTCGTGACCCCCAAAAGAAGGCTAAAAACGAGGTAAAGAGGGGTTTAGCCCTTTATACCCCTGGACCTGCGGCTGTACAGTCGCGTGAAATCGCACGCCGGAAACAACTACGGGACAAAGTGCTCACGCCGAAGCAGTTCACTGCAACCTCGTACCGAGCGCGCCTCGGGAAACAGGCACAGGGTGCCCATGTTGAGACCCTACGCGAAGTTCCCTTCGTTTTCCTTCAAGGATAGAATGTCGAAGAGGCAGAGAGGAAGTTCCGCGCTTGGGCGGAAGGGAAGAAACCTCTACCTAACTTTTTAGAGCTGTACAACAGCTATTCCGATCGTGACGTTCGGATAGATAGGGCATTGCGCTTGGCGTTTGCCAGAGCCAAAGCGCTGGTGCAATTACCTGCCCCTTATTGCACGCGCCATGCTAGCGCCCGTGCCCTCGATGTGGTGCCGGAGAGCAATGCACACTCTTCATCTGCCTCCGGCGAACTCCCAACTCCTAGGAGTGAAGGGGCTTCCCCCGCCCCTTTCGTCGCCGACTCACAGAGGGATTCTCCCGCTCAAAAGCGTCAACGACGTCTTGGCAATCCTGCCGCAGGGGAGTCTCGGACTCCCACGAACTATGTGAATGTGGATAACCCTTCCACTTCACCAGATACTGGGTTTCACCCCGGTGATGGCGTCGCGCCATCAGACGCTCCACGTGGTAATGTGGAGTACCCTCCAAATCGAGGACTGGAGGAGGAGGTCGCGCAATTGCTACGTGAGGTTCACGGGCGCTGTGATCGGCACAGCCGTCGCCTCCAGGAAGTCCAGGAGGGACTCCACGATGAGGGGAATGCGATTGACCGCATCAAGACACGGCTTGACTATAACGAGTCTTCCGTTGCGGAGCTTCGTGGTCGCATTTTTACCCTGTCGTAGTTACTCCGCCCTGCCGCGTCTTACGGCTCTTACGGCTATCCGCCTTCTCAACCCCCTCCAAGAAGGGAACCGCCTACGGGTTCTGTTATGGATTAAGAATACCCACAAAGAAAGTTGGATGTGTACGCATCGCCTTCGGAATATCCAAGGTATACGCTAGGCCCTTTCGGGCTAGCACCTTGAAAGACCCCACAAACCTGGGGCGCAGTTTGTTCCGTAACACGTTAGAAACTGCATGTATAGAAAGATTTTTAGCGTTTAATAAAACACTTTTTCCTACGTTATATTCACTATTGTTACGCCGACCCTTGCGTCGGCCTGTTCCTTTTGCTTATCTTGGATTTCTGCCATGGCGTCACAAGCGTGTCGTAAGACACTAAGGGGCGTAGATAAGAACTTATCGATGTGCTTTCGCACAGATACAGGGCTGACATCGGGGAATCCTCCCCCCTCAAGACCTGGGCCACACACACGTGGCGTCAACGAAACCCTCGGATTCACTAATCCGTTCACGTAAAACGGGGTAAACCCCGTAGATGCATTGTAACAAGGTTACATTCGAGTCACATTTAGTTGGTGGTGTATGTGACACTACGGTTGGGGTCAATATTGACCGGTTCGAAGGGTTTTGAACCATTGGTTATCTTAACCAATCATGGCAGGAGCCCTTGGGGGGGGGCGTGTCAGCCATCCACGTGTCGGTACACAGGTGGTGTACACTACATTTAGCTAGGTACGAATTTGGTATGTTCTACTTAGTATTACATATAGTTTACATTAGTTTAAATTAATTTAGACTAATTATATATTAAATATACATTCAGTTTACATTTTCACTCAACAACTGCAGACGCGCGACCTCGACCGGTCGCACGTGTAGTGAGTGCAGTAGCGTAAAGGGAGACTTGCCGTTAAGGCAGTAGCGAAGGCTACTAGTAAACCAAACCGGGAATCTTGGCCCCGAGTAGGAGAGCTCTCTCCTACTAAGCCCTTTATAAGGGCGTATCGGATAAGTAGCGGCGAACGCCGCTTTAAGGAAAGTCTTCCTCTGTGCGCTAGCCTCACCGTTGCGCATACGCACCGGCTACATCTGGTAGCACTTGTAGTCAATCCAACACCTGTGTTGGTAGACTTAGGCATCCTCTGCAAGGGATGAATCAGGACGATTGGGATAGGTTGAACCTCATCCAGCAGGAAGCCTTTAACAGGCTGTTATCCTTACTGGGTGACGAGGGTATGCAGCTCCTAGTGGAGCAGGGCCTTGAGGCCGTAAAGGAAAGGGTCAATGCCCTCATCGCCCATGAGGCGAGTTTAGGTGAAAGTCGTTCCACGGGGGTGCATCCCCCATTTTCAATTAAGATAAAGGTGTTCACCAAAGAGAAGAGTTACAACCTTTACGTGTGGTTGAGAGAGGTCGAAACGGCCTTCGCCACAGCGAATGGGATCGCTGATCACTTGCAAGTGAGACTTGCATTGACCCATCTTACGGGCAAAGCCCGTACATGGGCGTTTACGTGTCCGGATTCGTTCACGAGCGTGTTCCCAACCTGGGAAGTCCTTAAGCAAAAGCTTATGGACATGTTCGCCACGCCTGATCTGGTTTTCCAGAATCATCTGGCGTTTTTGAGGTGCCGTCAGGGTACTAGGGACTTGGAAACATATGTCCAAGAACTGAAGACCTTGTTGGCAGGGATGTCCGCGAAAGCGTATTCGGATGATGTGTCCATCCCCGTCTTCATGGGAGGCCTGAAAGAAGAGCCAGCACGTTCGGAACTGTTCCGATGCCGACCCCAATCCCTGTAGGAGGCGTTTAAGATGGCGTTTAACGCCGAGAGAAACTTCCGTTCCTCTAAGGTGGGTCCCGAACCCAAGGACCTGAGTCAGGTCGAAGGGGAGGAGAAACCTTCCGCTATGAGTCACTCCGACTCCTTTTCGCAGAGGTTCGAGTCGGAGCTCTTTGCATTGCATCAGCGGCATGGACCGCTGAGATGCTTCCTGTGTGGAAGCACGGATCATCTGCGGAACAGATGTCCGCGGAACCCCCAGCGAGATATTCGCTTTAAGGGTCGAGGTTAGGGAAAAATCTCTTGCCCAAGCCGTCGGGAAACGACGGCTCCCAGTAAGCGCGGGGCGCCCTACTGGGGGATCCTTCAGTGCTGTTAATCCCCAGGGTGGGGAATACAGCACAAAGCCTCGAGGGAAGCGGTGCTTTCTAGCACCAAGTTGGTGTACCAGCCAGGTTTGCTGGTAGTCCTTGCGGACGTGAAAGGCTTTGATAAGCCTTGGATAGTCTTGATAGACTCTGGAGCGTCTGACAATTATATCAGACGGACTTCTGTTGAGAAGAGTCGGCTGTATGCCGAGGCCCTAGAGGCACGTTCTCGTGACGTTGTCACGGTCCGTCTTGCGACGGGCGTACAGGTTTCTGTACCCAAGGTCTCGATTGACCTTAAGCTGAAGTTTGCAGACTTCGACAGCTTAGAACGTTGCCTAGTCCTGGATTTGGACTCGAGGTATGACCTCATTCTGGGCATGAAGTGGCTGGAACGCCAGAGCCATGGATAGACTGGAATTCTATGTCCATTGGCTAAACGCACCCGCGATCGGGTGAAGCATTGGCGAGTCATGAACCCACATTTGATCGATCGCAAAAGCGATTCTGGCGTGATATACCAGAGATTGCGATGTCTGAAATGATCATTCCCAATGACGTTATGGAACTCTTCCTTAACGAGGGGGATTCTGCGGTTAATCCCCACGCCGTTAACGGTGATACTGGTGAGTTGCCAGTGGCAGAGATGGATTCCTCTGAGGCGACTCCAGTGGTAGGGGTAGAGACCCCTGTGGTTAAGCGCGAGGCGCTTCCAAGCAAAGTGACCCGTAGTTCGTCTCTTTTGCAATTATTACGACCACGCCGTTTTAGGTGAGAACGGCGAGGCACCGGTGGTAGAGGTAGATACCTCTGTGGATAGGCGCGATGCGCTTTCAATAGATGGGGCAATTGACTCCCCCCATCTGGGTATCGGGATGAGTCCCGAGGCCAAAGTCAGCAGTCCTATCGGATGCTAAATAGTGTGACAGGTGTTGTCACAGAAGGCGTAAGACTTGAACGGTTGACTGGGGTAGGCGAACTATTGTCGTTGGAGGAGATTTCCTTCAACGAATTTGAAACTGCTTTGAAAGCAGGTGAAATCGACGAGGTTGTAGTATTACGTCCGGAAGAGGAGTTGAACACCTCATCCACGATGGACGAGTTAGTTTTAGTGAAAACCAAACAGGAATTGAATGCCCGAAGCGGTCTCAAGATAATTGCGGATCCTGAGGACCCTTACCATTCCTTGTTAAAGGAATTCGGAGATGTCATTAGTGACAACCCACCGATGGGGTTACCACCGGATTGGGGTGCCCGACATGAAATCGATTTGGTTCCTGGAACCAAATACTGCGTCACTAGGCAGTGGCCTCTCCCCAAGGAGCAATGCGACGTCATCGACGCATTGTTCAAGGGAAAAGAAGAGGCAGGGATGGTACGGGAGAACAAGTCTCCCCATTCATCTCCCACTTTTTGTTCGTAAACCGAACGGAAAGTGGCGCATTGTGCATGCGTACGACAAGCTTAATGCAGCTACTGTGCCCATGCAGACTCCGATTCCTCAAAAGGATGTCCTCCAGAACAATATGGCGGGTTGTACTGTGTACAGTGCCTTAGATCTGGTGGACGGGTATTATCAGGTGCTAATGCGAGCGTCCGATATTCCGCTGACAGCGGTTATCACGCCTAGTGGCATGCTGTGGGAGTGTCTTCTTATGCCACAAGGGCTTTCAAATGCACCAGCGACTTTCAATCGCTTGGTGACTCAACTCTTCCGCCCTCATAGAATGTACGCTCAGACGTACTTCGACGATATATTCGTTC
>CM047591.1:2058258-2138094 GCA_026184515.1 Peronosclerospora sorghi
ACGGAGTGTTGGAAATCCATTAGTATGGATTTTAGCTTCGTTTTTTTTAAGGATAAGGCCGGCAACACCGGCATATTGGTCTCTGTAGACCGTTTGATCAAGATGGCTTACCTGGCGGCGGTGCCAGAGTCCATTTATGGACAAGGAACAGCGAAAGTGTTCCTAGACCGTGTCTTTCGACAGCATGGTCTACCCGATTCCGTTGTGTCGGATCGGGATCCCCGTTTTACGGGACAGTTCTGTGGAGCGCTGTTTAAGGTGCTGGACACCAAGCTCCTCATGTACACTGCGGATCTTCCGCAGACGGACGGTCAGACGGAACGCGTTAATCGCGTTGTTGAGGATATTCTCCGGAGTTTATGTCCGGATTCTCCAAAGGGTTGGAGTGGGATGCTTCCGATGGTCGAATTTGCTATAAACAATTCGGTCCATGCATCTACGGGGTTTACCCCGTTTTACGTGAACGGATTAGTGAATCCGAGGGTTCCGTTGACTCCACGTGTGTGTGGCCCAGGGCTTGAGGGGGGAGGATTCCCCGATGTCAGCCTTGTATCTGTGCGAAAGCAGATCGATAAGTTTTTATCTACGCGCCTTAGTGTCTTACGACACGTATGAGATGCCATGGCGGAAATCCAAGAAAAGCAGAAGGAGCAAGCCGACCGCAAGGGGCGGCGTAACGAAAAGGTGTACAAAGTAGGAGAAAGTGTTTTATTAAACGCTAAGAATCTTCCTACACATGCAGTTTCCAACGTGCTGCGGAATTATCTGCGCCCCAGGTTTGTGGGCCCCTTTAAGGTATTATCTCGAAAGGGATTGTCGTATACCTTGGACATCCTGAAAGGGATATGTACGCATCCCACCTTTTATGTCGGTATGCTTAAGCCATACCAGGACCCGGAGACGGGCCCCTCCTGGAGGGGGTTGGAAAGGCGGATAGCCGTAAGAGCCGTAAGCCACGGCAGGGCGGAGGAAGCCCTACAGGGCTAAAATGCGACCACGAAGCTCCACAACGGTCGTCTCGAGAGAGGAGATTCGCCTCTC
This sequence comes from Peronosclerospora sorghi, assembly GCA_026184515.1. Taxonomy (NCBI): domain Eukaryota; phylum Oomycota; class Peronosporomycetes; order Peronosporales; family Peronosporaceae; genus Peronosclerospora; species Peronosclerospora sorghi. Next base: position 2,059,300 of record CM047591.1, read on the forward strand.
GAAGCGTTCAGTGGCATCCCACTCACCGCGGAGTCCCTCGTGGACATCATGGATGCGATGGATGTGTCGATCACAGCGCTCGCGAATCTCACGTCGAAATTGAGCGACCTCCTCCTCCAATGCTCGATGCGGAGGGTACTCCACATTATCATGTGGAGCGTCTGATGACGCGACACCATCATCGGGGTCAAACCCAGTATCTGGTGAAGTGGGAGGGTTATCCACACTCACAGAGTTCGTGGGAGTCTGAGACCCCCCTACGGCAGGGTTGCCGTGACGTCGTTGACGATTTCGAGCGGGAGAATCCCGCTGCGGGTCAACGACCAAAGGAGAGCGAGAAGCCCCTTCCCTCCCAGTAGTTGGGAGTTCGCCGGAGGCAGATGTGGCGCTCAAACTGTCCTCTGGCACCGAGGTGGGAGCAGGGGCGCTGGCGTAGCGCGTGCGATAAGGGGCAAGTAATAGCTCCATCGCTTTGGATCTGGCGAATGCCATGCGCAACGCCCTCTCCACCCAAACGTCACAACTGGAATAGCTGTTGTGAAGCTCATTAAAGCTGGGGAGAAGCTTCTCCCCTTCCGCCCGACGCGGAATTTCTTTTCTGCATCTTCGGAATTTTCTCCCGGAAAGAGAATGATAGGAACATCGCGGAGGTTCTCAACAGGGGCAACCTGTGTCTGCCTGTCGAGGCGCTCTCGGTATGAGACGCTAGTGAACTGCTTTTTGCGTGAGCAGTTGTTGCCGGAGTTTCTCCCGGCGTTCGCATTGATACGGCTGTTCAGCCGCAGTGCTTGGGTTATAGAATGCTAAACCATTCCTTACCATATTCCTAGACCACTCTGGGAGGTCACGAGGACCGTCAAAATTATATGCCGCCCGTGGCGGGCGTTTGGAGGAGCGTAACGCAGCCCTTATTGCCTGTGCGGCAAGTTGGGTTTCTTGAGCTGCGTCCAGCTCATTGGTGATGATCGCCTTCGGCGATCCGGATGTATCATCCGACATTGGCAAGGGTGGCGCACTAGTTAGTGCATTTTCCCCACGTGTGGGGAACGGATTAGGCTGTCGACATCGTCGTTCGGCGTTGTCGTAGCGGTCAGCCTTTGGGGAGATATTCCCAAGGGCATCCACCTCCGAGTTCTCGGAATAGTCTACCTCCTATTCTCGAGGAAACTCCACAGCACCACTAATTTTGCTCATGGTTAGCCAGAGGTTCTGGCAATTGGGGATCTCCAACTAAATTGATTTATTGCGTAAGAAATAGTCTTGATGGGGGAGGATGTAACAGGGTTACATTCGAGTCCCATTTAGTTGGTGGTGTACGTGAGTACACTACGGTTGGGGTCAGTATTGACCGGTTCGAAGGGTTTTGAACCATTGGTTATTTTAACCAATCAGGGCAGGAGCCCTTGGGGGTGGCGTGTCAGCCATCCACGTGTCTGTACACAGGTGGTGTACACTACATTTTAGCTAGGTACGAATTTAGTAAGTTCTACTTAGTATTACATATAGTTAACATTTCACTCAACGACTACTGGACGCTCGACTTCGACTGTTCGCGCGCGTAGTGAGTGCATTAGCCTAAGGTAAGTTCTTCTCTGAGCTACCCCCTTATTAAGGGAGCCTTGTGTTAAGGCGTTAGCTTGTGCTAACTCGTAAACCAAAGTGGAATCTTGGCCCCAAAAAAGAGAGTTATCTCTTACTAAGCCCTTTTATAAGGGCTTATCGGCTAAGTAGCGGCGAACGCCGCTTATAGGAAAGTCTTCCTCTGTGCTCTAGCCGCATCGTGCGTGTACGCACCGGCTACACTGATCATCTCAGACATCCCAATCTCTGGCATCTTTCGCCAGAATCGCTTTTTCGATCGAGCAAAGGTGGGTTCAAGACTCTCTAATGCTCCACCCGATCGCGGGTGCATTGAGCCAATGGACTTAGACTTCCATTCTATCCATGGTTCGTGGCGTTCCAGCCACTTCATGCCCATAATGAGGTCATACCTCGAGTCCATTCCAGGACTAGGCAACGTTCTAAGCTGTCGAAGTATGCAAACTTCAGATTAAGATCAATCGAGACCTTGGGTACACAAAACTGTACGCCCGTCGCAAGACGGACCGCGACAACGTCACGAGAACGTGCCTCTAGGGCCTCGGCATACAGCCGACTCTTCTCCACAGAAGCCTGTCTGACATAACTGTCAGACGCTCCAGAGTCTATCAAGACTCTTCAAGGCTTATCAAAGCCTTTCACGTCCGCAAGGACGACCAGCAAGCCTGGCTGGTACACCAACTCGGTGCTAGAAAAAAACACCGCTTCCCTCGGGGCTTTGTGCTGCCGTCCCCTACGCTGGGGATTAACAGCACTGAGGGTTCCCCCGGTATGGCGCCCCGCACTTACTGGGAGCCGTCGTTCCCCGACGGCTTGGGCGAGGGCCTTTTATCCGCCCTCGGCCCCTTATAGCGAGAGTCTCGCTGAGGTTTTTTTCGGACATCTGTTCCGCAGATGATCCGTACTTCCACAAAGGAAGCATCTTAGCGGCCCATGCGGCTGCAACATTGCAAGGATCTCCGCTTCGAATCCCTGCGAAAAGGAGTCAGAGTGACTCCTAGCGGGAGGTTTCTCCTTCGCTTCGACCTGACTAAGGTCCATGGGTTCAGGACCCACCTTTGAGGAACGAAAGTTCCTTTCGGCGTTAAACACCATCTTGAACGCCTCCTCCAGGGATTGGGGTCGGCATCGGAAGATCTCCGAACGTGCTGGCCTTTCTTTCAGGCCTCCCATGAACACGGGAATGGACACATCGTCCGAATACGCTTTCGCGTACACCCTGCCAACAAGGTCTTCAGTTCTTGGATGTATGTCCCCAAGTCCCTAGTTCCCTGACGGCACCTCAAAAACGCGAGCTGATTCTGGAAAACCAGATCAGGCGTTGCATACATGTCCATAAGCTTTCGCTTAAGGACTTCCCAGGTTGGGAACACGTTCGTGACCGAATACGGACACGTAAACGACCATGCACGGGCTTTGCCCTTAAGATGGGTTAGTGCAAGTCCTACTTTCAAGTGATCCTCGATCACATTCGCTGTAGCGAAGGCCGTTTCGACCTCGCGAAGCCACGCATAAAGGTTATCACCCTTTTCACCGGTGAATTCCTTTATCTTAAAGGATAACGGAGGGCGCACCCCCGTAGACGCGGAGTAACTTTCGCAAAAACTCGCCTCATGGGCGATGAGGGCGTTAACCCTCTCACGCACGGCCTCAAGGACCTGCTCCACTAGGAGCTGCATATCATCGTCACCCAATATGGATAACAGCCTCTTAAAGGCTTCTTGTTGGACTGGGGTTAGCTTACCCCAATCCTCTTGATTCATCCTTTCCGGAGGATGCCGTCTACCAACACAGGTGTTGGATTGACTACAAGTGCTACCAGATTTAGCCTGTGCGTACACGCACGGTGCGGCTAGCTCACAAAGGAAATCTTTCCTTAAGCGGCGATACGCCGCTACTTATCCGATACGCCCTTATATAATGGCTTAGTGGGAGATTGCTATCTCACTCGGGGACAAGATTCCCTGAGTTTACTGTTAGCGTACGCTAACTCCTTAGTCTAAGGCTTCCCTTAGTAGGAGTAGTTAGGGGAGGTGCTCCCCTGCTACGACACTCACTGCACGCTCGACCGTTCCGGGTCGTGTGTCTAGCAGGATATAGTGTAGATTGTAAACTGATTTATATTTAATACGTAACTAGCCTAAATTAAAAAACTAATGTAAACTATATGTAATACTAAGTAGAACTTACTCAATTCGTACCTACCCGAAATGTAATGTACACCACCTGTGTACCAACACGTGGTAGGCTGCCACGCCTTCACCAAGGGCTCCTTCCCTGATTGGTTAAAACGACCAATAGTTCCGAACATTTCGGACCGGTCAATACTTGACCTCAACCGTTGAGTATTTACGTACACCAAAGTAACCAAATGTAACCCTGTTACAACCTTACTTCGTGATGGAATCACCGATTAAATAAAATGCGGCCGAAGCTTGCTGGACTGCATGATTCTCATCAGGATAGCTTTTAACCGAAGACGAGACCTCTTCAAATGATAAATAAACTAATTAGGGGTGTCAAGCATTATAAACTTCAGCAGGTTTTCCGAGAAGCTATAAACAGTATATTTCCACGTTTATATCACTTTTTAAGGGTGAGTTCTCTATATATTATTTGTACCGTAGTTCAGCTGTTATTCCCCGTCTCAAAGCCTGACACACCTGAGATAACAAGTGCAACGAGTGGAACTGCACTGCCGTAAATACAAAAACAAAAACATCTGGACAAACGCGGCCACAAAAAAAACCCTCCCCCATCAACCCAGCCCCTCCCCCCTCCCGCTAATATCCGGTTTATCCTGAACAGTACTCGTTATGCCTTTAAATTTTATTCGAACGTGTTATTCTTTTGTGTCTTTCTAATCTTGTTACGCGTCGTGGCACCCTTTGGCGTCCCGGATGCCGAGAAATTTACCTTTTTGGCCTCTGCTTCCGTCGTGGTGGGCGGCATTTGTACCGTTTTCTTCTTTTCAGGCACGCCCGAGAAGATGACAGTGACAAAGAGGCAGTAAGGAGGATCTGCGCTAGCTCCAAGTCCCGTGATGGCAGAGCTTAAAAGGCACGGACTCGGTAACTTTTGTGAAGAAATGCCAGCTAGTGACGTGGTGTCCGAGTCCATGACGTGGACGTGTTGGTTCAAGCTGACCAGGTTTTATCAAGTAGCGATCGTGTACATGTGCACGAGACTGATCGTGAACTCACCCAAGTCTTCCTCTCGTTCTACCTGATTGTCACACTGGAAATGTAGGCGGCTTAGATTGCCATTGTGCCATTACTCGTGTATCTCTCTGGCTTTGTCGCAACCTTTTGTTAGCGTCGATTGAATGAATCCATGGGACGCGCCGGCTCGTTCGCGCTCGGAGCTGGTTTCATTGTCCTACTACTCACATTTTTCTACTATCTTTCCCCGGACTCGGCCCTGTGGATCTATCCACTCTCGCGTATCTTGGGCATGAACAACTCGATAATCATGGTCAAGTCCGTCTGTCTCAAGGGCGATTTGGTGGGCACGCGCGTCGAAAGTGGTGCGTTCGTCTTCGGTGCCATGAGTTTTACCGACAAGATATCTAATGAACTTGCCATCCTCTTTATTCAAACACGCGGCAGCAGTGGCAAGACGTGCCGCAGGAAGATGGCGCGTTCTTACGACAAGTGTACTGCATCTTGCCGTCCGTCAAAGCACTCCTTGGCCTCTGCACGATGCGGTTCATGCGAATAGAAGGTCAGGACCGCCTGTCACGAAAAAGTAACCAGTGCTTTCAGCACGATCTCGAAACGCTGCAGGCGGGAAGTGGCACGTCCTCACGCTATGGATCGGTCTAGCTCAAGATATAGGATAGACATAAAGCTATAAAAGTGTTTTTTTCTTTGCTATCTTTTTTAAGATGGTGTCAGATGGAACAACGGCGGAGATTCAAGTGAGATTAGGCCAAATATTATTCACCACCTCCAGAGGTGGTGAATAACATTAAAAGCGGAATAAGGTCCCAATCTCATCCTCTCTTTTTCCACTTTTTTCCCACTGAAATTCCACCAGATTTGCTGATGTTTGACACCTCCTAATATATGTAAATTTTATAATTTCCTATACCAAATTTCAATTGGAATATATTGAATTTATCTCGTTGTTTCTTTTGGTCCTGGGGCTATTTTTAGTAAAAAGTTCGGACAAGGTGAGAATTTAAACATTTCCAAAAATATATGTTTATGAATAACTATATGTATCTGATTTAGGAGGGAGGGCAATTCGTACTTGTCTAGTGGGGCTAGGGGTCCTACATAACTCAATACCCTCTGAGTTGTTTCTCTGTTCAACGCTTCTGTGGCGTCATAATAATCATGTAGAAGACAAGTGTTAGACTTAGACTTTGCTATTTGCTCAGTGTTCCTTACAACAGATGGCTTAGCAGCACCAACAACGGAAATCTGAAAAGTGTAAGGAGACTAATTCAGCCAATAACGGAATCTATACGTACCAGAATTTGAGAACCACCCGCCACAATGGTGCAAGTGCCTATATCATTAAATATCACCGTAATTCCAATCATGATAATAATCTACTGTTCAAAAAAAGATAATACTTTCTCGGGTATATCAGGGAAGATTCACCCCCATGATGCTCAATGATAACGGAAGCGATGATTCATCTGGTCTGGCGGAGTGCCAGATCGATATTAATGAAGAAACACTAGTGAAATAAAATATGATCCACGATCAGGATTTCGATCTCTATCCGATATATATTACATATGGGAAACCACTATATAAAGTCTTAGAAGGAAATAATGGCGGGATCTTTCTAAGAAGTCCGCAAGTTTAGTCAGTGGGAGAGAAGAGAAGAAGGCCCCCGAGAACGTAGGGGCGTTTTTTTGTAGAGAACGTTCTACCTACGTGAGTTAGGCAAATTTGTTTGAAATAAAATCCATTATAATGAAGCTCTTTCGCCCTAAGATTCTTTGCAAATTAGAAGGACGATCGACCACACCAATAACGACGGGCGACCACCCGAATCTAATTAGGGTTCAGTTCAGCCTGATCAAGGAGGTCGAAATCATTAAGGGCGCGTGAGATTCAAACGAATTGCTCGATCTTCGAGAAGTCATTAAGAAAGCTACATAATCATTTGGTGTAGCTAGAGGGGGTGATTCTCCTTGAAGTACCGACGCCCTTGACCAATCCCACCGATCGCCGATTGGAATGCGAATGGTAGCGTTTTTTTAGACTTAACCTCATACAAATCCGACCCATAAAAGGTATAACACCCAAGAGCCAAGAGAAGCAATGCCTATAAATCCTCCAATCGAGCTGGACAGTCCGGATCTGAAGCCGAAATTACTTCGGTGCAAAAAGGCGTTAGATCGAAGACCGATAAAAGACTATGGAGGCAGGTCGCCAATTGAAAGCGAGTCTACATATATTCTTAACGTGATCATGGGAACGTAGATAATAGAGGGATTTTTCTCGAATATCGGCGCTGATCGAAAAAGTGCCGATCGGATCAAGGCCGGATCGATCCCGATTGGTCCGGGGCACACCAAAGTAAATCCGGACCGGATAACAACCGAGTGTCTCGGATCTAAAACAACCAACCTTCATTCGGTGCGTACATGTAATTAGTCAGTCTGACCGTACTATTGAAAGTGGATCGACTAGTTTCGCAAGTCGATCGGGCATCCCGATCAATACGCCCCAATATAAAGGTTCTTTTGTCGACAGGGATGAGCGCCTTAAAAATTCTAACCCCAACGATCTTTTGGTCACTACGATAGTTTGTGATATCTTATGTCTTCATGATCATGATCTTCGGGGGAGTTGTGTACTCGGGTTTCTCTTCCAAAGTAACTCTTCTGCCAATTCCTCATTGCTGAACTGATTGAAAGAGGAATTTTTCCATTCGATATACCTCCTCGTTCCAACTGAACCATACCTAGCACTTTTCCCCCATCGAGCTTTGATCCAGAACTAGCCAATTATCCGATCTAGACGTAACTGGATCGGCCGATCCCTCTGATAAAGAATCAAACTCATTGCTCACCACGTGCTAACAATAGTTAAGATTCCGATCGCGAGATCAGATTGGGGATTTGATCTAAACAGTTAGGTGGTTGCGTCTTGCTATTCTGGGTATTGGCAACATACCGAGGGCGCCGACTAACCAAATGAGTACAGTAGAACCTGTCTAAACAAATATGCTCGGGACTGGGTCAAACGTATTATTTTACGGAGGTTATTAAATTGTAGAGATGCGCAGCGGAACGCAGTACTGTACTTATGATCAGGGGCTGTGAAATGTAACCCTCAACTAACCACCAACAAACAAAGAACCAACAAACCGCACAAAACCCGCAACATCCGACCACACCAACCACAGTTTCACAGCAGAACCCAAAGATGCCACGGGCTGGAGCACAGCACACAACCATGCCGGACAAGGTCCGCATTGCCTTGTGTGAGCAAAAACAGAATAACCCTTCGCTCACGCAGAAAGAGCTGATTGCTTGGGTGGAGACCAATCACCACCTCAAAATCAGCCAAGCAACGGTCTCCAACACGCTCAAACGTTCGGGCGAGATCCTCCAAAAGGCGTCCAACATCAATCTTGAGCAGAAGCGGCAAAAGACCGTAAAGTATCCTGAGATGGAGAAGGCGCTTTTTGAGTGGTTTACGGCTCATGAGGAGCAGGTGAACATGAGCGGCTATCTTCTGAAAGAAAGCGCTAGAAAGATCCTTGATCGTCTTTACCCAGGTCACGAGAAATTCGAGTTCTCAAACGGCTGGCTTGAATCATTCAAGACACGTCGCGGCATTCGGTCCGTCCGTCGCTTTGGCGAGAGTGGTTCCGACAACAAACAACTCATCGAGGATGATCGCCCAAAGATACGTGAGTTGCTCGACAAGTATGCACTCAGTGACATCTACAACATGAATGAGACGGGGATTGTAGCCGGATGCGTACACGGACGGTGCGGCTAGCGCACAGAGGAAGACTTTCCTTTAAGCGGCGGTTGCCGCTACTTAGCCGATACGCCCTTATAAAAGGGCTTACTAGGAGAGAGCTCTCCTACTCGGGGCCAAGATTCCCGGGGTGGTTTACAGATAGCTTTCGCTAGCCCCTTGTAACAAGGGCTTCCCTTATAAAGGGAGTAGCGTAAGGGAGAACTCCCTTGGGCTACAATACTCACCGCGCGCGCGACCGGGCGTGGTCTAACGACAAGGAGCTCCGCTAATGCCTTAACGACAAGAAGCTCCGCTAATGCCTTAAAAGCAAGGCTCCCTTACTAAGGGTATAGGTAAAGGGAGGGATCCCTCTAACCTACATCACTCACTGCGCCCGCGACCGGGCGTGGTCGCGCGCCTGCACTTTAGAGTGAAATGTAAACTGAATATATTAAATATGTAATTAGCCTAAATTAATTTAAACTAATATAAACTATATGTAATACTAAGTAGAATATTCCTAATTCGTACCTAGCTAAAATGTAGTGTACACACCTGTGTACTGACACGTGGACGGCTGACACACCACCACACCAAAGGCCCATGCCCTGATTGGTTAAAATAACCAAAGGTTAGAAACCTTTCAACCCGGCCAATACTGGCCTCAACCGTGGTGTACTCATGTACACCAACACTCAGTGTTACCCGAATGTAACCCCGTTACATCCTCCCCCTTCCAGACTATTGCTTACGCAATAAACAAAATTTTGTTGGAGAACTCCAACGCCAGTACCTCTGGCTGTCCACTGTACACCCTCAGCGGTGCTATGGACGCAAACTATTCCGACGGCTCGGAAGTGGACGCCCTTGGCGGGCTATCCCCAACGGCTGGCCATGTTGATAGCGCCGAACGGCGCTATCAGTCATCCAACCCATTCCCCACACGTGGGGAAAACGCACTAACTCGTGCGCTACCGTTACCCGCTAGGGGTGATACCTCCAGGTTGCCACAGGAAACCACCACCAATGAACCGGCCTCGGTTCAAGAGGCCCGACGTGCCGGACGGGCACGTAAGGGACCTCACGACCCTCAAAAGAGGGCTAATAACGCGGTCAAGAGGGGTTTAGCCTCTTATACCCCTGTACCAGCGGCTATACTGCCGCGTGAAATTGCGCATCGGAACCAACTCCGGTCCCGGCTACTAACGCCCAAACATTATTCCGTTAAGTCCTACCGGACTCACCTCGGGAAACAGGCACGCGGTGTCCTCGTGGATATTCTCCGCTAGATTCCCCTTGTTCTCCTGAGGGACGAAAGCGTCGAAGACGCAGAACAGGCGTTCCGCGCCTGGGCGGAAAGGGAGGAACACCTCCCCAGTTTCGATGCGCTGTACAACAGCTTTTCCGAACACGACGTTCGGGTAGAGAGAGCGCTACGCTTGGCCTATGATCAGGCCAAAGCTCAAGGGCAACTGCCTGCCTCCTATTATACGCGCTCTGTCTCGATGTGGTGCCGGAGAGCAATGCAAGCACAGCATCTGCCTCCGGCTAACTCCCAGCTATTGGGAATGAAGGGGCTTACCCCGCCCCTTTGGTCGTTGACTCACAGCGGGATTCTCCCGCTCGAAAGCGTCAACGACGTCACGGCAATCCTGCCGCAGGGTAGTCTCGACCTCCCACGATTCTTGGAATGTGGATAACCCTCCCACTTCACCAAATACTGGGTTTGACCCCGATGATGGAGTCACGCCATCAGACGCTCCGCCCGGCCCTGCCGTCGGGCATCCTGTCGGCCGCCCTGCCGGGTAGGCCCAACAAACAAACAATAGATTCTTCTAGGTCGCTAGGGCCGTGGAAGGCACCCAGTGCGCGAGCCGTGGCGGCTACAAGCGCAGACTTGAGATGCACCCGGTCGGGCAGCCTGCCGGCCGCCCGTCCGGGTAGGCCAAACAAACGGACAGGAGCGTACAGGGATGACATCGGGGACTCCTCCCCCCTCAAGCCCTGGGCCACACACACGTGGAGTCAACGTAACCCGCGGATTTACGAATTCGTTCACATTTAACGGGGTAATCCCCGTAGATGCATGCACCAAAATGTTTATGGCAAATTCGGTCATAGGAAGGATCTCACTCCAACTCTTGGAGAATCCGGACATAAGCTCCGGAGAAAATCCTTAACAACGCGATGAACGCGTTCCTTCTTATCCATCAATGGACTCTGGCACCGCTGACAGGTGAGCATCTTGCTCAAACGGTCTACAAAGACCGAAAGGCCGGTGAAACCGGCCTTTCCCTTCGGAAAACCCTAAGATAAATCCATACTAATGGATTTCACGCGATTAACGCGTTCCATCTTGTCCATCACTGGGCTGGAATCGCCACCAGGTGAGCATCTTGCTCAAACGGTCTACAAAGGCCGAAACGCCGGTGGAACCGGCCTTCGGTAAAACCGAAGTAAAAATCCAAATGGATTATTAATACGCCGTTGGAACGGCTACTCCACCAAAAGCTCACCTTCATATTTATAGATGGACTTGGCCCACACGAACAATTCGCAATTCCCAATTGTATGCTATAGGTTGACTTGGTCCTCACGAACAGTTGGCAATTTCCAACTGTTTCCTATAGCAGCTGAATCTGTAGAGGGTTTGACCCTCTAGCACGACTCACAAGTGCGAATATACGCACCGACCCACTTATACATCTTGGGCCACCAATACAAAGCGCTTAAAGCGCTGTAGGTCTTATCCCGACCTAAATGACCCCCAGTAGGGGCGTCATGTGCCTCAAAGAGGACTCTATACTTCAGTTCCCGATCATGAGGAACAACCACCCGCGGAGTGTCCCCCGCACTCGTGCTATAATATAGCAAACCTTCACAGTAACTGTAACGGTGTAACCGAGCTTTAGCTCGACTTGACAGGGTTGGCTCAGACGAGCCAAGTCCCTTTTCACCCAACGCGCTGATAAGCGCCGTACACTGTGGGTCTTTCTCATACGCCTGACGTATGAGATCCACCACAGACGAGGTGACGAATGTCGCGTGAGCGAGCTCGTAATCGGGACGACGCGACAACGCGTGTGCAAGAACGTTCTGCTTTCCAGGTTTATACTTAACCTCAAAGTTGTACTCCGCAAAGAAGGAGAGCCAACGGGCCATCCGTTGCGATAGATGAGGCGACTTTGTCGCTGTCCGTAAGGACGCGTGGTCAGTATAAACCACTAACGGCTTTGAGCCGAGTAGGTGAACCCTAAATTTGACAAGAGCATACTTCATTCCAAGTAACTCCTTGTCATGAACGGGATAATTCCGTTCCGCAGCTTTAAGCTGCCTCGACTCAAACGCAATCACGCGTTCTCTTACCGCATCGTCTGCTTGTAACAAAGCTCATCCGATTGTGAATCGGAGGCGTCGCAGACGACGCTAAAAGGTTTCCCAAAGTCTGGGAGAGCAAGAACGGGAGCTTTTAACAAAATCCCCTTTAGCGCTTCGAAAGCGTTTTGGTGTTTGGTTTACCAACACCAGTCAACATCCTTCTTAAGAAGGCCCGTCAATGGCTTCGCCATTTCAGCGTAGTTCTCTCTGTATTGGTGGAGATAATTGGCTAATCCAAGCCAATTCCGTAAATCTATAAGATTTACAGGCGAAGGCCACTCCACAATGGCTTTCACCTTCGCGGGATCCGCCCGCACTCCATCCTTACCGATGAAGCATCCGAGGAAAGGAATTTCCTCAGCACCAAAGATACATTTGGATGCGTTTGCATATAACTGATGCTCTCTCATACATTCAAGCGCCGCTCGAAGATGTATCAGGTGCGTCTGAATATCAGACAAGTCGCCTTCCGCACGACTATGAACGAATATATCGTCGAAGTACGTCTGAGCGTACTTTCTATGAGGGCGGAAGAGTTGTGTCACCAAGCGATTAAAAATCGCCGGTTCATTGTTTGGTTTTCACCAAAACGGACTCGTCCATCGTGGATGAGGAGTTCAACTCCTCTTCCGGACGCAATACGACAACCTCGTCGATTTCATCTGCTTTTACAGCAGTCTCAAACTCGTTGAAGGTCATATCCTCCAACGACCACAGTTCGCCTACCCCAGGCAACCGTTCAAGGCTTACGCCTGCTGTGACAATACCTGTCACACTATTCAGCATCCGATAGGACTGCTGACTACTGGCCTCGGGACTCATCCCGAGACCCAGATGGGGGGAGTCAATTGCCCCATCTATTGGAAGCGCCACGCGCCTATCCAAAGAGTTCTCTACCTCTACCACCGGTGACTCGTCGGTCTCACCTATAACGGCGTAGTCGGAATCATTTCCGACGTGCGAAAGAGACAAACTGCGGGTCATTTCTATTGGAAGCGCCTCGCGCATAAACACAGGGGTCTCTACCCCTACCACTGGAGTTACCACAGGTAGCTCACCAGTCTCACCTATAACGGCGTGGTCGGAATCATTTTCGACGTGCAAAAGAGACGAACTACGGGTCTCGTTGCGTGGAAGCGCCTCGCGCTTAACCACAGGGGTCTCTACCCCTACCACTGGAGTTACCACAGGTAACTCACCAGTCTAGCCGTTCACGGCGTGGAGATTAACCGCCGAATCTCCCTCGTTAAGGAACTCTTCCTTAACTCCATTGGGAATGATAATTTCAGACATCCCAATCTCTGGCATCTCACGCCAGAATCGCTTTTGCCATCGAGAAAAGGTGGGTTCATGACTCGCCAATGCTTCACCCGATCGCGGGTGCGTTGATCCAATGAGCTTAGACTTCCAGTCTATCCATTTCTCGTGGCGTTCAAGCCACTTTATGCCCAGAATGAGTCCAAATCCAGGGCTCAGGCAACGTTCTTAGCTATCGAAGTTTGCAAACTTCAGCTTAAGGTCAATCGAGACCTTGGGTACAGAAACCTGTACGCCCGTCGCAAGACGGACCGTGACAACGTCACGAGAACGTGCATCTAGGGCCTCGGCATACAGCCGACTCTTCTCAACAGAATCCCGTCTGACATAATTGTCAGACGCTCCAGAGTCTATCAAGACTCTCCAAGGCTTATCAAAGCCTTTCACGTCCGCAAGGACTACCAGCAAACCTGGCTGGTACACCAACTCGGTGCTAGAAAAAAACACCGCTTCCCTCGGGGCTTTGTGCTGCCGTCCCCTACGCTGGGGCTTAACAGCACTGAGGCCCCCCCCAGTAGGGCGCCCCGCACCTACTGGGAGCCGTCGTTTCCCGACGGCTTGGACAAGGGCTTTTTCCCCACCCTTGGTCCCTTGTAGCGAGTGTCTCGCTGGGGATTTTTCGGACATCTGTTCCTCAGATGATCCGTGATTCCACACAGGAAGCATCTCAGCGGCCCATGCCGCTGCAACATATCTAAGAGCTCCGCTTCGAAGCTCTGTGAAAAAGAGTCAGTGTGCCTCTTAGCGGGAGGTTTCTCCTCCGTTTCGACCTGACTAAGGTCCATGGGTTCGGTACCCACCTTAGAGGAACGGAAGTTCCTCTCGGCGTTAAACGCCATCTTAAACGCCTCCCCCAGGGATTGGGGTCGTCGGCGGAACAGTTCCGAACATGCTGGCCCTTCTTTCAGGCCTCCCATGCAGACGGGGATGGACACATCGTCCGAATACGCTTTCGCGTACATCCCTGCCAACAGGGTCTTCAGTCCTTGGACATATGTCTCCAAGTGCTTAGTGCCCTGACGGCACCTCAAAACTCCAGCTGATTCTGGAGAACCAGATCAGGCGTTGAATACCTGTCCATAAGCTTTTGCTTAAGGACTCCCCAGTTCGGAACACGGTCGTGACCGAATCCTGACACGTAAACGCCCATGTACGGGCTTTGCCAGTAAGATGGGTCAGTGCAAGTCCCACTTGCAGGTGATCCTCGATCACTTTCGCGGTGGCGAATGCGGTTTCAACCTCTCGAAGCCACACATAAAGGTTTTCACCTTTCTCGCCGGTGGTTTCCTTTATCTTAAAGGACATCGGAGGGCGCACCCCCGTAGACGCGGGATAACTCCCGCGAAGACTCTCCCCATGGGCGATAAGTGAATTAACCCTTTCACGCACGGCATCGAGGCCCTGCACCACTAGATGGCGCATGCCATCCTCACCCAATATGGGTAAGAGCCTTCTAAAGGCTTCCTGTTGGACGGGGGTTAGCTTACCCCAATCGTCCTGATCCATCCCTTGCAGAGGATGTTGATCACCAACACAGGTGTTGTATTGACTACAAGTGCTACCAGATGTAGCCGGGTGCGTACACGCACGGTGCGGCTAGCGCACAGAGGAAGACTTTCCTTTAAGCGGCGGTTGCCGCTACTTAGCCGATACGCCCTTATAAAAGGGCTTACTAGGAGAGAGCTCTCCTACTCGGGGCCAAGATTCCCGGGGTGGTTTACAGATAGCTTTCGCTAGCCCCTTGTAACAAGGGCTTCCCTTATAAAGGGAGTAGCGTAAGGGAGAACTCCCTTGGGATACAATACTCACCGCGCGCGCGACCGGGCGTGGTCTAACGACAAGGAGCTCCGCTAATGCCTTAACGACAAGGAGCTCCGCTAATGCCTTAACGACAAGAAGCTCCGCTAATGCCTTAACGGCAAGGCTCCCTTACTAAGGGTGTAGGTAAAGGGAGGGATCCCTCTTACCTACATCACTCACTGCGCGCGCGACCGGGCGTGGTCGCGCGCCTGCACTTTAGAGTGAAATGTAAACTGAATATATTAAATATGTAATTAGCCTAAATTAGTTTAAACTAATATAAACTATATGTAATACTAAGTAGAA
Source organism: Peronosclerospora sorghi (assembly GCA_026184515.1). Taxonomy (NCBI): domain Eukaryota; phylum Oomycota; class Peronosporomycetes; order Peronosporales; family Peronosporaceae; genus Peronosclerospora; species Peronosclerospora sorghi. Next base: position 2,074,638 of record CM047591.1, read on the forward strand.
TATTCCTAATTCGTACCTAGCTAAAATGTAGTGTACACACCTGTGTACTGACACGTGGATGGATGACACACCACCACACCAAGGGCCCATGCCCTGATTGGTTAAAATAACCAAAGGTTAGAAACCTTTCAACCCGGCCAATACTGACCTCAACCGTGGTGTACTCATGTACACCAACACTCAGTGTTACCCGAATGTAACCCCGTTACAGGCCTGTTCTACAGGATGCAGGTTTGTTAAACATTGCCATTCAATTCAATTGTGATGAAAATTGTTCTAAGCATGTCACGTTTCAGGCATATCACTCGCTTGCAACCAAGCAGCTTGCAGGGCGCAAGCAGCACAAGGAACGGCTGACTCTTGCCGTTTGCTGCAATGCCGATGGTTCAGACAAGCTTGCCCTTTGGATCATTGGGAAGTCAAGGAGATCACGCTGCTTCAATAACATCAATCTGAACAATCACGGTTGCGTGTACCGCAACAATGTAAAGGCTTGGATGACGCACATTATTTTTCTTGAGTGGCTCAAATCGTTTGATGTTCGAATGGCTGACAGAAAAGCTCTTTTGATTCTTGACAATTGCGGTGCACATGTTCCTCTTGACGACATTCCGCCCGCATTCAGCTCCGGAACACTACTGTGTTCTACCTTCCACCAAACACCACATCAAAGCTGCAGTCCTGCGATGCTGGGATTATCTGGAACCTCAAGGCCTACTACCGCCGCGCTTTCAACCGCCTTCTCCTGCAGCGTGTGGAGGACAAACTTCCTGATCCTGAGAAGATCGACATTCTTGAGGCAATCAGGATTGCAGTCCCCGCGTGGAAGAACGAGGTGAAGGAAGAGACCATTGCAAACTGTTTCCACCACTGCCAGATTCGCAGCACGGCACCGGAGGATCAGCAGCCAGTTTTGGCAGAGGAGGAGCTTCTCTACCAGGAGGTTGTGGCCGAGCTGGAGTCACAGATTCGCCGCTTCCGCTACGCCAATCCCATGAATTGCGTAACCTCCTCAACTACAGCGAGGAGGATGTTGTCACCTACGCACCTACCTTGGACGAGGTGATTCAGGATCACTTGGTGCCGGAACCCGTGGAAGAACAGGCCGATCACGATGAAAGCCAAGAGGTCGCCATTGTTCCGGTATCCGAGGCACAGGCAATGATACGTTCACTGGAAACATTCTGGCTGCAGCAATCTGACGTGAACGAGATCTTCATGACGGCCCTCCAACGCATGAAGAACAAGGCTGCAGCCATAAAGACCAGCCAGATGAAGCAGAAGGGTATACGTGACTTTTTTTAGCGTGTTTGAATAGCGACATATAGGGCCAGGTATATAGGATATTTTTTTACATAAGTTGTGGGACTGAGAAAATTTATCAAATATCACATTACGGAGGTTTATTAATTCCAATATGGGGACGAGCTTGGGACCAGCAAGAAATATTTGTTAGCGGAGGTTATTAGTTTAGCCAGTATCAATTTAGACAGGTTCTACTGTATGTACTCCAACAATGTCCGTGCAAGAGACTGAGACGGATACCAGCTGAAATGGCACCACTTACCAACTACTGCGTTGAAAAAATATAGATATGATCCGACGAGGGCGATTTTGATTCGCGATCTGCCTTCATGTACGACTCTCTCTGATCCAAATATATTCCTTCGTTCATGTCCCGTCTATACCTTGCAAGGTCAGTAATCGAGACATCCGCTCCAGAATCAAACTGCCATGTAGCATTTTCGTTATTGACCTTCCCGCTCGCTTTCGCCTGCTTAAACAATTTATTGGGAAATGGTATTCCAGTACCCACGTGAAATAGCAGGCAGTAGATCCAATTCCATTAGAACCTTCGTTTTTGTATATTCTTCTACGCAGATCTGGCACAAGATCGGGATACTTTTCAAATAAATGTATTATTGGTTATCTTGCACTCCTCAACGTTATTTCTTTTACCGACATACGCAAAGAAACGCGGATCTTTCGGCTCGATTCCAGATTCCACATACGATTGCCTCACCTTGAAAAAAATTCCTCGATCAGGAACATGCCAAGTTCGTGCACCTTTCCACAAGTCTTACACACAACGAAACAGTGATCGGTAGGATTCCCACGTCTGCAGTTTTCCACAAGTTGTCCTTTTTCAACATCCACAATCATCATGTTTAATCGATCTGCTGTGTGAAATTTGTGCGGCCAATCCAGATCGAGCTACTGGTGCAGTACCGCCAGAACAGTACCGTCCAGAGCGGTACCTGCCCAAGTAGTACCGGGAACCGGTCAGATCACACACCACTACTTATGCTGCTTCGGTAAAACCGCACCCGCAAAAACTGTCTTTCTTTTTCTTTCAAAGTAAATGTAGATATACTGTAGTTTCAATGAACGTATTTACAAGAAGTCCAGCTTAGCCATTCCATCTATATAAGAGTGGGAGCCAGTGGTTGCTGAAAGGTGTTTATAGCAGATGAGTGACGCGCGATCCTTCCGCTGATAGGAGTCTTAAACTTCCTATCTGAACACAGCGGTATTTATCTTCGTCCTATTGCCGATCCAAGCCTGGATAGGCCAAAATTGCCTTCCAGATTGCCCGAGCCGGTCTACCTGTAGGTGCTATGGTCAGATCATAATGCGATCTCGACCGATCATACATGGTCCTTTGATTTTGGCACGCAGGAGCAAATCTCAATGTCTGCTAAGATTCAAGAACGAAGATGAAATTTCATCTTCGTCCTTGAATCTTAGCAGCGTGAGCTTCTCTGTAAGCTCCCGTACTCAAAATTTCCACGTGCTCACGATCCGTTCTTGGCTGCTGAGCGTCCTTAATAGGATTGTAGCCTTTAGGTCAGCCAGACACATTCAACAAGTGTGAGAACTCGATATATGTCACTTCCTGTCTTTTTTCGCATATGGTACTATTTGGACCTCGCTGAATCTATTTTTTGGTCAGCCCTATTATCAAATCTCCCAATATCAACAGCTTTCTTTTTCCGGAATCCGATCCTGCAAGAATGCAGGCTTGGTCAGGCGAAAAACGATTAGGCCTAACCTTTATCCGTGTTTTTTTCCATGAATCCTAAAATATGACATTCAGACCCGAGTGACTGTCCCAGAATCAGCATAATATGCCACAGTTGAGGCCATATTGACTTTGCTAGACAGCCCTAAATCGACATCGTCGATCCGACTGACTCCCAGTTTACCGATAAGATGTTAAGGCAGATCAGGCTGTTCAAGCGCTGAAAAAAAACGCGAGTCAGGAACAACAGTGCTCCAAACGAGACTAAAAATAGTGACGACCCAACTGAATCGAAAAGAGGATGTACCGTCTATACTATGATTGAAAGATTGTAAGCCAAAAGGATTGAACCGGAAGAAGACCAGTGTGCATTCACGGACGAGACAATCCCTTTATCACAGATATCGAGAATCAAACGTGCTTCCGAGCAGTCATCCGAACTTATCCGAAGCTATTATGCGTGATCTACCGTTCGTTGATCCTGATGTGAAGAAATCGATCGTCTTAAGCAGATAATCTAGAGAAGACGGCATATGCTGATCGGCGAGGGTAATGCCCTACCCCAGCCACTTAAGAAGAAGTGTTTGACATCAATATGGGGGGCGAGAAGCCGATAGCCCAACGTTGCCCCACAATATCGGGAATGCGATCAAGCGACTGGTAACTACAAAGATCATGGGACCGCAGGCGTCGCCGATCGTGATCGTGATCATAAAGAACGGGACTGACGTCAGATTATGCATTGCATACTGATCGGTTACGCGATTGACCCCATGCCTCTAACGAACGATCTACTCAAAGTCTTGTAAAGCACTATGTTATTGTTCTCTCAATTTTGTTAGCGAACTTAAAGTGGTCTCATGACAGATCGGGCTCGTGAAATATCCGCGTTTGTCACGTTCTCGGGATCTTAAACGGGATTTTGAAGGAACAGGATGCCTTTTGGATTGGACAATGGCCCTAAAATTTATCGGAGGATGATCAACACGCATACGCATTTTAAGGAAATTTTAAGATCTGTTCTGATCGGGATCCAACCGATCTGTACGATGCATTTACCGAAGGTTGAGTCAATTCGCGATCGGAAACCATAAATCGATCTTATATCGATGATGTTTTGGTTTCTGGAATGTATAGTGCGTGGAGGTTGAACAGCTGCTTGAAATCTGTGAACGTTGAAATCTATCGATCAGCGCAGTAAAAAGAATTTCTGGGGACAGACGAAAACAATGATCGTCTCGGTTACAATGGGTCGATCGCTGGTTGAAAAAAGTAAAGGATTTTAAGCCGCTCAGCAACCTTCCCCTTTATAGACCGTTGAGGTCAAGGTATTCTTTCTCTCAAGGTTATTTTCTTACTGATTCAAATCTTTTGCGATCTACACGGCTTACTTTTATTTACTGAGAGAAGCGGAATGTCATATGCTCGCGAGCGAGATCAGCAGAGCAGGCCCTGTCGGTTGGATCGGAAGACCGACCAATCGAACGAATCTCATCCAAAACATAAGATCATACAGCACGTCTAATAAAATGGTCTCATTTTTTGTATACTAAAGACAAAAATGTGTTCAGTCCTGTTCTGAAGCATTTCGATCCGGGCAAAGGTCCAGTGGTGATTTTCTATGCAAAAACGTGGTCGATATCGTCCAAATCACGACGCTATATACTGTCGAATTACATTCAAAAGACGAACACTCAAACTTCCGAGGTCAATTACGGCACCGTGAACAAGGATGTGTTGGCATAACAACGTATACTCGATGATAGCTATACTGTGTTGATGGCAAGATAGATCAAGGAACTTTCGCGCCCTTCTACCGTCCATCAGCCGATGCGATCAATGGAAGGTTGAGGGATGGTCGGCCCTATTGTCGTAGTTGTCGCCGAGATCTGAACATGCACCAGGGCGAAGAAGAAATCTTGGGAAATGACAACGCAAAGGCAAAACTATACGACGCTCTGATCGAGATTGCTCCGCGAAATCGACCAAGAAGGCAATCACCCTACCTCCATAGGTTGTCGATCTGAACGAAGACTTTATCGTTGGTAGTTTGAATGATCGGGGATCGTGCAGCGCTATACTGCGAAGTTATCGGAATGGACTGTATTGACCTTAGCATTGGAAAATGACATACTTAACGAGGATGAATACCGTGGTTTCGTACTTCGCCTCGAATTACTCCGGACCCAAGGATCCGTGTCTGTGGAAATTCTAACTTAGTGATCAGGCGGATCCTGGGTGAGATCGATTAATAGCCGTTTTGCTTAAATATCTAAACGATCGGGTCACGAAAGTATTGTAAAAGCGTCCCAATCACAATATTTTGAATGTGAATTGAGATTGGAATCAACGCGTCAACCATCTAGAGAACCTGTTCATACTAGATCAAATCGAATTGACGATCACGGACTAAGCGCTACTGGCTGAATTGGCGATTTCCTGAGCTGAGCGGATCGAACGATGAGGTTACAGCCCGCCGATCGTTTTTTTAACTGAAGGTCTGAGTGAAGGGGTAATGAAAGTCTTAAGAGTTGAACGGATCCTGCAGGTCCAAGATCAAGAAAAATTGATCACCAATCTGAAGACCTGTTTGTGTAGAGATTTGGCTAAGCTGGATCATGATCAGACAAAGGATTTGTGCAAAAGAAGGCTGGAGTACGACGATTCAGATCTACAGTCGCTTAGCAACCCTTTTAAAACGTATGCACTCTTTTCTTGAAAGTTTAACATACTACAGCCGAGTTGGCGAAGATTTTGCGATCTACAGAGCTGTATCGCACGAGCTAAGGGAAGTGACAAATTATTTCCTACAAGAGTAAGGTCAGAAAGAGCAGCAAAAACTTTTTCGATCGGATTTTAGGATCGGACAGCCGATCTAACCTCAACTAGATCTGAGGACCATATGGCTCGTGCTATGGTCGAATTTGGCATGTTTAGCAAAGATGGCGTCAATACCTGTTGTAAAACATTATCATCCGGACAAATTTCTGGTGGTGATTTTTTACGCGAACAAGTGGGCGCTCTCTGCCGCTGTGGTAGTAGATCATGAGGGCGTCTGCTGTTCTGCCACGTCACGAGTCAAAGGCTCAAACCCTACTAATTCAACTATGTAATTGTGGACAAGGAAGTGATGGCTTTGTTACGTATATTGGATATCTGCTATACGTTGCTGGTGGAAGACCGAAGGTCGATCCATACTGGCCTAGTTAATGTTGGAGAATAAAAACGACAGAAGATTAAAGAACTATATGGCCTTTTAATCACAACGGTGCCCCTGGAAGAGCCGACTAAACTTTGAAGATTGAGGGGAGGGGATTATAACTTTATAACTTTAATAGCGAAAGGAAATGATGAGAATGTTGGAAGAGTGTGTATCCATTTTGGACTTTGCACCCTTCCTGTTGGTTAGGAGCTTGAGATGTAGGAGGCAAATGCCGAAGTGAGTAGATTAAAGTTATTAAACCTGTCATACTCCTAGATTTTTCCTTGCCTCTCAACCACCCAATTCAGCATTCCCCGATTCAACTGAACTGTGGGTTGAACCGGTGAACCGTGCATAAACGGTGTACTTACCCAACACTCCCAATCACCGCTAATGCACGGTGACTTTGGCCTTGATGCTGCTCTTCCCGCATAAGAGCTTGAGCGTCTTCGTTCCAAGCGCCTTCGTCAATAAGTCCGCCAGCTGGTTCTTGGTGTCAACGTAGTCGATTTGAACTGTTCCGTTCTCCACGTTCTCACGTGTGAACTGATGCTTGATGTCGACATGCTTCGTCCTTGAGTTGTAGCCAGCGTTCTTGGCCAACGCAATCGTTCCTTGGTTGTCCTCCCAGATCTGCATAGCGGTCTTTTGTTCGATTCCCATTTCCTTAAGCATCGCACGCATCCAGAGAACTTCCTGCACACACAAACTTAGCGCCATATACTCTGCCTCCGCAGAGCTTAGCGCAACCGTCCTCTGGAACTTTGACTTGAGCACCACTGGAGCGTTCCCTATTATCACCAAGACGCCTGACACGGAACGCCTGTCGTCGATGTCCGTCCCCCAGTCAGCGTCGGAGAACGCTTCAACTGTGACCGTTCCCGTACCACCTGGTATAGAATACCGTACTCGCGAGTCGTCTTTAGATATCTAAGCACGCGAATTGCTGCCTTCCAATGCAGTAGCCCCGTGTTTTCCAAAAATCTTGATAGCTGCGTCACCATGTAAGCGACATCCGGACGCGTACACGTCGTGATGTAAAGTAGACACCCGATAAGAGAACGGTACGGTCTCAACCGCATCTCAGCACGCTCTGCATCCGTTCCAGGTGACTGTTCCCTCTACAGCTTCAACCCTGATGCGCATGGATTGTCCACAGCCTTGGCGTTCTCCAGACCGAACCGTTCCGCCACCTCGTCGATGTACCGGGTCTGCTTGATCAGGAGTGTTCCGGCCTTCAGGTCATGGTCGATCTCCATCCCCAAGATAAATTTTGCAGCGCCGAGCTCCTTCATATTGAATGCTGCCTTCAGTGCGTTCTTCACATCACTAATTTCGTCGCTCGTCTTAGCTGCAATGATCATGTCGTCGACGTACAGACACACATACACGAAACCGTTCCTGGAGCGCTTGACGTACACACACTGGTATGCTCCACAGCTCTTGAAACCGTTCTTCAAGAACACGCAATGGATGGTTTTGTTTCACGCGCTTGCAGCCTGCTTCAAACCGTAGATGGCCTTGTTCAGCAGACACACTTGATCGTCAGCGTTCTCGATACCGTTCGGGATCTCCATGTAGACCCGGTCCGTCAGGTCACTGTTCAGGAACGCTGTATCCGAGTCTAACTGTTCCATGACGTACTGCGATTCCACACACACCGCTAAAACCACTCTAATCGAGTTCATGTTCGCCACCGGCGAGTACGTATCAAAGAAGCCCACTCCATACTTCTGTTTGAAACCCTTCGCTACCAACCGTGCCTTGTAGCGAATCACGTGAACGTTCTCGTCACGCTTCTTGGCGAACACCCAGCGACAGCCAATAGTACGCTTATTCGTTCCGCGCAGTACCAGTCTCCAGGTAGCGTTTTGTTCGTGATAGCGTAACTCTGCTTCCATTGCTGTTCGCCACTTACCAGCCTCAGAACTGGATATTGCCTCCGCGTATGTCGTCGGCACGTCCGCCGCGTGCACAATGTTTGACGCGTATGCCATAACAGCTTCAGCGATGAGTCCCTCCTCGTCAATACAAGCACGCTTTGGAGACGGTGAACCGTCACTTCCTTCCGTTTGTAGATCATCTGAACCGTTCTGTAGCAGGAACATCGGCTCACGAAGTTTTCGTGACCGTTCCTCTTCCGGGTGAAATACCAGTCGATCTTCATGATAAGGCCCCGGGTGAGGGCGGTAAGGTGCGAGCTCTCGACCGATCTGCTCCGGACTATCCGGTAACGGCGGCAGTAGCGCTTCAACGTTCTGCGTCGCTCCCGCATCGTTCATTTCAACATCCGGAACAGATTCTTCAATACCCTCCATTGGCTCATCTGGAACCGGTAAGCGTTCTACTTGCGTAGGAACCGTTCCATCGTCAGCGTCTTTAGTCATGTGTATGACCGTTCCTTCAGGATGCGGCGAGGGTGACTCGTATATTCCTCCCACTTCACGCTCGTTCAGCTTTACTGATCGTGACACATTGATCTTTCACGCATCCATGTCATAGACACGGCACCTCTTTGTGCCTTCAGCGTATCCAAGAAACATGCACCTGAAGCTCTTGGGCTAGAGATTCGTACGATTAGCGTCGTCGACGTGAGCGAACCCCTGGGACCCGAACACTCGTAATTGATCCATCTGTGGCTTCACCTTGAAACCGACCTCGTATGGCGTTACCTCCGAGCGTTCTGTGTTCGTGGAACGGTTTATTAAGTACGCCGCCGTATTCACAGCTTCCGCCCACCACTCCGTAGATACACCCTTGTAGTGAAGCATGCTGCGTACTTTCTCCATGATGGTACGGTTCACGCGTTCCGCAACACCGTTCTGCTGTGGGCTGTATGGTACGGTGCGCTGATGCATGATTCCGTTCCGACTGCACAGTTTGGCGACCGTCTTGTTCACGAACTCCGTTCCATTGTCGAAGCGCAGGCACTTCAAGCGTTCCCCCCATTGATTTTCGTAGAACTCCTTGAACTCCTTTATCTTGTTGGCTACCTCACTCTTTTGCTTCACGAAGTACACGGCGACGTATCTCGAGAAGTCGTACACGAAGGTCAAAATGTATTTCGCACCACCTTTCGAGAGCGTTCACATTGTCCCCGTCACATCTGCGTGCACCAGCTCGAGCACACGTGAAGTCTTCGTTGACGACCGTGACGGGAACAGTTCAACCGTATGCTTTCCTTTCGAGCAACCGCCACATAAGGTCTTCATTGTACGGTTCACCGTTGGTATACCGATCGTAGCACGCTGCGTCTGCTTCATAGCGTTCTCACTGGAGTGTCCCATGCGAGCGTGCCAGAGCTCCCACTGACTGTCAGCCCCAGCATACTCCACGAAGCGTGCCTGTTCCTGCTCGCAATCCAGCATGTACGCCTTTCCAACCTTTTTGCCCGACGCAATTGCGCTGGTCTTGCCCCAGATAACACATGAGGAACGCTGGAACTCCACGGTTATACCGTTCTCAGCAAGCTTCCCCACCGACAGTAAGCGTCTGTCGAGTCCCGGGATGTAGAGCACTTCCATCATCTTGATGCGTCTACCATTCGAGCCGCTCAACTTGACCGTTCCTTTTCCAGCGATATGAAGCTTCTTCTCGTCTGCAATCGTTCATGCTCTTTCAGAAGCGTCTCCTTCACCTCGAACAGCGTGAAATCCTTGGAGTTCTCCACAATGGACGCAATCAACTCGTACTCAGACGGAAGGCTGCTCAGTAGTACGACCATCTGCCGCGCCTCGTCCACTGGCTCCCCCATCGTCTGGAGACCCACCACCATCTCGTCGAGCGCATCCAGGTGTGCCGCCATCGTGGAACCGTCCTCCATCTTAAGCTCATGGAGACGACGCGTCATCGTAACACGGTTGTGAAGCGTGGTACGATTGTAGAATTCTCGTAGCGTTCCCCACGCCTCCATGGCGCGCGTAGCCGTTCTGATCTTCGTCTTATGCTGCAGCTCGACGCCCTGCGCAATGATTACCAGAGTCTTCACGTCGTTTATCAGCCACGCCTCCGTGATCTCGTTCTCCGGCTTGACGACTTGAACATGAGCGAGCAGTCTCTTTCTGGCGAGCGTCATCCTCATGTTGTACTCCCAGTGGAAGTAATTCCCACTCCGCAGGAGGACTTCGGCGCGCTTGGTCGTCATGGCTTGAAGCGTTCTTGGAACTGGTGAGAGCTGCGGCTGTTAACCCGTTGGTTAGGAGCTTGAGATGTAGTAGGCAAATGCCGAAGTGAGTAGATTAAAGTCATTAAACCTGTCATACTCCTATATTATTCCTTGCCTCTCAACCACCCAATTCCGCATTCCCCGGTTCAACTGAACTGTGGGTCGAACCGGTGAACCGTGCATAAACGTTGTACTTACTCAACACTTCCGAATAGTGGAATACCATTGGCTGTTCAAGTACTGCATACATTTTATGCATATAATAGCGGTTACAAGATTAAGTTGCATTAGTACTGGATAGCTACTTAAGTAACCATACATAATATATTTTAATTTCCTTTTTTCATCTAATTAGTGAGCACACCTACTGAACTCTCTGTGGATACTACGCGACGCACGCCTATTTGCATCTTCCGCTGATCCTCCCGTGCTGAAACTTTGTCAGCAGGTGAGTATTGATCGCGGAAAGTGTCCTCAACTATTATATTGAGTTTTTAACAGGTTATGAGCCCAAGTTGCGTCAAGTAACCTCGTGGAGTTTTCTTGGTAATTGGAGTGTACTCTCGTGGATATTTTTTCGTTGTTACGTTTCGTGGAGCTAGTGGAAAGTCCCCTATCGAAGGGCTAGTGGTTGACGGAAGTGACTGAAGTGTTTTTATTCAATTTATGATGTTTGGCTCTGATGGAGATGATGTGCCCTCCGTGGATGAATTTCGGGAGATGGTGCGCAGCTTGAGGGAAGTTGCGAGCACTTTGAATAACCCAGATGCAGGGAGGGCCAGACCAGCATCCCCGAGGAGATCCCCCGAGCCTAAGAGTGTGGCGAAGCGGACCCAAGCATTTTGGTCGTTTTGCGTCAGCAGCACACCGATCGGCTTAGCGGCGATCGGATTGGTGGAAATCAAGGGGGCTTTTAAGCCTATCATGTGCAAGAGGTGTCAAGAACACGGATTTTGGTAAGTCACTTGAGATTGCGTGTACCTACATATTTTTATATGTGTAAATATTGGGGACCATAGGGGATAGTTTTACTTAGTGTGTCGTTTTTCCAGCCTTTAACACTAAACGAGAAGTCGTTTTGTCGCTTTGTACATCAGACGCCTCTGCACGCCGCATAGTGTTTGGAAGCAGAGGGTCGAGCAATCCCCTCCAGCTTATTATACCCGGCCGGGACGCGTTACAGGCGCAATTGGACCGCCGGAAGTCCCTCGACGGGATTACACATTGGTCGGCTTTTCAAGCGCAAGTTGCACACCTTTGGAACGTGTTATCAAGTTATTGGATTATTTCGTGGAGATATCGTTCGTGGAGTGTATCACGTATTATTGGATCTCTATATTGGAGTTTTGGACTTTTATTATCGTATTGGTTGGGCTCTACGATCGATTTAGCGGTCTGCCCTTTTAAGTATATTTACTTGGAGTATAACTGGTCTGTCCGTACCCAGGGTGAAGCGTTCCGCCCAGGGTACACTACCCAGCACGGTCTCACACATTTAGACCACAAGTCGATTTACAGCACCGATCCACCGAGTGGGTTACCAGCCCATTCCATCGGGTACACAAGGTGAGACGACAAACGAATCGGAACAGGCGTCCTATGCTGATGATCGGTCGTCTGCTAGCAGCGGACGATCAGATCGGATCGTAAGCGAAGGTTCGCGGAGTACCACCCCCCGTAAGTTGGATGGCCGGGCACGATGGTGGTCAGGTTCTCGACACTACGGTGTTCGATTTTGAACTTGACTACACCACAATGGTGCGCGTGCCCGGATCACTTTGTGATCGTGGATATCACCAAGATGATATCTCGCGAAGAATTGACTATAATGAACTAAATGTGGAATCGTTCTGGAGAGGACATAAGAAACGGCTATCGCCTTATGTTCTCGTTGTCGACAAAGATGGCGATGTCCGATCTGGCCGGGTGGAGGACCAGATCAGGATTAATAAGTTTTTTTCTTCCCCATAAGGCTCCCACCGGAGCCGATCGGGACTATAGCAAGTCTTGCTATAGTTCCGGAAAGGATCAGGACTTTTGTCCTGATCCTATGCATTTAAATGGATGTTTTGATGTAAATAAAATTAAAGATTAAAACGACTTGGAGGCTGATCGGAAAGATCCTATCCATGTTCCCAAGGTCCCCAAGCAGAGGCTCAGAATTCCGTCCGAGGAAGACGACTTGGAAAAAAAGTCGCAGGTCGGGGATGGGGTTATCAAGGAAGAAGACCTGACCAGGATGTATTACATCCACGAGTTAAAGCAATTTACTCGTGAAGATCAGGTCATGCGGATCTTAAACCCACACGTTGCCCATGACCCAAGCTAACGTCCAAGCCATGTTTGAAGCAATGATGGATCGTTTCATGTGAGATCGGTGCAGATCACCTCAGCGCCCTCATGCTCAGGACCGATCTGCCCGGCAAAAAGTCAATATTTGCCGGGATGTAGATATGGAGTCAGTAGCATCAGTGGACAAGGCCACTCGAGGTTTTAAACCAATTGGCAAAGGAAGACGCAAGCCGCAACCAGATCGATCGCGCCGATCAAGCAAGAACAGTGATTACGACATGGAGTCGATCGGCGATCCGGATGACCACTATGGGTCAGACGGTGCAGGTGCGTGCAGAACGCGCAGGGCTAATCTAGCCTCCACGACCGCTTTTGATTTCGGATCTACTGCGATCCCGCGCATTCGCATGGATGAGACTACTGATCTCAAAGATTTCACCGGAAAGGACACAGACGAGGAGCAGGCCAGGTCTTGGTTTGGTCGGGTCAAGTCTGCTTTCTTACGGGATCAGACACCAAAAAAGGAACGGTGTTTGATCTTTAGAGATCTGCTGAAATGACCGTCTGCAAACTGGGTCCAACAGTTGAGTCGGGATCTCCGATCTGACTGGGACCTGCTATGTTCAGAATTTGAGGGGCAGTACTGCAACTATGGATTCTCTACCGCCCGCAAATACCACCATATGCAGAAGCGGGGCGATGAGACGCCGATCGAGTACTTGCACCGCTTGAACGTAGCTGCAATTCGCGCCGGGATATTGATCAAGGAAGGCAACCCGCCGACCGGTGCAGCTATGGAGCCCGTGGGTCACTACATCAGTACCCTTGATGACCGAGAGCTGGAAGATCAACTCACTCTGCTGCACCTCAAAGATGTGGGGGAAGTGGAGCAGACGTTGCGGACGCTGCAACACTCACGCAGCATGAGGGCGAAGTTCGCCGTTGGATCGGGTCGCTACAGATCAAAGTCCCAAACCGACCCTGTGAAGAGGCCCCTAACCAGATCGGCCCGTGCTGTTAAGGCGATCGTGACTCAAGACAGCACTGGATCGGAAGAGGAAAAAGTAGCGGCCTGTCTAGTCGGGAGTCAGACGAAGACCAGTATCGCCACGTTTTCGTCACGGAACCTGCCCCAAGAACCATATCGACGCCTCACCAGGCAGATCGGAAGGGCAGGAGTGGGAACAAGTCCGACCCGGACCGACCTCGCAAGAAGTGTTCTCACTGCGGGTCAAGCAAGCATGACGGTGGGGACTGCTGGAAGAAATTGATATGCAAGAAGTGCGAAAAACACGGTCACCCCACCGATCACTGCCTCTTCGTGTGCAAATCATGTGGATAGATCCACGAGGCCGGCCAGTGCAAGATCGAAGAGTTCTTCAATCTGATGCGCAAGTGGTATATGCCGGGTAAGCACGCGGGGATGCTCCCACTGGACGTGGAAAAGATGTTAAACTAGAACGCTCGCCAGGTTGAAATCTGGATCGAGCCGAGAGATCTACGTTTTTCATCTATGCATATGTCGGCTAGGAGAATAAAACCGACAATACATGTTCTGTTCTCAATTGCGTCGATCGGGATCATCCGGTCTACAATCTCACGACCGATGAATATTCCCGATCGAAGGTGGACATGCAGCTGTGTATATGCTACCTGGGGAGTCTCTCGGATACTGGAAGTATCATGCGCCCGACAAATGGTTCAATCAGGCGAAAGCCTGTGGCAAGATTAACAACCAGAAGGCAACCATGTTGTTAGACTCTGGGGCCGAAGTTTAAATTATCGACTCCGCCTTTTCTCGTAAGGTCTGATGTCGTATAGACGATACCCAGATACAAGAATGCGTTGGAATTGGTAAAAACTCTTATATTACCTAAGGAAGGACGCGCGTGAAGATCACCCTATCGGGTTCGCTGGTCTACTTCTTCAGTGCTTGGGTTGGCAAGCTGGCCGGTCAGGAAGCCCTGTTATGCATGGATTTCATGGTGCCGGCGGGTATTCGCCTAGATCTGTCTCATGGAGTGCTTACACTCCCGGATGAGGTCCAGATCCAGTTAGCTGGTTGGCGGTCCCTATACGGATCGCACACCGATCTGGTCAGGTGAAACAAAGATGTCACCATTCCAGTCGGCCAATCCGCTGATACCACGGTCGACAAAGTTTTTCGATCAAGGAAGTTATGGGTGACCATGGGCGATCGGTGGGTGCCGACCTTTGTGAAGAGCGCCGGCCGATTTGATTTTGTCCGAGTCAATAATATCGGTGACAAGCCGCTTACACTCGACAACAATACTATTGTTGTCATGAGACTGGCGGAAGGTAAGGTGCCAAGAAAGGCGGGGTTCGTCTCGATCGGATCGAGACGGTATGTTGAGTGGCAGAACTTGGCATACCAAGCGACCACCGATCTGATCAGCGATGATGGACCAGTGGAAGAAGATACCTCACCTATGGTGGAACGACCCAGCTATGTAACCCCAAATAAGATGTTAATTCGAAGAAAGGAACCGCAGTCGCCGGACACGGTGGACCATCAAGCAGATGAGCCAAGGTTCGTCAACATGGTTTCGTCACAAGAACAGGCGACAGCGGAGCCGGAAATAGAAAAAGGGGAACATGGGATGGCTGGGGCGGACTACGATGGCGCGCCTAAGCAGATCGATGTCGTTGAAGAGCAGCCCGCCGATCGGGAACAGCAGTGTGCAACCGATCAGGACGCTTTAGGTGATGTTGCCCCAGAAGACGATCAAGTTTGTATACATGAGGGCGGGGATCAATACATTCAGGAGCTGGAGAGACAGATGGCAGTCCTCCCTGAAGTGTCTGCCGATCCGCCCGAAGTCACCTTGGACGATCTACAAGTGGGTGACCGGGATGTCAACAGTCCCGACCATATCGATCAGCTTAAGAAGATCATATGGAAGAAGAAACATCTGCTGATCGGGAAAGGCAATGCCTTACCCCCTGATGCTCGCGGAGCGATCTGAGACATTGATGTTGGTGAGCCACGCCTATCGCCCAGCGATGCCGACGTGTGGCGCCACAGTACCGTGAAAAATTGTCTTATCTTATTAAAGGACTGTTGGCTACCAAGATTATTAAGCCGTCGACCTCGCCGTGGTCCTCGCCGATCGTGATTGTGATCAAGAAGAACGGCGTCTACATCAGGTTGTGTAACGACTATCGGTTAGTAAACCGGTTGACCAAGCTTATGGTTTACCCGATGCCGCTGATCAGCGATCTGTTAGACGATCTAGACAAGACCCTATGGTATTGCTCACTGGATATGGCAAGTGGATTTTGGGTGGTTTCGATGACCGATCGGGCTCGCGAGATTTCCGCATTTGTTACGCCGTTCGTTCTGTTCGAGTGGAGCCGTATGCCGTTTGGTTTGAAGAACGCGCCCCAGATCTACCAGAGACTGATCTACAACGCACTGTATGGACGTTTCAAGATCTGTACCGATCGGGACCACACCGAAAACCATGCTGTATTTACAGAGGGTGAACCCGATCGGGAAAGGAGACCGTCAGTTCTGGGGAGGCAATCGTATATCGACGACATTCTGATCCCTGCCTCGTCATGGAGCGATCTGTGCGAGAAGGTCGAACGGTTGTTGGAGACATTCAATCGCTGGAACCTGTCGATCAGCGCTGTGAAGAGTTTTTGGGGCATGTCCAAGGTCGCCTATTTAGGTCATATGGTGTCAATCAGTGGGTTGGAGGCCAATCCTAAGGATCTGGAGTCACTGAGCAACCTCCCGTTTCCCAGATCACTGAAGGCAATGCATTCCTTCCTAGGGATCCTAAATTACTACAGTCGCTTCACTGAAGACTTCGCGATTTACGCGGCCGTGCTGTACGAGCTCCGGGAAGTCGACTACCATATGTTGCGCGAAGGAGATCGGGCAATTTTAGGAGAGGGCTACGACTCTGATCTTCCTGCAGATTTTCCGAAGGTGGAGGCAGAGGATCACATGAAGTGTGCACAGGTTGCTTTCGGTATGCTGAAAGCCAAGATGGCGACGACACCGATTCTCAGGCATTTCGATCCGGAAAAATGCCGATCGTCATTGTGTATGCTAGTAAGTGGGTCATTTCTGCCACTCTAGTGCAAGAACATGATGGATTGTACCACCGGTCACTTTTACGAGCTGGACGTTGAAGCCGAACGAAGTCAACTATGGGATCGTCGAAAAGGAAGTTTGGCTTTTCTACGGATTTTGGAGGTGAGCTACAACCTACTGGTCGGCCGATCTGTAAAAGTTCTTTCGATAAAGTCGACATTGGACTGGCTATTATCGGCCAATGGGATGGATGGTCGGCTCGGCAGATGGTCAGCGATCTTGTCACAGTGGTCCCTCGAGGTCGTCAAGTGCACCAAGGGATAGGAAGAGATATTGGGCACATTGGCTGCCAGTATCACCCCTCGGTCTGAAGTGGATGAAGCTCTGATGGCGATTGCCCCGAGGAAGCAACCTAGACAGTCAATCTCGATGCCGCCACCGATCGTCGATCGGGATGAGGAACTCCTGGTCTTGAGTTTCGACGGATCGGCTAGCGTGAAGAAGAAGGTCGGCTCCTATAGTGCCATACTGTGGAAGTTACCAATGGTCTATAGTAGCATCCGCCGCCGATTTCACGCCTGACATAACTGTCGACGAGGCGTAATATCGGGGGATCCTTCTATGTATTGATCTGCTGTCATCACAAAAGAAATGTCGGATCATCATATGTGGTGACTCCAACCTAGTGATAAGGCAGATCACCGGGGAGATCGACTGTAAGGCACCACGACTGAAGTTGCTGAATGATCGGGTGATGAAGGCACTGAAAGACTACCCCAACCACGAGATATTGCACGTGAAACGGGATTGGAACAGAAGCGCCGACCTCCTCGCGACCCAAGCCATGCGGGACCAGATCGGGGGGACGATCACCGAGGAGGCCGTTCTACTTGAGCTTATGGACATAAACAGGCTCCCGGAGTTGATCAAGCCCAAGGAAAGCCCCAATAAGGTACATGTGATGGCGGCGACTAGATCACGAGCTCAGAATTCTTGCCGATCGTTCCCAAAGTAAAGGCTGAGTGAGTGCGTTGTACAACAGCTAAGGGCAGAACGGATCCTCAAGTAACAGGACGAAGAAGAGTGGATCGTCAACTTGAAAGCCTATCTACGCGGTGAACTGTCCAACTTAACGAATTATCAAGCGAAAGAGTGTACCAAGATCGCGGAAAGTTACGATGTGGACGAAAATGGATTGCTGTATTACTGCCTTGACGTTGACCAATACAGTGCCGATCGAGATCGACTAGCGAAAATGGTGATCCCTGAGTTACTACAGCCGGATGTCCTTCATCACTACCATGTGAGTCTAGAAGGGGGACATCAGGGCATAGGCAGGACATACCACAAGATCAGGGCTCACTTTCACTGGAGAGGACTTTTTCGGAGCGTGCAAAAATATGTGGGCTGTTGCACAGATTGCGAGACCGGAAAGGGCAGACCGAGACCGATAATCAAGGAGTAATCTCCCGGGAATATCGAGGCTACTTACCCTTTCCAGGTGATAGGAATGGATCACATACAGTCTCTACCCAGATCGACACGCGGAAACACTGAACTGCTGATCTGGATCGACCTGTTCACTGGTATGGTGATCGCAAAGGCTAGTGCATCCCGATCTGCGGAGCAGATCGCCCAGAGTTACGAGGAATGCGTGTTCAGAAGGTTCGTCGCCAGCGAAGTTATCAGACACGATCGGGAACCCGGTTTTATGGCTGAGGTGTTCCGATAGTTCAATAACATGCTAGGTCAGAAGCAGTGAGCGACGATGGCATATCGTCCGCAAGTGAACGGATCGGCTGAACGCATGGTGCAGACAATCACAAGGGTGACCAAGATGTATGTGGCCAATCCGGACCAACGTGACTGGGACGAGTATGCAGAGAGACTGGTATTCGCACTCAACTCTTCAACCGATCGGGTCCGAGGAGAAACGCCTTTTTATCTGGCGTATGGATGGGACCCTCTATCGACACTTGAAGCGGCGATACCGATCGGATGAACTCGGACCCGCGATCGCGATGCCCGTCGTTGGCGCATGCAGGTCCAGAAGAATTACCATTATGCGAAAGAAGTCTTCAATGAAAAGTTGCGTCAGGCCACACAAGATCGAGTAGATCGGAATAACGATCAGGTCCGCCCTCATGGTATTGAACCAGGGGCGAGGGTATGGTTATACCTCGATCGGGTCAAGGAAGGCTATGCGAAGAAGTTGGCTCATATGTGGCACGGTCCTTTCCGTGTAGCAGATCTGATCGGTGAGCACGCTGACCGTCTGATCATGATCGGCACGGATTACAAAGTTTTCCGATCGTGCATGTGTCCAAGCTGAAGCTGGTCAGAGAATTCCCCGATCGGCCTAAAATGCCCTGTCTGGTGGACGAAGCGGAAAGGTTCGATTTTGATGAGGCTCTGCTGCCGGAGGAAAGTTGGGAAAGGCAATTGGAAGAGAAAGAATTCGAGGTGGAAAAGGTGCTAGATGTCCGATCGGTCAAGAAGACACGTTTCGGTCGCACCCACCGAGAATACCTGGTACGCTGGAAGGATCATGACGAAACAACTTGGATCGACGAACTTGACCTAAATTGTGGAGCACTGCCACGAGAGTTTGAGCGAGAGCTAGTCAGTAGGAATCGCTTTGCAGTGATGCAGACTCATGAGGATTAAGATCAAGACACACAGTAGCACCGATCAGTATATCGATCGGTGTGAATATGTGTAAGGTCGGAACTATTCTGAATTTATGATGAACTGTGATGAACCGGAGTAGTGGAGTGACGAACGTGGTGATAACTTTCGCGATCTGGATGAAACTGTGTGTGATAACGTGTTGGTGCAAGTTTGGAGAAAGTGACGAGATTTAATTAAGGGATAAGATGATCAGGAATTTGAAGAAAATGATGACATGTATTATGGATTATCTGGTCAGATAACTGCCGCATCAAGAATCGCTATCACCCCACAGACGGCCTATAGTCAGCGCCGGATGGTCTCCGATCTGGTTCTGGTGCTGATTGCGCCAGGGCTCCTTCCGATCGATTCTGGACCAAAGCGTCCTTCAGGTATGTGTCCGGCTCGTCACAATGGAGACCAGGATACCAGACGCCGTCGTCAGCTAATACCCCGGATTTCTCAACCTGACGCTTGGCCATATGGAGAACCACAGGATATAAGAATATGTCGATGTCGCATTCGCGGGCCAGCATCCCTCCCAGAACGAACTGGCATAGGTTCTGCCAGGCCTCGCCCGCCCGACTCCGGCGCCTCTTTCGGTTTTTCTGGAACGATATCAGGCCTTGATCATGTTGCGCTCGACCTGGAAGAAGCACTAGATAGTGCGTAAACTCCCAGATCGCTTGTCTGTAGGTTTCATTGAAAGCCTTCACTCGACCTAAGAACGAGTCGACCCACGCAGTCGACGCAAACATGGACCCAAGCTTGGGGCGGAAGAACACTTTCCATGGCTCATCTGCGTACAGACGGGCGATTTGTGGTGCTATGACCAGGTCCTCCCGCCATGCAGAAGCGTCAGGAGCCTTTGGAGCTGGAGGAAAAAGCCAGGAGTCTGGGCGATATAGAGATCGGGCTAATATATGCTTGGTCAGGGCTGATTGGTACAAGCTACCGATCTGCCACGATGACAATGGCAAAGTGGCATCCGAAGTCAGCGATATGAGAGGTCTATCTCCGATCGCCACCCCTTTTAATCGGGTGTGATGGAGCAGCCCAGATGGGCCGGGCTGGAACGAAGGCAACGGTCCGGTCGACTCGCGCGTCGGTGCAGCACCATCACCCTGGGAGATGATCGACTTATTAGCCCCCGATGCAGGCTTCACAGGAAAGGAACCTCGTCGTTGATCGGATCGGGACTTGGATAAAGAAGTGATCAAGAACTCGGAATCGCTCGATCCGCCCCCCCGAGTCCTCTCCGGAGGAGACCTCTATACGCTTGGTGTGAGCGGCGCGGGGTCGCGAGGGCGCACGAGATTTGATGATTATAGACGTATCACCCGCATCCGATATGGGGATTGGGAGACGCGCCAGCGTCTTGGCTTTCTTCTGGGGAGCGCTCGATTCTCCTTGAGTTCGGAGTCGCGCGCTATGCCCCGCGCCCTTGAGCCCTTTGACGGGTCCTTACGCTTCTTTAAAGTTTTCGGAATTTTGGGGTGTCTACTTTTAGCCAATGAGTGACGTCGTGTCCGATCTTGATGCAGATCGACCAGAACGGCCGATGCAGACCGGTCAGCGCTAGAGCATAGAGCCGGACGCCGGTGCAACAAGTCCGTCAACTGTTGGTAGCACCGATTTACGGCCGCCTAGCGACGATCTGATTCCTGGGTCCAGGCGTCCGATCGGCTCTGGAAGGACTCGACCTTCCCGATCTGCTCCCGGACCACGACCTACAACTCTCCGATATGCCTCTCCAGGTCACCATGTTGGGTGCGGAGTAAAGTCCGATCGGACTGGTCCTCCAACCTCTGCCGGTTGACCACTCAGGTGGTGTGGCCTGTAGGCCTCCAAGCGAGACATATCGTGCCGTGCGCCGATCAGCCCGTCCAAGATCGGTCGGAGCTGATCGCAATGATCATGCGTTTGCCGATCAGCCGTGAATAAGGCGTCGAACGTTTTGGCGATGTCGGCGGGCAACCGATATACAAGCAAAGGAGGGCCAGAGCATAACCAAGATGAAAACAGACCGATAGGCTTACCTCGCGTTGCTTGTTGGGCGATCTGGGCCCGGATATATGCGTTCTCAGCGGTCACCTCCTGCAACTTCGTGGACATGGGGATCAACGTATCCACCTCCTTCCGCAGTTGCAGGAGTGAAGAATCCCTGATGTCCAACTGGGACTGAAGCTCCCGGACCGTTTTCCGGAGCTGATCGGCCTCGGTCTGATGCCTGTCCGGTATTTCGGACCCTGGAGTGCTGTGAGGCTGTCAGATCGGGCCGATCTGGTCGGCGAACCGATATGGGGCGATGAGGAACGCAGGGCACCTGAAGCAAATAATTTCAAGAGAGAGGTTACAAGACGATTGGGTGTACAAGACAAGTACCTGGCGAAGGTGGACTCGGAGATCCGTCCATTGGTGAAGTCCGCTTCTATGAAGATCTGGATATGATGAGATCGGGCCGCTACCGTCGCTCGGCTGCGACACGACCCAGGGGCGGCTGTGGTGAAGCGAACTCAAGAATTCTGGTCGCTTCCGGTCATCATCAGACCGATCGGCTTAGCGGCGATCGGATTGGTGGAAATCAAGGGGGGATTTTAAGCCTATCATGTGCAAGAGGTGTCAAGAACACGGATTTTGGTAAGTCACATGAGATTGCGTGTACCTACATATTTTCATGTGTGTACATATTGGGGACCATAGGGGATAGTTTTACTTAGTGTGTCGTTTTTCCGCCTTTAACACTCAACGAGAAGTCGTTTCGTCTCTTTGTACATCAGTCGCCTCTGCACGCCGCAGAGTTTTGGGAAGAAGAGGGTCGAGCAATCCCCTCCAGTTTATTATACCCGGCCGGGACGCGTTACAGGCGCACTTGGCCCGCCGGAAGTCCCTCGACGGGAGTACACATTGGTCGGCTTTTCAATCGCAAGTTGTACACCTTTGGAACGTGTTATCAAGTTATTGGATTATTTCGTGGAGATATCGTTCGTGGAGTGTATCACGTTCTTATTGGATCTCTATATTGGAGTTTTGGACTTTTATTATCGTATTGGTTGGGCTCTACGATCGATTGAGCGATCTTACCTTTTAAGTATATTTACTTGGAGTATAACTGGTCTGTCCGTACCCAGGGTGAAGCGTTCCGCCCAGGGTACACTACCCAGCACGGTCTCACACATTTAGACCACAAGTCGATTTACAGCACCGATCCACCGAGTGGGTTACCAGCCCATTCCATCGGGTACACAAGGTGAGACGACAAACGAATCGGAACAGGCGTCCTATGCTGATGATCGGTCTTCTGCTAGCAGCGGACGATCAGATCGGATCGTAAGCGAAGGTTCGCGGAGTCCCCCCCCCGTAAGTTGGACGGCCGGGTACGATGGTGGTCAGGTTTTCGAAACTACGGTGTTCAATTTTGAACTTGACTACACCACAAGAGGAAGTCACCGGTGCGTATACCGCATTCTGGGTTTCGGGAGAGCCTCCAGGATTATTGTCCTTTCGGCCAGCAGATGTCGCTAAACGACCTGGACGAGGACGAAGGGGTAGAAGCTGGCGCACGGCCACGCCCACAAGTAAATGAAGCACCCCGCAGGTCGACGGCTGTGGCGCAAGGTGCAGGCGGTGCCGGAGTGCCCGCCGCGCAGGGAAATGTACCGGTGCAACACACCGGGTACAAAATACCTAAGCTGAGTATAGAGAAGTTTTCAGGGCGCGAGCTGTATCCCGGTCTGGGTGCAGGCTACCTCCAATATGCCTACCTGTTTATGGAGGCGATTGAGATTGGGGAGATGACTTCTGTTTCCAATGGAGCGAACGCTTAAAGATTAACAAGTTTGGCGAACATTTGGAAGGCACAGCCGCGGAGTACTATCGTAATAATGTTGCATGGTGGTGGCGGGTGCGCCCAACGCTAATTTACGTGATGGAGCAGATGTGGCTGGGATTCAAAACAAATATATCCCACCACCAAGCTGCTACCAGGTTCGATATGGAAAAGAATGCGCGGCGCAGCTGGACCGAGCATTACTTATACCTAGTAGCTCTGGCTCGCGAAAGCGGGTCGAGCGAAAAGTTAATTTTGGAAAACATTGTCAAGTACACTGCGCCGCGGCTGAAAGTAATGCTGATGGCGAGGTATGATCCTAGTAGGCAGGACTACATCATCCATGCGCAAGAACTGATCGCCTGGGCGCAAGAGTTAGAGGACGATGCCGTGAAGGCTAAGCCAGCCCTTAAGTTGCAGGCGCATGCCGCAACATCTGGAAAGGGGCGGCGCGTGTGATACGCGTGCGGTGGCGAGGGGCATATACAAAGTTATTGCCCCGAGAAGCGTCGCAAGAGTGGAAGTGATCGCAGCCAAGGGTCGAGCCGTAGCGGCAGTGAAAAGTTGTCAAAGCGTTTCGTGCTTTCGACTATGGATACCACTATAGATGCATATGTTAATGCATGTGGAAATGAAAGCGGCATTGAAAATTTTTGGATTATTGATAGTGGTGCAAGTAGACACTTGGTGTCGAACGCGAATTTGTTGGAAGATGCAAAGGACTGTGGTCCTGATGATACTTTTTCATTGCAGGATGGTGGCACCTTACAGGCGACCAAAGGCGGACGGCTTACGTTGCGGACGTGCGACAAAAGTGAAACGGTCGTTATCTTCACCGAAGTATACTTCGCACCGCAATTAGCCAGAAACTTGATTTCACTTGGTCGACTGCGTGAAAAGGGTTGCGCCATAGTTGATGATGGCCACAAGCTGCGGGTCATGATTAAAGGTGAAAAACGTTTCGATGTGACGACGCATGGATCCGTTTTCATCGCCGAGTTGAAGGCCGAAAGGGCGAACAATTTTACGAAGGATTTCGTTGACATGGTTGCCAATAGTGTGTTGGAAGAC
Source organism: Peronosclerospora sorghi (assembly GCA_026184515.1). Classification (NCBI taxonomy): domain Eukaryota; phylum Oomycota; class Peronosporomycetes; order Peronosporales; family Peronosporaceae; genus Peronosclerospora; species Peronosclerospora sorghi. Next base: position 2,098,955 of record CM047591.1, read on the forward strand.
GTCGGCCCAAACGTCTACACTGGCAGCCTGCACCACTTCCATATGCGCCTGGGTCACCTGGCCTATGATACCATCGAAAGGTTGGCCAGGGACCCCATATCTGGTATCGCTCTGACGGACACGAATAGGCCAAATTGCCTTATGTGCGCCGAGGGGAAGGCAACCTGAAAGGTGCAATCGAAGGTGGATTCGGGCAGCAAAGCCCCGATAGACCGCATCGGAGAAGTGATCTGCAGTGACCTCAAGGGTCCGATCACTCCCCGGGACAGGCGAGGCAATCGGTATTTGGTCGTTTTTGTGGACCATCACTCGAACTGTGTGAGGGTTTTCGCGGCGCGAATAAAAGACATGACGGCAAGGATGTTTGGGAATTTCATCGCCTGGTTCTAAAACGAGTTTTCGTGCAGAGTGCATGTATTGCGCACTGATGGCGGCGGAGAGTATCAGAACGTCGATCTGTTTAGCAAAAAGACCGGTATCCGCCTTGCCATTTGAGGCAGGATTTCCCGGTTCAGTCACTTGGCGGCGGATACCGGCCATGCTGAAAATGGTCCGGTGCATGATATTTGGGTCCGGTGTACCGTTAACATATTAATCGGAGTCTGCTGAGTATGCTGCGTACATACTCAACCGTACTCCGACAAGATCGAATATCGGGCGAATTTCGCCGCTGAAAGTGCTGACCGGCAAGCGGCCGGCAGTAAACGACATTGAGGTTTTCGGGTCCCCGTGCAATGTTTGGCAGGAACCGAAGAAGAAAACGTTGGCGAAGCACGCCGAAAGGGCCCTTATTCTAGGGAAAAGTGATGAAACGAAAGGTTTCAAGGTGTTATTACTGAAAGAAAGGGTGGTCGTGGTGACGAGGCACGTCACCGCGATTGAAACGCTCAGCCCTGAGACGAGCGACAAAGTAACGAAGGTGTTAGAAGGTGAACGCAACCAAGAACTGAAGGAAATGGCCGAATCTCGTTCGCGAAACACTGATCTGAATACGCCAAGTTCATGGCGCGAAAGTGACGAAACACCGGAGGCTGTAACCACGTCAAGACACGTCGAAAAAACCGTGCAAGGCACTAGGAAGACGCGCAGGAAAGTCGAAGAAGACTGCTAAAGGACAAGAATATGAAGCGTCGAGGGCCAAACTGGCCGCTTCAAGTGATGAAACTCCGAAAATAATTGTCGAAAATGATGTAATGAGGAAAGAGTTTTATGTATTTACGCGGTTTGCAAGACTGGTTTCGAGCCTCCAAGTGGTTCAATGATGCAACCAGATCCAAAGAATTATCGTGAGGCGCACGGCGGCCCGCAGACGAAGATGTGGAAACAAGCAGAAATGGAGGATCTCAAGGCCCTACAAGATCTCGAAACATGGCACGTCGTTCGCCGCCCTGAGGGCAAGAAACCTCTCCCGACCAAATGGGTGTACAATACGAAAGTCAGTGCAAACGGGTCGGTTGAGAGGTACAAGGCGAGACTGGTCGCCAGAGGCGATAAGCAAGTTTTCGGCGCCGATTATTTTTTCACGTTTTCAACCGTTATGGAGTTGAATAACGTCAAGTTTCTCCTTGTGTTGGCGCAAGTGTGGGGGGAAGAAGCACGCCATGGCGATGTGCCAAGTGCCTACCCCAAGTCCAAATCCGAAGATGACGTGGAAATATACTTGCAGGTGCCGCAAGGCATGGAGATTACGATGGATAAATTGCGCGATTTCGGTGTGAAATCACCAAAGGAGCTCGCGCTCAAGTTAAAGCGCAACCTGTATGCTTTGAAGCAGGCTGGGCGCCTGTGGCACCAGTTTGTGTGAGACATTAATTGTAACAGGGTTACATTCTGGTTACATTCAGTTAGGTGGTGTACGTGAGTACACTACAGTTGGGTCAGTATTGACCGGTCCGAAAGGTTTGTACCTATTTTAACCAATCAGGGCAGGAGTCCTTGGTGGAAGCGTGGCAGCCAGCCACGTGTTGGTACACAGGTGGTGTACACAAAATTTTAGCTAGGTACGAATTTAGTAAGTTCTACTTAGTATTACATATAGTTTACATTTCACTCAACCACTACTGGACGCTCGACCTCGACCGTTCGCGCGCGTAGTGAGTGCAGTAGCCTAAGGGAAGTTCTTCACTGAGCTACCCCCTTATTAAGGGAGCCTTTTGTTAAGGCGTTAGCTTGTGCTAACTGGTAAACCAAAGTGGAATCTTGGCCCCGAGTAAGAGATTTCTCTCTTACTAAGCCCTTTTATAAGGGCTTATCGGCTAAGTAGCGGCACATCGCCGCTTTAGGAAAGTCTTCCTCTGTGCGCTAGCCGCACCGTGCGTGTACGCACCGGCTACATCTGGTAGCACTTGTAGTCAATCCAACACCTGTGTTGTTAGGCTACGGAATCCTCTGCAAGGGATGAATCAGGACGATTGGGAAAGGTTAACCCTCGTCCATCAGGAAGCCTTTAACAGGCTGTTATCCTTACTGGGTGACAAAGGCATGCAGCTACTATTGGAGCAGGGCGTTGAGGCCGTGAAGGAAAGGGTCAATGCCCTCATCGCCCATGAGGTGAGTTTAGGTGGAGGTCGTTCCACGGGGGTGCGTCCCCCATTGTCCTTTAAGATAAAGGAATTTACCTGTGAAAAGGGTGATAACCTTTATGTGTGGTTACGAGAGGTAGAAATGGCCTTCGCCACAGCGAATGTGATCGCTGATCACTTGCAAGTGGTACTTGCACTGACCCATCTTACGGGTAAAGCCCATGCATGGGATCTTACATGCTCGGATTCGGTCATGGACGTGTTCCCGACCTGGGAAGTCCTTGAGCAAAATCTTATGGACATGTATGCAACGCCGGATCTGGTTTTCCAGAATCAGCTGGCGTTTCTGAGATGCCGTCAGGGCACTAAGGACTTGGAAACATATATCCAAGAACCTAAGACCCTGTTGACAGGGATGTACGTAAAAGCGTACTCGGACGATGTGTCCATTCCCGTGTTCATGGGAGGCCTGAGAGAAGGGCCAGCACGTTCGGAGCTATTCCGAAGCCGACCCCAATCCCTGGGGGAGGCGTTTAAGATGGCGTTTAACACCTAGAGGAACTTACGTTCCTCTAAGGTGGGTCCCGAACCCATGGACCTGAGTCAGGTCGAAGCGGAAGAGAAAGCTTCCGTTAAGAGTCACGCTGACTCTACTTCACTGGGTTCTGAAGCGGATCTCCAGGCAATGTTGCAGCGGCAGGGGCCGCTGAGATGCTTCCTGTGTGGAAGCACGGATCATCTGAGGAACAGATGTCCGCGGAACCCCCAGCGAGATATTCGCTTTAAGGGGCCGAGGGTAGGTAAGAAGCCCTCGCCAAAGACGTCGGGAAACGACGGCTCCCAGTAGGTGCGGGGCGCCCTACCGGGGGATCCCTCAGTGCTGTTAATCCCCAAGGTAGGGTACGACAGCACAATGCCCCGAGGGAAACGGTGCTTTCTAGCACCGAGTTGGTGTACCTGCCAGGTTTGCTGGTTGTCCTTCGGACGTGAAAGGCTTTGATAAGCCTTGGAGAGTCTTGATAGACTCTGGAGAGTCTGACAATTATGTCAGACGAGCTTCTGTTGTAAAGACTCGGCAGTATGCCGAGGCCCTAAAGGCACGTTCTTGTGACGTTGTCACGGTCCGTCTTGCGACGGTCGTACAGGTTTCTGTACCCAAGGTCTCGATTGACCTTAAGCTGAAGTTTGCAGACTTCGAAAGCTTATAACATTGCCTAGTCCTGGATTTGGACTCGAGGTATGACCTCATTCTGGGCATGAAGTGGCTGGAATGCCACGATCCATGTATAGACTGGAAGTCTAAGTCCATTGTCTCATCGCTCCCGCGGTCGGGTGAAGCATTGTCGAGTCATGAACCCACCTTTGATCGATCGCAAAAGCGATAATGGCGTAAGATGCCAGAGATTGGGATGTCTAAGATGATCAGTCCCAATGATTTAAAGGAAGTTTTCTTTGACGAGGGGATTCGGCGGTTAATCCCCACGCCGTTATAGGCGAGACTGGTGAGTTGCCAGCGGTAGAGGTGGATTCCTCTGAGGTTAAGCGCGAGGCGCTTCCGAGAGAAGAGACACGAGTATTGTCTCTTCTGCAGGTCGGGGTTCCCGACCACGCCATGTTAGGCGAAAATGTTGCAACTATAGTGGTAGGGGTAGATACCCCTGTGGTTAAGCGCGAGGCGCTTCCAAGCGGAGAGACCCGTAGTTCGTCTCTTCCGCATGTCGAATTTATTCCGACCACGCCGTATTAGGTGAGACCGGCGAGGCCCCGTGGTAGAGGTAACGACCTCTGCGGTTAGGCGCGATGCGCTTCCAGTAGATGGGACAATTGACTCCCCTCATCTGGATCACGGGAAGAGTCCCGAGACCAGTAGTCAGCAGTCCTATCGAATGCTGAATAGTGTGACAGGTGTTCTCACACAAGGCGTAAGCCTTGAACGGTTGCCTGGGGTAGGCGAACTGTTGTCGTTGGAGGAGATGTCCTTCAACGAGTTTGAGACTGCTGTAAAAGCAGATGAAATCGACGAGGTCGTCGTATTACGTCCGGAAGAGGAGTTGAACTCCTCATCCACGATGGACGAGTCAGTTTTGGTGCAAACCAAACAGGCATTGAATGCCTGAAGCGGCCTCAACATCCTTGCGGATCCTGAGGACCCTTACCATTCCTTAATTAAGGAATTTGGAGATGTCATTAGTGACAACCCGCCGATGGGGTTACCACCGGATCGTGGAGTCAGACATGAGATTGACTTGGTTCCTGGAACCAAATACTGCGTCACTAGGCAGTGGCCTCTCCCCAAGGAGCAATGCGACGTTATAGACGCATTCTTCAAGGGGAAAGAAGAGGCAGGGATGGTACGGGAGAGCAAGTCTCCCCACTCATCTCCCAGTTTTTGTGTTCGTAAGCCGAACGGAAAGTGGCGCATTGTGCATGCGTACAACAAGCTGAATGCAGCTACTGTACCCATGCAGACTCCGATTCCTCGGAAGGATGTCCTCCAGAACAATATGGCGGGCTGTAATGTGTACAGTGCCTTAGATCTGGTGAACGGGTATTATCAGGTGCTCATGCGAGCATCCGATATTCCGCTTAAAGCTATCAGCACGCCTAGAGGCATGCTGTGGGAGTGGCTTGTTATGCCACAGGGGATGTAACAGGACTGATCCTGTTACTGGCTTACACTGTATCTTGCGAGGAAGCGCGCAATACAATTAGGGCAGGATTAGTTCGTAACAACTAATCCTATAATAAAAGTAAATATATTAATATTCACTTTAGTCTTAGAACGCAAAATTAAGAGTGTTTATTTAATGGGTGGTTTAGAGGCTAATAGTATAGTAACTAACTAATTAATATAATAATATCAAGTCTTTAACTAACTGTAATATTAGTTAACCTGCATGATTCGGTATTTATACCGAATCGACTTTTCCTTCTTAGATTATAATAACTTATAATCTCTTATTTAAATTTCAGACAACGCGTCTGAAATTAAACTGTGATATTCTAACTTGAATATCATTTATGTAATGGCACCCCATTACATCACCCCCCACTTAAGGTGGTTGGCCAATAATAATTCTTATTTTGGCCAATCATGGGTGGCACTTGTTGGTCGGAATTTCTCATTCACCAACTGATTGACCATCGACTCGATGGTCAAGACTCACGGCGGCGGCGCTCTAAAGAGAGCTGCTGAAAACAATGAAGGAGCTTCTTCCTCCGCCTCAGCACTAGGTGCTGAGGTGTTGAGTGACAACGGTGACGCTGCATTAGCAGCGTAAACTACGCAAAGGTCGGAAGACGTACAGTCTTCGACCACAGATGCTGCTAAGGCGCCATCTGACAAGAAACAGGGAGATGTTGCTAATGCAACATCTCGCAAAATGGCAACTTCCGAATGGCGTGTTGCCAAGAGGGCCATGTTCGGGAGTTCTGACTCCGAACAAAGTTATGGGGACACAGATGTCCCCACTAAAGGATCTAGCGAGTCGAAACTCGCTAGGTGCTCATTGCCTAACAGCAATGACGACTCTGGTGTCGCTGTCATAGCTGACAGCGACAATGATTATCACAGGTGGTTGCGGGAACGCAGGCCCCACCTGGACCAAGTACTTCTCCACGTCGGGGTGATTTAACCCCGGCGCGTGGTGTTGAAGCAGGCGGTGCTCCGCCTTCTAAAAGGGGTCGAACAGAAGCGGCGGCTGCCGCTTCTAAAGCGTATCATCGTACGTAACCACATGTTCCGTACAGAGTGGGGTTTTGGACCCCTGGCTGGGCTTTTGCCCCCAACAGTGGCGGTCACCGTAAACGGGACCGCCAGTATGCGTTGTTCGATATCAACGTGCTGGATGACTGCGAAGACATCCAGTCACGTCGATTCGATCGAAGTACAGACGATAGACGTCTGTACTTTATTGACCTCTTTTTCCAGGTTCGATATTATTCGAGCCGGAAAGGGTCAAGGAAGCACAGGGACGATAAAGACGCCCTGACTCAGAGTTGGAATGCTTTTTTTACAACTACAACAAAAGCCCAGATGATTACGTGAATAAAGTTCACGTAATGCGCGAGCGCTTTTTAAAGCACTCACGAACAGGAAAAATGGAATACATCCATTTTGCTTGCATCAAAGAAGGGTTAAAGTGTGGTGTCCCTTCTCACCTTGTTTGCCCGCGGTGTACGCAGGGCACCCCTCGTCTGTCAGAAGAGGAGTTGCGGGGGTACGGTGGCTTTTCCGTACCCGCCGAAATTCAGGGTTTAATTGATACCCTGAATGCATCAACACCTACTGTTGATGCTACTTCGCATTATGAGTTTTATACTTCTTCTCAAACTCAGTCAAAAGGTCTGGGGCGTCGGCCCTCAGAACCTCAATCGGTTCCCAAGAGTCGAACTCTTGGGGATATCCCAGCCAGCGTACCAAGTACTCGGTACGCTGCCCCTTCTTCAAAGGCACCGAGCGCTTCGAGATCAAGCGCTCGAGGACATATCGCTTATTCCCCTGATTATCAATCAGGGGAGGCGGAGGTTGAGAATTCCCTAGCCGTTGTTGTTGCGGAGCATGGTTCTTTGCTCCGCAAGCTCGAGGAGGGTTATTCCTCTTTGAGCAGCGATATGTCTCACTCTGTGAAGACATATCGGTCTCTTCGCGAGAATGTCCGCGACATCCTCGGGGCGCACACTGCCCTTCAGCAGAAGAATGATCTTCTGTACATCGAGCTTTCCCGCTATAAGGGAGATCTCGATCGGCGCACGGCTGATCTTGAGCAGTCGAAGGCGGAGGTAACGACTCTCCGCTCTGCTCACCAACGGCTGGAAGCCGATTACAAGTCTCTTTTGGGAGACTTGGAGAAGCACGGTATCTTCCGTGGTTCTGCGTCTCTTCGTAAGCCGAAGACGAGTGATACGGCTTGAGCCGCCCAGCATAGAATGTTGGGTGAAGCCGCATTGCTGTGGGAATGTCTAAGGTATAGGCATTCCCCGAATCTCTTGGACCTTGAAGGGTCCAATGTACTTAGGAAGCAACTTCCGTGTAGGGAAGTTGCTTATTGCATGTGTAGGCAAATTAGTAGTACTTAATAATACTAATTCACCTTTAAGAAAGGAGTTTTGTTCTTCCTTCCTTGTTTATCTGCATTTCGCTTCTGCTTATCAAAAGCAGAAGCAAGTGAATCCTTTACATAGCGTATTAGAGCTTGGCGCTGTAATACGAATTCATCTACTGCTTTATCAGCAGTAGGTGCGTTGTCCTCATTGTCTGCAGCCATTGCTGTAGACACATATTCATCATATGCAGCTTCAGTTTCATTTGAAGCTGCTTCCGCTTCTACTGTATTTTCAGTAGAAGAGCCATTGTTTTGTTCACAAGTTGCAGTTGCAACTTGCGCATTGACTCGCTCAAAACTTGAGCGGGTCCCTCCCCCACTTAGATTTGGCGTACCGCCAAGTAAAGCTGGGGTTCGTGGATGCCTTAAGGCATTCACTTAGAACGGTGTATTTTTAGTTGAAGCATGCACCGAATTGTTAATCGCGAATTCAGTGAGTGGCAGATAGTCACTCCACTGTTCAAAGGAATGTGCGTATGATCGCAACATGTCTCCGAGAACGCTATTAACCCGTTCCTTCTGCCCATCCGTTTCCGGATGGTCCGCAGTTGACATCTTCAACTGGGTTCCCAACAATGAGAACGTTTATTGCCAGAAACGTCCTGTAAATCTCGGATCTCGATCCGAGACAATGTCTTCCGGCATTCCGTGCGAACGGAATACCATATCAACGAATATCCGCGCTGTTTGAGCGGCGGTTACGTTCGCTGATACTGCAGTAAGATGTACCATCTTACTGAAACGGTCTACAAAGACCACTATTCCAGTCTTCCGACTATTGTCGGGTGGAAGACAGAATACGAAGTCCATTGAAATGGACTTCCAACACTCTGTCGGAACCGGCAGAGACTTCAGCGGAGCCTGTGCAGACTGCGCAGGCTTAACGCGCTGGCAAATATCGCAAGCGCGTACGTATTTTCGTACCCACTTGTACTGGTTTCGCCAGTAAAAGTCACGTGCGAGAGAAGCGTATGTCTTCTCTCGACCTTGATGCCCCGAAATCGGTGCATCATGATACTCAAAATATAATTTGATGTTTGAGATCATCGTCGTTTGGAACGATGATGCGATTTTAATCTTTTTGGTCTGTGCTGTAAAGCAGCAGACCATCGTGCAGTCGATATCGATGCACGCAATCGCGGAGGAACTCTGGGAGTTCGTCGCGTTTCTCACTTGATTGATTACGTAAGTAATCAATCAACAGACGTGTCTTCTCGTCTGTTTTGTACGCCTCGCGTACTTGTCGTATAATTGACGACGACAAAGCAGTGCAACGGATCGCGTTTGCACTGGCACCTTCGGTTACGGACGGTTTCGTCTCGTAATCAGGCCTTCGTGATAGTGCATCTGCTATCACGTTCAACTTTCCGGGTTTGTATTCAACCGTAAAGTTGTACTCAGCAAAGAATGACAACCATCGATCCATTCTTTGACAAATGTGTGGTGAATTCACGGCCGTGCGTAGTGACGCATGGTCCGTGTAAACCACAAACGGTCTATCTCCCAATAGATAGATCCGAAACTTGGCCAGTGCGTACTTCATGGCAAGTAGTTCCTTGTCATGCACTGGATAGTTGCGCTCGGCTGGGCGCAACTGACGCGATTGATAGCAGATTACGCGATCACGATCATCGTGATCACGCTGCATCAAAGCACAGCCGATAGAGAAATTGCTCGCGTCTCAAACGACGTGGAACGGACGCTCGTTATCGGCTATAGCCAAGACAGGCGCTTCAGTCAAGCTTTGCTTGACTGCATCAAATGCATCTTGACATTGGGTATCCCAATGCCATTCGACATCTTTCTTAAGTAATTGAGAAAGAGGTCGTATCAACCCATCATAGTTGCACGAACACTTGTGCAAATATGTTGCCAACCCTAGGAACTTTCGAAGTTCCTTAACGTTGTTTGGCGTAGGCCATTCAACGATCACCCTGATCTTTTCTGGATCAGGACGCACCCCGTTCTTGCCCACAAAGCATCCAAGAACGGGTATTTCAGGTGCACCAAAGGTGCACTTCTTCATATTTGCATAGAGCTTATGCTTACGCATAAGCTCTAACACTCGACGTAGATGCTTCCTATGGACATATACATCGCTTTTATCGTGTTCACCCTTACTATGGATGAACACGTCATCGAAATAACTCGGTGCGAATTCTATCACCGGGCGTAATAGATGCGTTACGCATCTGTTAAACGTAGCAGGGGCATTTCGAAGCCCCTTCGGCATAACAAGCCCCCCCCCCCCTAAAGCATGCCGCTTGGGGTGCTTACCGCCGTGAGAGGGATATCCTTCTCACGCATTAGGATTTGATAAAAATCCATCTCTTAGATCGAGAGCACTAAAGATGGTTCTCCCGCACATGCCATCAATGATGACATCTTTCTGCGGTATCGGCGTCTGCGCCGGTACCGTTGCTGCGTTCAGCTTGTTGTAAGCGTGAACTATTCTCCACCCACCTGTGGACTTCTTCACACAAAACGTGGAGGTAGAGTGCGGTGAGGTAGACTCCCGCACTTGGCCTGATTTACGACGAGCTTCGAAAAACTCGTCGATCGCTTTTACCTGATCACGCGGCAACGGCCATTGCCGCGTAACACAATACTTCGTGCCTGGCACGAGGTAAACCTCATGACGAGTTCCCTTATCCTTAGGGAGCTCGCTAGGTACTTCTTCTGGAAATACGTCAGCGTATTCCCGAAGTACCTCATAAAATGGGGAGTTCGCTTTAAGCGACTCCCAGCTCTGCGCTTCAAAGCGCTGAACTTTGGTTTGATCATTGGGAACCTCTTTCCCAATGTTTCCCACTTGTAACGTGGATATTCGTTCACGAATATCCAATACATCTTCTGTTGCAACGATGATACTGATCTGTTCGATCTGACCATCGTGCAAATTTCTCATAAACTTCTTCCAGCTTAGCGCTGGAAGAGCCATCACCTCCGAGCCTTCTTTCGGAGGGTGTTCCATCAACAGAGACTGGGTAGCTAATCCGGTCTCCGTTTGCGTCAAGACGTTGATCGTCTCGACGGAACTGTCCATGCAATCAGACGCACTCGTCTGATTGACTGCTACACGGTGATTACGATTCACCGTGTGCGAATACTCATCATCATCGTGGTCACTGCCTACCATGGAATTTTGGTGATCAGATGTGCTCGTCTGATCGGCCGCCTTTTCTGCGACACTGTGGTCTTTATTACCCGTGCGCATGGATAACGCAACGTGGTGTGCACTGGCCACCACGGAGTTTTGCTCACGATTGCACTCGATCGTGAGTTCACTCTCATCAACACGGAATTCATTCGTCGTGTTGGAACCTTCGGTCGCACAGTGGGTGTTTCCCAGTGTGGATACATTTTCATTCTCACGGTGGGTGTTTCCCACCGTGGATATCACTTCATTCTCACGGTGGGTGTTTCCCACCGTGGATATAACTTCATTCTCACGGTGGTCTTTATCACCCGTGGAATGTTTCTCTCCAACACGCAACGACTTTTCTGTTGCGTGTGGTAGTCCATCTGGACTCTCACCAGCGGAGGTACCTTCCGCTGATCGTGTCAGAACAGACCTGGTGGTGCCATCGCTATCCACCAGACTGTCTGACGCTGCGGTTGTATCCTCTGATACAGCCGGATTACACACAGGGTGATCAGATCCTGTGCGTCCGCCGCAGTCGATCGATAGGTTAACCCAATCGATCGAAGGTTTAAACTTGGACATCCATGGGATTCCAAGTATCACATCGAACTTGTCATCTAAATCGAGGACGATGAATTCATCCTCGAATGACAGTTCATTCAACTTGAAGCGTGTTTTAATCACACGCTTTGGAATTTTCACGGTTGCACCTGTTGCTAACCGGACTGACAACTTTCATCGTGGGGTCTCTACCTCCACGAAGCTCAACAGCGTTAGACTCTGAGTTCTAACGAAATTGTTTGACGCTCCTGTGTCAACAAAGCTCGCATGTGGACATCGCTCCCGTGCGGCTTAACCTCCAGGGTGATAAGAGGCTTATCATCACCCTGCACCTTTTGACAGGACATAGTCCCGTCTGGGGCTATTACCCTCACATGCCCTATGTCGGCATGTGGGATAACATTCCCAGTAGGGCGCCCCGCCCCTACTGGTGTTCTACGTTTTTTGCACCAACAGGGTGATGTCCCTGTTGGTGTCGCCGTGCAGTGGACGGTTCCGTCCTCTGACTGCGTGGCACCGGGCGCGGTGCCGTACACTCATGGGCAAAATTTCCCATTTTCGCGCATCTATTGCAGCGAATATTTTTCTTAAATTTCGGTTGCTTCGAACACGAAGCAACCGCAACTGATAGGTCCATCGGCTCTGGACCTCCACCGCCCATTCTCTGGCGCGGGTGGCTGTTTTTTGGGACGAAGTGTGAACTTCGTCTGCCTGACTGCTGATTGGTTGACATGCTGTTGCGGCATGTCAAAAGCGAAGGGCTGTTGAGCCCTTCGGCTGTACCCAGCATGCGATGACGCTGATAGCATGCTGAACTCCTCACGGATGCTCATATCAATGGCATCCCTCAGAGTATCTGGCGGGTGCCGATAGAGACTCTGTTTGACGGTACCATCATTGAGTCCCTTCATGAAGCCAGTGACCTGCATAGCAGGGGGCACCGGCTCATACACAATATTTGACAGCAAATATTGCGTCTTCTGAGCGTAAGATTGAAGATCAAGCTTACCTTGCTGGAGTTCCATAAACTACTGCCGACTACTTAGTTCCATTTCTGGAGCTTCAAAGCTGAGCTTTATCTCAGCTTTAAATTCCTTATAAATAAGGAGCGCATAGTCATCAGTGGCTTTGCGACTCATCGCCCATGCCCTGGCTCTGCCGCATAGACATGTTGTGGCGAAGTACGCCTGTTGACGTTCGTCAACAATATTTTGCGCAGAGATGGCATCTTCCACCTCTGCGAACCATCTACGAAGGGGCTCGCCCCCTTCACCGGTAAAGGGCGGTACTCGCGCCTTTACTACTGCAACGCTATGCGTTTCAGGTGCAGTTGCGGTCCGCGCTGCCTCTGGCGCGGTCCGTACTGGATTTTCTAGGTGGTTTAGCCTAAAGCGGTTCACCACCTGTACCACATCTTCCTGAGACTTACTCTTGAGAAAGGTAATGATGTCGGTCCCCATAGACCGAATCATTTCCACCGTCGCGTCTTTACTACGCGACGAGAAGTGAGGGAAGTGTTTATTCACCTCTTCCAGCGTTCTTTCTCGCTCGGCAGCCGACATGTCTCGCGACATGATGACGAGCGGCTCTTAATCTTCGCTCCGCTAGTTAACTAGCAGAACGGAACTGTGGTCGTTAAGACGGACCACAAAGTGCTACCAGGTGTAACAGGACTGATCCTGTTACAGGCTTACACTGTATTTTGAGAGGAAGCGCGCAATACAATAGGGCAGGATTAGTTGGTAACAACTAATCCTATAATAAAAGTAAATATATTAATATTCACTTGTTATCTAGAACGCAAAATTAAGAGTGTTATTTAATGGGTGGTTTAGAGGCTAATAGTATAGTAACTAACTAATTAATATAATAATATCAAGTCTTTAACTAACTGTACTATCAGTTAACCTGCATGATTCGGTATTTATACCGAATAGACTTTTCTTTCTTAGATTATAATAACTTATAATCTCTTATTTAAATTTCAGACATCGCGTCTGAAATTAAACTGTGATATTCTAACTTGAATATCATTTATGTAATGGCACCCCATTACAGGGGATTTCGAATGCGCCAGCGACTTTTAATCGCTTGGTGACTCAACTCTTCCGCCCTCATATAAAGTACGCTCAGACGTACTTCGATGATATATTCGTTCATAGTCGCGCGGAAGGCGACTCGTCTGATGTTCAGACGCACTTGATACACCTTCGAGCGGTGCTCGAATGTATGCGGGAGCATAAGTTATATGCAAATGCATCCAAATGTATCTTTGGTGCTGAGGAAATTCCTTTCCTCGGATGCTTCATCGGTAAGGATGGAGTGCGGGCGGATCCCGCGAAGGTGAAAGATGGAGTGGTTTTTGCCTGTAAATCTTAGAGATTTACGGAAGTGGCTTGGATTAGCCAATTATCTCCACAAATACAGCGAGAACTACGCTGAGATGGCAAAGCCATTAACAGACCTTCTTAAGAAGGACGTGGAATGGTGTTGGGAAACCAAACACCAAAACGCTTTTGAATCGGTAAAGGGGAGCTTGTTGAAAGCTCCCGTTCTTGTTCTCCCAGATTCTGGGAAACCATTTAGTGTCGTCTGCGACGCATCCGATTTCGCAATCGGATGTGCTTTGTTACAAGCAGAAGATGCAGGAAGGGAACGCGTTATCGCGTTTGAGTCGAGACAGCTTAAAGCTGCGGAACGGAATCATTCCGTTCATGACAAGGATCTACTTGCAATGAAGTATGCGCTTGTCAAGTTTAGGGTTCACCTACTCGGCTCAAAGCCGTTCGTGGTTTATACTGACCACGCGTCCTTACGGACAGTGGCGAAGTCGCCTCATCTCTCCCAACGGATGGCCCGTTGGCTCTCCTTCTTTGCGGAGTATAACTTTGAGGTTAAGTATAAACCTGGCAAGCACAACGTGCTTGCAGACGCGTTATCGCGTCGTCCCGATTACGATCTCGCTCACGCGACATTCGTCACCTCGTCTGTGGTGGATCTCATACGCCAGGCGTATGAGAAAGACCCACAGTGTACGGCGCTTATCAGCGCGTTGGGTGAAAAGGGACTTGAATCGTCTGATACAACCCTATCAAGTCGATCTAAAGCTCGTTTACACCGTTACAGGTACTATGACGGCTTGCTATATTATAGCACGAGCGCGGAGGACACTCCGCTGGTGGTTGTTCCTCATGATTTGGTACTAAAGTACAGAGTCCTCTTTGAGGCACATGACGCCCCTACCGGGGGTCATTTAGGTCGGGATAAGACCTACAGCGCTTTAAGCGCTTTGTATTGGTGGCCCAACATGTATAAGTGGGTCGGTGCGTATATACTCACCTGTGAGACGTGTCAGAGGGTTAAACCCTCTCCAAGTTCAGCTGCTCCTTTGGCGAGCTAGTCCGTTTCAACTGAGTGTTGGAGATCGATTAGTATGGATTTTATCTTCGGTTTTCCGAAGGATAAGGCCGGGAATACCGGCATATTGGTCTTTGTAGACCGTTTGAGAAAGATGGCTCACCTGGAGGCGGTTCCAGAGTCCATTGATGGACAAGGAACAGCAAAAGTGTTCCTAGACCGTGTCTTTCGACAGCATGTTCTACCCGATTCCTTTCTGTCGGATCGGGACCCCCGTCTTACGGGACAGTTTTGGGGATCGTTGTTTAGGGTGCTGGGCACCAAGCTCCTCATGTCCACTGGTGATCATCCGCAGACGGATGGTCAAACGGAAGGCGTTAATTGCATTGTTGTGGATATTCTCCGAAGCTTATGTCCGGATTCACCAAAGAGTTGGAGTAAGATGCTTCCTATGACCGAATTTTCTATTAACAATTCCGTCCATGCATCTACGGGCTTTACCCCGTTTTACGTGAACGGATAAGTGAATCCGAGGGTTCCGTTGACGCCACGTGGGTGCGGCCCAGGGTTTATGGGGGGAGGATTCCCCGATGTCAGCCCTGTATCTGTGCGAAAGCACATCGATAAGTTCTTATCGACGCGCCTTAGTGTCTTACGACACGTCTGCGATGCCATGGCGGAAAGCCAAGACAAGCAGAAGGAGCAAGCTGACCGAAAGGGGCGGCGTAATAAAAAGGTGTACAAAGTAGGAGAAAGTGCTTTATTAAACGCTAAAAATCTTCCTACACATGCAGTTTCAAATGTGTTGCGAAATAAACTGCGCCCCCAGGTTTGTGGGGCCTTTTAAGGTACTAGCCCGAAAGGGCTTGTCGTATACCTTGGACATCCCGAAGGCGATGCGTACGCATCCAACCTTCTATGTGGGTATGCTTAAGCCATACCAGAACCCGGAGGCAGGTCCCCTCTTGGAGGAGGGTGGGAAGTCAGATAGCCGAAAGGCACGACAGGTCGGAACATCTCCTACAGGATCGAAATAAGACCCTGAATCTCCGCAACGAGAAAATCGAGGGAGGCAAGCCGCCCCTCGATGCGTTCATTCGCGCCCCCTCGTCGCGGAGCCCCTCCTGGGCATCCTGGATGCGACGGCTGTGTCGATCACAGCGCTCGTGGAACTCACGTAGCAATAGCGCGACCTCCTCTTCCCGTTCTCGATACGGAGGTTACTCCACATTATCATGTGGAGCGTCTGATGGCACGACGCCATCACCGGGGTGAGACCCAGTACCTGGTGAAGTGGAAGGGTTATCCACATTCTACGAGTTCGTGGGAGTCCGAGACTCCCCTGCGGCAGGATTGCCGTGACGTCTTTGACGCTTTCGAGCGGTAGAACCCCGCTGAGAGTCAACGACCAAAGGGGAGGAAGACACCCCTTCACTCCCAGTAGCTGGGAGTTTTCCGGAGGCAGATGCAGAGTTTGCATTGCTCTACGGCACCACATCGAGAGCAGGGCCCGTGTAGTAAGAGGCAGGTAATTGCCCTTGTGCTTTGGCCTGGGCATATGCCAAGCGTAACGCCCTCTCTACCCGAACGTCGGGTTCGGAAAAGCTGTTGTACAGCTCATCAAAGTTGGGGAGTCGCTTCTCCCTTTCCGCCCAAGCGCGGAATGCCCGTTCTGCGTCCTCGACACTTTCGTCCCGTAGGAAAAACGTAGGGAACCTCGCGGAGGATCTCTACGATGGCACCGCGTGCCTGTTTCCCGAGGCGCTCTCGGTAGGACTTGACAGTGAACTGCTTAGGCGTTAGCAGTTTGGCCCGGATTTGTTTCCGGCGCGCAATTTCACGCGGCAGTACAGCCGCAGGACCTGGGGTATAGGAGGCTAAACCTCTCTTGACCTCGTTCTTAGCCTTCTTTTGAGGGTCACGAGGTCCCTTCCGTGCCGGTACGGCATGTCGAACTTCATGAACCGTTTCCGGTTCATTGGTGATGGTCGCCTTCGGCGACCCGGATGCATCATCTGTAGTTGGTAGAGGTGGCGCACGAGTTAGAGCGCTTTCCCCACGTGTGGGGAATGGATTGGATGACCGACAACGCCGTTCGGCGCTGTCGGAGTGGTCAGCCTTTCGGTAAATATCCCCAAGGGCACCCACCTCCGAGTTATCGGAATAGTTTCCATCCTCAGCACCGCTAATGGTGCTCATGGTTAGCCAGAAGATCTGGCAGTTGGAGTTCTCCAACTAAAATTAGTTTATTGCGTAAGCAATAATCTTTATGGGGGAGGATGTAACAGGGTTAACATTCTGGTTACATTCAGTTAGGTGGTGTACGTGAGTACACTACAGTTGGGTCAGTATTGACTGGTCCGAAAGGTTTGTACCTATTGGTTATTTTAACCAATCAGGGCAGGAGCCCTTGGTGGAAGCGTGGCAGCCAGCCACGTGTTAGTACACAGGTGGTGTACACTACATTTTGGCTAGGTACGAATTTAGTAAGTTCTACTTAGTATTACATATAGTTTACATTAGTCTAAATTAATTTAGGCTAATTACATATTAAATATACATTCAGTTTACATTTCACTCAAAAGACTGCAGGACGCACGACCTCAACTGGTCGCGCGCGCAGTGAGTGTAGTAGCGTAAGGGATGTTCTTCCCTTAGCTACCCCCTTATTAAGGGAGCCTTGTGTTGAGGCGTTAGCTTGTGCTAACTTGTAAACCAAAGTGGAATCTTGGCCCCGAGTAAAAGAGTTCTCTCTTACTAAGCCCTTTTATAAGGGCGTATCGGCTAAGTAGCGGCACATCGCCGCTTTAGGAAAGTCTTCCTCTGTGCGCTAGCCGCACCGTTCGTGTACGCACCGGCTACATTAATGAAGTTTGGATTCACGCAGTGTGTTACGGACACATGTATTTTCGTCAAGCACGAAAGAGCCGAAACGGTTGTAGTCGGAGCATATGTTGACGACCTCTTGGTTACTGGAACCAGTGAGAGGCTCGTGCAAGAATTTTTTTGCGAACATGCAAATTTTGGAACGGAAAGACTTGGGAAGTGTTACCAAGTTTTTGGGCATCCGGATTCAAGGTGATCCGAGGAACGGTTACGTGCTGGACCAAGAAAGCAAGATCAAGGAAATATTGAAGGCGAACAATCTGGAAAAGATGACTCCAGATCGGACTCCGGTGCTAACAATGGATTAAGATAAGGAGCATCTGGAACTCCTGTTGGTGGAACCAAAGGAGAACATGCCAAGTAATAAGCTATTCCAGTCGCTCGTGGGCAGTCTGCTATGGGTCGCCCGGTGCACGCGTCCTGACATTTCGTTCGCCGTGCACCGCTCCACACGTAATACCCATGCAACCACGCTGGGCGATTACAAGGTTGCTAAGAGGATCCTCAAGTACCTGAATGGAACGAGTGATATTAAATTGGCATTAAGACATGATGATGACCTACATATGCCACTCCGGATTATGGTTTATAGCGATGCGGCTTTCGCCGCCGACAAGGTGGACCGGAAATGTTTCGGCGATGGTGATATTCATAAATGGAGTTCTCGTAAACTGGTCTTGCAAGAAACAGACGGCGGTTTTATTGTCAACCGCTGAAGCGGAATTTGTTGCGGCAGCCATTGCCGGAAAGGAGGCGCTAGGGATGCGAGAGCTGGTCGCTGAAATTGGCATGCCTGCCAAGACGCCGCTCATGTTCAAGATGGACAACCAAGCTGCAATACGACAATTGGAAGATGAGGCGAGTGCAGCGAGTTCGAAGCACGTGGACATCAAGCTAAAATTTTTAGAGGACTATACCAATAAGGGAATTGTTTCGGCAAGCCACGTGCCGAGTGAAAAAATGTTAGCCGACCTACTGACCAAGGACTTGGGAGCGCAGAGGATTCAAGTGTTGCAGCGCTAGGCCTGCAATGATGATGTCACAGCCTCCGGTCTTCCAGGAGGAGTGTTAAGAGTGTGTATCCATTTTGGACTTTGCACTCTTCCGAATAGTGGAATCCCATTGGCTGTTCAGGTACGGCATACATTTTATGCATATAATAGCGGTTACAAGATTACGTTGCATTAGTACTGGATAGCTACTTAGGTAACCATACATAATATATTTTAATTTCCTTTTTGCATTTAATTAGTGAGCACACCTACTGAACTCTCTGCGGCTACTACGCGACGTACGCCTATTTGCATCTTCCTCTGATCTTCCCGTGCTGAAACTTTGTCAGCAGTTGAGTATTGATCGCGGGAAGTGTCCTCAACTATTATATTGAGTTTTTAACAGAGAAAGATGAAGAGGGTTTGTAGTCGAGGCTGCAAAACTAAAAGTGAGATTTATTCATGTGAATTATCTGTTGTTGCTCCTTGCCACTTATTTTTACCTATCTGCGATTGGTTGGTTTGCCTATAGTAATTACTAAGTAAAAACGTTGTGGCGACTTCAACTTCAACTTCAATGTAAGGGCCTAACCGAAAAATACAAACGATGGAAGCGGACGTAACTTCGGGGGGGGGCGAAGTCCTGGTGAACCCTAAACACCAGTAACCGTATTCAACTTTACCATTGTGTGAATCGAACCCAAGCCAAGTAATCAGAGATCAAGCCCCTCGGCATTAACCTCTTCGGCTGCAGTGCGATTTAATGTTTGAGTTGCTGCACTCATACTTACCACTTTCCCTTAAGTGTTCCATCACTCAATTAATCGATCCAAATTATTAAATGTAGACGCGTGCACGGAAGACATTATCTTCGATAAATAAAAATTTAGGTATCTTAAACTGAGCAACTTTGTGGTGGAGTCCAGTTTGAAATTGAACACCGAAGTGTCCGGAACTGAACCATCGCGCCCAGCCGACCAACTAACGGGGGGTACCCCGTGAACCTTCGCCTGGGTGCCGATCGGTTGACCGATGGGCATTGCAGGACGCCGAGTCCGATTTGTCTTCTGTCTCACCTTGGGTACCCATTGGTGTGGGTGGCTGGCTACACACTGGGTGGACCGTCGCTTAGTGAGGACCTACTGATATGGGTGTACCTCTTCTGGGGTACTTGATCCAAAAACCAACGAAAAGATAATCCAATGTAGTCGATCTGCAAATGGAGCGGAAATCGTCACTCCAAATGCGGGTAGAATCTGGCACTTGACTGCACGCAGCAGTGAGTAATCCAGCCAATATCTGGGACTTGAGTTCAGATCGCAGTGAGTAACCCAGCCGAGAAAAAACACGTTCCAAACGTGGCGGTAGTTGAGGGGTGAGTGAACGTAATGGGAGCTTCCCGTCGTGGGACTTCCGGTGGAGCTCTGTCCTGGCCGGGATTAAATGATCAAGCGGGGACAGTGTTAGCCTTCTGATCCCAATTACTCCTACGGAGCGGTGACTTATGCATCCCAATGTAATACGAACACTATATTTAATAAACCAATATGTAAACTACATGTAAACCGTGTGCCTTACCTCAAATTGGTGTATAAAACACTCCAAGCACACGATGGCCCAAAACACTCCATCCTTTCAGCCAACCCGATCGATCCGCCTTGACAACTGGCACACCGGTACAAACTGGTCAATAATTTTCAATAGCACTTCACCACACCTTCTTGTCCATGAGCTCCGGAATTTGGAGCTTAAAAAGAAAACCATCGCAAGATCCGTGTAGATCGAATAATTCTACATCCTTCGTACTCCAGCAGGAAGATTCAGCAGTATTGACAGTTGGAAGAGGATGCTATCATAAACGACCTCAAACATTCTCCATAAAACCGGGCTCCCGATCGTGTCGAATCTTACTTGACCAAATGCACCGTACTCACATATCTGGGCGACAGTGCGGGATGTAGGAGTGGATCCGGCTTTTGCGATCACCAGACCGGTGAAAAGTTCGGTCCCGATCGGAAGTAAAGTGTTACCCCGGAGAAACCGTAACAGGTACAACCTGGAAATGATAGGTCGCCTGGGTGGGTGATTTGCCATGGGTAAACGGTACGTCTCGCAACCCATGCAGCCTCCTACGTAATGTTGGGTACTGTGGTTACGTCCTCTCTCGTAAAGTGCGATTAAATGTTATGATAAGCCCGGCCGATCCCCTCGAAACTAACATTATAGCGGCAAACGGCTGTAAAGTCTCTGGGTTGAGAAACGTGCCCGATCGATCTCCGCGTTTTTATTCCAACCACCGATCGATACATTGTAACCGAGACGATCATTTTTTTCGTTGGTCCCCAGAAATTCTTTTTACTGCGCTGATCGATAGATTTCAACGTTCACAGATTTCAAGCAGCTGTTCAACCTCCACGCACAATACATTCCAGAAACCAAAACATCACCGATATAAGATCGCTTTATGGTTTCCGATCGTGAATTGACTCACCTTCGGTAAATGAATCGTACAGATCGGTTGGGTCCCGATCAGAACTGGTATTACAATATCCTTACAATGCGTAGTTGATCAGTCTCTGATAAATTGTAGGACCATTTTTCAATCCAAAAGGCATCCCATTTCTTCAAAATCCCGTTTAAGATCCCGAGAACGTGACAAACGCGGATATTTCACGAGCCCGATCTGTCATGAGACCACTTTAAGTTCGCTAACAATATTGAGAGAACAATAACATAGTGCTTTACAAGACTTGAGTAGATCGTTCGTTAGAGGCACTGGGTCAATCGCGTAACCGATCAGTATGCAATGCATAATCTGATGTCAGTCCCGTTTTTTTTATCCTGGTCACGATCGGCGACGCCTGCGGTCCCATGATCTTTGTAACTACCAGTCGCTTGATCTCATTCCCGATATTGTGGGTAAACGTTGGGCTATCGGCTTCTCGCCCCCCATATTGATGTCAAACACTTCTTTAGTGGCTGGGGTAGGGCATTACCCTCGCCGATCAGCATATGCCGTCTTCTCTAGATTATCTGCTTAAGACAATCGATTTCTTCACATCAGGATCAACGGGCGGTAGATCACACATAGTAACTTTGGATAATATCGGGTGACTACTCGAAAAGCACGTTTGATTCTCGATATCTTCGATAAAGTGATTGTCCCTTCCGTGAATGCACACTTGGTCTTCTTCCGGACTGACTTCTTACAGCTCATACTCTTGAAATCGTTACTAGGTGGTAATTCTCCCTTCCGTTCAAATACGTCACTACTTGGATCTTTCTTGACGCGGCGATTTCCTTCGAATCGGCGTCGTCCTTTTGTTTAGCTGTTACCCCTCGTGATGAGACGTGGCATCCCAATCAGCACGATCGAAAGTATTACTCTTCCTCTTTTCTTTCTCTTTGATCGGGTCGATACCTTGACATAACAGTTCCGACGATCTTCAGATCACTCTGATCAACATCCGACCGGTTCTGGGATACCTTCCTTATTATGCTTTACGTAAAAGTCGTGTACTCGTATTTCTCCACTAGAGGTGAGATATCCACTTTCGCCGAATCTTCATCACGAAGTAAATCGTTCATTGGCGTGATATGCCAGATTCTGCGATTTGCTATACCTTCGTGATGCGACCGGGCCATGTACCATCTTCGTGCAGCTTTCGCTTGGTAACCACATTTCCCACCATGATATCTCATCGAATTTTAGCGAAAGATCGGAGATGTTAGTAATCGTGTTATTACTGGATCAGGCGACCCCTTAATAAAGGACGAGACCCATCGTTCGCCGTTGGTGAACGATAAATTCTGGTGTTGATTGCGAGATCGGATCGAAAATCTACCGAACCAGACATTGGAGGAATTCCGCTTAAACTCTTGGTATAACTCGGTCCACCTCCCAACTGAGCTTCTGAAGCATTGATTCTTAGCGGTTCCTTTTAAAATATCACCTAACATTCAGCATCTCTCCAATGTTTGATCTCACAAAAACGCAGACCTGGTTCGACTCAACCACGATCTAGCCTGATCGTCATATATGGCCTTATCGGTAAAATTTTTCAGATCGGATGTAGCGCTCCGGTGGTCGTCAGGAGTCCCTATCATATACTTCATCATCTACTTCAATTTCTGATCTGACTTTCAAACTTAAATGAAGGGCTGATTGTCTTTGTTGCGGTCGGTCTGGCGTAAGAAACGCGTAAAAATACTAGATGTTTTGCCATTTTTTATGAGCGAGTGGTAGTGTGCGTTACTCTCCGGTCGCCGGTTGTTGTGGATCTCTGTTTGCTGTTCAACGACTAAGATCGATGTGATCCAGTCGGAGGCGTTGAAGATTTGCCCAACAAACGGTACTAAGTGATCGTGAGTTGTACAGTCATGACTGCTTTAACGACTTTTCAAGATCGAACAGCTCTTCCGGATTGCACTTGATACGAGTGATCCCGACCTCCTTGATCATGCGGAGATCCCGTTATGAGATCGAGTGGGTTGCAGGGCGTGATAGGCGCAGTATATCTGCCCGAGAATCTTGGGACGAATAATCTTCATAACTGGATCTCGTTCAGGAATTTGTCAAATTAGAGCCAGTAAGAGATCTTTCTAGATCCTGATCAGATATTGCCCTGCATCGAGATCCTTCTTTTCTTCATCATTAGCATCAACATTGTCAGTTTGGATTCTTAGCAAGATTGTATCGATCTCCCCCATATTTTTCGTTTCATTTCCCATTTGTTTTTGACATGCGTATGCATCGGATAAGGATTCCGATCTTGATCCGCTTTGGGTTTCGTTATTTTGCTATGACACGGTCCGGCTCTCGAAGTAGCCCCATGTAATTTCATCTTTAATATTCCATCCACCAAACGGGATCGATCATCGCTTGCTTCAGAAATGAATAGTTTTGTGGGCGGATTGCTTTTATCCAACACATCGGAGAAAGTATTCTCGATTTGAATCGGTAAATCATCATCATCAGTTGAAATCGCGGTGACATCCAATGTCACCCCATAATTCGGGCAAATGCATCATTGTGGTAGAGGCGATTTAAGATTTAGAATATCTGTTATAGAAGCCTGAATCCCCACTGTCGTAAATGTTCAACTATTGGACGGGATACGAGGGGATACTCCGTCGATAATCTTCTTCCGAGCCTAAATCAGACCAATCGATGTGATTTATCCGATCTTCCTGACACAGACCTAGATCTTGACGGGGTGATTCGATAATCCCGTTAGCTTTCCTTCTCACCTTGTGTATCCATTGGGTCTGGTGATATTAAGCTTACTAGGTGGAATGATGTAGATCATCTTGACGATCCGTTGGATCTGTACCTGTTCGGGATGTGGTTTTTTGCCCCGGGGTAATACTCTGTGGTAATTAGCCTTAGTACCGAAACCGACTCCGATCGAGCGATTGAGTTAACTAATCGTGAGCGATAGTCTACAAAAGACCACGAAAAAAATATAACGTCACAATTCTCCAGAAAAACCAAATATTAACTCCACACAATATTTTTAGTAAATTTTGCATTCAAAATATGGGTGATTTTTGGGTTTGGGTTTGCGCGTGAGGATCTTTATCCCTAACCAAATTTCAGTAGGTATTCCCGGTGAGCCAAAGTGTGCCTCTTCTTGGAGTAGAAATTAACAGGAGGGGACTTCGCCAAGCCTCTGTTACCACTACATGCCCAACAACGCTTTTGTCAAGGAGGGAATTGAAGACTGGTACTAAATAATTAAATTCACGTTCCTATGTATCCCACACAAAATCTCGTGAGTTAGCTATACCTCGTATTTTCATCTTCTGTAACATAATTGGTCGAAAAGGCTTTTTGAGGGAAACCCGCTCGTCCATCTCACCGCTATCGCTTTTGTAGGTAGTTCTAACCCCAATCGATAATGAAATTCAAAGCGATGTCGAGCGCGACTTGATCTTGTCCGGTCTGTCATTTCAGATGCTACAATTAGACCACCATCATATTAGATCATTTGTATCCTGTAGCCCGATCGGTATTGTCCAGATTCGTCACCAATCACCAACCTAAACCACTTAAGACCAGACTCCAGTTACTTTTCGTTTATCCGCGCTACACCAGGTTGAGTCTGCTCGACATCACTCATCTTCGTCGAGATCGACTGCTGCGTGCACGTTCCAGTTACCTTAAGAGTACTTATGCACGTAGTTCCACAACAAGACGAAAGCAGAAAAGTGTAACAGCAGTAATAAAACGTAAAGCACCTTTATTATCCACGTTATATCCACTTGTTAATCCACTTTATACGAAACGAGACCGTAACAAACTCAACACTCCACGAAACAGAGAAACTTCCAGCCGAAAAGTTAGCGTACTTCACTCCACTTGTGTACTTGCGCGAGATAAGTCAAAATTCAAAGTGATTTTATTAGTATTAAGTTTAACACTCAAACTAATAATATGCATATATGTAAGTTGGTGTACCTTACATAAGTTATGTACACCCCACCATGATTTAATCGAAAAGTCGTCAAACACCAATTGATGCGACGCGTAGTCCTGCAGGATTTGCGCGTCCTTCCAACACTCCTTCTCGACTTTCCGCTGAAATCCGCTTATCGCCATCAAACCAAGTCCTCGTTTCATGCGCCTTAGCTTCTCCGGACCCATTACTTTCGTGAAAATAACAGATAGCATAGTATCCGTAGGTTCGTATTCAACTTTAATTAATCCATATCGACTTTTCGAAACCAAAAACGTCACTCGCACATCAATGTGTTTCGTTCTCGACGTTTTTCCATCACCACTGATCGTCTTAATTACCGCTTGGTTGTCACATCGTAATGTCATCGGCAGCTTCACTTTCAATCCGACTTCGCTGGCCATTTCCTTCAATCCAATGAGCTCGCATTCAGCCACTGATGCGGCATAAAGCTCTGTCTCCACGGTAGATAGGGACACGCACGACTGTATCTTGCATATCCAATGCACAACGTTCCCTTCCATAATCACCAGCCCTCCGCTTGTAGACTTTCTGTCATCTTTCGGACCACCAAAATCCGCGTCACACTATACAGAAAGCACGATTTCGTTTCGACTTTGTCCTTTCGATTCAGAATTGATTTTCATGCGCAACTTCATTCTTGATGTGGCTTTCAAAAAACGCAAAATTCTTTTAGCCGTCATCCAGTCAAAATTCGTCGGCATATGCGCCCTGCGCGTGGCCTTATGTACTGCATAAGCAATATCCGGCCTCGTACAGCAGGCATTCCATAGCAGGCTGCCAGTCAGCGATTGAAAGTCCTTGATCGACGGTTCACCGTTGCTGACACCATTTTTTTAAGGTTCTTGCTCCTTTATCACTTCGTTTTCATAGTCCTCACCAATTGGAGTCTTGAATCCATTCGAATTATCCATACGATACGTTACAAGTAGGTCGTTAGTCATTACCTCTTGATCCAAAAGATATCCATCGTTTTCGTCATAATTCACGCGCATCCCCAAAACTTTCGAAGCTTGCACGAGATTTTTAATCTCCAATTCTTCCAATTTCTTGATTTTTTTAACACACGCCTCCTTGGTACCTGTAACCAATAAATCGTCCACATAAACGCCTACAACCACGATGTCTTCATTAACTTTCTTGAAATATAAAAATCCGTCTGTGAAGCTTTGCTTGTAACCATGTTCCCTCAATTTTTTCATGCAACAAACGATTCCACTGTCTTCCAGCATCTTCAATCCGTACCGGTTTTTTTGAGTTTGAAACCACTTTCTGCACGTTTCCAACTTGTAATTCATCTATTTTCTTGGGTTATATCAATTCCCCTCGGCACGTACATGTATATGCCGTGCTCATCCTCCAACGCCTTTACGTATGCGTTGGGATGTCACCGTTCATCGCTTTTACCTTCCACTTTCGCGCGAGTGTCAAAATGAAACGAACTGTATACATCTCCATGACTGCGGCGAATGTCAGCTCGTAGTCGACCCCAAAACGCTGCTCGTTTCCGCAGGCCACTAGTCTTGCCTTGTACCTTTCCAATTCGCCATTTGCATCAGTCTTGACCTTGTACACCCACTTGGTATGTAGCGGCTTCGCTCTGATCGGTTTCTTGATGAAATCCCACACTTGATTTGTCTCCAACGCTGTAATTTCGTCTTACATAGCTTGAATCCATTTCTTGCTAACCTTGCGGCTTATCGCATCCTTGTAACTTCTTAGATCAGCTTCAGTAATCAAATTCACTTCTCGACGCTTATCTTCATCACTGTTATCTTCAAGCTTTTGTTCTTCTGCCTTCTGTCGGCGTATTGGCGCGTAACGTTCCGATCCCTGGTCCAACGCGGCGTCTTCTTCGTCTTCTGTTTCTTTGATGCTTCCTTAGGGGAATCTTGACCTTTTGCACTGTCGTTTTCTTCAACATTTTCTTCGCTTGACACGTGCGCAGCTCCTTCTAAGCTTTGGCTTCCTTGTTGAACCACGCTTTCATCATCATCCGTTATCGTGTCCTTAAGCTGACGAATTTGCACTTCAGTCAGCGTCTCGACGTTTTTGACGTGCTGAGTCACTTTTAATTTTGCTCTCGCTTGAGAAAGACCTTTAAACCCTTGTTTTCTTCGCTCTTGCCATAATCACACCAATTTGCTTGCGATACTCCAACGTATTGGTCCCCGGATTTCTGTACACCGTACATCTCCCCGCGATTAGCCTTGACGCCTGTTAGAACTTCCAGCGGCGAAATCCGCTTGGTATTCGCGCTTGTCGGGGTTCAATTCAGCACATATGCTGGTATTCGGCCGCATCATTACAGAAAGACAAGTTGAGTCCACTTCTAAACAACATGCATCGCGCCATGTTCATTAAGATCCGATGTATGCTCTCCGCTTTGCCGTTGCTGGCCTGGTTACCAGCTTCGCTTACTTGCCTTGCAATTCCAGTACTTTTACAAAAGCAATCAACAATCTTGGATTCATCGCCGCCGTCTGTCCTTAAGACGTGTATCTTTCAATTGAATTTTCTCTCGGAAAACGCTAGAGAGTGCTCGAATTTCTTGGCAGCCATATCCTTCGTTTTCGCCAAGAAAATTCGGACGTAATTGCTCTTGTAGTCTATGAAATTCAACAGGTACCTGTTCCCCAAACGATTCCTAGGCGTAATCGGCTCCTTAAGATCCGAACAGATCACCCCGCTAATCCTGTTAATCGGCGCATTTTTCCCGGTGTCCTTCTTGGATTGTTTATTCTTCGAATGTTTTCCTTGAGCGCATGTTACACAGTATCTACGCGTAAAGTCTGTAATCTTGATCCCATACTGGGGATCCTTCAACAATGCAATGATGGTATCAAAGTTGAGATCTCCAATCCGAGAGTGGAAACGCATAAGCATTCCACTCTGGACATCTCTATCGACCATAAAATTGGCGTCATTTGCTTCCGTCACTGACATAATCATGTCTCTGTACGATTTTTTGGTCGATCGACCGTTCGTTCGATAGTTACGACATCGCTGTCTATGTCAACCTTCACAATGCCTACACCAGAATCACGCCTAACCAGAGTTCTATTACCATTGACATACGAGAGTATAAATCCACCCTCCTCAAATATACCATACGAAAAATATTTCGGGTTACCCCTTCTACATAGTACACATTCCTCTCTTACAGACGCGTACTCTTTGGTCCACACGTAAATAGCGTCCCCTTCTTGCTTATTTCAAACTTCTTGCCGTCTGCCTGATACATTCTTGCGTTACAGCTTCGACATCTCTCAGACAGGTTAAATCAGACGTCAAGTGCATACTCGCACCACTATCAAGCACCCACGTGTCTGTTTTGATCTTTTGACCGCCCTTGGCGATCATCAAAGCGAAATCTTCTTTCTTCGGTTTTTTATTCGGTCAATCTTGCTTGAAATGCTATTCTGCACCGCATAGAAAACACCCACTTCTCTTGTTTGGTTTTTTGCCCTTTTTGGCAACCAAATTCACCGATCTAGCACGGTAATTCTTGATCGGTCGGTCTTTAAATTCGACCGCCTGCGCAAACTGGCACAGCTCTTCTGATTGCCTCAGGTAGTCAGGTCTTGTGTGGTTGTACTTCGAGATGAGGATCTGCCTCATCTCCGGTGCAGCGTGATAAATCCCGTTTTTTAGAACGAATGACTACCAATAAGACCCGAAAGCGTCCACAATAGCTGTCAGGTACAGGAAGTGGTCTGACAACGACCTTCCCACTGCTTTCCTTGCCCTGAATAATTTCATACCCTGGGCTGGGGTAACTTGGACGTGAAACACGGACAGCATCTTGTCCATCAACTACCACAGGGATGGTGTTTCACACCACCACCTTTCCACCTGCCGAATATAAAACGTCTCTACTGGTCCCGCCAAATAATGGTCAAACAGGTCTACCTTCACGTCTTCCGTCCACTGAGAGCCGCATGCTGCTTTGGCAAGACTTATTTGACGCAAAAACTTGCTCCCCCAGGCTTGGAACCCCGATCCCACTCCCTTGTACGTCTCCTTGCCTTCGAAAGGCCTTATCTGGAGCTTCTTTTCTTTGGGCGAGGGTGTTCTCACCACTCTAAACCCTTGGGGTGGCATCTTTACATGAATTCCTTATGCTTTCTGTTGTTGGCCGCTGCACGTACGGATTTCCAGCTTCCGGGTTGCCTGACCGCGTGAAC
Source organism: Peronosclerospora sorghi (assembly GCA_026184515.1). Lineage (NCBI taxonomy): Eukaryota > Oomycota > Peronosporomycetes > Peronosporales > Peronosporaceae > Peronosclerospora > Peronosclerospora sorghi. Next base: position 2,128,189 of record CM047591.1, read on the forward strand.
GCATCCTTACCATCATGGCTGATGCTTTCCAAACTAGTTTTTCCTTGCAAACCCGTGAAAAAACAAACTTTTATCTTCGCCACTCTCTCCAAGCGAGGCCAAACTCATCTTCGTGTCACCCTTGGCCTTTGGCGAGATGTTTTTGGGTTGTCTTTTCTTGCTTATTGACATTTCTATCTTGTCAAGGAGATCAACAATGTTCGCAAGCGGCCGCATCGTGTCTGCAGGCTTGAATTCGTCATCCGACTCGTTACGGCCCACATTTGGGCTCATAACCTGTTCGATATGACTCATCTTCGTCGAGATCTACTGCTGCGTGCACGTTCCAGCTACCTTAAGAGTACTTATGCACGTATTTCAATTACAAGACGAAAGAAGAAAAGTGTAACAGCAGTAATAAAACGTAAATCAACTTTATTAACCACGTTATATCCACTTGTTAATCCACTTTATACGAAACGAGACCGTAACAAACTCAACACTTTACGAAACAGAGTAACTTCCAGCCGAAAAGTTAGCGTACTTCACTCCACTTGTGTACTTGCGCGAGATAAGTTAAAATTCAGAGTGATTTTATTAGTATTAAGTTTAACACTCAAACTAATAATATGCATATATGTAAGTTGGTGTACCTTACATAAGTTATGTACACCCCACCATGATTTAATCGAAAAGTCGTCAAACACCAATTGATGCAACGCGTAGTCCTGCAGGAATTGCGCGTCCTTCCAAATAAGTAAATGATCGATAGTTCGGCACCTGCGTCGAATAGTAGAGTCGCCATTTCGCTCTGGATCTTGCCAGTAGCCTTGACTTGTTTAAACAATTTACCCATTACATGGTAGTTACAAACCGTAACTCCCAGCATAAGATCAATTTTATGATCTCCTCTGTTCTGTTAAGTTCATCAACAGGTATATTCGCACCTGATCAGTCATCAAATCACATGCATTGTTGAGAATTTTATCTGTGTCAGGATGATCAAGGTATTTCTCAATATATGCATCCTAGACCATCCAGATCCAACCTGGCGAGCATCTTAGTTTAACGGTTTTTCCGAATCGGATAGCAGTATCGAAGCATGACGATTAGGCTTGAACCATTGGCAGATTAGGTTGAAGAAGCTACATCTGACATTCTCCCGCGCCATGTAATCTTCCACAGGCACGACACGTACCTCATAGATTTTTTTTCTTTTGCACTTCGAGCATATCAGAGCTTTCTAACAACTTTATCATCATGGAACAAGATATGCGCATATATCTTGTTCCACGCTGATGTGTAGCCTGATGACGGGTTATCCCCAGGTTGATCAAGACGAAGAACGGTGACTTTCCTCCGTCATGATCATCGACCATGTATAAGCGGCGGTAAGCCTCAATCTCGTGTGGATTGATATCATTTGAGTCTAAATCTTCACTTCTGTTCTGGCTAGTCCTGATTACTTTGGTCGCTTATGTTGCTTTGCCGATGCTGGGGGGGGGGGTAGACTTGTATCGGTGTTTCACGGTATCAACTCGATCGCATATGTAATGGGATTCCATTACTTTAGAACAAAGGAAATTTGAGTTGAAATACCATTGTTCTAATTGGAACATTTCGGTTTTTCCAAACAGGATGTTCGGATTATAAAATTCTAATCCATTTGTAAGTTGATTAGGGGGTTCAAATATGCGAATTGCCAAAACTGCCACCACACCAAAAACATGTGATATCCATTAAAAATTTTAGGCGCGAGGCCTGAAAATCTTAAGGCCTATCAAATCATACCAAGTCAAATTACCCCACGAAAAAAATGTGATACAACGCGTGTTTTTCGTGTGATGAGCATTAAAACTCTTTAAAAAAAAGTGTTGTACGCCACAATTTTTCTCACCCTCAACCTGTCAACCCCAAACAGAGGTCAGACATGGCGTGTGGTATGCTGGCTGTGGTCTCTTGAGGTTACGTGGATATGAAGGTCAGGAAGATTGGGAGCACAGGAGGCAGGCGAGTCTAGCTTTTAATGACTTCTAAGGGAAAAAAGATGTGATAGCTTTTAAGAAAAAAATGTGTTGAATTTAAGCTATCACAGACTTCGGGAGGTGTGTGATAGCTTCCTATCACATTTTTTTAAAAATAAAATTAGACTGAAGTTAGTGATAGTATTTTAAAAAATTAGCTCTATCACACCTTTTTGACCTTAAACTTATGATATTTGAACCCCCTGCTGAGGAAAATCACGTCTATAATATAAGACGGTATTATATTATAGAAGGAGATGATTAGGTAATGAAGAAAGATAGATTTTTATCACTTGAATTTCCGATAAGTAATTTTGCTTGACTGAAATTTCACTTTAAACTTCGGCAAACAAAAGTTGAGAAATAAGAAAGGTAATAGAAGTTAAAATGTCCACATTTCAGAAATATTACGTGCAGGACTTGGTAACATTCCCTAGTCGAGTATAATAATAAGTCAAGTTGAGCCATCATTTCGAGCATTGCTTTGATTATAAATTCTTGTAGATTGCACAAAATGGAAGCAGTTCTAGATAATGATGAGCTTATAGAATTAAGACGGTAAATCTTGATAATTTAAGTCTAACTAAGGTACACCCAAACATTCACATTTGGTTTTTCTTTCAATACAGTTCGACTAGGTACCTGTATACCGTTGCTTCCGATAGCGCTTTTGTGGTGACCACTGTTCGGCTCTGCTGAGACTAGGAAATACTTGACTGAGACATGAGCTCAGACGAGTGCTACCCTAATGGGGCCCTCTCGTGAGTACCGACAACATCGGTGCTAACGCGTCATATTGTCGTTACTCTAGGTGACTGACCATAAAAATTCTCATGTGATTTTAATGCTCGAGGCTAAAATCTGGAAGAGCAATGCGAAATCCGTGATAGATTCCACGGGCAGGTATTCAATCAACCAGGGTCTGACACAGCCAATGCTTGCGACATCTCACGTCAAGACCTTTAAGGCTGACGATAGCCCCAAACACAGGAAACGGGAACCCCTCCTGCGCGACTGCTAACGTATATTTTGGCGGTCGCGCCAAAGCGTGGGCATTAAGAGAAGACTGTTGACGAGTCTGCGATTAAAACTTTCGACGAAGCTCCGGTCTCTCTTAAACTTGATGCCCGATGTCGGTGCACTATGATACTCAAACATGATCGCATGTGTGATATCATCTTCGTTAGGAAGCACTATGCGACTTCATCTTGTTAATCTCTGCTGTCTCGCAATAAACCAGACTGCACTGTACACTGATGCACGCTTGCGCGCAGGAACTCAGAAAATTTTCGCGTTTCGCCGCTGGTTATTTGATGAATAATGAACCAATATGTATGTATTCATATCCATTTTGTGCTGCTGTAGAGGAGTGCAGTGCACTACAACGGATCGCGTTTGCAGTGCTTAGATTATATTCGTTTCGTACCCCGGTCGCTATGATAGCATATCCGCTACCACTTCAACCCCAACAGTCTATATTCAATTGCGAAGTTGTATTCGGCAGAGAATGATATCCATCGGTCAATCTTTGCGAGTGGTGTGGCGAGGAAACGGCCGTGGTATGATTTCTCATATCATACACTGAATATTTCTCCCTCAGCTGGATGCAGCAGATGCAATCGATAGAAGATTACGTGATCATCATCGTAGCATCAATGCCTAGCCGATGGCAATGTCATTGTTGATTTTATGCCTCGTCTGCCATCGTCACCTATGTGCGCAAGGTTCCAGTAGATAAAAGTACTTTGAACGCAACAAAAAACGTAGCAGCGAGAGTAACACGGCAACAGAGTAATATAATCAAACGCAACTTTATTATCTCCAAAATACCACCCGTAACACTCCACAATGTAACAACGTAAGTATCCACAGTCTTCCACATTGATTCAAACACTCCACGAGAGAAATATAGCGTTCCGCCCTCAGTAGGGCGTACTAACTCCACAAGAGATAAATCACTTGACTTGATCCCGAAGAAGAAAAACGAAAAGTGAATATATTAAATTAAGCTTAAAACATAATCTAATAAATGAAAGTATAAAATTTAGGTACCACCCATAAAATTGGATACTTACCTAAAACACATTTTGTCGAAAAGTTGCATTCGACTCTATTGCGTCCATCGTCGGCTGCAGTCAGGACGCGGGTTTCTTCAACAGTCATTCACATCGCAAACGACATGGTACGGACGTTTGGTGTCGGCTATTACTAGCACTGGAACCTTCCTTTATCTCCTTCATAAGCTGTCACTGTTAAAAAACCAAATAAAAGGTCTTAATCACTTACTGTGATCTTAAACCACTTTGCCTGAAAGTTTTGGCAAAGGGGGATCAGCAGGAGAGGCAAGTTAGTAGGCGCCGTTCGGCGGCCGTGGAGAGCTCAGTAAAGTAGTGCTTAGTTATATGCAAATTTGAAAGTATATTATGTAAAGTTACTTAAGTGGCTATCCGATACGTAATGCGACTTAAATCTGTAACTGCCGATATATGCAAAAATGTATACCATCCCAACAGCGAATGGGATTCCACCATCCTGGAAGAGTGCAAAGTCCAAAATGGCTACACACTCTTTCAACAGTCACCGCTTGGGGCGCTTTGCTGTGATAGAGTATCCTTTTTCTGCATCAAATGCTAATTTCATACTTAAAGTAGCGTGCTCAAAATCGTAGTACCTATTTTAGGTACAGATAAATAATGTAATTTACACGACACAGATATAGGATCGCTATAACTTCAACTCTTATGCATACTACATGCTAGGACAGATCATCACTTCTCAATATACATTCAATTCAACATGTCCCTGACCTTCGTAAGCTTGTGTGTATTTACAACTTGAAGAATCGTCGCTTCTTTGTAATGGGGTGCCATTACATAATTGATATTCAAGTTAGAATATCACAGTTTAATTTCAGACGCGTTGTCTGAAATTTAAATAAGAGATTATAAGTTATATTAATCTACCAAGGAAAAGTCGATTAGGTATAAATACCGAATCTTGCAGGTTAACTAATAGTACAGTTAGTTAAAGACTTGATATTATTATATTAATTAGTTAGTTACTATACTATTAGCCTCCCTAAACCACCCAATAAATAAACACTCTTAATTTTGCGTTCTGACAGATAAGTGAATATTAATATATTTACTTTTATTATAGGATTAGTTGATACCAACTAATCCTACCCTAATTGTATTGCGCGCTTCCTCGCAAGATACAGTGTAAGCCAGTAAAAGGATCAGTACTGTTACACCTGGTAGCACTTCGTGGTCCGTCTTAACGACCACAGTTCCGTTCCGCTAGTCAACTAGCGGAGCGAAGATTAAGAGCCGCTCGGCATCATGTCGCGAGACATGACGCCTGCCGAGCGAGATAGAACGCTGGAAGTGGTGCCGAAACACTTCCCCCACTTCTCGTCGCGTAGTAAAGACGCGACGGTAGAAATGATTCGGTCCACGGGGACCGACATCATTACCTTCCTCCTGGGTAAGACCCCGGAGGAAGCGATAGAGGTGGTGAATCGCTTTAGGCGAAACCACCTAGAAAATCCAGTACGGCCCGCGCCAGAGGCAGCGCGGACCGCAACTGCACCTGCAACGCATAGCGTTGCAGTAGTAAAGGCGCGAGTACCGCCCTTTACCGGCGAAGGGGGCGAGCCCCTTCGTAGATGGTTCGCAGAGGTGGAAGATGCCATCTCTGCGCAAAATATTGTTGACGAACGTCAACAGGCGTACTTCGCCACAACATGTCTAGGCGGCAGAGCCAGGGCATGGGCGATGAGTCGCAGAGCCAGTTATGTTTCTGCGTTCCTTACTTATAAGGAATTAAAAGCTGAGCTAAATCTCAACTTTGAAGCTCCAGAAATGGAGCTAAATAGTCGGCAGGAGTTCATGGAACTCCAGCAAGGTAAGCTTGACCTCCAAGCTTACGCTCAGAAGACGCAATATTTGCTTTCAAATATTGTGTATGAGCCGGTGCCCCTTGATATGCAGGTCACTGGCTTCATGAAGGGACTCAATGATGGTCCCGTCAAACAGAGTCTCTATCGGCACCCGCCAGATACTCTGAGGGATGCCATTGATATGAGCATCCGTGAGGAGTTCAGCATGCTATCAGCGTCATCGCATGCTGGGTACAGCCGAAGGGCTCAACAGCCCTTCGCTTTTGACATGCCACATGTCAACAATCAGCAGTCAGGCAGACGAAGCTCACACTTCGTCTCACGAAACAGCCACCCGCGCCAGATCATGGGCGGTGGAGGTCCGAATCCGATGGACCTATCAGTTGCGGTTGCTTCGAACACAAAGCAACCGAAATTTAAGAAGAACATTCGCTGCAATCGATGCGCGAAAATGGGGCATTTTGCCCATGAGTGTATGGCACCACGCCCGATGCCACGCTGTCAGCGGACGGAACCGTCCGCTGCACGGCGACACCAACAGGGACATCACCCTGTTGGTGCAAAAAACGAGAATCGCCAGAAGGGGCGGGGCGCCCTACTGGGAATGTTATCCCACATGCCGACATAGGGCATGTGAGGGTAATAGCCCCAGATGGGACTATTTCCTGTCAAAAGGTGCAGGGTGATGATAAGCCTCTTATCACCCTGGAGGTTAAGCCGCACGGGAGCGATGTCCACGTGCGAGCTTTGTTTGACACAGGAGCGTCAAACAATTTCGTTAGAACTCAGAGTCTAACGCTGTTGAGCTTCGTGGAGGTATATACACCACGAAGTATGTTGTCAGTCCGGTTAGCAACAGGTGCAACCGTGACTATTCCAAAGCGTGTGATTAAAACACGCTTCGAGTTGAATGAACTGTCATTCGAGGATGAATTCATTGTCCTCGATTTAGATGACAAGTTCGATGTGATACTTGGAATCCCATGGATGTCCATGTTTAAACCTTCGATCGACTGGGTTAACGGGTCGATCGACTGCGGCGGACGCACAGGATCTGATCACCCTGTGTGTAATCCGGCTGTATCAGAGGATACAACCGCAGCGTCAGACAGTCTGGTGGATAGCGATGGAACCACCAGGTCAGTTCTGACACGATCAGCGGAAGGTAACTCCGCTGGTGAGAGTCCAGAGGGACTACCACACGCAACAGAAGAGTCGTTGCGTGTTGGAGAGAAACATTCCACGGGTGATAAAGACCACCGTGAGAATGAAGTGATATCCACGGTGGGAAACACCCACCGTGAGAATGAAGTGTTTTCCACGGTGGGAAACACCCACCGTGAGAATGAAAATGTATCCACAGTGGGAAACACCCACTGTGCGACCGAAGGTTCCAACACGACGAATGAATTCCGTGTTGATGAGAGTGAACTCACGCTCGAGTGCAATCGTGAGCAAAACTCCGTGGTGGCCAGTGCCCACCACGTTGCGTTATCCATGCGCACGGGTGATAAAGACCACCGTGTCGCAGAAAAGGTGGCCGATCAGACGAGCACATCTGATCGCCAAAATTCCATGGTAGGCAGTGGCCACGATGATGATGAGTATTCGCACACGGTGAATCGTAATCACCGTGTAGCAGTCAATCAGACGAGTGCGTCTTATTGCATGGGCAGTTCCGTCGAGACGATCAACGTCTTGACGCAGACGGAGACCGGATTATCTACCCAGTCTCTGTTGATGGAACACCCTCCGAAAGAAGGTTCGGAGGTGATGGCTCTTCCAGCGCTAAGCTGGAAGAAGTTTATGAGAAACTTGCACGATGGTCAGATCGAACAGATCTGTATCATCGTTGCAACAGATGATGCAGTGGATATTCGTGAACGAATATCCACATTACAAGTGGAAAACATTGGGAAAGAGGTTCCCAATGATCAAACCAAAGTTCAGTGCTTTGAAGCGCAGAGCTGGGAGTCGCTTAAAGCTAACTCCCCATTTTATGAGGTACTTCGGGAATACGCTGACGTATTCCCAGAAGAAGTACCTAGCGAGCTCCCTAAGGATAAGGGAACTCGTCATAAAATTGACCTCGTGCCAGGCATGAAGTATTGTGCTACGCGGCAATGGCCGTTGCCGCGTGATCAGGTAAAAGCGATCGACGAGTTTTCGAAGCTCGTCGTAAATCAGGCCAAGTGCGGGAGTCTACCTCACCGCACTCTACCCCCACATTTTGTGTGAAGAAGTCCACAGGTGGGTGGAGAATCTTTCACGCTTACAACAAGCCGAACGCAGCGACGGTACCGGCACAGACACCGATACCGCGGAAGGATGTCATCATAGATGGCATGTGCGGGAGCACTATCTTTAGTGCTCTCGATCTAAGAGATGGATTTTATCAAATCCTAATGCGTGAGAAGGATATCCCTCTCACGGCAGTAAGCACCCCAAGCGGCATGCTTTGGGAGTGGCTTGTTATGCCACAGGGGCTTCGAAATGCCCCTGCTACGTTTAACAGATGCGTAACGCATCTATTACGCCCGGTGCGAGAATTCTCACCGAGTTATTTCGATGACGTGTTCATCCATAGTAAGGTTGAACACGATAAAAGCGATGTAGATGTCCATAGGGAGCATCTACGTCTAGTGGTAGAGCTTATGCGTAAGCATAAGCTCTATGCAAATCTGAAGAAGTGCACCTTTGGTGCACCTGAGATACCCGTTCTTGGATGTTTTGTGGGCAAGAACGGGGTGCGTCCTGATCCAGAAAAGATCAGGGTGATCGTTGAATGGCCTACGCCAAACAACGTTTAGGAACTTCGAAGGTTACTTGGGTTGGCAACATATTTTCACAAGTATTCGTGCAACTATGCTGGGTTGATACGACCTCTTTCTCAATTACTTAAGAAAGATGTCGAATGGCATTGGGATACCCAATGCCAAGATGCTTTTGATGCAGTCAAGCAAACCTTGACTGAAGCGCCTGTCTTGGATATAGCCGATAACGAGCGTCCGTTCCACGTCGTTTGCGACGCGAGCAATTTCGCTATCGGCTGTGATTTGATGCAGAGTGATCACGATGATCGTGATCGCGTAATCTGCTATCAATCTCGTCAGTTGCGCCCAGCCGAGCGCAACTATCCAGTGCATGACAAGGAACTACTTGCCATGAAGTACGCACTGGCTAAGTTTCGGATCTATCTATTGGGAGATAGACCGTTTGTGGGTTACACGGACCATGCGTCGCTACACACGGCCGTGAATTCACCACATATTTCACAAAGAATGGCTCGATGGCTGTCATTCTTTGCTGAGTACAACTTTACGGTTGAATACAAACCCGGAAAGTTGAACGTGATAGCAGATGCGCTATCACGAAGGCCCGATTACGAGATTAAACCGTCCGTAACCGAAGGGGCCAGTGCAACCGCGATCCGTTGCACTGCTTTGTCGTCGTCAATTATACGACAAGTACGCGAGGCGTACAAAACAGACGAGAAGACACGTCTGTTGATTGATTACTTACGTAATCAATCAAGTGAGAAACGCGACGAACTCAAAGAGTTCCTCCGCGCTTGCGTGCTTCGATATCGACTGCACGATGGTCTGCTGCTTTACAGAACAGACCAAAAAGATGAAAGTCGCATCGTCGTTCCAAACGAAGATGATCTCAAACATCAAATTATGTTTGAGTATCATGATGCACCAATTTCGGGGCATCAAGGTCGAGAGAAGACATACGCTTCTCTACCACGTGACTTTTACTGGAAAAACAGTACAAGTGGGTGCGAAAATACGTACGCGCTTGCGATATTTGCCAGCGCGTTAAGCCTGCGCAGTCTGCACAGGATCCGCTGCAATCTCTGCCGGTTCCGACAGAGTGTTGGAAGTCCATTTCAATGGACTTCGTATTCGGTCTTCCACCCGACAATAGTCGGAAGACTGGAATAGTGGTCTTTGTAGACCGTTTCAGTAAGATGGTACATCTTACTGCAGTATCAGCGAA
>CM047591.1:2144666-2167588 GCA_026184515.1 Peronosclerospora sorghi
GAAGAGTCGGCTGTATGCCGAGGCCCTAGAGGCACGTTCTCGTGACGTTGTCACGGTCCGTCTTGCGACGGGCGTACAGGTTTCTGTACCCAAGGTCTCGATTGACCTTAAGCTGAAGTTTGCAGACTTCGACAGCTTAGAACGTTGCCTAGTCCTGGATTTGGACTCGAGGTATGACCTCATTCTGGGCATGAAGTGGCTGGAACGCCACGAGCCATGGATAGACTGGAAGTCTAAATCCATTGGATCAACGCACCCGCGGTCGGGTGAAGCATTGGCGAGTCATGAACCCACCTTTGCTCGATCGAAAAAGCGATTCTGGCGTGAGATGCCAGAGATTGGGATGTCTGAAATGATCATTCCCAATGACGTTAAGGAAGAGTTCGTTGACGAGGGGGATTCGGCGGTTAATCCCCGCGCCGATGTAGTTGAGACTGGTGAGTCGCCAGTGATAGAGGTGAAATTCTATGAGGGTAAGCTCGAGGCGCTTAGAGAAGAGACCCGAAGTTCGTCTCTTCTACAGGTCGGAATTGATTCCGACCACGCCGTGTCCGGCAAACAGCTGCGACTCCAGTGGTAGGGGTGGAGACCCCTGTGGTTAAGCGCGAGGCGCTTCCAAGCGAAGAGACCCGAAGTTCGTCTCGTTCGCATGTCGGAAAGGATTCCTATTACGCCGTTATAGGTGATACCGGCGAGTCACCGGTGGTAGAGGTAGATACCTCTGTGGATAGGCGCGTGGTGCTTCCAGTATCTGGGGCAATTGACTCCCCCCATTTGGGTCTCGGGATGAGTCCCGAGGCCAGTAGTCAGCAGTCCTACAGGATGCTGAATAGTGTGACAGGTGTTCTCACACAAGGCGTAAGCCTTGAACGGTTGCCTGGGGTAGGCGAACTGTTGTAGTTGGAGAAGATGTCCTTCAACGAGTTTGAGACTGCTGTAAAAGCAGATGAAATCGACGAGGTCGTCGTGTTGCGTCCGGAAGAGGAGTTGAACTCCTCATCCACGATGGACGAGTCAGTTTTGGTGAAAACCAAACAGGCATTAAATGCCCGAAGAGGCCTCAAGATAATCGCGGATCTGAGGACCCTTACCATTCCTTGTTAAAGGAATTCGGAGATCACTAGGCAGTGGCCTCTCCCCAAGGAGCAATGCGACGTCATTGACGCATTCTTCAAGGGGAAATAAGAGGCAGGGATGGTACGAGAGAGCAAGTCTCCCCATTCATCTCCCACTTTTTGTGTTCGTAAACCGAACGGAAAGTGGCGCATTGTACATGCGTACAACAAGCCGAATGCAGCTACTGTACCCATGCAGACTCCGATTCCTCGGTAGGATGTCCACCAGAACAATATGGCGGGCTGTACTGTGTACAGTGCCTTAGATCTGGTGGACGGGTATTATCAGGTGCTCATGCGAGCATCCGATATTCCGCTTACAGCGGTCAGCACGCCTAGTGGCATGTTGTGGGAGTGTCTTGTTGTGCCACAGGGGATTTCGAATGCGCCAACGACTTTTAATCGCTTGGTGACTCAACTCTTCCGCCCTCATAGAAAGTACTCTAAGACGTACTTCGACGATATATTCGTTCATAGTCGCACGGAAGGCGACTCGTATGATGTTCAGACGCATCTGATACACCTTCAAGCGGTGCTCGAATGTATGCGGGAGCATAAGCTATATGCGAACGCATCCAAATGTATCTTTGGTGCTGAGGAAATTCCTTTCCTCGGATGCTTCATCGGTAAGGATGGAGTGCGGGCGGATCCCGCGAAGGTGAAAGCTGGAGTGGTTTTTGCCTGTAAATCTTTGAGATTTACGGAAGTGGCTTGGATTAGCCAATTATCTCCACAAGTACAGCGAGAACTACGCTGAAATGGCGAAGCCATTAACCGATCTTCTTAAGAAGGACGTTGATTGATGTTGGGAAACCAAACACCAAAACGCTTTTGAAGCGGTAAAGGGGAACTTGTTGAAAGCTCCCGTTCTCTATCTCCCAGATTCTGGGAAACCATTTAGTGTCGTCTGCGACGCCTCCGATTTCGCAATCGGATGTGCTTTGTTACAAGCAGACGATGCAGGAAGGGAACGCGTAATTGCGTTTGAGTCGAGGCAACTTAAAGCTGCGGAACGGAATTATCCCGTTCATGACAAGGAGCTGATTGCAATGAAGTATGCCCTTGTCAAGTTTAGGGTTCACCAACTCGGCTCAAAGCCGTTCGTGGTTTATACTGACCACGCGTCCTTACGGACAGCGACAAAGTCGCCTCAACTCTCCCAATGGATGGCCCGTTGGCTCTCCTTCTTTGCGGAGTATAACTTTGAGGTTAAGTATAAACCTGGCAAGCAGAACGTGCTTGCGGACGCGCTATCGCGTCGTCCCGATTACGAGCTCGCTCACGCGACATTCTTCACCACGTCTGTGGTGGATCTCATACGCCAGGCGTATGAGAAAGACCCTCAATGTACGGCGCTTATCCGCGCGTTAGGTGAAAAGGGTCTTGGCTCGTCTGAGCCAACCCTGTCAAGTCGAGCTAGAGCTCGTTTACACCGTTACAGGTACTGTGACGGTCTGCTATTTTATAGCACGAGTGGGAGGACACTCCGCGGGTGGTAGTTCATCATAATGAGGAACGGAAGTACAGAGTCCTCTTTGAGGCACATGACGCCCCTACCGGGGGTCATTTAGGTCGGGATAAGACCTACAGCGCTTTAAGCGCTTTGTATTGGTGGCCCAATATGTATAAGTGGGTCGGTGCGTATATACGCACCTGTGAGACGTGTGAGAGGGTTAAACCCTCTGCAAGTTCAGCTGCGCCTTTGGCGAGCTTATCGGTTCCAACGGAGTGTTGGAAATCCATTAGCATGGATTTTATCTTCGGGTTTCCGAAGGATAAGGCCGGGAACACCAGCATATTGGTCTTTGTAGACCGTTTGAGCAAGATGGCTCACCTGGAGGCGGTGCCAGAGTCCATAGATGGACAAGGAACAGCAAAAGTGTTCCTATACCGTGTCTTTCGACAACATGGTCTACCCGATTCCGTTGTGTCGGATCGGGATCCCCGTTTTACGGGACAATTCTGGGTAGCGTTGTTTAAGGTGTTAGGCACCAAGCTCCTCATGTCCACTGCGGATAACCCGCAGACGGACGGTCAGACGGAACGCGTTAATCGCGTTGTGGAGGATATTCTCCGGAGTTTATGTCCGGATTCTCCAAAGAGTTGGAGTGAGATGCTTCCGATGGTTGAATTTGCCATCAACAACTCGGTACATGCATCTACGGGGTTTACCCCGTTTTACGTGAACGGATTGGTGAATCCGAGGGTTCCATTAACGCCACATGTTTGTGGCCCAGGGTATGAGGGGGGAGGATTCCCCGATGTCAGCCCTGTATCTGTGCGAAAGCACATCGATAAGTTTTTATCGACGCGCCTTAGTGTCTTACGACACGTCTGCGATGCCATGGCGGAAAGCCAAGACAAGCAGAAGGAGCAAGCTGACCGAAAGGGGCGGCGTAATAAAAAGGTATACAAAGTAGGAGAAAGTGTTTTATTAAACGCTAAAAATCTTCCTACACATGCAGTTTCAAATGTGTAGCGAAATAAACTGCGCCCCAGGTTTGTGGGTCCCTTTAAGGTGTTAGCCCGAAAGGGCTTGTCGTACACCTTAGACATCCCTAAGGCGATGCGTACGCATCCAACCTTTTATGTGGGTATGCTTAAGCCATACCAGAGGAGGGTCCCCTCGCGGAGGAGGGTGAGAAACCGGATAGCCGAAAGGCGCAACAGGTCGGAACATCTCCGACAGGGTTGATATACGACCCTGAAGCTCCGCAACTAGAGTTTCAAGAGAAGCAAGCCGCTCCTCGAGGCGTTCATTCGCACTCCCCTCGTTGCGGAGTTCCTCCTGAGCATCTTGGATGCGAAGGCTGTGCCGATCACAGCGCTCGTGGAAGTCACGCCGCAATAGCGCGACCCCCTCATCCAGTGCTCGATACGGAGGGTACGCCACATTATCATGTCGAACGCCTGATGGCACGACGCCATCACCGGGGTGAGACCCAGTACCTGGTGAAGTGGAAAGGGTATCCACATTCCCAGAACTCGTGGGAGTACGAGACTCCCCTGCGGCAGGATTGCCGTGACGTCGTTGACGCTTTCGAGCGGGAGAATCCCACTGAGAGTCAACGACCAAAGGGGCTGAAGAAGCCCCTTCACTCCCAATAGCTGGGAGTTCGCCGGAGACAGATGCTGTGCTTGCACTGCTCTCCGGCACCACATCGAGAGCAGAGCGCGTATAATAGGAGTCAGGCAATTGCCCTTGCGCTTTGGCCTGAGCATAGGCTAAGCGTAGCGCTCTCTCTACCCGAACGTCGTGTTCGGAAAAGCTGTTGTACAGCGCATCGAAACTGGGGAGGTGTTTCTCCCTTTCCGCCCAGGCGCGGAACGCCTGTTCTGCGTCTTCGACGCTTTTGTCCCTCAGGAGAACAAGGGGAATCTCGCGGAGAACATCCACGAGGACACCGCGTGCCTGTTTCCCGAGGCGCGTCCGGTAGGCCTTAACGGAATAATGTTTGGGCGTTAGTAGTCAGGCCCGGAGTTGGTCCTGATGCGCAATTTCATGCGACAGTATATCCGCTGGTCCAGGGGTATAAGAGGCTAAGCCTCTCTTGACCGCGTTCTTAGCCCTCTTTTGAGGGTCGCGAGGTCCCTTACGTGCCCGTCCGGCACGTCGGGCCTCTTGAACCAAGGACGGTTCATTGGTGGTGGTTGCCTGTGGCAACCTGGAGATATCACCCCTAGCGGGTAACGGTGGCGCACGAGTTAGTGCGTTCTCCCCACGTGTGGGGAATGGGTTGGATGACTGATAGCGCCGTTCGGCGCTATCAACATGGCCAGCCGTTGGGGAGAGCTCTCCAAGGGCGTCCACTTCCGAGTTGTCGGAATAGTTTGCGTCCATAGCACCGCTGAGGGTGTACAATGGACAGCCAGAGGTACTGGCGTTGGAGTTCTCCAACAAAATTTTGTTTATTGCGTAAGCAATAGTCTTGATGGGGGAGGGTGTAACGGGGTTACATTCGGGTAACACTGAGTGTTGGTGTACATTGGTACACCACGGTTGAGGCCAGTATTGGCCGGGTTGAAAGGTTTCGAACCTTTGGTTATTTTAACCAATCAGGGCATGGGCCCTTGGTGTGGTGGTGTGTCAGCCATCCACGTGTCAGTACACAGGTGTGTACACTACATTTTAGCTAGGTACGAATTAGGAATATTCTACTTAGTGTTACATATAGTTTATATTAGTTTAAATAATTACATATTAAATATATTCAGTTTACTTTCCACTCCTTAGTACAGACGCACGACCTCGACCGGTCGTGCGTGTAGTGAGTGCCGTAGCGTAAGGGGAGCCCTCCCCTTAGCTACACCCTTTGTAAGGGAGACTTGCCGTTAAGGCACTAGTACAGGCTAGAGTAAACAAACCCGGGAATCTTGGCCCCGAGTAGGAGAGATATCTCCTACTAAGCCCTTAATAAGGGCGTATCGGCTAAGTATCGGCGAACGCCGCTTTAAGGAAAGCCTTCCTCTGTGCGCTAGCCGCACCGTGCGTATACGCACCGGCTACAAATAAAGTACAGACGTCTATCGTCTGTACTTCGATCGAATCGACGTGACTGGATGTCTTCGCAGTCATCCAGCACGTTGATATCGAACAACGCATACTGGCAGTCCCGTTTACGGTGACCGCCACGGTTGGGGGAAATAGCCCAGCCAGGGGTCCAAAACCCCACTCTGTACGGAACATGTGGTTCCGTAAGATGATACGCTTTAGAAGCGGCAGGCGCCGCTTCTGTTCGAGACCTTTTAGCAGGCGGAGCACCGCCTGCTTCAACACCACGCGCCGGGGTTAAATCACCCCGACGTGGAGAAGTACTTGGTCCAGGTGGGGCTCTGCGTTCCCGCAACCACCTGTGATGATCATTGTCGCTGTCAGCTATGACAGCGACACCAGAGTCGTCATCGCTGTTAGGCGATGAGCACCTAGCGAGTTTCTACTCGCTAGATCTTTTCGTGGGGACAGCTGTGCCCCGATCACTTTGTTCGGAGTCAGAACTCCCGAACATGGCCCTCTTGGCAACACGCCATTCGTAAGTTGCCATCATGCGAGATGTTGCATTAGCAACATCTCCCTGTTCCTTGCCAGATGCCGCATTAGCAGCATCTGTGGTCGAAGACGGTACGCCTTCCGACCTTTGCGTAGTTGACGCTGCTAATGCAGCGTCACCGTTGTCACTCAACACCTCAGCACCTAGTGCTGAGGCGGAGGAAGAAGCTCCTTCATTGTTTTCAGCTGCGCTCTTTAGAGCGCCGCCGTGTGCTTTGACCATCGAGTCGATGGTCAATCAGTTGGTGAATGAGAAATACCGACCAACAAGTGCCACCCATGATTGGCCAAAATAAGAATTATTATTGGCCAACCACCTTAAGGGGGGGTGATGTAATGGGGTGCCATTACATAATAGATATTCAAGTTAGAATATCACAGTTTAATTTCAGACGCGTTGTCTGAAATTTAAATAAGAGATTATAAGTTATTATAATCTACGAAGATAAAGTCGATTCGGTATAAATACCGAATCTTGCAGGTTAACTAATAGTACAGTTAGTTAAAGCCTTCATATTATTATATTAATTAGCTAGTTACTATACTATTAGCCTCTAAACCACCCATTAAATAAACACTTAATTTTGCGTTCTAAGACCAAAGTGAATATTTATATATTTACTTTTATTATAGGATTAGTTGTTACTAACTAATCCTGCCCTAATTGTATTGCGCGCTTCCTCGCAAGATACAGTGTAAGCCTGTAACAGGATCAGTCCTGTTACACACGTAGTAAGTGGACGAACTGTCATCATTATGAATATATAGTCCTCACCTTGTTGACAGCTTCGATGTGATATTGGACATTCCACGGATGTCCAAACGTCAACCAACTGTTCTATCGGATACCTGTTCGACAGGATTGATCTATTAGTATTAGTGGATACACCCGAAGCGTCAGAGAGAATGGTAGCGTGTCAGAGAATGCAACGGACAGTACATCCGTTGGCATGTGGATGATAAAATCGTGAATATAAAGGAACAATATCCACGTTACAAGTACGCGACATCGCAAGTAGTGCTTTCCCGATGATAAAACCAAAGGTCAGCGCCTTGAAGTGCAGGAGTGAGGGTCGCTTCAAGCGACATCCCTTATTATGATAGGCTTTGGGAATACGCTGCGGCATTCCCAGACGAGATTACATGCGAGCTCCTGAAAGATAAATAGATTGACATGAGGTAAATCGTGGGCCAGCATGAAGTTGCGGCAATGACCTTTACAGCGTGATCAAGGGATAGGATCGACTGATTCTTGAAGCTCGAGTAAAAGCATCATGTACGGAAGTCTACCTCACCGCACATCATCCCAACCTTTTGTGTGAAGAGATCCACAGGAGGCTGGCGATTCGTTCCTGCTTGTAGTACGCTAAGCACAGCACGGTACGGGCTCAAACGCCGATCCAAGGAAAGATGTCATCGTTGATGACATGAGCGGAACACCGTCTTCAGTGCTCTTGATTTGAGGGATCTATTTTATCAAATACGACGGCGTGATAAGGATATCTCTCGCCCAGTGAAGCCCTCCAAGTGAAATTCTTTGGGAATGGTAGTGATGCTAGCGGCCAAACCTCCTGAGTCCAAACAGTTGAAACTGATGCTTCCAATGGTGGGAGCTGGGTTTGGCCAAACTTCACCTGGGCGACCCAGGTGCAAAATGCGCAATGGGTCGTACAAGCACGGAAAACTAGGGAGCCCGAAACGGAATGGGTCGCCATCTCCGCGACAAACACTTCCTCAAGAACAAGAAAGGAGAGGTTCGAACGTCCAGACCACTATCAGTGCCTATCTCACGAGTGCTGGAAGATCTTCAATTAGTGCCTGCGAAATAAGTCTCACCTCATCTCAGAATTTGTCATCTACCTGATCATTAATCCATATTGTCCAGCTACGTTAGCACAAGACCAAGACCCTTAACGCATCAACGTTGAAGCATGCGCTGGTAACGACTTGTTGCAAGGCACTCTTTACCATATGAATGTGCAAGCTCTCGTGCCTTGGTCGACCTTCTGGCGTTGTGAAATCCTGACGTGGGACAATATATGGTTAGACGGGATGCTGTGCGCAACGGTGTGTAATCGACCTCTATCTTGACGGTAAGTTTAGGCCGCCCAACATACCTTCCTTTTCTGTCTTTATCGAACGAAAACGACTAAGGGATGAAGCTGTTGAGGGACCTGACGACGAGGAAGGTGCTGGCATTGCGGGTGAGGATGTTGGCCAAGGTAAGGTGTTGGTGAGGACCTTGGCGAGGTTGAAGCTGCTGGCGAAGAAGGTGGTGAAGAGACGGACGATGCCGAGATCACGACCCGCTTACCTACCCAACCATCTGCAGGTGATGCTCAATATCTGAGTAAGTTTACTGCATCTCCGTATCTGCTCTTTCTTTCTGATACTAATTCTGTATTCTTCTTTTTATTCACAGCGTCAACCATTGTCGAACTTGTTCGTGCCTTGGCAAGTAGTTTCAAGAAATCACCTCAGCAGCTTGAACGCTTCTCCGACCTGATCGCCGTCCTGCAGCCAAATATGGTAGCGAAGGGTGTCAAGGACATCAAACGAGATGTAGCAACAAGGTGGAATTCCACTTATTATATGTTGGAAAGCGCCCTTCAGATGCGTTCCACCATCGAATTCTACTGCCGTGACGAAGACAAAATCAAGTTTGCCTGTAGGCATCAGTGGAGATGAGCAGCGAGCAAGAACTGGTGCTTTCAAACGCCATTCTAATTCGCGACGTCCTGCTTGACCGCTACAAGGAGGGTCCGGTAACATCAACGCCTTTTGCCGACAAAATCTTCCTTTCCTACACTGTCATACATGACAAGCTCCGCAAGGATGCAAACAAGATCACAGACAGCCTATTCACATGCTTACAGCTGTCTTGGATCCCCGGAATCGGCTTACCTTCTGCGAAAAAGTCCTACCTATGCGCCCGGCACGAAAGACATGGTCCGACGAGTTCTTTTGACTGAAGCCCGCCTTGTCCATCGCAAAAGAACGGCATTCTCCGCGGCCGCGGCTCCCAGTGCTCCCAGAACAAGAAAAAGGAGAGATGCAACCTCTCTGCCGGAAAAGTTTTAAACGACTGATACGGGAGACCGTGGAGAATAAAGTGCGCCATTGCTTGGCCAGCTTCACAGAAACTGAAAGCATCAACCCCTTGCATTGGTGGGCTCAGCATACGTCGGATGTTCCGAATCTTGCACAACTTGCTCGTAATATGTTTCCGCGTCACCAACAAGTAGCGACTGTTTTCGGCTAGCCGCAGACTTCTTACGGAGTTTCGGGGCTCTTTATCTCGTTTGCATATGGAAGCCAATGCCTTCGACTTCGCGTTGCAGGTTGTTCCAACGTAACACTGGTCTACACTATATGATATTTCCACAAAACCACAAAAAAGCTTCTGGACATCCCGCTGCTACAATTGTCAACTCCCACGCTAAGAGGATGTTGTGACAGAGGCCCACCTTTGTCCATTTGCACAAGGTGGAAAGGTACCTATATTTTCGACAGCAGGATATCGTTCAATACAGTTAGGACTATGTTTTCGTTGCATGTTTGGTGACAACGGAAGAGTACGGATACCGTACGATGCTGCCATTAAAAGGGTTGCAAAACGCTCTCCTCTGGGAGTTGTTGATACAAATTCAACTTCAAACTGAGTCAACCTGGTGCCATAAAAACTGTATATTATCCGTCCGATCAACTCTTAATCCATCGTGGTAAGATGATCGGTACGCTGAAAAAGTTTTTCTTTGACATTTGCCTTCACTTGTACACCACTATCCCACGCATTTTTCTTCTACTGGCCGAAATTTAGGGTCAAGGACTGACCTATTCAGCACATTTTTGTTACTAAAATACTGCAGATAGTCAACGTTTTACTTGCCGCACACTGAGGGTGGAAATGTAAGGTGCAGTGGTTCCTTTTTTTCGTGGCCTTGCGCTGCGTGGCCGCTGGGAACGTAACGAAACTAGGATAGACAAGCCTCACGTCAGCAATTAGTGAGGACGAATAAACAAGACGACACGCCGGACGCAAGACGTGTGCAAGGCCATAATTGCGTCAAACCACCTAAAAGTCATCTTCATCCTCTCCCATTCATAAACACACGTGGGGTCACATAGCATACACACGGCAGCCAGGGATTTTCCACTTTATCCACGTAAATAATGCTGCTCCATGACACGCTTCATGGTCGCGTGGGCCCAGCCGTTCCACCCTCCACACTGGATCGCGTCTCCTTGCGGATTGTACAGGATGCGGCAGCACCAAATCTTGGCAAACGCGTCCCGCGCCTCGCATTCGTTGCGATAGCGACAGACGCGAACATTGCCCCACCCTTCTTCCGTGGCAATCAGCCAATACTGCCCGCGATCCGCGGGGTCGCACGGGTGGTACGCACTCACGTACTCGTGCTGGAAACTGCGACACGTTTTGACAATCCCAGCCACGCCCAAGCCCACGGCAGCAGGAACCGCAACGGCAGCCGCTGCGACACCTAACGGCACAGCCCCCGTGGCACCAATCGCTTGCAAAGCTGCAACGGCACTACCTCCCGAGACGGCGCCTCCTGCTGCAGTCGCTGCACTCGCCATCATGCCGGCCGCGACCGAGTCGGCCGCAATCCCGGTGCTTGTAAACCCCGCCGCCTGGGAGATGGGTACCGTCGCACAGGTGGCCGCAGCGCCCGCCGCAGCCCCAGCCGCGAGGCCAGTTGCAAGACATGATCCGAGTCTTTGGGCGACGGCGATTCGGGTTTCGACGGCGACTCACGCATCTGATTGCTTTTTGATGGGTGGGGGAGCTCACAAGCACCAAGGAATGTGATGCCTTGTGACGAGCTCGTGGCTAACGGTGTCGAAACTACGCCGCCTCTCTAACCACCAGCGTTCCCCATTTTTTTCTACTTTCCCGGTAGAATAAAATAGGGAACGCTACTTACAAGTCGCAACAGAATATCGAAACGTGTCGGTTGGAAGATCGTTTAAGTTGACGCTTGTTGGATATGCCTTAACGATTGCGCTACTTATGCGAAGCTTCTTCTGCAAAAAGCTACTTTGGCGATAACGGGAGATCCAATGCTTGATATAAAAAGGCCAGTTCCAACGCACTCTCGTCAACTTGTTCAAGACGCCCCCCCGCGCCAAAATGACCATCACTCGCACTCATTTTCAACAACAGCAAGCGTTTCGCTTGCTTTGGCAGCGAGGCCTGGACCTGGCGCATTTGATACACCCACTTCGCGGGTTCCCAGAACTGCACTCGCTGATCCACAAGACTCCCAGTCACGAACATGGCCGGATAGACCTGATGCGTGCGTACATTTTCACAGGGCGCGTACGACCGAATGTACGCACGCGTGTCTTGGTCGTGCGGATCCCCCCATTCGTCGTACTCATGAATCGTAAGTGGCAGCGTGGGATCGTGCATGGTCTCGAAAATGTCCACAAACGGCACTTTCATCACGAGCGCTTGGTAGAGCTGCGGGTATTCATTCGCCACGTAGCCCATAATGAGGCCCCCAGCACTCACGCCTTTGCCTGCGAGTCGGTGCGGGCTCGTCACGCCTCGATCAAACAAGTGATACGTGCACGCGACAAAATCGTCGAACGTCTGACGTTTGTGCATTTTTTTGCCTCCTTGATACCATTGTAACCCCAGCTCGCCTCCCCCCCGCACATGAGCAAGGGCAATGACCCAGCCACGCTCCAGTAGGCTCAAGTGTTCAAGCTCAAACTCGGCTTCGAGATTCGAACCATACGCTCCATACCCGATCAACAACGTCGGGTTTTGTCCATCAAAAGTCAGATCCCGACGATGAATGAGCGTCAAGGGGATCTTGACGCCCAAACTGCTTCCACTCGGCACGTAATGCCGTTCACACACAAAGTCGTGCGGGTCAAACGACTTTTTCTCCCGTTTCATTTTACGTGACCGATCCGACACGTGATTCTCTTTCAGTACTTGTAACTTTCTGTGTCTCATATCGTACTCAAAGACGATGTCAGGGATCAACGGTGTCGAGACGTGAAAGCGGACGTGATGCGCTGTATATTGACGATTGACACCCGGGGTAATGCGACCAATTTCGTACGCTTTCGGCAATGGTACGTAGTGAAACGACGCATCTTTGTCGTCGTCGTCGTCCGCTCCCAACGTACACACTCGAATCCGTGGTACACTGTGCACACGTTCGTACATGACAAGGTACTGTTGAAACAGATCCACGTCTTCAATCTTCACGTCGACCTGTTCCGGCACAAGCGTGCGCCACTCTCGCGTTGCCTCGCGCTCGGCGTCCCACGTCGACGTTGCAATCTTAAAGTTCCGTGCGTCCTCGGCATTCGTGACAAAGAAAAAGCGGCCCGCAGCATGGTCCGTAAAATATAACGTGCCACGTTCTCGCGGCCGCAAGCGTCGAGGCTGCGCGTCGCTCTCGATCGCATACGTCTCGGACGTGTTTTTCGAATGAGAGTGGATCAAGACAAACTGCGCGTCTTTGGTCTGCGCGACATCGACAAAGAACGCGTCGTCCTGTTCGTGGTAAATCTACGGCCGCATGAAATGGGTGTTAATGGGATCCAGGGGCCGCCGTTTTTGCACGCATGGCAGCCGTCACGCACCTCTTCCTGTGTGCGCGTCGCGATCGTATACCGAACCACGGCCACGGGCCGCGCATGGGCATCCACTTTAGTATAATAAAACATTCCTGCTCGTGTCGTGCTCCACTCGGCATTTTTGAGACCAATAATATCCTCGAATGGCGTCAACGTCCCGGAATTCAAGTCACGTAAGAAGACGCGAGCTGCTTCGTGGTCATTTTCCATGATGAGTAAGACCTGCGTGGCATCGGGCGAGAGTTTCATGCCTGCGACAATATGGAACGCCTGGTTCAAGAGTGGTTCCTTGTTCTGGTCGAGCACCACTTGCTCGCTTGACGTTGCGCTTGCGCGATAATACACGGGAAAGTTTTGCCCCCGTGTCTGCCGCGTATAATACTCAAACGCGCCCATGCGCTCGGGTACACTCGCGTCTTCACGGCGCAAGCGGTTGCGCAGCTCGAGGCGGAACGTGCGCTCGAGTGTTTGGAATTTCGGCGCCGCGAGTTGAGTCATGAGATAGTTGCGCTCAAAGTTGAGAAAACGTTGGACGCGAGGGTTCGTGCGATCCTTGAGCCAGTCCCAGGACGCGTCGGTGGGCGCAACGACTCGTCCGACATGCTGGTTAGATACTCGAGAGCGATGGAAGCGACGAGTGATCGATTGAATGAGGAACAAGGTCCGGACCTGCCGTGTCGGCAGCATCGTCACGGCCAGTAGATTTGTCAAGGCATTAAATGATATCGGTGACCAAGAGTGTACTTTCTCGGCCTTTTCTTTGCAGACGGTCTAGCGCTACAAACAGGAGTTAGAGATGGGTCAGCGGATACTGCCCCCCCCCTTTCCGTAAACTGCCCCCCCCCCCGAGGTAAGAAAAATCCAGCTTGAAGTCATCAATGGGCAAGCAACCCAAGTGCATCACTTGGATGGTGATGCTGAGCAGTCTATACGAGCCAGCTCGTCGGTCGCGCCATCTTATTGGCATAACTCGATACATGAAGAGCGCACGTGAAAGCCGCATGAACATGAATGAGCTCCTGAAATCTTCTTGTACTTCTTTTGGATGACGAGAGAACCAATAGGTTTGAATGCTAGTTCCTTATTCGAAAGAGTTCCTCGATACAATTTAGTCCGAAAGCTTGTGGAAATACTCAGTAATCGTCCGCACCCCATGCCATAAGATATTCCAGCTACTTACCGTAGACTCAACTAAAAACTGTCATAGAGTACAAGGCAGCAGCACAATTCATTCTCCACCCTATTGGGGTTCCTGACGCACATTTCTTGCAACTTTTGTCTCCTTTCATAATGACCGCACGACACGATATTTTGAAGTCGAGGGAGTGACAGTATTCGCTGCATCGCCAACGACATTTAATTGCTACATCATTTGGCTGGAAAGTGATAAATTGAGTCTTTGGATGGATAACCGAACCAGTAAAGAGCAATGGTACGAAATGTAGCCAAGCTGTGCACACCAAGTCTTAAGGTTGTTGGTACATATAGGTACAAGGGTGAGATAGCCAAAGAGACCATGACATCACGTCAGCTACCATTATCTCGGATGCATCCGCGATGGATTATCTGCAGGTAAGAGAGACATCATGCTGGTGTCAATCGTACTGAAATACGTGATGAATCGCACGCTTTCCAGTGCTTTCAAGACTCCGTCTGGGGACGTTCAGCGGACATTGGAAAGATTGCCCACACGAGCGCGCTTCGACTGCAATTTAAACCGTCAGCTTTCCACATTCTTCGCTCATCAAGAGTCGTAAAATACGCCTTCGTTCTGGATCCACTTTCAGTGGAGCGAATCGACGTGTCAGTCCTCGATCGTCATGTTATATAGGCCGTTGCGCAGAGTGTGGGCCACATGACGTGAAGCCACTTGGGGCATTTGGTTTTTGTCGCGCGTGCTGATTGGAGCATCCGCATTTTTAGGTGCCCTACCCACAAGCTGAGGGGAGTGAAGCAGCGCAGCTCTCGAGCGTTCATTTTGCGTGCTGCATCACGAGGAAGCTCTCTCCCCGCCGGTCGAGCAAGTGCATCCGCCCCCAAAGTGTGACGTTCAGTGTCGGACACAACAACATGGAGGGAATCAAGGTACCGTCGTCGCGTCGGCATCGTCCCCTGCGCTGTGCTTTCGCCCGAGTCCCGTCCTATTTTAAGAACCTGCTCCTTGTTTCATGTACTGCAACACACATGTTTAGGTCTTTACGCCCGACCAGGACCACGTGTGGCTTCCAGGTGTCATCTGCGGCACGAACGGAACGAGTCAAGTGCTCACGGTGCGTCTCGATGACGTCGTGGGGCCCCGAGACGCGTCCGTGCTCGAGCTCCTTCCGTCCGAGCGGGAATTGAAAGCCTTTGCCGGCTCCCAGCGCTCCGTGAACCTCGCAGATCCCTCGATCGCCGACGCCCTGCGTGCCAAGAATGCGTCGGTCGAGTCAAGCGACCACACGCTGTCGCTCCCGCTCCAAAACACGAGCGAGAGCGTGAATGGGTTTCAAGATATGATTCTCATTGATCATTTACACGAAGCGTCGATTCTCTATAATCTACGCAAACGCTTTTTTCGAAAGTTGCCATGTACGTACCAAGTCTTTTGTGCTAGTTAGTGTCTCTTGCTAGGGACTGACGGACAGGAGCGTTGGTTTGTCTTGTGCTTGGTATTCTTGTCATGTTCGGTGCTTGTAGACACGTACACGGGCCGCATCTGCATCGCTGTGAATCCCTATCAATGGCTCGATCTCTACTCGAAGCAGACCATGGACATGTTTAGTGACGGCAAGCGCGATCAGAAACCGCCGCATGTCTACGCCGTGTCCATGGAAGCCTTCTTTCACATGCGACAGAAGCAAGAGAATCAGAGTATCTTGGTCTCGGGCGAGTCGGGGGCTGGGAAAACCGAGACGACCAAGATTGTCATGAGTCACCTCGCGGCGCTAGCGACGAATACCAACTCGAAAGTGATTCAGCAAATCATTCAAGCGAATCCGCTCTTGGAATCTTTTGGGAACGCCAAGACCGTGCGCAATGACAATTCCAGTCGCTTTGGCAAGTTCACCGAGCTCCAATTTACCCTCGAAGGGCAGTTAATTGGCGCCCGGTCGCGCACGTACTTGCTAGAAAAGAGTCGCGTGACGACTCAAGCGCAGGGCGAGCGGAATTTCCATATTTTCTACCAACTACTGGCGCAGCGCGAGGCGTATCCGAATCTAGGCCTCGAGATGGTCGATTCGTTCAAGTACGTCTCGATCGGGCCGGGGGGCGAGGAAGAGGGCAATCTAAGTCGGACACAAGAAGCACTCACGCTCGTGGGCATCCCCGAGCCCCTGCAGCTCGAGATTCTGCAGATTCTAGCGGCCGTGCTGCATCTCGGCGAGTCCGAGTTCTCGATCAGGAATGGCGACGTGGATGCGTCCCAATTGGTCGATTCCACGCACTTTAACGTCGCGTGTCGTCTCTTGGGCGTGCACTCCGACGCGTTGGAAGCGGCCGTGTGCAATCGAAAAGTGTTTGTGGGGCGCGAAGTCATTTTGAAACCCATGACGCACGACCAAGCTGCGGATTGTCGCGACGCGCTGGCCAAGAGTCTCTACTCAAAGCTCTTTGTGTGGCTCGTGGAGCAAATTAATCAAACCATTGGCGTCTCGAGTGGCGCTGGGAGTGGCTCGTTCATTGGGATTCTCGATATCTTTGGGTTTGAACACTTTGAAGTGAATTCGTTCGAACAATTTTGTATCAACTATGCGAACGAAAAGTTGCAGCAAAAGTTTGTGCAAGATGTGCTCAAGACCGTCCAGCTCGAGTACGAAGAAGAAAACATTTCGTGGTCCCACATTACGTTTGCCGACAATCAAGACGTGCTGAATCTCATTGAAGGACGACTGGGTGTCATTAGCTTCTTGAATGAAGAATCGCTCTTGGCCACGGGCACGGACGCGTCGTTTGCTAGTAAATTGGGCGCCGTGATGGAAAATAATCCGCTCTTAGAGACGCCAAGACTGAACAAGTGCGCTTTCTCGATCGTCCATTATGCTGGCAAAGTCACGTACGATGCCTCGGGCTTTCTCGACAAACATCGCGATGCGATCTTGCCTGATATTAAACAGTGCATGAGCAAGTCGTCGCTCAAAATCTTGGCCAAGATGTTTACAGACGAAGTGGAAAGCAGTCGACCCGTGAGTACAAGAGCGAGTGCCACGAGTCGTGGTCGTGCCGCGACGAGTGTCAAGCGTGGCGGGCATGCGCAAACGCGTCGGACGACCGTGGGGACACAATTTAAAGAGAGTCTGTCGCAGCTCATGGAGAAAATTGGACTCACGGAAGTCCATTATGTACGATGCCTGAAACCCAATCCGCTCAAGAGTGCGTCGTGTTTTTCCCATGGCGAAATCGTGAGTCAATTGCGCTGTGCCGGCGTGATTGAAGCGATCCGCGTCTCCCGCAGTGCCTATCCAAGTCGCATGCCCCATCTCGAGTGTTTTAAAAAGTTTCGCGTCTTGCTCACGGGTGCGATCCCAGCGCAAGCGACGTCCATGCGCGAGTCCGATACGGAGCACATGAAAAGCCAATGTGAAGATCTTGTGGGCAAACTCTTGCCGGGACGCAATATTCAAGACTATCAAGTCGGTCTCACGCGTGTCTATTTCCGAGAAGGCGTGCTAGAAGAGCTCGAGACGAAGCGAGGGTGGGCATTACGAAAGTATGCCATCATGTTGCAGAAACATGTACGCGGCTGGCTTGTCCGCCGCCACTTTCTACGGCAGAAACGCGAGATTGTCGTCGTCCAGAAATACTGGCGACGGTATGTGGTCCACAAACGATATTGCACGCTCCGACGCGGGGTCGTACACTTCCAGGCCCACGCACGCGGTGTAGCGGCGCGCAAGATCTACCGTGTCTTGAAATTTGACTACCGGATCGTACAATTCCAAGCCTACTGTCGTATGCACACGGAACGACAGCGCTATCTGAACAAACTCGCGGCTGTACGACGATTGCAAGGCTTTTTCCGGTTTTCGCTCTTACGACTCGTGTTCTTACGCAAGATGGAGAAGGAGAAAGCGTACAAAGAGCTCGGGTCCAAGGTTGCCCAGCTCCAGATGAAGTTGGACCGGAAACAAGTGCAAGCGGGCGCGAAAATGTCGCCGTCGAACAAAACTCGTACGCAGAATCCATCGGACATTCCAAGTGCATCGGGATCCAGTAGCGAGCGTGGGTTGAACGGCAACTCGACGCGCAGTTCGTTGCCCAATAGTCGATTTAGTGGCACAAGTGGCATCTTGGACGAGAGTCATGAAGTCATTACGGCCTTGCACGAAGAGAACGAGAAGCTGCGACAACAGTTGGAGAAACAGGAAGCCGAGATTCAGCGGCTCAAGACAGAGAATCGGTCGTTAAAGAACTGGCAACAGTCCAAAGAAGTGGGCGAACAAGTGCAAAAGTTGGCGCATCGCGATCAAGAGAGCAAAGATTTGACCTACTTGGCCGCGATCGAGGCCGAGTACGAGAAACTCCGTGCGTACATTTGTGAGATCCGCGACTTACCGACGGACAGTGGCAGTATCACGCAACTGGGTACAAGTGGTGTCCCGACCACGTCGATTGGTCGTGCCTCGTTCACGTCCATGTCGTCGGACAAGTCGGCGCTTGGTAGTACGACCAGTGGTCCCACGACTCTCTTGCTCGACCAGAAAGCGGCGGAAGCGCACCACTTGTTACTCAAGAGTGCCGCGCGCATTGGTCACGCCAAGAGTAAAGTCGCGAGCAAAGGGAACGCCCGGCGCGTGAAAGATCACTGGGAAGAGATTCGCAACTTTCCACCGCCCATGCACTATAATCTCGGCTCGGTGCCGTGGAAACGATTACTCACGGACTGGGCGCAGGGGAATCCCAAGAAACTCGATTACATGACCCGATGGCTCAAGAATGTGCTCGATGGAGGTCCCATTGTGTCCGACACGTTCCCCATGGGCGTTGAGCTCAAGTACGTGACGCCCATGATGTTGGATGGCTTCATGCAGCTCGTGATCCCGAAACTCGCGGAGCGACCTGATATTCAAGTGCACGTGCACACGAAAGAGTTTATTGGCACGAGTATGCGGATTACACTGTCCCAAGTGGATGCCCCGACGTCCGCAGGACGCGCGCACCTCGCGCACCCGCACGTCGAACGGTCGCCGCCCATGGAAGTCGAAGATTTCCAGCGCATTTCGATCCTCGCCAACAATCATCGCCGCATGTCGTCGTCGACGCTCAGTCTCTCGCCCATGGACTCGAGTTCGTCGTTGCTGTCGTCGTCGGGGAGTCCCAGTAGCTACCGCTCGACGCTGTTCCGGTCCGGACGAAGTACGCACGGCAGTGACCACAATCCACGCAACTCGTTCTTTCATCGAAACAAGTGAGCGAGTGCGTGAGCGGGATCCACGTGCCACTGGATCGCCGAGAGCGAGTGGGCCGCGCCGCGTGGCCACCCTCCTCTCCGTGGTCCCCTCACATGCAAGTCGAAGAAGCGAGTGCGTACAGTGAGACCATGCGACACTGGGGGGCGAGCCCAGTGCGTACACTGACCAGAGAGAGAGCGAGGACGTGTGTGTGTGTGTGTGTGTGTAGCCAGTAGTGCCCCATGGGCGGCATGTAAAAGCCCAGTGTCGATCGAGTCGTGACGGTTTTTCCCTTCGTGTGTGTCTCGACACGTGAGAAAAAGAGAGAAAGAAATAAATCATGTTTGCGAAACCAGTCCTTTTTGCACGTGAGTCGACGGGGTGGGCCGGAGACGTGCCTCATGCCGTCTGACGGACGCCACCCAACCACCACGTTGAATGTCACTGACTGACACGCTCGAGCACGGGATCGAACGGATCGGATGGACTGGACACGCGCTTGCTGATCCAGTGGGCAGCCAGGACGCGCCCTCCATCTTGTCGGACCACTAGACAGGACACTGGGAACCTGAGATTTCTGGGTCGCGCTTGCTCGCTACTGAGCTCAAATTTGCTGCGCGGTCTGACCACTCGAACCCACAAAAACCAAATCCAAAACGGTCGTTCGTGGCTTGCAAGCTACTTGACGCGACGCTGGCGGGTGGTTGTCTATGTTCTGGAGCAAGTCGGAAGAAAAACAAGACAACCGAGAGACGCACAAGCGAGGCAGCTGCCTTCACCGAAATCAGAGACGCTGTTGGGCTCGTCGTCCAACAAAACACGAAAAAGTGCACGTACGTCCCGACGTAAGAGGGAGCGAGCCACTTTCCAACTTTGCTCGAACGAGACACAGCGCACGAACTCCATTGTCTCTCGATCTTGTGCTTCTTCTTCTTCTTTCATGATGGATGCATCCCTCCTGCTTTTTTCCTCTCCAGCGGCCACGCCTTCGACGGACGCAAGTCCACGGCGTCCAGCGGCTGCCCATCAAGCCGTGGGGGTCTGGTCCAGCGACGAGCACGACCGGTTCCTTGACGCGCTCAAGCGCTATCCGCATGGACCGTGGAAAGCCATCACGCAAGTCGTGGGCACGCGCTCGGTGCGGCAAGTCCAGACGCATGCGCAAAAGTACCAAGAAAAGGTCTTTCGACGGCTCCATGGCCTCAAATCGGGCAAAACGATTCGACTCCGGCGCGAACATCGCATTGATCATGACACAATCCTGACGCACCGCTCGTCGCTTTGTTTTAGTCCGAAGCTCCGCGCGAAATACGCGCGGCGGACGCTGATCCCGCCGGTGCCGGGGTTCTTTGCCCCCTGTGCTACTATTATAGACCCCCCTGTGCGCGTGGACGACAAGACCCCGAGTCCCCCCCTCATGGGCATGTCGCCCTCCTCCGTCTCGACGTCGTCCGTGCTCTTGGACAACGCCGTGTTCACGTTAATGGACATCGACGACCTGCCACCCCTGACCGCGTGCGACGACGAGAATCTGCTGCCCACCCTGAGTGAATCCCTCGACTTTTTCATTGCGAGTTTTGCGCTCCAGGAACAACAGGATGATGACGTGGACGCGAGCGTGACGCCGTAAAACGTGTCAAGGTACTCGCGCGTGTGACTATTTATCTGCCGTAATTGTAGTCATATAGATATGTTCCCCACGAGTTTGGTGGTTGGTTGGTTGTTCATTGGGTGCGAAAGATTGGTGTCCTTGTACACCAGTGGTCTTGGCGCTTGGACTCTAGTACTGGCATACATGATCAGGATCGTGCTGCTGATAGAGAGATAGGTTGGAAGTGAACCAAAAGAGATCATGACGAAAGGGATCCGAGGGGACTCGACAGTATCACTAAAGGAACGTAACCAAGTGGCCTTTCCGCCGCCGGTAGATTTCTGGTTAGGAATGCGCACTGATTTTGGGTGGCCACACTAAGGATGGAATGGGCCTCTCCTTCTATAATATAAGACCGTCTCTAAAGGGGTTTAATCTTATAAATAAACCAGCAAACTCACTAAACGTTTGTATAATTGTTTAGATTTATGTATACTTCGTAAATCTAACCATTCATCATATAATCAAATAATTTTGGGGAATGTTAAATCGACCCCCCCCCCGCCCATTTCTACACATCGATGTAACAATGCCCTTTTTATATTGTAAATAAGTTAGAGCTAATGACCGTCGCCTTAGGAGGCTAGCTGGATCGACGAGTCGCTTTTTGGGCGACGAGTCGTTCCTTTTAGGGTATCATATTTCCAAATATAGCTATAATTTCACAGTCAATTCGTGGTTCATGAATTTTTTAAAAACCAATTATAACATCAAGCAGACATTGCGCACTCTTTTGGATACGCCATTGCGTGCCTGCCCCGAGCGCAATCTTTTGTTTTTAATGTTGTGTGCTCTTCCCCTTCGCCATCGCGTAGTCGTAGTGCAAAAATGCGTAAATCACTTGATCCTAGTATGCCCACCTCTTTAACACACGTAAACCTTCGTACCCAGTCCTTGTACACAGTAACTGGAACCTAAATGCGCGCCTCCACTAAAGAATAACTCGGGCTTCCGTATGATGCCGCTTGCCCCTCTCTACTCCCACTGGATATGCTGAAGTGACTGAGCGCACAGAGAAAACGGACGCGTGGTTACTGTTAGATAACCGTGAGAAGAAAATGCAGAAGTGATATATTTAGACTAGACTATTTTATAGTTCGTCACAAATATGCAATTTGTGTACACCTATTTTCGACTTCTGTGCGTCGATGCTAAAACCTTGGAAACCCACAACATCGCACCTTGCCCTTGGTTTCCAACACTCCTTCTCATCGCCGCGCACTTCGAAAAACAGGTCTCCTTCATCGCTACGACAGTCCAACACTTGATCACAACACTCCAAACCTCGGCATCGGTAACGCCTTGGTAAACATGTCCGCTTTCATTTCATCAGTCCCCTTATAGCGCACTTCAATGCGTCCTTCCATCTGCTTCGAGATCAGGAACTTGATCCTCACGTCAACATGCTTCATCTTACTTGAGTTGCTTTCACCTTCCAGGAACTTTATTGAAGCTTGATTGTCTGAATATAGAATCATCGGCAGCTTCAAATTTATTCCAATCTCTGTCAGCAATTCGCACACTCCAAACACCCCGCACTCCATTTGCGACGCAGTGTAAAACTCTGCTTCCATTGTCGAAAGTGATACGCACGCCTGGCGTTTGCACATCCAATATAGAATAATTCCATCCAACGTGACCAATCCACCGGTCACCGACTTTCTTTCTTCTTTACATCCCGCTTAGTCTGCCTCAGTGTATGCAACTATGTGGTGAAGTTGAAGTAAAATTACAGCGACAATGTTGAGTCGCACATTGTTCTTCGTGGATACTTATTCCTACCTTTGCACCGTTTTGTTTCGACTTCACACACAACTATTGCGCACGACTGGTTTTGCCATCATCAAAATTCAATTGAAACACCATTAACACTTAAACAGCGACTACATCCGTTTCTAACCTATAGATCGTTCGAAGCTGTGTAGTTGTAGTAGATCGTGTTCTGAAACTCGGCGTCGCAGAATGGTAACTTTACGTCACTCTTAACCGGCTCAAAAAGTTCTTTACCTGTTGTGTACGTAACGTAGCACCCGAGACAAGCACAGATCACAACGACAAGTGAAGCAGCTACCTTTTCGTACATTGGGACACGTTCCCATGACTTGATGAGGTAGTAG
>CM047591.1:2167598-2217561 GCA_026184515.1 Peronosclerospora sorghi
CAGCGACCGGTCGTGCCCATGCTCCATTCCCCAAGATCGCCGAAGGTTTTAACGGATCTGGGTGCAAGTAACATGACCTTGGACATGAAAATGGACGAGTAGATGTTGGCAAAAGCCATGAAAGCCATTGCGGAGACGGCAATTGCCGGCCCGCCGCGAGCGAAGTTGCCGGGCATACCAAGTGTACCAATGCCATAGATGCAGCAGAAAAGATTGAAGTACGTCTTGAAATCCTCAAGGGTGAGGAAAGTTTTTTTTGCCATTGTGAATGTCGTCCAAGGCCTAAGCAGCTGAAAGATTTGTTGGGTTTTGAGGACCTAAGCCGGAGACGGTAGAATTAGAAATGGAGATGATAGCGCGGATGTGCGAACGACAAATTTGCCATTGGGCGTGGCTGGCACAACTGGCAAACTGTTTTGATACATTTGTTATGACGGAGAGGAAGATACTGAGAACAATCCACTGGTTGCACCATGTCACTGCAAAGGGGCGCTAGGGCACATGATATAACAAGACAAACAAATTGTGAAGACGAACTGTCAGCAGTGCATAAGGGAGTAAAGACATAGGCGCAACTTACTAGTACAACGGCGGGTCCGTTCATGGCGGTGAAGCCAACGAAAAGTTATGCGCCCTCGGCTGCTCCAGTTGATCGGCTTGGGTATTTTCGATTGTTTTCAAGTGGTTAAGTATTTTATTGTGGAAAAAGATATTTTCAGCCAATCAGAGGCGACCTGCGACGGCCAACTCGCGACGGCCACCTCGCGACGGCCACCTCGCTCACGGCTAATTTATTTGTGATTGGTATGAATGTGGAAAAATAAGTGGAATTTTTGACCAATCAGGAGTGACATGGGACGGCCGCCTCGCGACGGCCAACTCGCTCAATCAGATTACAGAGGGTTTCTGAAGTAACTGTCAAAGATGATCAATCAGGTTACAGAGGGCCTCAGCGGTAACTGCCACGTATTGAAGTCAGCTCTGAAGTAACCACAAAGTAGTGGGTGAAAAAAGTGATTGACGTTGATGTAGGAGGTATTAATACTTAATAGAACGAAATTTCCCCTGAACTAAGAAGATCTCTGGCGGCCGTCAAAAACCTTTCTTTTTTTACTCTATACAAAAACCAAGTGTAACACAAGGAAGTCGGTGAGCGCATGCCTTAGTGAGTGGAGCAGCATCCATTTGAAGTGTGCTAGTGTTGGGGGCGCCCGGAACAGCCTTTTGAAGTGTACCCCAAGTGTGTTTGACTGATTTGTTGGTTCGGACAGAAGTATTAAGTACCCGGGAAGTAAAACAAGGAGGACTGGCTTATTACCTCTTTGTGTTGTTAATTAAGTGGAATTAAAATAATTTCCAACCCCTTCACGACAACTAGTTGTAATCCATCCTGCACGTCAAATTCTATTTACTGCTTCATCTTTAGCTTCATCTTGAATGTTCCCTTTAAGTATCGCAAATTCCTTTTGGCTAAAAGCCAGTCTGTCATTGTAACAGGACTGATCCTGTTACAGGCTTACACTGTATTTTGCGAGGAAGCGCGCAATACAATATAGGGCAGGATTAGTTGGTAACAACTAATCCTATAATAAAAGTAAATATATAAATATTCACTTTGGTCTTAGAACGCAAAATTAAGAGTGTTTATTTAATGGGTGGTTTAGAGGCTAATAGTATAGTAACTAACTAATTAATATAATAATATCAAGTCTTTAACTAACTGTACTATTAGTTAACCTGCAAGATTCGGTATTTATACCGAATCGACTTTTCCTTGGTAGATTATAATAACTTATAATCTCTTATTTAAATTTCAGACAACGCGTCTAAAATTAAACTGTGATATTCTAACTTGAATATCAATTATGTAATGGCACCCCATTACATCACCCCCCACTTAAGG
The DNA here is from genome assembly GCA_026184515.1 of Peronosclerospora sorghi. NCBI lineage: Eukaryota > Oomycota > Peronosporomycetes > Peronosporales > Peronosporaceae > Peronosclerospora > Peronosclerospora sorghi. The sequence goes on from CM047591.1 coordinate 2,169,502, forward strand.
TGGTTGACCAATAATAATTCTTATTTTGGCCAATCATGGGTGGCACTTGTTGGTCAGAATTTCTAATTCACCAACTGATTGACCATCGACTCGATGGTCAAAGCACACGGCGGCGCTCTAAAGAGCGCTGCTGAAAACAATGAAGGAGCTTCTTCCTCCGCCTCAGCACTAGGTGCTGAGGTGTTGAGTGACAACGGTGACGCTGCATTAGCAGCGTCAACTACGCAAAGGTCGGAAGACGTACCGTCTTCGACCACAGATGCTGCTAAGGCGGCATCTGACAAGAAACAGGGAGATGTTGCTAATGCAACATCTCGCACAATGGCAACTTCCGAATGGCGTGTTGCCAAGAGGTCCATGTTCGGGAGTTCTGACTCCGAACAAAGTGATGGGGATACAGCTGTCCCCACTAAAGGATCTAGCGAGTCGAAACTCGCTAGGTGCTCATCGCCTAACAGCGATGACGACTCTGGTGTCGCTGTCATAGCTGACAGCGACAATGATTATCACAGGTGGTTGCGGGAACGCAGAGCCCCACCTGGACCAAGTACTTCTCCACGTCGGGGTGATTTAACCCCGGCGCGTGGTGTTGAAGCAGGCGGAGCTCCGCCTGCTAAAAGAGCTCGAACAGAAGCGGCGGCTGCCGCTTCTAAAGCGTATCATCGTACGGAACCACATGTTCCGTACAGAGTGGGGTTTGGACCCCTGGCTGGGCTATTGCCCCCAACAGTGGCTGTCACCGTAAACGGGACTTCCAGTATGCGTTATTCGATATCAACGTTCTGGATGACTGCGAAGACCTCCAGTGACGTCGATTCGATCGAAGTACAGACGATAGACGTCTGTACTTTATTGACCTCTTTTTCCAGGTTCGATATTATTCGAGCCGGAAAGGGTCAAGGAAGAACAGGGAATATAAAGACGGCCTGACTCAGAGTTGGAATGCTTTTGTTGACAACTACAACAAAAGTCCAGATGATTACGTGAATAAAGTTCACGTAATGCGCGAGCGCTTTTTAAAGCACTCACGAACAGGCAAAATGGAATACATCCATTTTGCTTGCATCAAAGAATGGTTAAAGTGTGGTGTCCCTTATCACCTCGTTTGCCCGAGGTGTACGCAGGGCGCTCCTCGTCTGTCAGAGGAGGAGTTGCGGGGGTACGGTGGCTTTTCCGTATCCGCCGAAATTCGGGGTTTAATTGATACCCTGAATGCATCAACACCTACTGTTGATGCTACTTCGCATTATGAGTTTGAGACTTCTTCTCAAACTCAGTCAAAAGATCTGGGGCCTCGGCCCTCAGAACCTCAATCGGTTCCCAAGGGTCGAACTCTTGGGGATATCCAAGCCAGCGTACCAAGTACTCGGTACGCTGCCCCTTCTTCAAAGGCACCGAGCGCTTCGAGATCAAGCGCTCGAGGATATATCGCTTATTCCCCTGATTATCAATCAGGGGCGGCGGAGGTTGATAATTCCCTCGCCGTTGTTGTTGCGAAGCATGGTTCTTCGCTCCGCAAGCTCGAGGAGGGTTATTCCTCCTTGAGCAGCGATATGTCTCACTGTGTGAAGACATATCGGTCTCTTCGCGAGAATGTCCGCGACATCCTCGGGGCGCACACTGCCCTCCAGCAGAAGAATGATCTTCTGTACATTGAGATTTCTCGCTATAAGAGAGAGCTCGATCGGCGCACGGCTGATCTCGAGCAGTCCAAGGCGGAGTAACGACTCTACGCTCTGCTCACCAACGGCTGGAGGCCGATTACAAGTCTCTCTTGGGAGACTTGGAGAAGCACGGCATCTTCCGTGGTTCTGCGTCTCGTCGTAAGACGAAGACGAGTGATACGGATGAGCCGCCCAACATAGAATGTTGGGTGAAGTCGCATTGCTGTGGGAATGTCTAAGGTATAGGCATTCTCCCGAATCGCTTGGACCTTGAAGGGTCCTATGTACTTAGGAAGCAACTTCCGTGTAGGGAAGTTGCTTATTGCATGTGTAGGCAAATTAGTAGTACTTAGTAATACTAATTCACCTTTAAGGAGGGAGTTCTTGTTCTTCCTTCCTTTTTTATCTGCATTTTGCTTCTGCTTATCAAAAGCAGAGGCAAGTGCATCCTTTACATAGCGTATTACAGCTTGGCGCTGTAATACGAATTCATCTACTGCTTTATCAGCAGTAGGTGCATTGTACTCGTTGTCTGCTGCCATTGCTGCAGACACATATTCATCGTATGCAGCTTCAGTTTTAATTGAAGCTGCTTCCGCTTCTACTGTATTTTCAGTAGAAGGGCCATCGTTTTGTTCACAAGTTGCAGTCGCAACTTGTGCATTGACTCGCTCAAAATTTGAGCGGGTCCCTCCCCCACTTAGATTTGGCGTACCGCCAAGTAAAGCTGGGGTTCGTGGATGCCTTAAGGCATTCACGTAGAACGGTGTATGCTTAGTTGAAGCATGCACTGAATTGTTAATCGCAAATTCAGTGAGTGACAGGTAGTCACTCCACTGTTCAAAGGCATGTGCGTATGATCGCAACATGTCTCCGAGAACGCGGTTAACCCGTTCCGTCTGCCCATCCGTTTCCGGATGGTACGCAGTTGACATCTTCAACTGGGTTCCCAACAATGAGAACGTTTCTTGCCATAAACGTCCTGTAAATCTCGGATCTCTATCCGAGACAATGTCTTCCGGCATTCCGTGCAAACGGAATACCATATCAACGAATATCCGCGCTGTTTGAGCGGCGGTTACATTCGCTGATACTGCAGTAAGATGTACCATCTTACTGAAACGGTCTACAAAGACCACTATTCCAGTTTTACGACTATTGTCGGGTGGAAGACCGAATACGAAGTCCATTGAAATGGACTTCCAACACTCTGTTGGAACCGGCAGAGATTGCAGCGGAGCCTGTGCAGACTGCGCAGGCTTAACGCGCTGGAAAATATCGCAAGAGCGTACGTATTCGCGTACCCACTTGTACTGGTTTCGCCAGTAAAAGTCACGTGCGAGAAAAGCGTATGTCTTCTCTCGACCTTGATGCCCCGAAATCGGTGCATCATGATACTCAAACATTATTTGATGTTTGAGATCATCGTCGTTTGGAACGACGATGCGACTTTCATCTTTTTGGTCTGTGCTGTAAGGCAGCAAACCATCGTGCAGTCGATATCGATGCACGCAAGCGCGGAGGAACTCTGGGAGTTCGTCGCGTTTCTCACTTGATTGATTACGTAAGTAATCAATCAACAGACGTGTCTCCTCGTCTGTTTTGTACGCCTCGCGTACTTGTCGTATAATTGACGACGACAAAGCAGTGCAACGGATCGCGCTTGCACTGGCCCCTTTGGTTACGGATGGTTTCGTCTCGTAATCGGGGCTTCGTGATAGCGCATCCGCTATCACGTTCAACTTTCCGGGTTTGTAATCAACCGTAAAGTTGTACTCAGCAAAGAATGACATCCATCGAGCCATTCTTTGAGAAATGTGTGGGGAATTCACGGCCGTGCGTAGCGACGCATGGTCCGTGTGAACCACAAGCGGTCTATCTTCCAATAGATAGATCCGAAACTTAGCCAGTGCATACTTCATGGCAAGTAGTTCCTTGTCATGCACTGGATAGTTGCGCTCGGCTGGGCGCAACTGACGCGATTGATAGCAGATTACTCGATCACGATCATCGTGATCACGCTGCATCAAAGCACAGCCGATAGCGAAATTGCTCGCGTCGCAAACGACGTGGAACGGACGCTCGTTATCGGCTATATCCAAGACAGGCGCTTCAGTCAAGGTTTGCTTGACTGCATCAAAAGCATCTTGGCATTGGGTATCCCAATGCCATTCGACATCTTTCTTAAGTAATTGAGAAAGAGGTCGTATCAACCCAGCATAGTTGCACGAATACTTGTGAAAATATGTTGCCAACCCAAGTAACCTTCGAAGTTCCTAAACGTTGTTTGGCGTAGGCCATTCAACGATCACCCTGATCTTTTCTGGATCAGGACGCACCCCGTTCTTGCCCACAAAACATCCAAGAACGGGTATCTCAGGTGCACCAAAGGTGCACTTCTTCAGATTTGCATAGAGCTTATGCTTACGCATAAGCTCTACCACTAGACGTAGATGCTCCCTATGGACATCTACATCGCTTTTATCGTGTTCAACCTTACTATGGATGAACACGTCATCGAAATAACTCGGTGCGAATTCTCGCACCGGGCGTAATAGATGCGTTACGCATCTGTTAAACGTAGCAGGGGCGTTTCGAAGCCCCTGTAGCATAACAAGCCACTCCCAAAGCATGCCGCTTGGGGTGCTTACTGCCGTGAGAGGGATATCTTTCTCACGCATTAGGATTCGATAAAATCCATCTCTTAGATCGAGAGCACTAAAGATGGTGCTCCCGCACATGCCATCTATGATGACATCCTTCCGCGGTATCGGTGTCTGTGCCGGTACTCGCTGCGTTCAGCTTGTTGTAAGAGTGAACGATTCTCCACCCACCTGTGGACTTCTTCACATAAAAGGTGGGGGTAGAGTGCGGTGAGGTAGACTCCCGCACTTGGTCTGATTTACGACTAGCTTCGAAAAACTCGTCGATCGCTTTTACCTGATCACGCGGCAACGGCCATTGCCGCGTAACACAATACTTCGTGCCTGGCACGAGGTCAATCTCATGACGAGTTCCCTTATCCTTAGGGAGTTCGCTAGGTACTTCTTCTGGGAATACGTCAGCGTATTCTCGAAGTACCTCATAAAATGGGGAGTTCGCTTTAAGCGACTCCCAGCTCTGCGCTTCAAAGCGCTGAACTCTCGTTTGATCATTGGGAACCTCTTTCCCAATGTTTTCCACTTGTAATGTGGATATTCGTGAACGAATATCCACTACATCATCTGTTGCAACGATGATACAGATCTGTTCGATCTGACCATCGTGCAAGTTTCTCACAAACTTCTTCCAGCTTAGCGCTGGAAGAGCCATCACCTCCGAACCTTCTTTCGGAGGGTGTTCCATCAACAGAGACTGGGTAGATAATCCGGTCTCCGTTTGCGTCAAGACGTTGATCGTCTCGACGGAACTGCCCAAGCAATCAGAAGCACTCGTCTGATTGACTGCTACACGGTGATTACGATTCACCGTGTGCGAATACTCATCATCATGGTGGCCACTGCCTACCATGGAATTTTGGCGATCAGATGTGCTCGTCTGATCGGCCGCCTTTTCTGCGACACGGTGGTCTTTATCACCCGTGCGCATGCTAACGCAACGTGGTGGGCACTGGCCACCACGGAGTTTTGCTCACGATTGCACTCGATCGTGAGTTCACTCTCATAAACACGGAATTCATTCGTCGTGTTGGAACCTTCGGTCGCACAGTGGGTGTTTCCCACTGTGGATACTATTTCATTCTCACGGTGGGTGTTTCCCACTGTGGATACTATTTCATTCTCACGGTGGGTGTTTCCCACCGTGGATATTACTTCATTCTCACGGTGGTCTTTATCACCCGTGGAATGTTTCTCTCCAACACGCAACGACTCTTCTGTTGCGTGTGGTAGTCCCTCTGGACTCTCACCAGCGGAGGTACCTTCCGCTGATCGTGTCAGAACTGACCTGGTGGTTCCATCTCTATCCACCAGACTGTCTGACGCTGCGGTTGTATCCTCTGATACAGCCGGATTACACACAGGGTGATCAGATCCTGTGCATCCGCCGCAGTCGATCGATAGGTTAACCCAGTCGATTGAAGGTTTAAACTTGGACATCCATGGGATTCCAAGTATCAAATCGAACTTGTCATCTAAATCGAGGACGATGAATTCATCCTCGAATGACAGTTCATTCAACTCGAAGCGTGTTTTAATCACACGCTTTGGAATAGTCACGGTTGCACCTGTTGCTAACCGGACTGACAACATACCTCGTGGGGTTTCTACCTCCACGAAGCTCAACAGCGTTAGACTCTGAGTTCTAACGAAAAAAATTGTTTGACGCTCCTGTGTCAAACAAAGCTCGCATGGGGACATCGATCCCGTGCGGCTTAACCTCCAGGGTGATAAGAGGCTTATCATCACCCTGCACCTTTTGACAGGACATAGTCCCGTCTGGGGCTATTACCCTCACATGCCCTATGTCGTCATGTGGGATAACATTCCCAGTAGGGCACCCCGCCCCTACTGTCGATTATCGTTTTTTGCACCAACAGGGTGATGTCCCTGTTGGTGTCGCCGTGCAGCGGACGGTTCCGTCCGCTGGCTGCGTGGCACCGGACGCGGTGCCATACACTCATGGGCAAAATGCCCCATTTTCGCGCATCTATTGCAGCGAATATTATTTTTAAATTTCGGTTGCTTCGTGTTCGAAGCAACCGCAACCGATAGGTCCATCGGCTTTGGACCTCCACCGCCCATGCTCTGGCGCGGGTGGTTGTTTCTTGAGACGAAGTGTGAGCTTCGTCTGCCTGACTGCTGATTTTTGACATGCCGTTGCGGCATGTCAAAAGCGAAGGGCTGTTGAGCCCTTCGGCTGTACCCAGCATGCGATGACGCTGATCGCATGCTGAACTACTCACGGATGCTCATATCAATGGCATCCCTCAGAGTATCTGGCGGGTGCCGATAGAGACTCTGTTTGACGGGACCATCATTGAGTCCCTTCATGAAGCCAGTGACCTGCATATCAAGGGGCACCGGCTCATACACAATATTTGAAAGCAAATATTGCGTCTTCTGAGCGTAAGCTTGAAGATCAAGCTTACCTTGCTGGAGTTCCATAAACTCCTGCCGACTATTTAGCTCCATTTCTGGAGCTTCAAAGTTGAGCTTTAGCTCAGCTTTAAATTCCTTATAAGTAAGGAACGCAGAGTCATCAGTGGCTCTGCAACTCATCGCCCATGCCCTGGATCTGCCGCCTAGACATGTTGTGGCGAAGTACGCCTGTTGACGTTCGTCAACAATATTTTGTGCAGAGATGGCATCTTCCACCTCTGCGAACCATCTACGAAGGGGCTCGCCCCCTTCACCGGTAAAGGGCGGTACTCGCGCCTTTACCACTTCAACTCTATGCGTTGTAGGTGCTGATGCGGTCCGCGCTGCCTCTTGCGCGGGCCGTTCTGGCTTTTCTAGGTGGTTTTGCCTAAAGCGATTCACCACCTATATCACTTCCTCCGGGAACTTACTCTTGAGGAAGGTAATGATGTCGGTCCCCATAGACCGAATCATTTCCGCCTTCGCGTCTTTACTACGCGACGAGAAGTGAGGGAAGTGTTTATTCACCTCTTCCAGCGTTCTTTCCCGCTCGGCAGCCGACATGTCTCGCGACATGATGCCGAGCGGCTCTTAATCTTCGCTCCGCTAGTTAACTAGCAGAGCGGAACTGTGTTCGTTAAGACGGACCACAAAGTGCTACCAGGTGTAACAGGACTGATCCTGTTACAGGATTACACTGTATTTTGCGAGGAAGCGCGCAATACAATATAGGGCAGGATTAGTTGGTAACAACTAATCCTATAATAAAAGTAAATATATAAATATTCACTTTGGTCTTAGAACGCAAAATTAAGAGTGTTTATTTAATGGGTGGTTTAGAGGCTAATAGTATAGTAACTAACTAATTAATATAATAATATCAAGTCTTTAACTAACTGTACTATTAGTTAACCTGCAAGATTCGGTAATTTATACCGAATCGACTTTTCCTTGGTAGATTATAATAACTTATAATCTCTTATTTAAATTTCAGACAACGCGTCTGAAATTAAACTGTGATATTCCAACCCGAATATCAATCACGTAATGGCACCCCATTACAGTCATCCTCGGCGCATGTGTCTGCCTGGTTGCTCTGTGTACTGCGTACACTATGTATGGCCTAGTACATCTCGCTATCCACAGGAGGGATCCCACAAGTGACTGGAAATCCCTCACTGCAGGCAATCCGTCACTAGGATTGACCGGCAATTCCACTTGGTTCTCCATACACAGGTCCTCGTGATTTCCTCCAATTGGTGTCTTCACCAGATTAGCATCCATCAAACCATATTCCTCAAGAAGGCACTTAATCATCACTTCTTGATCGAGGTAATAACCTCCTTCTTCTTCATAGGTCACCCGCATTCCTAGAAACTTGGAAACTTCACCTAAATCCTTGATCTCTAACACTTTCATGTCATCAAAAAATGTCGTTACCAAATCTTCTTGCGTTCCGGTCACCAATAAATCATCCACGTAAACTCCGACCACGATCATATCCACAACACGTCTCTTGAAATACAAACATAGATCCGTGTAACCCTGCGAGAAATTCAACGTAATCAACTTGTCGTGCAATAGTCTGTTCCATAGTCGCCCTGCTTGCTTAAGACCATACAAGGCCTTCTTCAACTTCAGCACCAGATCATTTACTTCTTCCACTTCCAGTCTCTTGAAATCTTGTTTCGTAAACTCCATACCCTTGGTATATATAAGTAAATATCATGCTACTCTTCGAGCGCCTTGACGTATGCATTCGGAATGTCTCCATGCTTGGCGTTCACATTCCATCTTCTTGCCAACGCCAAAATAATCTTCACCGTCCCCATATCCATCACAGCCGCAAACTTGAGTTCATAATCAACTCCAAAGCGTTGTTCGTTTCCGCACGCGACTAGTCGTGCTTTATAACGCTCCACACTTACGTTTGCGTCAGTCTTGGTCTTGAACACCCATTTGGTGTGTAACGGCTTGCATCCACTCGGTCTCTTGGCTACATCCCACACTTCATTCATTTCTAACGCCATTATCTCCGTTTTAATCGCTTCACTCCATTCATCTTTGTGCTTGCTCTTCATAGCTTCCGAAAAATTACGCGGATCCATTTCCGTGATCATATTCACTACTGCATTGTCATGATTGCCATCATTATCTTCTTGCTTCTGTTCATCTCTTGTTTCCGCTCTCTTCTTACCGTACTCCCTTGTCACGTGCCGCTCCCTTGACCACGTCTTCTTATTCTTGACTGTCTTGGTCTCCTTCTTGCTGGCTTGTGCTTCTTGAACTTCTTCATCTTGTTCTTCACTTGATACTGGTGCTCCTTTTAAGTCTGCACCTCCTTCTTCTGAAAATAGGCGCCGCAACTGCTCATTATGCGTGTCGTCTAAGGTCTCGATGTTCTTGATATGCTTGGTCATGCGCACGTCGACTGTCAGGACCTTGTTCACCTTCTCGACTTCGAAAATGCTCTCGCCTGTCGCTTGGTACTTGATCACCCGCTTACTGTTCACGTAAGCCAACTCACAGCCCTTTTCTTCTAAGAGTCCATACGATAAAATGTTACGCGCCAAATTCTCCACGTAATACACATTTTCAATCTTGATCAGTCTTTCTACTCCACCGCACCGCGCGTACACCTGCAATTCGCCCTTCAACACGACTTTCAACTTCTTACCATCGGCTTGATAACACACACCATCCACTGGCTCTGTATTACGCAGAAACTTTGAGTCATTCGTCAGGTGCATGCTTGCACCGCTATCCAAGATCCACTTATTACTCGAAACGTTAGCGTAATCTCCAGTAATCGTAAGCGACATATCCACATTCTTGCCACCCTTCTTAGGGAATTTCCACTTCAAGTGTCCCGCATCTCCACATACGTAACATCTTCTTGACTTGTCCTGCTTTTCTGCCACGACGTTCACTGTGCCTCGTGCCGCCGTCCTTGGTCTGTTACCTTCGTGTTCCACTGCCTGCGCGAACTGGCAGAGCTCTTCAGCCTGCCGTAGATAGTCCACGCGAGTGTAATCGTACCTCGACATTAATACATGCTTCATCTCTGGCGCTGCATGATAAATAACATTATCAAGCGCCATAGCATCCGCGCCCCCCCCCCTACTGCTTCCGCCACTGCTAGCAAATATAAGTAATGCTCCGGCTAGGATCTTGTATAACACTTCCTCGCCAAAAATAACTTCATCGCTTGAGCCGACGTTAGCTGCGTATGGAACGTCGTCAACATATTATCCATAACATACCACAACGCGGGAGTCTCACTCCACCACGTTTCAACCTTTCGGTTGTAATAATTCTCTGCCTTACCAGATAGGTAATGTCCCAGGAGATCGACCTTAACGTCTTCACTCCATGGGAACCCACACGCTGCCTCAGCGATACCTATCTGGCGCAAAACTTCCTGCCCCACGGGTGAAAACCCGACCCGATCCCCCGGTACACTTCAGTACCGTCGAAGGCTCTACTTTGAAGCTTGCACTGCTTCGGTGAGGGTGTCCTCATTATCTGCGTTTGTCCTACCTGCCCTGCATCTATATGCACCCCTGGGTTTACATACCCCTGTCCTGGGATACCCGCCTGTGCCCCGATCTGTCCGGAGTCTGCTGCGCCACCTCGATCAAAACAATTCGCACCGGCCTTACAAAGATGCCTGAAACTCATGGCAGCTGGATAACTGGCCTGTACACGGTCTTCTCCTCATGGCTCCCTTCCAGGGAAGCCATGCTCATCTTAGTGTCTTCCTTGGGGGTGTGATACACACCTCCCCACTCGGACACTGATCCACGAGAGTTTTCCAGCTTCCCCAGCCGGTCTGTCAGCTCGCGGATGGCTGCTAAGGCATCAGCCGACCCCGCATTATCTTCAACAACAGCGACTTTTTCTTCGCTGTCCTCGCACCCCTTACTTGGGCTCATAACCTGTTGTTGTGTGCTCTTCCCCTTCGTCATCGTGTAGTCGTAGTGCAAAAATGCGTAAATCACTTGATCCTAGTATGTCCACCTCTTTAACACGCGTAAAACTTCGTACCCAGTCATTTTACAAAGTAACTGGAACCTAAATGCGCGCCTCCACTAAAGAATAACTCGGGCTTCCGTATGATGCCGCTTGCCCCTCTCTACTCCCACTGGATATGCTGAATTAACTGAGCGCACAGAGAAAACGGACGCGTGGTTACTGTTAGATAACCGTGAGAAGAAAAATGCAAAAGTGATATACATAGACTAGACTATTTTATAGCCCGTCACAAATATGCAATTTGTGTACACCTATTTTCGACTTCTGTGCGTCGATGCTAAAACCTTGGAAACCCACAACATCGCACATTGCCCTTGGTTTCCAACAGTTTTCGATAATGTGCAGGCACTAGACGATGCCGCATTGCCTGTGTAGACGTATTGCTGGACCCTCTTAACGGCAAACGTGATCAGTTACAGCTTTACATGGATGGCAAAGCCAGTCGAGTCTTTGACTGCACTAATTCCGTTTTCCTGTTTCTGTTCAAGTCACATCCAGCAAAGGATCCTTAGGTGTAGGAAAGAATAGCCCAAGGTTACTTGATAATTGGCGCGAGTTTTTGATGCAACAGGGGTCACTTCCCGGAGGATCAATCGAAGAATTCACGCTTCAGGCTTTTGTTGGAAGAATAACTGATGCAGTGGCAGAGTTTCCACCTAAAGGAGATGGAAGATTAGATGCGATATATGATGAGTTCAAGCTGTCCCCTGAATGGCGTCAAATGTGCGAAGTGCAGTTTAACGACTTGAAAGACGAAGTCATTAAGGTAGGAGGTTCCACAAGAAGCTATGCTCAAGCTGTGCAAGGTCTAGTAGCTGAAAACGTTGCTTCTGCCATTATTCCTAGTGCAATAGATATGATTTCATTTCCAGCTTTTCTGCTGATTCTCACACGTGCCAGGCGCTGGAATGGTGAGACAACAAAGTTGAGAGAACGGCGCATTATCCATCGACGCAGTATCGGGAGCATCAGTGCTCGGATAAAGAAGAAGAAAGCGCGAAAGTGAGCTTAGCTGCTAAGTCGTGGTTGAGTTTCGAATGAAAAAGAAGGGGTCTCGAGGTTAAAACACTAACGTATACATTGCATTCGATGATGCGTTTCTATCTATTTGTCAACCTATTTGCCTGCTTAATAGCCATTGCCTCCGCAGCAAAGCGACAAAGATTCATTTCAAGTCCCGCAATAGGGAGATCAAACACTTCCTGGGTGTAAAAATGTTTGCTCTTGTTCATGTTGCTTCTTGGCCATAACAGTTTTGTGACTTCGGAAATTCAGATTCTGCGTTGTATGTCTCAACGTAGAAATCCTCTTGCTTCGATGCACTGCTGAACGAAAGCATGTCCGTCCATAAGACAGAATCTGGGTATCCGTCAGGCTCGGGAGGTTCCAGCGTTGACGGTGAGGTCTCTGCAGCCCGAGCAATGGCATCTATCTCAGACCACGTCGGAATTTCCTTACCCTCCCGTCGAAAATGCTGTCGAATCTCTTTTTTCTTCCGTTACAGCGCAACAGCTCGAGATTTGTCGCAGATTTCTTCAAGTGGCTCACCCATGAGCTTGTGTGAGTTGCGGTGAAAGAACACTACGTCACCTTTAGCGTCATGTTGTTTCATGGTCAACCCGCAAAAACTTTCGTTCATAATTTTGCCAGCTATCGCAGGCGGCGTCTTCATCATGTCGAATGTAGCGTCAAGCTTGAGCCATGAAAGACGAAAGAGATCTTTGTCTCCATGGACGATTTTCATAGTGTCAAAAATGATGGCCGGTAAAAGGAATAAAACTTGACGAGTTCTAGTGCTTGCGCATGACGCCGTCGATCGATAAGGATCTGACCGCTTTCCTCCTCAAACATGTCGACGAACGGCGTGTCCATTAGCTTCCCCAAAAGCGACTGATTATGAATATTAAAGATGGTGTGCTTGGGATGCCAGAAGTCCCGGCCAGAACACTACTTCGTTATCCAAAAAATCTGGCGAGCTGAACAAATACGTTGGGGTCCCTCGATGGTATGTTGTCTGCATCCAGCAGGGCAACAAGATGCGCTCAAAGTAGATGTTGTAGATAGCAAAAACTTTAGTACTGTAGCCAGAGGCGTGCCCGTGCGTAATTTCGTGGAAGCTGAGTAACGACGTCTCATTATTGACTGCTAGGGCCGTCAAAGGCTTGCTTGCATCGGGATCTTCGGTGAACTCTACTTGACGGTACCAACATTCAATCGGCAAGCGGCATCCCATCACCCGACGCAGTGTTTTAATGGTTGCGTACGCGCTAGGAACTAGTTTCGGATATAGAACCATAACGATTCCATCGCGCTGACTCGGCTCGTGTGTCACCGGGCGGAGTTTTCAAAAAAATGCATGAACCACGAACTGGCTGTGAAATTATAGCTATATTTGGAAATATTATACCCTAAAAGGAACGAGTCGTCGCCCAAGCAAAAGCGACTCGTCGATCCATCTAGCCTCCTAAGGCGACGGTCATTAGCTCTAACTTATTTACACTATAAAAAGGGCATTGTTACATCGATGTGTAGAAATGGGCGGGGGGCGAATTAACAATTGGGGGGGTCGATTTAACATTCCCTATAATTTTCCATCCATTGCATAACTTCTTTTAGAAAGGCCTAAGAGCCTGGTTCAAGTAAGAAATAGAGGTAAAAGAAATAGAGGTCTCGGAAACTGCGCGGTTCAGACTATAGCTACAAAAATCAATATCGATATTAAAATTCAGTAACTGGTCATGTCTTCCAGTGCAGCTGACACGAGGGCATTGTTCACGCCGTGTCGGTGGTTCAGCCCGGATTGGTAAAAATGCATAAACACATGAATTACATAAGAGCCTGGCTTACACGAATACATAAATGTCTCAAATAGAACATTGCCACAGCCGTTCTATCCCGAGCAAAAAACGCAGCATTTCCGCCGATAGATTCATTCACTGAATGCCAGTGTGCGTCGATCATGTTGCAAATGCTATCGAATGAATCCTTGGAGCAACGTAACTGGTTTCGAAACCAGCCTTCATCAAACAGAGTGTTGTGATCTGCAACCACAAACAAGGATCGACGCATAGAATATCGTCTGGACCTAGGCCGACGATGACTACGCCCATCCTCATCATCGTCGCTATCAAGCACCACAGCAAGGGCATTTGTTATAGCCAGAATTGCTGCTGAAAGGACAGCAGCTCCAACGTTTCGACTGCGACTCGTCATCTCTATTAATTTTTCAGTCAGAAATAGACCTCTGGAACCTATATTTAATTAATAGAGGTGACCCTCTGGAGCTGACCAATAGAATTGCAGCGCACTTTTTTGGATCTCTATTTTTTCACCTCTATTTCTTACTTGAACCAGGCTCTAAAATCGTATACAACATAGAGAACAAATTGATACTTGATTATTACCTATTGCGCGCTTCGTCAACACAACTACATGTAGTGTACGCCTGGAACAGCACTCCTAGATGCCTTGTTGGGGCGCTTCTTAGCGTGATTTACTGAAGGGAGCTGGTTCCGACAACTGGATCTAGCCGCACCCGAACAGTCGAAAGGCCCTCGTCCATGAGTATGAGATTCAATGTTGCGGCCATGGGATGTCGTTAGCCCGGCGGTAGTATCACGCTAAGCTAGCGATCAAAACGAGCCAGACGTAAACATGTGACACAAAATTTACTGGTTCCTTGGATGACGGTGATTTGGCCGATCAGCTAAGGTTGAAGACGTGGAGGTTAAGAAGAACCGGCTTCGGAAATTCCCCAAGTACGCAGTCAAGTCATACAATAACCACACAGAACCATTAACATGTATATGGGCAAAATGGAAGAAATAATAGCTCCGGGCAGTACAACGGCACCAAGGGTAAAGCAATTTAAAGTAACTACTGGTTAACGCTAAAATCTCGTACTTGCGCCGTACAGTGCAAATAATTAGACATGTTTTTTGGAGACTTATGTCCAGTTAGAGACTTGGAATTTTGTGATTTCTTGTTGTATACGTATTTGATGTACCATAAACATCTTATGTCACGCGAAAAGAATAGTGGTGATAGCGAATGAAGGCTAGTTTGGAACGGACGACCAGTTGTTTTCCTCCGTTGAAGCTTCAATAGATGGTCCCTTCCCCTCGAGAGCCAATTTTTATTTCTACTGCTTAAAGGGTGGGTAAGACATCGGTGTATTAGTCGTGGCTGTTGTCCAGTTGACAACTTAGAGTCCCTGATGCTCTGCGTGGCACTACATCTGGATTCGATCATTAAGTGCCAGCGTCTTTTTCTGCGTCCACTCATGCTTAGCGCTTGCAGCTTCTCCGCCTCGGCATCCGACCATCGCGACTTTTTTCAGTTAGCCATAGGGGCTCAGTTAGCCATAGGGGCTCAGTTAGCCATGACCGTGAGAAGGATTTGTCAGTGAGGTTTAGCTGAGAAATTCGGCTTACCGAAGCCGCTTGTATTACTCCTACGAGCGAGTATATTCCAAGTGAAGGGTTTTGTACGGAAAAAATCGTCTACTTTTAGTGTCTTCTACACTCTTCGTCTAGAGCTACGAGTAGAAAGGGAAGCAAGCTCGTAAAGAGAAAAGCTTAATGGATTTTTGTAACTGCGCATTATACAACCCTTGCCCGAGATGGTAGATAAAATCAAGCTCACTATCCCTCCAGTCTTTAGTGTCACCACTACTGTTCTTACTTATCCTCGAAACTGCCGCAACTGGTCAAAAATCCACCTGTTGCAAAAATAAGCCAGTCGAGATCCTACTGGCCAGCTGGAGCGCCTTGCGACTGTGCACTGAGTCGTCTAACGCGCTAAAAAGAATCGCGGGAAACCTGTATGACGATTCTGGCACTCTGGTCCGAATAAAACGTAAACATACGTACGATCGGATTTATCAATTGTTTCACTGTAGCCATGTGTCGTGACACAAAACAGCCAGAAATGTAACCTGTCCAAGCGTTGCATTTCGATGACTCAACGAGTTAATACCTTTATTATTAGAATTGCTTGTCGCTCCGGTACTTTCAAGTTGAGGGTGACCCTTTTTTCTAGACTAAAATCCTTTCTTTCGGTACTTTGCTCTTAGGCAGGATACATGTCAGAGCTGCATCTCTATTATAAAAAAAGAGGAAGTGGCAACACCGTATACACTACGCGTCGTTGTGAATTGCGCTTATCCAACTCTTAGTCACCACGTTGGTTCCAATGTAATCAATGCAATGGTCTGTCGACGCGCCAGCGATTTGACTTGTCCTGACTAAATCTGACGAATATTCGCGCGTATGACACTCCTCCCATGTACTACGCGTGATATTTGTTTATGTCGTACTCGAACGTAGACTATACCAGACCTTTTTGCCCCATATGTCGACAATAGGTGTGTCTATCCCTCTCCATCATCATGAATACATAGATTTGATGCTAAGCACTAAACACGAGCAGATCATCATCGACAGCTCAAGCGATAAAAAAAATCCTGATATTCGAGCATATCGTTGCACCAACAAGTAGCACTCCAGCCCTCGTCACTTCCAAATTTTCACACAAGGACCCAAGACACCACCACGACGTGAGTCATGTTGAAAACCGCAAGCAGCACACACAACATTGAGAGAGGGATCTGGTCCGGCGAGGAGCACGATCGTTTCTTGGCTGGTCTCAAGCTCTACCCACATGGGCCCTGGAGAATGATTGCGAGCTTCGTCGGGACGCGCTCGCCCCGCCAAGTGCAGACCCACGCTCAAAAGTACTATGAAAAGGTCGAGCGTCGATTGCGGGGGCTCCGCAAAGATCGCAAGAAGCTCGCTCGTCCGGAACACCGACTCGACGAGGATATGATGCAGCTCTGTCAGTTAGCAAAGATCAAAAAGGACCCGACACTTGCCAACCGCCTCCGCGCACCGTTATCGTCGCCGTGCGAGATGGGCATCTCCCTGCGAGCCATCCAAGAGCAACAGGACACGATCAAGGACGAGCGGCCTCCCTTTTTTTCCTCGTGTGAGCCAGTGAGCCCCTGTACGAGCACGGATTCTAATTCCACAGATAGCGACGCGTCGCTCGATCTATCCGACTTTGATGACTCGTGTCTCGACTATCTATTACAAGTGCTGAGTGACGTGGATTGCACGGATGGAGACACGCTGGTGACTCTCTAAGTGCATTTGATGTAGAGTTCATGTACTAGTAGCGGAACGTATAGCGGAGACTAACTTAAGGTATTAATTACACGTCGTAGTGTTTATCCTCACCACACAATTCACAATCAACACGTCGTGTAGAAGCGTTTGTGACGTGAGACCAAAACGATTGATTTCGTAATCGCCGCATGTTCTGCATTTCAACGTATAGATAGATAGTTGTAGGACAATAGAGACATGGAAGCGTTGCGTGATTACTTATGGTAGGAAGAAGAGACTACTGCAACTTTAGGAAAGCGAGACATGTGGTCGTGTGCAGGTGACTTCAAGCAGAAAAAACAGAATCTTGTTCAGCAGGTGTAAACAATTAATGGATGATAGTAAGCACTTCTATGACAAAGGATACAATACATGCGGAATGCAGAATCACTCGATTCGCTTCTTATGTTCGCTGCTAGTGTATAACTAACATAGGGGTTCCTCTCCTTCTTTAAACACACAATAGTCCCTGCTTTAGCTCCATTGGTGGAGAATTTCGCATCGTTACTTCGTTGCGAGGTTGCAAAAACATAAAATAGTCCAAAAAGTACATTTACCCTTTCGTGCAGTTGCGACATGTTAGTATTGTTCACAGCTGGATGACGAGTGTACAAGTTCAGGATTGAATGCAGTGCGTTGGAAGAAAAGCTCGTGCAGGAATCTGCAGTGATTTTAATATTAGAAGAGTCATAACTATAGGCCAGCTCCTTTTACGTCGTGCAATTACTTGAAACAGTTTCTTTTTTTGGCACGCGCGTACAGTCTGCACTGTCAATTGGTAGAGAGCGATACGTAACGTTCGCAATATGGACTCGTACAATGATTATGACAAAATCAGGTTACAGTCTATGTACTGGACTTTGCAGGATGCAACGTAAGTGGAAAAAATATTCGAGAGATTACGATGAAGAGTAACTCTAGTATCCTCAGGATACCTTCGCGGCCTTTTTGGCTACAACCAAGTGTAGTTAGGTGCTACAATGTAAAAGCTATTTTCTTACCGATCTTGGATGCACGGCACAGCTTCGATCTGTGGTTTAGGGTGGTACTTGCGTCTTCGAGACTTCGGTGAGACAAGAGTCGAGAGTCGTAAAATCATCGTGAACATCTTTACATAAGTGTTGGAATATGCTATGCTACGCTACGCATGCCTGGTGTTAGGCTGCATACAAATCCCAAGTGTACGCGACCATTGTGGCCACCTTTGCATTTATGCATATTTGGTACTTTAGGATTTTATCTATTATTAAGTTCTAGGTTAGGATCTTAGGTACTATTCTATTTTATATTCAGTATA
Organism: Peronosclerospora sorghi; assembly: GCA_026184515.1. NCBI lineage: Eukaryota > Oomycota > Peronosporomycetes > Peronosporales > Peronosporaceae > Peronosclerospora > Peronosclerospora sorghi. The sequence goes on from CM047591.1 coordinate 2,187,740, forward strand.
CTTTTTACCCATTAAGTCAGATTACATCAGGCCTCATAATTTTTGGCATTCTAAAAATAAACGCCGATTTTACCGATAATAAAAAATGTGACGCCGAAAAAATAAGCCCTACCCTTTTTTTATTGATGCATAGACCACACGTTTAAGACTTTGAAGCGCGTCCACATTTTGCTTCGTCACACGTGACGTGTTTAAGACTTTGAAGCGCGTGTTTAAGACTTCGAAGCGCGTCCACATTCTGCTTCGTTCTCCTGTTTGATTTTGCACCGTCCACGTCCTGTTTCTTCCTCCTTTCCCTTCTGCCACCGTCCACTCCCATTACAAGTTTGCTTTACTTCTGCCACCGTTTTCGCTCTCGCTCCTACCTCCATACGTGCCTCAGATCAACGTTCACGTTCAAATCAAAGAATGTCAGCACGCAAGACGCCGTTTCAAGTAGCACATCTTGTCGAGTTTGGCTTGTCAATTGCGGCACGGGACTCAATGGGAGTTGTCTGCTCAGTCCGATGCGATTTTTGCGCGGTCCACGGGCGTGAAAAGGCGTCAGTTGGAGCAAAACGGCAACGAACAGGGAATGTTCACTTCTTTCAGCCACCTTTCAGAAAGGAGAATTATCGTACTCATAACCAGAAACAGCACACCATTGATTGGCAAGAGTATCAAAAGCTCCCTGGGTCGGAGAAGAAAACGTCTTTTGAAAGCAAGTCGCCAAAGACCACACTGGATGGATATTTTGACACGTCGAATGCGCATCTTGAATTCAGAATCGATGCATCGATTGTGGAGAAAATCATTGGCGATCTTTTTTTACTCCTGTGGACGACGAAGAGGAAAACGGCGAGCCGATCACAAAGGCAAACGCGTTCAAGTTGTTTAGGAAGGAGTCTGACAGCTCCTACTTGGTCACAATAAAAAAACCATACCGATTCAACTTGGCGCTTGACCACACGTCGGTGTGCCTTTCGATGCGGCAGACAGCAGCAGTAATCGAACAGCACCGAGATGCGTCAAAAAAACCGAAACTCTCTGGTCTGAACGACCATATGGTCGGCCAATTTGTGCGCGTGCTTGTCGCCATCAACTTGCAGAAAATAAAATCGATACTGAGCGATCAAGGCGTGTGGTCATTCGCATTGGCCTGTGATGGTTCGACGCATAATGACATCCCATTCCTCGACATGCGCATCCGAGTTTGTGTGAATGGCAACTTGCATAACGTTCATTTAGTTGTTGTGCCATTCTTCGATCGGCACACTGCCGAAAATACGGTAAAGCTCGTCACCACGTTACTTGAGACGGTCTGCGCGCCGAGGCAGGACAAGATTATTGCCATAACAACGGACGGAGAAAACACCAACACTGGCAGGCGCAATGGTGTTGTTGCTCGTATGAACCGGATGGCGACACATCAACTCATGCGTGTCTGGTGTGCGCCTCACCAAGGAGACATTGTCATTCGCGCCGCAACCAACGAAATGGACAACGGGGCGTTTTATAAAACAGCGCATGCGTTTTCTGTACATTTGCGGCAACAACAGAATCTAATCTTGGAAATGCAGGCGCAGTACCCTCCAGCAGATAATGTTTTTTTAAGCGGATCTTACCTTTCATCTTACATGTCACAATCTTTAAATTTGAATATGCAGGTGCAGTGCCCCAGAGATACAAACAGATGGATGTATTTCGAGCGCATCATTTCATTAATGCTGAAACATCGTCGCCGATTGGAGCAGTGTATTGAAGAAAAACGGCCAGTATCTGCACCATCACCCACCTGGTGGGTGATGTGCGCTTCAGTGCAACCGTTGGCGGAACTTTGCAACACCACGATGACCATCCTCCAGTCGAATGACATGATCCTCTGCCAACAAATGGACGAGATCAAAAGCTTGATTGGCCACTTGGTAACGGAAATGGATGTGGAAGCAGATGGGAACCCTACAGATGATTTATGTTACGTTCGCGGGCAATACTGGATCCAAAAACAGAGTGTGCGGGAGCGCATTTATGATCAGGTATCATGGGCCCGCGATCTGTTCAATTCTCTTTCCGCATAATACCAATCGCATGTGTTGCATGAAGTTGGTCAATACAGTTTGCAACTCATTTGCGGTTGGTCTGACGTCCAGGCGGAACGAGATGAGCGAAACAACGCAGGAAGCATTGCGCCACCAGTGCTTCCCGCGCAGCTTGTGAAACTGCGGACTGGCACCTTCATTTCTGATGTCTTAGACATATACCGAGCTCATATCGGCCTCTACTAGAGCTCTGAGGATGTTGAGCAAGTAGAAGCTGTCCACAGAGGTAAGTAGTTGGTCGCCAGTGAAACGTTGATAAACAAACGCTTGAATTGCTTTCTAACCAGGTAGTCAATGATGTAGGTTTGGCCAAGGCTTATAACCAAGAGCCGTCAACAAAGGCGGTGATTGACGAGCACACGCTTAAAACCAACTTCAACGATGCTTGGGCATCGATTGGCAATCGCTTCATGTTTCTCCGTCGATTCTCGGGTGGGCTGTCAGTGTCTTTTGCCAATACCACTTCCGTAGAAAGCGATTTCTCTGTCTTAAAATGGTAGAACGACAATTTACGGCAGTCAATGACAAATCTGACGTTGCAAGGCATCTTCCAAGCTAAACAGCGGGGTCTCCTTGATTCCTTAGTCCTTTAGAATGCGTAATATTACATCTTTTACGTTATCCAGGCGCACCGAAATTAACGTTTTTTGGTAAATTCGGCATTTGCCGAAAATTATGAGGCCTGCATTACATCCTGCCCTCGTGCGCCCCTACTCTGATCAAGTAGGGAGCGCTTCTTCATAGAAACAAACATCCCAACGGTGGTCAGGCGATAACGGTCTGAACCACCATTCCGGTAAGTTGCACGTTCCCCCAACTCGTGTCAACTTCCAACAGGTTATGATCCCAAGGGACACGGGGACACGTATCGACATAATCAACTAAAGGTATTACTCAGCAGGTACGATAGTGTTGGCGATTGCACATCGGACGGACTCCTGGGACATTGGAGTGATTTGTTTGCTGGAACGAATATTGCGTTGACGATTGCGCTGGTGGCGCAGCAAGTTGTGGTTTTTTTAAGTGTATCGACGTTTGCGCTGACGATTGCGCTGCTGTCGTGTTAATTTGTGTTTTTGGCTGAAGTCGACTGTTGCGCTGCTGTCGCAGTAGATTGGTTATTTTAGCGTCTGTTCATCATGGACGAGGGCGAGATGCTCGATTCGGAGAGCGCACTGAAGGCGCTGTTGATTCAAGTACGTAAGATGAACGACCGCTTGACGAAGATGGAAGAAGAGAGGCAGGAAGGCCTCGGGCAATAGGTTTCGCCGGCTACGGTGCAGAGTACACCGGTTGGTGGTGCGAATTCACAATTTTAAGAAAGCATTAGAAATTTCGCGCCGTTTGGGCAGCGGATCACGATTGATGACCTCTCATCGGATTAAGGCGTTGAGAGAAGAGGTGCGCCGCGTGCGGAACAGCCTCGTAGGCAACCTGGAGCACCTGGCGTTGTGCCAACAGATGGACAGGCTGCTGCGAATCAAGTGAATCAAGACGCACAGCCGCGCTCTTTCAAGATTCCAAGGTTAACAGTACAGAACTTTACGGGTGTGGAGATTTACCCCGGATTAGGACCTGGTTTCAAGGATTGAGCGTACGTGTTCGTAGAAGCCCTGGAGATAGCAGAAATTTCGTCTGATTTCACGTGGACGGAGAGACTTAAGGTAAAAAAGCTTGGCGAGCAACTGGAAGGTGCGGCATCAAGATATTTTCGCTCGAATATTGGCATTTGGTGGCAGATTTCGCAGACATTGCACTTCGTTATGGAGCAGATGTGGCGCGCGTATAAGGTAACAATAACGCACCAGCAGGCAGCACAGCTCTTTGCACACGAAAAGGATCCAAGGCGTTCATGGAACGAGCATTTGATTTTACCTGACAGCGTTGGCACGCGAGAGCGAGTCCAGCGAGAAGATGATAGTGGAGAATATCGTCAAGTACGCGATGTCAAGCCTCAAGTATGCAATGATGGCACGCTATAACCCGTCGCGGACTGATTACATCATGCATACACAAGATCTGGTAGCGTGGGCACAGGAAGTCGAGATGGATCACGTCGGAAGTCGGAAAGGACCAAGAGCGAGCGTGAACGCGATACAAGATACCAGGAAGGCGATCACGTGCTACGGTTGCGGTGGCAGAGGACACATTCGCCTGGATTGCAGCAATAAACCCGACAGAAAGCAAGCCTATCGTGGATCTTAAGATGTTTCGTCGAAGGAGTATGTTTTGGCGACTACAGAGACGAGCGCAGAGTGGCAAAATGTGCTGAATTCGAGTGACTTGGACGAAGGCGACGCATGGATTCTGGATAGCAGGGCGAGCCGTCATGTCGTCGGTGACAAAGGACTGTTAGAAGATGTGAAAACGATTGCTGATGGAATTAAGATGTCGTTACCGGATGGAAACTACATACAGGTGACCAAGGTTGGCAAGGTGCGACTACGATGTGTTGATGACCCGAATGTCGTGGTGGCGTTACAGGAAGTGTATTATTCGCCGAAGATAGCGAGGAATTTAATTTCGCTAGGCAAGTTGATTGAAAAAGGATGTAATTTCGTACACCGAGCTGACAATATGGAAGTTCGTTTACGTGGAGATTTGTTGTTCACTGTGGAAGTTCATGGGTCCATTTTGGCGGCGAAGCTAGCCACAACTACGAGACACATCAGTCAGATCGAGACGGTGGATACGAGAACAAGTCAACAAGTGACGCGAGCGTTAGCGGGTGATAACCCCGCGTTGGACGAAACGGATGCGAATGATGAAAATCAATAAGAAAATATTGTGGAAGAACGAGATAAGAGTGTGCCGGAGCATGTTGATGATACGGCGGAACAGGTACAGAATACACGAAGGAAGGATAGCGCAAGACCGAAGCGCGCGACACAAGAAACGGCAAAGTTCAAGGCGTATAAGGACACGCTAAGACGGAAGAAGACAAAGAAAAAGTCTGGGACGGAAGGAGCCGTCACTGAAGTGAACAATGAAGTTGAAGGGAGCACAAGTGTGCAAGAACACGCGTTGGCTTTATACGCGGTGATGGGACCGAATCACGTAGCAATCAAGTCAAGATATCCGAAGGACCCAAGTAGCTACAACGAAGCACATAAGCGAGACGACGCATGCAAGTGGAAGGAGGCTGAAGAAGTGGAATTGAAAGCTTTACGGGACATGGATACCTGGGAAGTCGTGAAGTGTCAAGACAAGAAGGCTATACCTACGAAATGGGTATACAAGACGAAGACGAAAGCATATGGAACTATAGAAAGGTACAAGGCGAGACTCGTGGCACGTGGAGACAAGCAAGTTTACGGACGGGATTTTATTTTTACGTCTCGACTGTGATGGACCTTAGCAACGTCAAGGTAGTGCTGGCGATGGATCAAGTGTGGAATGTGCCGGCACGGCACGGAGATGTTCCAAGCGCGTACCCGAAGGCGCATACGGAGAAAGATTTCTATATTTTGTTGAAGATACCTCAAGGCATGGTGATCAAGGATGAATTTTTACGAAGTTTTAAAGTGGATTCTACTAAGTGTTTGGCTTTACGTTTGAAGAGGAACCTATATGGACTAAAGCAAGCTGGACGAATGTGGTATGAGTTGCTGAGTAAGACGCTGATTGATTTGAAGTTCGAGCAATGCATGACGGACACGTGCATATTTTTACACAAAGATGTTGAAGGCATTGTGATTGTTGGAGCTTACGTTGATTACTTACTAGTGACTGGAACGACGGTGCAGCTCGTTGACAAGTTTTTCGAGATGATGCAAGTATTGGAGTTAAAGGATCTCGGACGGGTCGAAAAGTTTCTCGGGATACGTATTGGTGGAAGTCAAGACACTGGATATACCATGGATCAAGAGCAGATGATCGACAAATTATTGGTCAAGTACAAGATGGAGCATGCTAACCCAGTGCAATTACCGATTGTGGATGTTAGCGATGTTGGTGAAGATGATAATTTCTTACCAAAGACTGGAGCGGAAGGTGTGACGACGCAGAAAATGTTTCAATCAATAGCTGGGAGTTTACTATGGATTTCTAGATGCACAAGACCGTACATTTCGTTTGCAGTGCATCGTGTTACAAGACGCATGCACGCACCCACACTAGCGGACTACAAGCTAGCCAAGAAGATATTGCGGTACCTGAAAGGATCGAAGGAGCTCAAGTTACTCTTGGATTGTAAGGCGAGGAATGAAGACAGTTTGCAGTTAGTCGGATACACGGATGCAGATTTTGCGGGTGATAAGGCAGACAGGAAGAGTGTGAGCGGTTGCGTGATTTTTCTGAACGGCATGGTTGTTGGTTGGCAGTGCAGAAAGCAGGGTGCAGTAGCATTATCAACAGCGGAGGCGGAGTTTGTTGAGGCCGCGGTTGGTGGAAAAGAAATTTTAGGTTTGAAGGAGTTGCTGGAAGAGATTGGTGTTAAAGTGGAGATGCCTATGTTATTACGAATGGACAATCAAGCAGCAATTTGGCAGTTGGAGGACGAGGCGAGTGGTGCAGCATCAAATCACGTTGATTTCAAGCTCAAGTTCCTGAAGGACTACGTCAAGCGCGAAGCGGTGAGACCGCTGCACGTGGCCAGTGATGATATGATCGCGGATCTTCTGACGAAGCCACTATGTGCAGCGCGTGTCTCCCGTTTACGCAGCAAAATTGGACTGGGCTAATGCTAATGATGGTTTGCACAAGGAGTGGCACGATGTTCGCGGAAGGAGTGTTGGAATTTGCTACGCTACGCATGTGTGCAGCCTGCTGTTAGGCTGCATACAAATCCCAAGTGTACGCTACCATTGTGGCCACATTTGCATTTATTGCATATTTGGTACTTTAGGATTTTATCTATTATTAAGTTATAGGTTAGGATCTTAGGTACTATTCTATTTTATATTCAGTATACTTTTTACCCATTAAGTAACATTACATCCTGCCCTCCTGCGCCCCTACTCTGATCAAGTAGGGCACGCTTCTTCATAGAAACAAACATCCCAACGGTGGTCAGGCGCTAACGGTCTGAACCACCATTTCGGTAAGTTGCACGTGCCCCCAACTCGTGTCAACTTCCAACAATAAGTTTATGGTCGAGTCGGTGTATCGATCAAACATAGGGTTTCGACACCATGCGCGCTGTCGCTAAAATCTCATGATGCGCAGACTAAACACGCCGATGAATTGGTTTACCCCCGCAATCTCCTTCACCTGTACCGTGCCCTTAGCGAACAGTTTCCATTCAGCTCGCTTCTCATGGGCAAAGCGAAATGGTATTCTCCTGTTGCCTCTAGTAGGTTTTCAAAGTCTTGAGTCTGTCGTCTCAGGTGGGGTCCTCGATTGCCGAATCGAAACTCTCCCCGCAAAGATTCGTCCGTCTTCGATGAATGAAATGATTGCACTCAAGCGAAGAAAACGTCAAAATGTTTACGGCCGCGAAGGAACATGTCACACTTACAGATTTGGATAGGTCAGTATTATTATATACCCTCTCACAAACGATATATATATATATCTAACCCCATGTTGTTTTATTAAATCGTACATACTTGAATTTGACAGTGTAATTGGTTAGAAATAACCAAAAATTGCATGCCACGAATTTATGGCAAGCGCATACTATTACAAGAAATAATTCCATTTTTTATGTGTCTCCAAAAAAATGTGACTAATTCCGACTCGCTTGTAGATCGTTATCCGCAGAAAGTGGGGTACTTGTGATCCTTTGCATTTATTGGTAAACATTCGGTTCCCTTCCCTTAAAACGCGATGTACTATCACTAAGCGTTTACTGAGCTGCTATAAAAAGGTAATGGCTTTAAAAATCCGGTATTTTGGATCAAACAGATCTCTTCTCTGATTTAGATGTTAGAAACACGAATAAAGACGCTCACGTGCGTGCTACACGACAAAGTTTTCTTGATGTGGTTAAATGAGAAATCCAGTTGTATATTTCACGCCTCGATAGTGATAATCGAATATTATCACTGAAGTACACAGCTAACGCATTAGCACTACATCGCACACCATGAGATGATTCAGCAACCGGCTCGCTGAGTGGGCGCACGCAACAATACGCAAGAAAAAAAACAGACGCAATTGTATAGCAACCAATTTCGAAGGCAGAACTGTCGCCTGAGCAATCGTCTTGAGGATCTGTCAGCTTTGACGTCTATGTTGCCTCACTTCAGAAGCGTCACGGGCTTTCATCGAACGTTACGCATGATGTAGATGCCTCAGTAAAGATCACTCAAGTCACATGTAAATTGCGACGCATTGCAAGCAATGATGCATGCAATGACATGAAAAGAACGGCGTCTTTCTACTGCAATAAACCACATTGATTCATCTCAGTAGCGTACGCAAGAAGATCAAGAAGCTTGATGGTGGCCGTTGCGTACAACGCAGACATCTTTCCCGAGCTTCTGCTCTTCGATAGCGCAGCGATCCGCAAGCCAAAGTGTTGCCGAGGGAAGAGCGCTTGGCGTCGACTACAGCAGCGCTCCTAAGGCTGAGGTAGTTAAAGTCAATGAAAATAATTTTCCCTAAGGCTGAGGGAGTGTCGTGTTGGAATTATGTAAAGCCATTTTGTCTTTTGCGTCTTTCAAGCCCCATTGGCTGAACTGGGTAGGTATATTTTCAGGTTACAGTTTAGATATGATATTTTGTATTGTTATATTTGTTTAGGTAACCTTATAGAATACACTTTTCATTTTACTCTACTCGGAGCTTTGGACTGAATCGACTCCGCGTGGCACACGTCACGCACAAGCCCTATCTCCTTGCGCATAGCACTTGTGTGTGTTTGTGTGCTGTCTATAGGTATCTTTTTCTACAGGTTATGTATGAGCTTAAGGCTATAGGGGCTGGGGCGTGGATTTTCACGTTTGCAATTTTTCGTTTGGAGCTTTACGTATTTAAGCTTTCGTTCGGAATTTTTACGCTTTTAAGTTCTCGTGTGGAGTTTCTTGTTACGTTACATTAGAACTAATGCAAAGTCCCCTTGTTTAAGGGATAGTTGTTTCGTTTTTCGTGTAGACAAGTTTATTCTCGCCCAAATGGATGAGATGGAAAAAAACGTGAAATCAGTACCATGGCAGGACAGAATGATGTCCTTCAGTCGATCTTACAAGGGCTGAAAGATGTCCAATATCGCCTAGTGTCTGTGGAGGAAGCACAGAGATAGACACTGTTGCTAGCGTATACGATGGGTCGAGGAAAGGTTCCCCAGTACGCCTCGAGGAAAACTATTTTATAGAAAGCTTGAGAAATTACCGCCCGTTCGGATAACAGATGACTCTGCATGATTTGGTCAAGGACGAAGGCGTAGAGGTTGTCGGTGCGCAACGCGCAAATGTTAAAAGAACACCCCATGTGGAGCCAGGTGGCGTGCCGGGTGTGGTCGGCGGTAATGCAGTCGATGGGCAGATGGTGCACCACATATTGGTCATGCTATGAATAAAATTCCGAAGTTCGCCGTGAGAAGTTCTCTGGCAAGGAATTATAGACAGGCTTAGGTGCCCGGTTTAATCAATGGGCTTACTATTATCGAAGCCATTGAGATCGCTGAGATGACGTCCGGTTTCACGTGGACGGAGCGTCTCAAGGCAAACAATTTTGGAGAGTATCTGGAGGGAACGGCTCCCGAATAATTTCGGTCAAATATTGTGTCGTGGTGGCAGCTTTCGCCTCAGATGCATTTCGTAGTGGAGTAAATGCGGTTGGGATTTAAATTTAACATATCCCACCACCAAGCGGCTACGTGGTTTGCCAGAGAAAAGGATACAAGGCGCAATTGGACGCAGCATTACCTCTACTTAGTAGCCTGGATTGTGAGAGTGGGTCAAGCGAAAATTCAATTATTTAAAAATTTTTGAAATTTGCGGCGCCGAGCATGAAGGTTATGCTTGTGTTCAGGTATCATCCTGCTCGGCAGGACTATCTGTACCATGCTCAGAGGTCATCGCATGGGCTCAAGAGGTTGAAGATGATGCACACCGCAAATTTCGTTACACCGAATGAAAGTAAGCAGGGGTGCTATACCTGAGGTAGCGAAGGGCATGTCAAGATAGCCCGGAAAGGCGCCACAGGAGAGGAAACATATCGAATGAAAGGCATACCAAAAAGCCGAGCGATGGATGATCTGAAAAAGAGGTCATTTCAACGATGGAACTAAGGTTAGATGATGGAACGAATAATAGTACTAATGATATCCACGATCAAAAGATCTGGATCGTTGATAGCGGATCTAGTAGACACTTTGTGTAGAACGCAGAGCTATTGGAAGATGCAAAGGAATGTGGTCCGAATGAAAAAAAATCTTTTCCGGACGGCGGTATTCTAAAGACTACCAAAGTCGTTAAAGCACGCTAAAAGCGGATGTGGAACCCTCGACGGTGATCGAATTGCCCGAGGTGATCTACGCGCCAAATTTGGCGAAAAATCTTATTTCACTCGGAAGGCTGGGTGAAAAAGGGTGTACGATTGTGGACAATGGTCACCTGACTCACATGATGCTTAATGGAAGAAACGTTTAAGATTCAAACGTTTGGGTCTGTGTTTGTGGCGAATATTTCGATCGCGCATAAAAAAAAAATTACGAGTGGATTTTCTAACATGGTTATAAGTAATGTTACGAATGACGCTTACTCTGGATGTTTGCACCACTTTCTCGTGCGATTGGGTCATCTGGCCTATGAAACCGTTGAAAAACTTGTCAGGACCCCTGGTGAGGCTTCGTTCTCACAGACACGAAACGCCTCAATTACCTGACCTGTGCCGAAGGGAAAGAGACACGCAAAGCGCAACCTAATAAGGACTCGGGTAATAATGACCCTATTGATCGAATAGGAGGAGTGATCTGCAGCGATTTTAAGGGTCCGATCACTCCTCGCGATTTTGGTTAGTTTCTTGGACCACTTCTCCAATTAAGTACGCGTGTTTGCCGCCCGTACGAAGGACAGGGCGGTAAAGATGCTCGAGAATTTTTCAGTCTGGTTTGAGAATGAATTTTACTGCCGCGTGCTCGTGTTAAGGACGGATGGCGGCGGCAAATAACAGAACGTAGATCTTTTCCATAAACATACTGGTAGTCGCTGACACGTTACTGAGGCTGGGTTACTATCCTCAAACGGCAAGTCGTAGCGGATGATCCGGACCATTTTCAATATGGTCCGATGCATGGTTTTTGGATCAGGTGTCCCGCTGATTTTTTGGTCGGAGGCGGCTGAGTATTCCGCTTACATAATCAACCGGGCTCCGATAAGGGGTAACCAAGGGCGGCTATCGAAGTGGTTACTGGAAAGCGTCCAGTTTTGACTGATTTTGTGGTTTTCGGGTCCCCATGGATTGTATGGAGGGGCCAAAAAAGAAGACTCTGGCATGCTATGCAGAGAGGGCACGAATCCTTGAAAAAAACGACGAAACTAAAGGCTACAAGGTTATTCTACTCAAGGACCGTGTGGTTACAAGATACGTAACTGAGATCGAGATACCGAGCAAGGATACCAGCTACAAGATCACTAAAGGGCTGGAAAATGACATTTAAGATGAGCTGAAGGCTCAAAAATGTCTCGTTCGCGTGGAAAAAAGGAAATTTGCGTGGAAACTAGAGACAAAACTGATGAAATGTGAGATGTGGGATGTGGATGTAACGCATAAAAATAGCAAGGATTTGGAATCACGTATGCGCAAGTCTACTCACAAGAAGAATAAAGCACAAAAAGGTAAGGGAATATGAATACTCTCTCTAGTCCACGAAAGATTCAAGTAATTCGTTTCCACTCAACATTAGGGGAGAACGACACAACCGTTGACCGTTGCAACAGTCCGGCAGATGGAAGTGCGTTATGCGCCTTCGCCGTGTCGGAATTTGATACACATGGAAATGTTACGACCGTAAAGGAGCCAGATCCCAAGTGTTACAGGGAGGACCACGCAAGTGCCAACAGTGACAAGTGGAGTGACGCCGAGCGGACTGAATTTGAGTCCCTCGAGAGTTTGGACACATGGACGATTGTACGTCGGCTGAAAGGTAAGGTACGTCTCCCGACCAAGTGGGTCTATAAGACCAAACTTAAGTCGGATGGGTCAGTAGAGAGGTACAAGGCGGGGCTTGTCGGCACGGGCTACAAGCAAGTTTACGGCGACGACTTTTTTTACATTATCCACTGTGATGAAATTGAATAACGATAAGGTCATTTATCGTGCTAGCCCAGATTTGGGGGGTCGCCCCACGACACTTAGACGAGCCCAGGGCGTACCCCAAGAAAAAACTCAGAGGAAGAAGTGTAGATATTACCACAAGTACCTCAAGGCATGAAAATAGTCTAAGGGCAGCTGAAAATTTTCCGCGTGGACTCACAAAAACGAGCTCGCGCTTAAGTTGAAGTGCACTGTATGGTCTAAAAGAAGCCGTCCGATTGTGGCACGATTGTCTGTGCAATAATTTACAAGATCTGGGTTTTGTGCAGTGTGTCACAGACACTTGCATTTTTGTAAAAATTGGTGAATGTGGAACGGTTGTAGTTGGTGCCTATGTGGATGACCTTTTTTGGTCACCAATGATGATGTTGTTACAATTTGTTTACGGAGATAAAAGTACGGGATTTTAAAGATCTCGACATCGCGCAATGGGACTCTGTCACGGACAGGACCCAGAGCACGGCACACACGCTTGCGCGACGAGGAAGACTTGGAGGAGAAGACTTGAGGAGAAGCCGGAAAATTTGAAACTGAATTATATGAGCTTATAGTTCCTGAATCCTAAATATATTGGAAAACCACTAGGGCCTATGATGTTAAAATGCAGTGAACCCACAGATGATGGGTATAATCTCGAAAATCTACTATAAACCTTGGGTTGAATCAGGTTGATCTTGAACTTCAAGCAGAGATTCTTCTTTGGAGAATCTCACCGACACGTGGAAGAATGTGATTGGCTGGGACCAAAAACATGTACCCACAATGACACGTCAGTCTCTTCACCAGATAATTTCTTAAGCAGGAACCATCTCCATGCACCGAAACACATGTGCAGAGAACACTCGAGAATGTTTCGAGAGCATTTCTTGCGGATGTAATCATTTAATTACTCCGTGAGTCGACGCGTAAACATGAAGCGAGAGTCATGTTTACAGCACCCCGAGATCCACGAGGATCGTGTGGTGCACACTATGGTTTGCTCCATGTAATATCCAGTGGGGCCCATTACACAACGTTACGAAATTTTTGGTCATAAGGATCGGAGGAGATCCGAAGTGCGGTATATTTTCTAGACCAAGAATGTAACAGGACTGATCCTGTTACTGGCTTACACTGTATCTTGTGAGGAAGCGCGCAATACAATTAGGGCAGGTTTAGTTGGTAAAAACTAATCCTATAATAAAAGTAAATATATTAATATTCACTTATCTGTCAGAACGCAAAATTAAGAGTGTTTATTTAATGGGTGGTTTAGAGGCTAATAGTATAGTAACTAACTAATTAATATAATAATATCAAGTCTTTAACTAACTGTACTATTAGTTAACCTGCAAGATTCGGTATTTATACCGAATCGACTTTTCCTTGGTAGATTATAATAAATTATAATCTCTTATTTAAATTTCAGACAACGCGTCTGAAATTAAACTGTGATATTCTAACTTCAATATCAATTATGTAATGGCACCCCATTACATCACCCCCCACTTAAGGTGGTTGGCCAATAATAATTCTTATTTTGGCCAATCATGGGTGGCACTTGTTGGTCGGAATTTCTCATTCACCAACTGATTGACCATCGACTCGATGGTCAAAGCACACGGCGGCGCTCTAAAGAGCGCTGCTGAAAACAATGAAGGAACTTCTTCCTCCGCCTCCGCACTAGGTGCTGAGGTGTTGAGTGACAACGGTGACGCTGCATTAGCAGCGTCAACTACGCAAAGGTCGGAAGGCGTACCGTCTTCGACCACATATGCTGCTAATGCGGCATCTGGCAAGGAACAGGGAGATGTTGCTAATGCAACATCTCGCATGATGGCAACTTACGAATGGCGTGTTGCCAAGAGGGCCATGTTCGGGAGTTCTGACTCCGAACAAAGTGATGGGGATACAGCTGTCCCCACTAAAGGATCTAGCGAGTCGAAACTCGCTAGGTGCTCATCGCCTAAAATCGATGACGACTCTGGTGTCGCTGTCAGCTATGACAGGGACAATGATCATCACAGGTGGTTGCGGGAACGCAGAGCCCCACCTGGACCAAGTACTTCTCCACGTCGGGGTGATTTAACTCCGGCGCGTGGTGTTGAAGCAGGCGGTGCCCCGCCTGCTAAAAGGGCTAGAACAGAAGCGGCGCCTGCCGCTTCTAAATCGTATCATCGTACGGAACCACATGTTACGTACAAAGTGGGGTTTTGGACCCCTGGCTGGGCTATCGCCCCCAACAGTGGCGGTCACCGTAAACGGGACTGCCAGTATGCGTTGTTCGATATCAACGTGCTGGATGACTGCAAAGACATCAAGTCACGTCGATTCGATCGAAGTACAGACGATAAGACGTCTGTACTTTATTGACCTCTTTTTCCAGGTTCGATATTATTCGAGCCGGAAAGGGTCAAGGAAGAAAAGGGACGATAAAGACGCCCTGACTCAGAGTTGGAATGCTTTTGTTGACAACTACAACAAAAGCCCATATGATTACGTGAATAAAGTTCACGTAATGCGCGAGTGATTTTTAAAGCACCCACGAACAGGAAAAATGGAATACATCCATTTTGCTTGCATCAAAGAAGGTTTAAAGTGTGGTGTCCCTTCTCACCTCGTTTGCCCGCGGTGTACGCAGGGCGCTCCTCTTCTGTCAGAGGAGGAGTTGCGGGGGTACGGTGGTTTTTTCCGTACCCGCCGAAATGCAGGGTTTAATTGATACCCTGAATGCATCAACACCTACTGTTGATGCTACTTCGCATTATGAGTTTGAGAATTCTTTTCAAACTCTGTCAAAAGGTCTGGGGCGTCGGCCCTCAGAACCTCAATCGGCTCCCAAGAGTCGAACTCTTGGGGATATCCCAGCCAGCGTACCAAGTACTCGGTACGCTGCCCCTTCTTCAAAGGCACCGAGCGCTTTGAGATCAAGCGCTCGAGGAAATATCGCTTATTCCCCTGATTATCAATAAGGGGCGGCGGAGGTTGATAATTCCCTCGCCGTTGTTGTTGCGGAGCATGGTTCTTCGCTCCGCAAGCTCGAGGAGGGTTATTCCTCCTTGAGCAGCGATATGTCTCACTGTGTGAAGACATATCGGTCTCTTCGAGAGGATGTCTGCGTCATCCTCGGGGAGCACACTGACCTCCAGCAGAAGAATTATCTTCTGTACATTGAGATTTCCCGCTATAAGGGAGAGATCGATCGGCGCACGGCTGATCTTGAGCAGTCGAAGGCGGAGGTAACGACTCTCCGCTCTGCTCACCAACAGCTGGAAGCCGATTACAAGTTTCTCTTGGGAGACTTGGAGAAGCACGGCATCTTCCGTGGTTCTGCGTCTCGTCGTAACACGAAGACGAGTGATACGGCTTGAGCCGCCCAACATAGAATGTTGGGTGAAGCCGCATTGCTGTGGGAATGTCTAAGGTATAGGCATTCTCCCGAATCGCTTGGACCTTGAAGGGTCCTATGTACTTAGGAAGCAACTTCCGTGTAGGGAAGTTGCTTATTGCATGTGTAGGCAAATTAGTAGTACTTAGTAATACTAATTCACCTTTAAGGAGGGAGTTCTTGTTCTTCCTTCCTTTTTTATCTGCATTTTGCTTCTGCTTATCAAAAGCAGAGGCAAGTGCATCCTTTACATAGCGTATTACAGCTTGGCGCTGTAATACGAATTCATCTACTGCTTTATCAGCAGTAGGTGCATTGTACTCGTTGTCTGCTGCCATTGCTGCAGACACATATTCATCGTATGCAGCTTCAGTTTTAATTGAAGCTGCTTCCGCTTCTACTGTATTTTCAGTAGAAGGGCCATCGTTTTGTTCACAAGTTGCAGTCGCAACTTGCGCATTGACTCGCTCAAAATTTGAGCGGGTACCTCCCCCACTTAGATTTGGCGTACCGCCAAGTAACGCTGGGGTTCGTGGATGCCTTAAGGCATTCACGTAGAACGGTGTATGCTTAGTTGAAGCATGCACCGAATTGTTAATCGCAAATTCAGTGAGTGACAGGTAGTCACTCCACTGTACAAAGGCATGTGCGTATGATCGCAACATGTCTCCGAGAACGCGGTTAACCCGTTCCGTCTGCCCATCCGTTTCCGGATGGTCCTCAGTTGACATCTTCAACTGGGTTCCCAACAATGAGAACGTTTCTTGCCAGAAACGTCCTGTAAATCTCGGATCTCGATCCGAGACAATGTCTTCCGGAATTCCGTGCAAACGGAATACCGTATCAACGAATATCCGCGCTGTTTGAGCTACGGTTACGTTCGCTGATACTGCAGTAAGATGTTCCATCTTACTGAAACGGTCTACAAAGACCACTATTCCAGTCTTCCGACTATTGTCGGGTGGAAGACCGAATACGAAGTCCATTGAAATGGACTTCCAACACTCTGTCGGAACCGCCAGAGATTTCAGCGGAGCCTGCGCAGACTGCGCAGGCTTAACGCGCTGGCAAATCTCGCAAGCGCGTACGTATTTTCGTACCCACTTGTACTGGTTTCGCCAGTAAAAGTCACGTGCGAGAAAAGCGTATGTCTTCTCTCGACCTTGATGCCCCGAAATCGGTGCATCATGATACTCAAACATAATTTGATGTTTTAGATCATCGTCGTTTGGAACGACTATGCGACTTTCATCTTTTTCGTCTGTGCTGTAAAGCAGCAGACCATCGTGCAGTCGATATCGATGAACGCAAGCGCGGAGGAACTCTGGGAGTTCGTCGCGTTTCTCACTTGATTGATTACGTAAGTAATCAATCAACAGACGTGTCTCCTCGTCTGTTTTGTACGCCTCGCGTACTTGTCGTATAATTGACGACGACAAAGCAGTGCAACGGATCGCGTTTGCACTGGCCCCTTCGGTTACGGAAGGTTTCATCTCGTAATCGGGCCTTCGTGATAGCGCATCTGCTATCACGTTCAACTTTCCGGGTTTGTATTCAACCGTAAAGTTGTACTCAGCAAATAATGACAGCCATCGAGCCATTCTTTGTGAAATATGTGGTGAATTCACGGCCGTGCGTAGCGACGCATGGTCCGTGTAACCCACAAACGGTCTATCTCCCAATAGATAGATCCGAAACTTAGCCAGTGCGTACTTCATGGCAAGTAGTTCCTTGTCATGCACTGGATAGTTGCGCTCGGCTGGGCGCAACTGACGCGATTGATAGCAGATTACGCGATCACGATCATCGTGATCACGCTGCATCAAAGCACATCCGATAGCGAAATCGCTCGCGTCGCAAACGACGTGGAACGGACGCTCGTTATCGGCTATAGCCAAGACAGGCGCTTCAGTCAAGCTTTGCTTGACTGCATCAAATGCATCTTGACATTGGGTATCCCAATGCCATTCGACGTCTTTCTTAAGTAATTGAGAAAGAGGTCGTACTAACCCAGCATAGTTGCACAAATACTTGTGCAAATATGTTGCCAGCCCAAGGAACTTTCGAAGTTCCTTAACGTTGTTTTGCGTAGGACATTCAACGATCACCCTGATCTTTTCTGGATCAGGACGTACCCCGTTCTTGCCCACAAAGCATCCAAGAACGGGTATCTCAGGTGCACCAAAGGTGCACTTCTTCAGATTTGCATAGAGCTTATGCTTCCGCATAAGCTCTACCACTCGACGTAGATGCTCCCTATGGACATCTACATCGCTTTTATCGTGTTCAACCTTACTATGGATGAACACGTCATCGAAATAACTCCGTGCGAATTCTCGCACCGGGCGTAATAGATGCGTTACGCATCTGTTAAACGTAGCAGGGGCATTTTGAATCCCCTGCGGCATAACAAGCCACTACCAAAGCATGCCGCTTGGGGTGCTTAACTCCGTGAGACGGATATCCTTCTCACGCATTAGGATTTGATAAAATCCAT
This sequence comes from Peronosclerospora sorghi, assembly GCA_026184515.1. NCBI lineage: Eukaryota > Oomycota > Peronosporomycetes > Peronosporales > Peronosporaceae > Peronosclerospora > Peronosclerospora sorghi. The sequence continues at coordinate 2,205,885 of CM047591.1, forward strand.
CTCTTAGATCGAGAGCACTAAAGATGGTGCTCCCGCACATGCCATCTATGATGACATCTTTTAGCGGTATCGGCTTCTGTGCCGGTACAGTCGCTGCGTTCAGCTTGTTGTAAGAGTGAACGATTCTCCACCCACCTGTGGACTTCTTCACACAAAGGTGGGGGTATAGTGCGGTGAGGTAGACTCCCGCACTTGGCCTGATTTACGACGAGCTTCGAAATCTCGTCGATCGCTTTTACCTGATCACGCGGCAACGGCCATTGCCGCGTAACACAATACTTCGTGCCTGGCACGAGGTCAATCTCATGACGAGCTCCCTTATCCTTAGGGAGCTCGCTAGGTACTTCTTCTGGGAATACGTCAGCGTATTCCCGAAGTACCTCATAAAATGGGGAGTTCGCTTTAAGCGACTCCCAGCTCTGCGCTTCAAAGCGCTGAACTTTGGTTTGATCATTGGGAACCTCTTTCTCAATGTTTTCCACTTGTAATGTGGATATTCGCTCACGAATATCCACTACATCATCTGTTGCTACGATAATACAGATCTGTTCGATCTGATCATCGTGCAAGTTTCTCATAAACTTCTTCCATCTTAGCTCTGGAAGATCCATCACCTCCGAACCTTCTTTTGGAGGGTGTTCCATCAACAGAGACTGGGTAGCTAATCCGGTCTCCGTTTGCGTCAAGACGTTGATCGTCTCGACGGAACTGACCATGCAATCAGACGCACTCGTCTGATTGACTACTACACGGTGATTACGATTCACCGTGTGCGAATACTCATCATCATGGTGGCCACTGCCTACCATGGAATTTTGGCGATCAGATGTGCTCGTCTGATCGGCCGCCTGTTCTGCGACACGGTGGACTTTATCACCCGTGCGCATGGATAACGCAACGTGGTGGTCACTGGCCACCACGGAGTTTTGCTCACGATTGCACTCGATCGTGAGTTCACTCTCATAAACACGGAATTCATTCGTCGTGTTGGAACCTTCGGTCGCACAGTGGGTGTTTCCCACTGTGGATACTATTTCATTCTCACGGTGGGTGTTTCCCACCGTGGATATTACTTCATTCTCACGGTGGTCTTTATCACCCGTGGAATGTTTCTCTCCAACACGCAACGACTCTTCTGTTGCGTGTGGTAGTCCCTCTGGACTCTCACCAGCGGAGTTACCTTCCGCTGATCGTGTCAGAACTGACCTGGTGGTTCCATCTCTATCCACCAGACTGTCTGACGCTGCGGTTGTATCCTCTGATACAGCCGGATTACACACAGGGTGATCAGATCCTGTGCATCCGCCGCAGTCGATCGATAGGTTAACCCAGTCGATTGAAGGTTTAAACTTGGACATCCATGGGATTCCAAGTATCAAATCGAACTTGTCATCTAAATCGAGGACGATGAATTCATCCTCGAATGACAGTTCATTCAACTCGAAGCGTGTTTTAATCACACGCTTTGGAATAGTCACGGTTGCACCTGTTGCTAACCGGACTGACAACATACCTCGTGGGGTTTCTACCTCCACGAAGCTCAACAGCGTTAGACTCTGAGTTCTAACGAAAAAAATTGTTTGACGCTCCTGTGTCAAACAAAGCTCGCACGGGGACATCGATCCCGTGCGGCTTAACCTCCAGGGTGATAAGAGGCTTATCATCACCCTGCACCTTTTGACAGGACATAGTCCCGTCTGGGGCTATTACCCTCACATGCCCTATGTCGGCATGTGGGATAACATTCCCAGTAGGGCACCCCGCCCCTACTGTCGATTCTCGTTTTTTGCACCAACAGGGTGATGTCCCTGTTGGTGTCGCCGTGCAGCGGACGGTTCCGTCCGCTGGCTGCGTGGCACCGGACGCGGTGCCATACACTCATGGGCAAAATGCCCCATTTTCGCGCATCTATTGCAGCGAATATTCTTCTTTAATTTCGGTTGCTTCGTGTTCGAAGCAACCGCAACCGATAGGTCCATCGGATCTGGACCTCCACCGCCCATGCTCTGGCGCGGGTGGCTGTTTCTTGAGACGAAGTGTGAACTTCGTCTGCCCGACTGCTGATTGTTGACATGCTGTTGCGGCATGTCAAAAGCGAAGGGCTGTTGAGCCCTTCGGCTGTACCCAGCATGCGATGACGCTGATCGCATGCTGAACTACTCACGGATGCTCATATCAATGGCATCCCTCAGAGTATCTGGCGGGTGACGATAGAGACTCTGTTTGACGGGACCATCATTGAGTCCCTTCATGAAGCCAGTGACCTGCATAGCAGGGGGCACCGGCTCATACACAATATTTGACAGCAAATATTGCGTCTTCTGAGCGTAAGCTTGAATGTCAAGCTTGCCTTGCCGGAGTTCCATGAACTCCTGCCGATTACTTAGCTCCCTTTCTGGAGCTTCAAAGTTGAGCTTTATCTCAGCTTTTAATTCCTGATAAGTCAGGAACGCAGAGTCATCAGTGGCTCTGCGACGCATCGCCCATGCCCTGGCTCTTCCTCCCAGAAATGTTGTGGCGAAGTACACCTGTTGACGTTCGTCAACAATATTTTGCGCAGAGATGGCATCTTCCACCTCTCCGAACCATCTACGAAGGGGCTCGCCCCCTTCGCCGGTAAAGGGCGGTACTCGCGCCTTTACCACTTCAACGCTATGCGTTGTAGGTGCTGATGCGGTCCGCGCTGCCTCTTGCGCGGGCCATTCTGGCTTTTCTAGGTGGTTTCGCCTAAAGCGATTCACCACCTGTGGTGAAGTGTTTGAAATTTCTAGCGAAGTGTATACGGAAGGTATATTCAAAGAGTATACGGTGCTTTGGTCGGCCATAAAGTGAATTTTCGGTATTGAAGCCAGTTCAGAAGTAACCAAGAAGTAACAAGGTGAACAGATATTGGAGGTAGATAGAGATCTTCCCAATGCTTATAATGTAATCGAATTTTCCCCCTTAGCGACTAGTCGTTTTTAAACCAACCAACCTTTTTGACCTATACAAAAACTAAGTCTAAGTGCATCCCGAGGAACCCTTTAAGTGAAAGCGTGCTAAGGCGTAATAAAGGTCCTTTGCGGTACTCTAAGTTAAAGGGGCAGCCTGAAGTGTTACCAGGAAGTGCCCATTTGCAGTGACTTTGTATTAAGGTTCGGACGTGAGTACCAAGAACCTGGGTAGTATAAGCAAGAGGGGTGTATTCTATCGCCTCCTTGTGTTGTTTTTGAGTGGAAGTCTCGAAAATTTAAGTTCCTTCACGACAACTGGTGCCGCGACCCGGGAATTTACGTCGTCTTAATACAAATTTTATCACAAAATGGCGGTAGTGTCTAATGATGGAAAGAAAGAGCTGGTTTTTAAGCTACAGCGCTCTCGGGAGGACACTGAGAGAACATACACTTGCTCTGAGGCCTGCGCACGAATGTCACGGTATCAACGGCATGTGCTGAAGTTACCTGGAGACTCACATAGTTGGTTTTCTCTATATGAGATTCGTAAGGTAGCGAGCGCTGCCCCTGATTTTAGAGTAAAGGAGGATCTCACTTCCTTTGGGGGACTAAAAGAGTCGATTGAAGCCATTGAAACGTTGTTTTGAAACTGTGGTTATGATTTCGTGCGACGAGAAGAGTTTGACAACGCATGTGATTCTAATCTGGAGCGTACCGCTAAAGATATCGGCTTGATGGTGTAGTTATTATTAGCGGAAAACGAGTGGGAAACATCCCTGATGTTTTACCGGAAGGAAGCTACAGATGTCAGTCCACGCTACTATATTGTGGCAGACACCACTCATACGCCGATGAAGGAATCCAAACCACCGGGTATGCAAGAGCTGTGTAAGGATGACGAGATGGAGGACACTGTGGAGTGGAGAGATTCAGATGATCCTCCAGTAAGGAAGAAATTGGAATTTTCATCGGAGGATGAGGAGATCATGACGCCGCCGAAAACAAAACCAACACAGAAAAAACAGGACCCAGTGGTGGCCAATTTAGTCCAACTGATGCAAGATGGATACTTAAGTTTGGAAGAGTTGACGAAGATTACTGCATCCCTGTCTGCTAGTCGTACGCCGGACACTACAAGAGGGGCGACTAGTGCCACATATCAGCAATCTGCAATGCCACAAAGGGCGGGTCCCAATTCACAACGATCCTCGCGATACAACGTGTACAGTGGAAGACACAATGCGTGGTCATCATCGGGTCAGCCTGTCACGGCTATCATACAAAATACCGAGATAAAGGCATTTGATGGCAATATACAGGACGCGGGAAGCGCAAGAGCATGAGTGTCACGATTTCTCCATGTGGCCAACATTTCACGTTGGGATGACGACCAACGGCTAGGAATGTTTGTGGATAGTTTGACGAACACGGCGTCTTGGTGTTATGAACAGTTGGCGGATGCCGTGAAGTATGATTGGAGTGCGGTGATCGATTTATTCTAACGGAAGTTTTGTGTAGATAAGGTATCGCCGCGGGTCATGTACTCAAAACTGACCCAGAAACAAGATGAGCCGGCTACCACATATCTATACCGGCTGAATGCCGCGGCGTTACGAGCGGGAATGGATTTTCGGAACGTCTACAATGCCTCATTGTTGGAAGAGCATATCCAACAATTCTTTGACACGATTCATGATCGTGTCATACAAATGCAATATCAGCATATGACTTTCAACAGTATTGAGGAGTTGGAAAGGGTGCTGACGAAACATGAGGCACGTCTGACCAGACCCGGAAAGAAGATGACTGCTCGTAAGAGTGATGAAGTGGTGCATGAAGATGCGCAACCTAGTGTGCACATGATGGGCGGAGAAGTGCATGCTACGCAGAGGTCACGCGCCAATTATGATGGCAAAAATGCGCGAGCGAGTACCCATAATGATAATGAAGGGGGCGTAATCTGCGAGCACTGCAATCGACGAGGGCACGAGAAGGACAAGTGTTGGAAATTACAAACGTGTGAGCATTGCAAAGCAGTTGGCCATGATGTGAAGTATTGTCGCAGGTTCATTGAGGAGATGGCCGAGATGCGGAGCAAGTTGAAGGCTGGAGAAATAACTAAAGATGATGTGGACGCCCAGTTAAACGCCTAACCCCACAGTGCGTTGCGACCACTGTCGAGAGAAAAGGGGGGGGGGCATTGTTGAACAATATGAAGGCAACACCGCGCTCACCCTTCACGGTAAAAGAAAACAAGAAAAATGATACATGTTGCATGGAAGGATCACTCACGATGGACGAGGATCCAGAAACGAAGAATTCACAAGAAAAAGAAGAAACAAAAGTTACATTTGAAGAAAAAGAACAAAAGAAAGAAGATACATCAGCGACTGCAGAAACAAAGTATGTCTCAGCCTACGTCACGTTGGTGGACAAAAGAGAAGGCGAACGAGAAGGATGGCAACAAGTGACTGAGATAATGCTGCCAGCAACACAAGTATACATTAAAGGGGCAATTGATGATTTGGAACTGCCGCTAATGTTGGATTCTGGTGCGAACATTTCAGTATTACATGCCAATGTAACGAAAATGTTACACATAGCAGTCCGGATGTTTGATACCCCGACTAGCTTTTGTGGTGTAACAGAAAGTACCATTGGTGCAATTGGTTTGGCTACGGTCAAGGTACGGATAGGCCCATCGGTGATTTTTAATTGTGAGATGTGGGTGGCTAGCATTGATTCCCAAGCTTTAGCGATACTTGGAACGGGTTTCCTGGTAAAAGCGGGAGTAATTCTGAACATGAAGGATCAATGTTGCCAGATTCCCGATGAAAGTCCATTACCGTTGATGACTCAGGAAGAGCGAAATTCCCAGGAATATGTGCAAGTTCATGGACAAGTTATGGGAAGTGCAGGTATGGACATTAATTGGACCAGTGTAAATGCAGTACGGATGGTCGGAGATAGACCTCCGGCTGTATATGTGATGGATGCTATAGACCCGCTGAAAGTAGATCAGACCAAATTGGAGAGGGAGGTCTATTTGCATGAAGGGGTGGAGATGTCGGCCGAAGATATGGAAGAACAGTTGGCATTAATACCAGAAGTGGAACAGGGACCAATGACGCCACCTGATATGGCTAACGCAGACATAGGTGAGCCCGGATTCACTACCAAGGAGCAAGAAGATCAATTAAGGGCATTATTATATAAGTATGCTGATGGGTTCATAAGCTCCGGTAATGCACTACCGCCACCAGCCAAAGGTGTGGTTTGTTGTGTGGATGTTGGAGGCAATCCACCTATAGCACAGAAAGCGCGCAAGGTACCAGTGCATCTCCTCCCAAAGCTGTATGAATTAATACGAGGTCTACTACAAGCCGGATTAATCAAGTACTCGGAGTCAGCTTGGGCCTCTCCAATCGTGATCGTGTTAAAAAAGAACAAAACAGACATACGATTGTGCATTGATTATCGAGCTGTGAACCAAAAGACGAGATTGATGGTGTATGCCATGCCTTTGATAGACGATCTGTTAGACAATTTTGAAGGAGTTAAGTGGATATGCTCGATGAATAACGCGAGTGGGTATTGGGCTATACCAATGACAAAAAGAGCTCGGTTAATTACCGCGTTCATTTGTCCAGTGGGACATTTCGAATGGCTACGGATGCCGCAAGGGCTAAAGAATGCACCGCAGATATATCAACGCATAGTTGATAATGCTTTGTGGACAATGGTCAGACGTTCGCAGCAGATGGGGATGATGTGTAAGATCGCGAACGATGATACCACCATGGATATTGATGATGACGCCACATATGTTCTAGGGACAGACGTACCCTTATCACAAGATGTGTTTCACAGTGGCCAAGTGGTGGAAAGTGAAGATCAGCCTATTATTGGGAGGCGCTCCTACATTGATGACATTACGTTCGGTGCGAACAGTTGAGATACTCTGTGTCTGATGCTGGAAAACCTTCTGGAGTCGTTCAAGTACTGGAGAATCACTATAAGTTTACCCAAGAGTGCATTTGGGAAACACAGTGTGGAATTTTTGAGTCATCGTATTTCTTCAAAAGGAATTGAGGCAGCCCCGCGTAACCTAGAATCAATTGTCAAGATGGCATTCCCTCAGACTTTAAAGGGAGTTCAACGATTCACTGGCAGCCTGATATATTACCTACGATTCATCGACAATTTCGCGACGTTAGCGGCTTCATTGTATGAATTGACGGACCTGCAGTTAAGAGATGGTACGCAATTGGAACACGCTGAAAAATCTTTTGAGTTATTGAAGGCGCGGCTGGTGCATGCACCGTTGCTTCGACATATTGAGCGTGCAAAGCCATTAAGTGTGATCGTATACAATAATAAGTGGGCATTCGGAGCTACGGTGTGTCAAGAGCATGATGGGGTTCTACATCCAGTGCGATATGTCAGTAAGGTGTTCAAGGATGCGGAGACGCGATACACAGGAGCCGAACAGGAGGTGCTAGCGTCGTTGAAGACACTACATGACGCTAGTCATATTCTTTTTGGACAACACATAATAGTATACGCCAGGTATTCCACGATGCGATGGCTATTCACTTCAAAAAGTCTGACTGGAAGAGGAGTTCAATGGGCAGTGATGTTATCTCCATGTTAGTTAGAGATTATTCGGATGAATCACGAAGGTGTCGGCCTGCCGGCACTGTTGGCCACATCGATAGTACCGGTGGAAAAGATTAATGAAGTATTGGAAGACATTGCTCCAATAAAGACACTGAGGGACACGCCGATTATTAGACCCATTCCAGGATTGCGTCGCCAAAGTTCTGGATATGTCTTGTCGTTTGATGGTGCAGTACGGATGAAAAATAATCCTAAGGGCACGTTTGGCATGATAGTATGGGAGTTATCCACCTGGGAGGTGATAGCGGCGGAATATGGAATTCAAGATAACCTCACTGTAAATGATAGCGAGTATCATGGATTGATCGGTGTATTACAACTTGCGCAAGCCCACCATGTAAACAAGGCAATAGTGTGTGGGGACTCGAGACTGGTAATTGGACAAGTTAATGGAGATTTGCGCTGTAACTATGCCTCGTTATTGGTTTGGCTGAATAGAGTGCACTCGCTGGTGGAGAATTTTGAAGCAATTAGTCTAGTGCATGTGGCACGCAAGTATAACCAAGCGGCAGATTTTCTTACTCAGTGTGCAATGAAGGAGCAACGAGAAGGGTCAATTACAAGCGAACAACAACTGACGGACCTTAAAAGGTTAAATCGACTACCAGAGTTGTTGTACGCGAACGTAGATGAACCGCCGGAACCGGATAAGAATGAAAACATCTCTGAAGGGATGATTAGACCGTCTGACGAGTATATGGGTGATACCAATAACGAAGAATCCAGAAGTACCAATGAAGTTAATGTTTGGGAAGATGGTGCACACTTATCACCTCAAGTATTTGTAATTACTCGGAGTATAAGTGAGTCGAAGAATGGACGCCGTCAACATCAAGGAAACAAAACCGGGGAACAAGGGGCGACCTCAGAAGATGAAGTACGGTCTGCCGACGGTGGTACTGACAAACCTAATCAAGGGCAAAATGGTGTAGGCCTAAACCCGTATGAAGCAGCGCCCGCCATTAGGTTGGAACGAATAGCAGCGGCTCAAAACGACGACGATTGGTGTGGAAAGGTTATAGCCTATCTGAAAGGAGAAGATGATAAAATAAACTCCGCCAGCGAATGGAAGAAGGTGGCGCGCCATGCGATAATGTATGGATCGGACAGTAAAAATGTCCTATATTACGTCGCTTACACACGAAGCAGAATCGACGATCAAGTGTGGAGATTGGTTATACCATGTATCTTGCAGGAGGATATCTTACATGCCTACCATGTTGAGATTGGCAGTGGAGCGCATCAAGGGGTTGGAAAAGTCTATGCGCGTTTGAGGCCCAAGTATTATTAGAGAGGCATGTACGCCTATATTGAAAGCTATGTTGCGGCGTGTGAAGATTGTGCAACGGCAAAAGGGAAACCAAAATACCAGGGGCGCACTAGCGGCAACATTGTGGCATCAAGACCTTTTCAGATTTTGGCTATGGATTTTGCACTACCTCTACCTCAGACTACTATGGTCCATGAAGCGCTACTGTGTTTTATTTGCCTATTTTCTGGATATGTGATCCTCATCCCAATGGGCGCCACTGCAGCCCAGGATGTGGCAGAAGCATACATGGTAGGAGTGTACAAAAGATTTGGAGCGCAAGAAATGTTGCGACATGACCGATACCCAAGGTTTATGAGCTCAGTATTCAAGAGATTTAATCGGATGTTGAAGCAGAAACAAAGAACGACATTGGCATATCGGCCACAAGCTAATGGCAAGCAGGAGAGATCTGTGCAGACAGTGATCAAGGCAATAAAGTGTTATATAGCAGATCCAGAACAGAAGGATTGGGACGAATATGTGGCACCATTGGAGTTTGCTTTGAATACTTCAGTGGATTTACATCATCAACAAACTCCGTTCTATTTGGTACACGGATGGGAACCCCGAACCACGATGGAAGCGATGGTACCGCCAAAGGATCACTCTGCCACGGAAACAGATGCACTGGATTGGAGATTAGCGGTGAATAAAAGGCACATGGAAGCTCAAGCGCAAGAAGCCATCATCAGGGAGCAAGTGAGCAAGGAACGAGCCCAACGGCATAATTAGAAGATTAAGTTAAAGCTGTGGTCGACTACAAAAACCGCGTACCGTCCTGGAGAGTTAGTCTGGCTGTACCACGATTTGGTCAAGCCAGGGTTGGTAAGAAAGTTCGCCCACTTATGGCATGGCCCATATGTGGTGGACGAACGGGTGAACGACGCGGTGTATCGGCTGGTGATACCGATCACTGAGAGTCGAGTATTTCCGCTAGTACATATTGCCAGGCTGAAGCCTTACATCAACAAGATGAGAAGGCCCCGTGAAAAGATCCATGTTAAAGATGCGTTGGAGTTAGACGAAGCGTTACTTCCAGAATATTCCTGGTACGAGCCGGGTAAAGACGAGGAATGGGAGGTAGAGTGTATCGTGGATTGTCGAGTGAAACAGCGGACAAGAAATGGACGCCGGATGAAGGAATACCTAGTAAAATGGAAGGATGCCGACGAAATGACGTGGGAGCCTGAAGATAACCTGTCTTGTACCATACTCTTGTACGAGTTTGATGCACAACGGGCTTGGGAGAATCGACATCATGCAGCCCAGACGGCAGAGGAGGACATCATTGAAGGAGAGATGTAGAGCCTCAACCGAGGGGAGATCGAAGGTGATCGACGACAAAGAAAGTAACAAGAAAACAGGAAGAATAAGAGAGTGAAACCCCAAAAGATGTAGCACATCCCTATCACGGACCCATGTTGGTTGTGATGAGTAGAATGCGGACCCGATTTGGTTGTATTAGGGGAAAATCAGAAGATACAATCACAAACAGAGAATAAAAGAAAGACGCATGTTTGAACATAAATGGAATATGTTGGAATATGTTGGAATATGTGGATATATTGCATGATTAGCTATGCTGAATGCAGCCATAAGCTAACAAATGAAAATGATGTGGATAGTGAGTCTATACAGGCTCAATAATTTCATGGAGTGATGTGATGAACGTGCGAAGAGATGCCTGTTAAGGTCCAAGAGGTGAAAAACCTGTACCTCACACATACTGCAAGAACAACAACAAATCAGCGCAAGATCGTACGAAGAGATACCTCACGAGGTCCTAAGGGGGGAAAACCCGTACGGCAGCAACTAGATGATACGAAGAGATACCTATCATGGTCCAAAAGGTGCAAAACCTGTATATCTAAACACAAAACAAACCAAAGCTACGACAAACAGGCGCAAGATCGTACAAAGAGATACCTTACGAGGTCCTAAGGGTGAAAAACCTGTACGGCAGCAGCAAGATGATACGAAGAGATACCTATCACGGTCCAAAAGGTGCAAAACCTGTACATCTAACACAAAGCAAGGCAAAGTAACGACAAATCAGTGCAAGACCATACGAAGAGATACCTTACGAGGTCCTAAGGGTGAAAAACCTGTATGGCAACAACAAGATGATACGAAGAGATACCTATCACGGTCCAAAGGGTGCAAAACCTGTACATCTAACACAACAAGATATGATTATGCCCGCGCATTGACGAACACCGTACGAAGAGATACCCAATGAGGTTCAACAGGTGCAAAACCTGTACGGAGAGAGGCGCGAGGTAGGAAGAGAGAAGAGAAACAACGACTGAGCTTACGCAGTAACAGCTGAGCCGCAGTATGAAGGGGTAGGAGCGAAAGTTTTAAACTCGCCCCAAAAGTGTAACGAAGCGAGAGAACCACCGGTTACACTAACAAAGGTGATACATGTCAAGGGAAGAAGAAAATATTAAAGGATATCGTTGGAAGGGCACTTACTGGATGGAGCCATGTACAACAAGTCGCTGGAGTTGGAGTTCACATGTGGAAGGCGGACAGTGCGCAGAACGCCTGTGGAAGCAAACTCCGATGTATTGGAGTTGGGAAGAAATTATAATGGGATTTTTAAGTGGAGCTTATGGACCAATCACGTTACACTGGGTTGTCGCGACGGGGTCGTCCACGACAGGTATACAAATGTATGGAGATACACGGGGTCGTCCACGACCGGGTCGTCCACGACAGGTATACAAATGTATGGATATACACTGGGTCG
>CM047591.1:2217571-2256503 GCA_026184515.1 Peronosclerospora sorghi
GGTCGTCCACGACGGGGTCGTCCACGACAGGTATACAAATGTATGGACATACACTGGGTCGTCCACGACGGGGTCGTCCACGACAGATATACAAATGTATGGAGATATATTGGGTCGTCCACGACAGGTATACAAATATATGGATATACATGTTCGCACATGATTGGATGGTTTATAACCAGTCACGGGATATGTGGTCGTCCACGACATGGCTGTGCACGACAGAAACCCCCTCGAACGTGATCGGATTAACGGGCGAGTACCGTCAATAAATTACAGTGTTTGACTCAACAAAGTGTCGAGGACCCGCTTAAATCGGAAGCATTCACGACAGTCACTATCACGGAGTGGTCAATCAGAAGGACAGTAGGAACTCGGGCTATAATTCACCAGCGCTGGACTAGCCCAAGTATACATCAGCTTCAGAGGTGTTAGCGTTGGAAGGAACATCAAGTGACTGCATCAGAACGACAAAAAATGAATAACGCGGATATGATACAAACCTTATTGACCCTGAACTCGTCCGGAGGACCAGCCGGTGAGGTAGAATACAACGAGGACGAGAATGACACCTCAGAGGCCACGTTCCATAAAAGGCCTGCACTGCAACCTACGGCTGAGCGAAACCCCACACTTATATATTACCCTGCTGACTGGACCAACCGTGAGAAGGAGGAGTTGTTACGTATACAAGGTGAGAGTGAGAGTCGGACAAAATCAGTCTCCGAGATAAGTAACGTATACCAGTAACGATGTCAAGCAAACGGATGGACCAAGAGAACTGAAGCTAGTGTGGAAATCATGTTAAGGAGATTGGGAACCAAGCGAAAGCGAGATAGTGAATGGACTGAATAAGAGGTGAAGTGGTTAACCAGCCTAATGGAACAGAAGAACACGGCAGCTCACATATTTGAGCTATACCCGATACAATTCCCACAAGCTAAGAAGATGCGCACCAAGCACTCTATAAAAAATAATATAAAAGCCTTGCGTCGAGAGAATAAGGAAAAACCCCGAATAATATCATATGGGGGTGATAATCACAGTGAAGGCAAAAAAGGTGGTAGGAGGTGGACCCCACTAGAAGATCTCGTACTGGAAAAAGCAAACGAGTGTGGAGAAACGAGTGTGAAGGTGATTGCAGAAAAGTTACAAGAGATATTAAATGCGAGCGGCATTAAGTATGTACCAATATCGTATGCTGGGATCAGGCAGAGACTCCGTCGATTAAAGAGTAATATACCGAGTATCGAGCATGCCAATAAAAAACCAAGATCACAGCTGGAACAGGAGGTTTTAGAGAAAGCCGGTGATATGTTCAATGAACAGGAAATGGGGGTCGACAATATATTGGAAACAACAGATGTCAGTGTACTCACCAAGTAGACCGTAAACGTCTCGGAAAATCTACCCTTTCCCACCGGCATAGCACAAGTCTGTGAAGAAATATGTGAAGAAGTTATAAGCAACACTATTCAGATACCCTCAGGCAGTGAAAAGGAATCGGAAGTGGTGGAAGATATGGGAGTGAGTAAACATGAACTACAAAGAATGTCGGCTGAAGATATCAATATAAGCGGGATTGTGAAACTCGGAGAAGGCACAGTACAGGAAATATACGAAACAAACTCCGGTGACACCTGCGAAGGACAAAGTTCGGTGAAGGATAAAATGGTGACACCAGAATTAAGTGCAACCCAAGTCGATAACACTTTCCCCGACCATGAAGAGTCAAGACAAATCAACCCTACAGCCATTGATTTAACAGAGTTGACAGAAGATTCAAGTCCAAGTCTGTGTGAAGATACTGAAGAGGTACCAGTGACGGCAGAAAATGAGTTATCATGTGAACGATATCTCAGTGAGCCACAAGAGGCGGATGATTGCAATCCCGAAGAGAGAAGTCCCACTACACACACAGTACAGGATTCTGATGAAGTGTGTGGAGAGGTACTGAATAGCCTTACTCCACTGGAGGATACGAACACAGAAATGCTTAAGACGGTTGTGAAGCGGAAGAGTACCGAAGCTATACTTTTAAAGAAGGTTTACTCACAGCGAAAAGCCGAGAAGTGGTATGGCGTAGCGCATGCAGACAAGGCTCAATAACAAGGCAAGTGATAACGCAGATGTCGAATATGGAAAGGAATTGGTGTCAAGAGGTCGAGAGAAAAGCTGTCAGCCCAGGGATCATCATTGATGTGAACCGATCGTTGGAGTTACACAAAGAGCTTGGTAGGAGACGACAAATCAATTCTATCACCCCGGAGGATGCAAGAAATGTATTGTTTGCTGTTACGTTACTATTACGAGATTCAGCGTCCCTGGTGGTTTTCCTACGTGAATGTTGGGGTGGTGGTTACGGACCTTGCAGAGATGATCTGTGTAGTCTAACATATGATGTGACAATACCACAATTTCACTATCAAGGAAGTTGCAGACATTGGTTATGTGCAAGGTACCGGGAGGTGAATGTGGATGATTTCACATCAGTAATTGATTATCTCCTTTTATGTGCCTAGTGACACATCTAGATGCATTCTGGGCCACCGACCCTGACCAATACGACTGGACAACGGATAATGTTGACTCAACCTTCAAGCTTCAGGTGTTGTCATATGGTGTTGGGCAATGTTTGGCCAAACGATGGAATGCCTACAACAGTGATCATGGCATAAATCATTTCATGCCTTTGATGCGAGGGGTAATGTACCTACATGTAGCCGGAATTGATATGCATGACACTGAAGATGCAATTATGGAAGGTGTGCAACGGTGGGATTATGGACAACTATGTGTCCCACGGGGTAGAAACCTAGAAATGTTGGGTTGGGGGTTAGTATGTTCTGTAGGATTCAGATTGGTTGTCCTAACCACCGCCTTGGCTGGACGTATTAACGAGAACCTGCATGAGTTACGATGGATACCTAAAGCAAACATTATGAACTACATCCGAAGGTTCGGAGTGATAGACAAGCTGACTAGAGAGTCACCACCAGAAATACTGAAGCTGATGACTCGACGGGAATCTGTGCAATCGCTAAGCAGTCCATCCGTAATGTCTGATGCAGAACAAACACCAGTATATAAGACATTTCAAGACAGTTTGGATAAGGATCAAATGGAAGTGATACGTGCAGCAATCGCGACGAAAGGGATAGTGTTGGTTCGTGGCCCGTATGGATGCGGGAAGACAACCACAATTACAGCGGTGGTACTGTCCTTGTTAGCAGTTTTCCCGTCATGTCGGATTGCTATCGTATCCGAAACCAATGCAGCCATTGATTAAGATTTGAAAAGGTTGATGGATTCAAGGCAGTTAGATAATCGACATATAGTTCGGCTGGGAGAGATAAAGGGGACTATGATGACGCCAGATGCTGAAAAATATCGACGAAGGTTCATTTCTGAGATACTACGACGAGAGCGCCAATCATTGGAAGGGTGTGTGAATCGGAAAGAGATAGCCCCCAGACTGAAGATAAAAGAAAAATATACATTGGACGGGGCGCGTGTGATTGTTGCTACTTTGGCTCAATTGGGGCAACCAGATCTCTCAAATTTGTTATATGAAGTGATTATAAATGATGAGGGTGCACAAACCGCAGAAGTGGCATTACTGTAAGCTATTAGACCATGGGTAAAAGTGATTATCTCAGTGGGAGATCCGTACCAGCTCTTTGCCTACTCTCCGATTAATGAAAAGATGAAACATCGATTTCATAATGGCGCGCGTCGTCACAAAATTACGTGGGGGTTGATACATTTCATGGAACATTACCGAGCAACAAGGAAACTGTCACCTGTATTCCCTGGAATTACTATGACGGCGGAATTTAGAAGCCACCCTATGATCACAAGATTATTACAAACATTCTATCCATATACTATCCGAGATCGAGCCGCTACGTCTCAAGATTATTTGGCCTCAATGCACCTGAAACATATGGAAACGCTTGACTGGGCAAAGCCGAATAACCGCTACCCTTCTCGGAAGAAAGAAATGTTGGAAAATCAGCGTGTGGTGTGGATTAGTTCCCAGGAATGGGTTGAAGAACGCGAGCGCACCGAGTATAAGCACAGAAACGTCATTGAATTGGCAATAGTGGTTCATATATTGGATGAAGTATGGTCGGTTTTGCGGGATGAGGCACGAAGGTCGAATGCAGTGGTACGAAAGTCAATGTTGATAATCTCACCATATCAAGATCAAGTGTCGTCCATGAAGAGGGAGTTGCGATATTTGAATGGGGTGTATGAAGATCATTTGGATATCGAAGTAGCTACTACCGATTCCAGTCAAGGGCGAGAAGCGGAAATTACTATTGTGACGATGGTGCGTTCACATACTGTAGGTTTCATGAAAGGAAACCCTTCGAGGTCGTTGGTGTCGCTCAGCAGATCGCGGGATTACTTATTTATTGTGGCAGCACGATATGTGTTCGAACAAGATATGGATTGGGATCGGATGATGGAATTGTGCATGAAGTATAATGTTCCTTGTGTTGCATCCACGATGACGGACAGTGAAGCACGCCAATATTTGAAGTGGGAGTAGTAAAATGTTGGTCGTGAATTGAGATATCCATGGATTGATGGCTTTTGCTCGCTTACGCTGAAGCTGCACAAGGGGCGGTTGTGGTGAAGTGTTTGAAATTTCTAGCGAAGTGTATACGGAAGGTATATTCAAAGAGTATACGGTGCTTTGGTCGGCCATAAAGTGAATTTTCGGTATTGAAGCCAGTTCAGAAGTAACCAAGAAGTAACAAGGTGAACAGATATTGGAGGTAGATAGAGATCTTCCCAATGCTTATAATGTAATCGAATTTTCCCCCTTAGCGACTAGTCGTTTTTAAACCAACCAACCTTTTTGACCTATACAAAAACTAAGTCTAAGTGCATCCCGAGGAACACTTTAAGTTAACGCGTGCTAAGGCGTAATAAAGGTCCTTTGCGATACCCTAAGTTAAAGGGGAAGCCTGAAGTGTTACCAGTAAGTGCCCATTTGCAGTGACTTTGTATTAAGGTTCGGACGTGAGTACCAAGAACCTGGGTAGTATAAGCAAGAGGGGTGTATTCTATCGCCTCCTTGTGTTGTTTTTGAGTGGAAGTATCGAAAATTTAAGTTCCTTCACGACACACCTGTATCACTTCCTCCGGGGACTTACTCTGGAGGAAGGTAATGATGTCGGTCCCCATAGACCGAACCATTTCCACCGTCGCGTCTTTACCACGCGATGAGAAGTGAGGGAAGTGTTTATTCACCTCTTCCAGTGTTCTCTCTCGCTCGGCAGTCGACATGTCTCGCGACATGATGCCGAGCGGCTCTTAATCTTCGCTCCGCTAGTTAACTAGCAGAACGGAACTGTGGTCGTTAAGACGGACCACAAAGTGCTACCAGGTGTAACAGGACTGATCCTGTTACAGGCTTACACTGTATCTTGCGAGGAATCGCGCAATACAATTAGGGCAGGATTAGTTGTTACCAACTAATCCTATAATAAAAGTAAATATATAAATATTCACTTTGGTCTTAGAACGCAAAATTAAGATTGTTTATTTAATGGGTGGTTTAGAGGCTAATAGTATAGTAACTAACTAATTAATATAATAATATTAAGTCTTTAACTAACTGTACTATTAGTTAACCTGCAAGGCTCGGTAATTTATACCGAATCGACTTTTCCTTGGTAGATTATAATAACTTATAATCTCTTATTTAAATTTCAGACAACGCGTCTGAAATTAAACTGTGATATTCTAACTTGAATATCAATTATGTAATGGCACCCCATTACAACGTGGGCGTATCATCCGCGTTGGCATAGTCACGGTTGCAAATTGCGGACTGCCAATACGAACTGTTGGAAATACGTGTAGCCAGTTCGGCTTTAACGTATTTCCATGATGATGAAACCCCATTGGCTGAAATGGGTGGGTATATTTGCGGTTACCTCTAGGTATACATTTAAGTTGCATTATCTTTTTAGGTAACTTTACATAATACACTTTCCGTTTTGCATTTAAACCAAGAATATACACACTGAACTCTCTACGGCTACCACGCAACGCACACCTCTACGCACCTCCCGCTGTTCCTCCCGCGCTGAAACTTCGTCAGCAGGTGGGTCTAGATTGCGTAAAGTGCACGCAACTATTTTTGTTGTGATTTAACACAAACACCCTAGTGTTTCCACTTTAACGAAGTATAAAGACACTAAAGTTTGTGCTCTCACGTGTTCGATGCACCAGTATCAAATAGTACACGCATGGTGACATCGGTTTCATGCGGTAACGTTAAGGGTGGTGAGCGTTTTCGCATTATCTTGCACTCATTGACGGGAAATTTTTCCGTCTGGGACTATCGATTCCAAATTCCCAATGTCGGCTTGTAAAACAAGCTTCTCAGTGGTGTTCACGTATTTTGCGCGAACAGGAGGCCTCCCCTGTTGGTAACGTTTTCCAGTGAGCCTACCCGTCTGCTAACTGCGTGGCACCAGACGCGGTTCCATGACTCATGGAAAAAATGGCCGTCCTTGCGCATCTATTTCAGCGCATTTTTTTCGATTTCTTCGCTGTGGAAGGAACGCAACCGATATTCTGGTCCCGCGATGTCGTGGTTGCGGTACGGCAAAGGGTGAATTCCCTCGCCTATTGTTACCAGCGTGCGCGGCACCTGTTGCTCCACGTTGAAGTCAAAGGGATCTTTCCCTTTTCGACTGAGACCAATATAGTGTATTTATACATGTATACGGAAATCTTTCTGAACACTTTTATAGATATCATCATTAAAACGCTTCGGCTGATGCCGATAGAGAAAGACTGTTGTTCAGTCCCTTCATGAACACAGACACTTGCATAACCGAGTCCCGTGGCTCATTCACAATATTTGATAACAAAAATTGTGTGTTCCTTGTATGGTTAGCTTACACGGACCCAGGTCTAGAAGTTCAGATCACCATCTGATTTCATGTTGAGGAGGCTTAAAGGTGAGGTTTGACACCTCCTTAAATTTTAAACGCAGACGGGTGTGGTCAAGTGAAGGTGAATTTTTTTTTACTAGTATGTACCGGTATATCGTTGATCAAGTTGGAGAGATCGGATTGTATGAAAGGGGGAGTATTTTGGGCTAATCGTGTGTCTGGAGTGTTAAGTACGCAGATTTAGGTGAGTCACACGATTTTTCATGTAGTTTACATACTAGCTTTTTAATTGGATATTAAATATTGTGTTCGTTTTTCTTTGATACGCATAAGTCGCCCCCTCATACCACGGAGTCATTTGGAGCAGAGGGCTAACACGGTCCCCTCTAGCTCAACTTTACCGGCAAGACGCGCAACAGTCCTCCGGAAGTCCCACGACGGGAAGAGTTCCTTTAACGTTCACTCACCCCTCAAGTCGCACAAGTTGGAACGTGTTTTTATCATTGTATTGGCGTGGTCTACGCATCGCATCACGCGGTCCGCCCCAGATTATTGGTTGGGTCTACGCATTGCGTCACGCGGTCCGCCCCAAATTATTGGCTGGGTCCCCACACTGCTACGCGCGGTCTTCCCCAGATTATTAGTTGGGTCCACACACCGCTTCGCGGTCTGCCCCAAGTTCCCCCTCGTAAGTTGTTCGGATGGGGAACGATGGTGGTCGAGTTCAGGACACTTCGGTATTTGAATTCAAACTCGCCTCCACCACAATGGTGCGCGTGCCCGGATCACTTGTTGACCGTGGATATCACCGCGATTTCTCGCAAAGTATGGATTTTTCAAGTTTCAGTTTGATCACTCTGGAGAGGATACAAGGAAGCTTAACATACTGCGTATTTTACGCCACTCCCGCAGTATGAGAACGAAGGTGCTGTCGGATCAAACCGATTCCGATCGAAGCCGCAAGCGGACCCAGTGAAGAGGCCTACAGCCGGGTCGGCCCGAGCGATTAAAGCAATCGTGGTCGATGACAACACCGGATCGGAAGAGGAGAGTGGTGGTTGGTCCAGCCTTGAGTCAGACGAGAAGCAGTACCGTCACATTTTCGTCGCACAGTCTGCGCCGAGAAACCGATCGATATCGAGCCATGCCGAACGGAAGGGAAGAAGCGGCAACAAGTCGGACCCAGGTCGCCCGTGGAAGGAGTGTACACAATGAGGATCGACTAAACATGATGGTCGAGGCTGCTGGAAAAGGATTACCTGCAAGAAGTGCGAAAGACGCGGCCACCTTACTGTGGTGAAGTGCAATTGAAAATTATCGACAATTTTGTACCATAGTACCAGTTGTCAAGGCAGATCGATCGGGTTGTCTAAAAGGACGGAGTTTTTTGGGCCAATCGTGTGCTTGAAGTGTTTTGTACGCAGATTCGAGGTAAGGCACACGGTTTACATATAGTATATATATTGGACTTTTAATTGGATATTAAATACAGTGTTCCTATTATATTGGGTTGCCAAAGTCGCCGCTCCGATCGGAGGCATTGGGAGCAGAGGGCTAACAGCGTCCCCTCTCGCTCATTAAGCCCGGCCAGGACAGATCTCCACCGGAAGTCCCACGACGAGAGGCGCCCACTACGTTCACTCAACCCCTCAAATCGGCCACGTTAAGTAGACGTGTTATTTTGGCTGGGTTACTCATCTTGATCTGCGATCAAGTGCCAGAAACTATTATTGGCTGGATTACTCATTGCTTTTGCAATTAGGTGCCAGAAACCCCATTGGCTGGATTACTCACTACTACGTGCAGTCAAGTGCCAGGTTTAATTGCATTCGGAGTGAAGATTTACGCTTCGTTTGCCGATCGGCCATATTGAATTATCTTTTCGTTGTAATTTTGGATCAGTGTCCCAGAAGTAGTACATCCGTATCGACACCCACTGAAGTCTCTACTAAGCAACGGTCCACCGAGTGTGTAGCCACCCATACCAATGGGTACACAAGGTGAGAAACGAGAAGAATCGGACTCGGCGTCCTGTAATGCCGATCGTTCACCCTATCGGCACCCAGGAGAAGGTTCGCGGAGTACCCCCTCCGTTATTGGGTCGGCTGGGCACGATGGTGGTTCAGTTCCGGACACTTCGGTGTTCGATTTTGAACTGGACTTCACCACAATGGTGCGCGTGACCGGATCATTTGGTGACCGTGAATATCACTGCGATATTCAGCAAAGTATGGATTTTACAAGTTTTGAATGGATACTCTCTGGAGAGGACGTAATGAACGCATGAACGCCTATCGCCTTGCGTACTACTAGTTGGAAAGGATGGCGATGTTCGATCTGGTCCAGGGGAGGATCAGATCGAAATTAATGAGTTTACGGCCCCCATACCGCTCCTGTCGGAGCCGATCGGCACGAAGAACGCTTATCGCCTCGTGTCGTGGTCGTGGAAAAGGATGGCAATGATCGATCTGGCCAGGTAGAGGACCAGGTCGAGATTAATAAGTTTATTCCTCCCCACAAGGCTCCGATCGGAGCCGATCGGGACTATAACAATTCTTTCTATAGTCCCAGAAGGGATCAGGACCCTATTCCTGATCCCATGTATTTCAACAAAAAAATGCATATGAAGAACACTATGGGGGCGGATCACCCCAATCCTCCCGAATTACCAATGAAGGAACCCAAGCGTAGGCTCACAATGCTCTCGGACGATGACGACTTGGAGGAAAACTCGTCGATCGGTGATAGGGATGGGGATGACAGGGAGGTGACCAGGATGTACTACATCTACGTTCTGAAAAAAATCGTTCGTGAAAACGAGGTCATCCGAATTGTCAAGCCCCTAATTCCGGATCGTCTACACGGGTCTACAACCGAACCGATCGACTCCGATCGGACGCTTCATCTAGTTAAGAATCTTCTGGAAATGCTATCCGAGGTTGAAATCAAGGTCAAGAATGTTAATAGTGTTGGCAAGTTGTTCGAAATGGATACATGGAAATTAAAACAAGCTCTGTCAGCACTACATGACAATATGACGCCATTGGTGGGGGCGGTGCGCCGCCCAACTCCCACAATCGCGTTGGAATCTCTAAACCTCGTGCGATCACTTGCCGAAAAGTCATCCTCTGAGAATACCTCGCTGTATGGGTCACCACCTTCCTCCAAGTGCTCGTCCGAGTTGGAGGTCGGTGTGAAGCGTATGCCCATGGATCGCGGTACAAGTCACGGTACCAATACACTGAACAAAAAAGGGACGTGCGGCAACGAGGAGCGGCATGCCAGTCGGAGCCCCAGGGGCGCCCACAGGTATCGGCCCCCCAAGGCCGATCCAGTCACCTCGCCCGCGATGGAAGAAAGAATGCAAGCCATGTTCGAAGCTATGATGAAGCGTTACGCCGGAGATCGAAGCCGATCGCCTCTGCTCCCTCGTGCACCAAGCCGATCGGTCTAGGAAAACGAGTCTATTTGTGCGGACGTCGAAATTTAGTCAGTAAAATCCGCAGACAAGCTGTCCGAAGGTGTTACCCCCTGCCCGCCCCCGCCTATCGGCAAGTAGCAGCTACTTCGACATTGAGTTGACCAGCGAAATTGACGATGACTACGGTTGGATGGGAAGAGTCGGGACACGTAAGGCGAGCTTAGCCTCGACGACGGCGTTTGGATCTATTCGAAGGCGATCCCAAGGATTCTCATGGCCGCAAGCACTGAGTTGAATGACTTTACGGGAAAAGATGCCGATGAAGAACAAGCCCGATCATGGTTCATCCGAACGAAGTCCGCCTTCCTCCGTGACCAGACGCCAAACAAAGAACGGTGTCTGATCTTCCGAGATCCGATGAAGGGACCGGCTGCGAACTGGATCCAGCAGTTAATTCGGGATGTCCGGTCTGATCGGAGTCTGCTGTGCATGGAGTTTGAAAGGCAGTACTGCCACTCCGGCTTTTCTACTGCTCGGAGGTATCACCACATGAGGAAGAGGGGCGATGAAACGCCGATCGAGTACCTCTACTGGATAAATCTGGCTGCGATTCGTGCGGGGATCCCGATCAAGGAGACCGATCCGCCGATCGGCGCTGCCCAAGAACATGTGGACCACTTTATCAGTACGCTGGACGATAAGGAGTTGGCCGATCAGCTTACCTTACTGCGCCTCATGGACGTGGAAGAAGTTGAACAGAAGTTACGTATGCTGCACCACTCCCGCATAAGAGGACGAAGGTTGCTGTCGGATCGAACCGATCCCGAGCGAAGGTTCAGGATAATCACGTGAAGAGACCTGCGACCAGACCGGCCAGAGAGACCAGAGCGATCGTGGCTGATGTGAGCACAAGGTCAGAAGGGGAGAGCAGTGGTTCGTCCAGTCTGGGGTCAGACGAGGAACAGTACCGTCACATTTTCGTCGCCCAGTCTGCACCAAGAGATCGACCAGTGCCACGCCGTGCCGAATGGAAGGCAGGAAACGGCAACGGATAGGACCCGGATTCGCCGTACAAGAAGTGCACTCAATGCGGGTCATTCAGGCACGATGATAGGGGCTTTTGGCGAAGAATTACGTGCAAGAAATGCGAACGACGCGGCCACCCCACCGATCATTGTTTGTTTTGATGTAAGGCATGTGAAGAGATCCATGACGATGGACAATGCAAGATAGAGCACTTCTTCAATCAGATGCGCAAGTGGTATGTTCCAGACAAACACGCGGGAATGTTGCCGCCCGATGTCGAGAAGATGTTAAGCTAGATCGCTCGCCAGGTTGGAATCTGGATAGATCCGAGCGATCTACGTTTAGCATCTATGAATTCGTTGGAAAAGAAAGCGATACAACGGCGAAAAGGACAGGCGATGGGAATCATTCCATCTACAGTCTTGCGACTGATGAATATTCCCGATCGAAGGTCGTTATGCAGTTAGACCTTCTGCACGGCGAGTCGCGCGGCTACTGGAAATACCACGCTCCCGACAAATGGTTTAAGCAGTCAAAAGCCTATGGGAAGATTAACAACAAGAAGACCAAGATGCTGTTCGACTCTGGTGCAGAAGTCTCAATTATCGACTCCGCCTTTGCTCGTAAGGTTGGATGTCAGATCGACTATGCAGAGGCAAGAATGCATTGGAATCGGCAAAAATTCCTACATGAACGAAGGGAGAACGCGTGTGAAGATTAATTTATCTGGTTCATTGGTCTACTTCTTTAGCGCCTCGGTTGGTAAGCTGGAAGGCCAAGACGCGTTACTTGGTATGGATTTTATGGTGCCGGCAGGCATACGCCTCGATCTGTCGCATGGGGTACTTACGCTTCCAGACGAAGTCCAGATCCAACTGGCTGGTAGACGCCCCTTATACGGATCATGTACTAATCTGGTAAGGTGGAACCAAGATATCACCATTCCTGTGGGTCGATCGGCAGATATCTTGGTGGGAAAGGACTATCGGACAAAGAAGTTGTGGGTGACCAGGGGCTATCACTGGGTACCGACGTTTGTGGAAGGAGGAGATTGAAGCGATCGCGTACGAGTTACTAACATCGGTAATAAACCGCTGATGTTAGGCAACGGTACGATCGTCGGTATGTGCTGGATGAAGGAAAGGTTCCGTGAAGGATGGGATTTATTTCGATCAAATCAAGACGTTATATGCAGTGGCAAACCTTTGCGCGTAAGGCCACCACCGATCGGATTGGCGACGACAATTCAGACGAAGAAGACCCCTTGCAGCGGACGGAAAGGCCAGATCACGTGGCGACCAAGATGTGCCGAAGGTTATCAGCGCAGTCACCCGATACAGTGGACTTGAAGGCTGATGTGCCGAGAGTTGTTAAGGCAGTTGTATCACAAGGTCGGGTGACAGTGGAACCGACGGCAGATGGGGACGATCGCGGTATCGTTCGAGACGAGTATGGTGACACATCAACTGAAGTCGGTGCGACAGAAGGGCAGCCCGTCGACGAGACCCAGTATTCCCCGTTTGACAGGGGCGGACCGAGCGAGGTCACCTCACCAGATGACCTGGTGTGTGTAAACGGGGGAGGGGAGAAGTGTGTTGACGGATCGGCGAATCCGATCTTTAATGTGGCTACCCCACCTGAAGTGTTAACCGATCCGCTCGAGGCGACTATGGACGATCCGCAAGTTGCCAACACTCCCGATCGTACCGATCAGCCCAAGGAATTAAGATGATAGAAGAAATACTGGCTTACCGGGAAGGTTGCTGCTGTTGCCGACCGTGGTGATGTCAAGCCGACCACCGATCCGGATGTCAGATCGGCCCAGAAGACGTGTTGCAGCCAGACGCACCGAGAAAACCCGATCCACTTGGAGTATCGCAGAGGAACAATTGGGATCGGTGAATCCGATCTTTACTATGGCGATCTGGCTAAGAAGTCCGAACGAAACCGACTGAATCAGAATTTTTATGGGGCGACACGGACTTATAAAGTGGGAAAGCAAGATTTGCAATAGTGCCGATCGGCAATATCGATCTGCTACTGATCGGCAATATCGATCGGTGTGAATTTGTGATGTTTATTGTGATTACGACTACGGTTGTAAGGAGAAATGTGATGAATTGATTATATTTCGGTGATGACGAAGTGGCTTAAGGATGTGGATGATTTTTTTCGGTGGCGATGATAACGACTCTTTCGATGTGGATTCAAGTGGATGTGGCAAGGGTGGACCTTGATTAGCGGGATTAAAGGCCAAGACAGATGAGACGATCGGGTAATCAAAGAAGAAATTTTATTGATGATTAATGCACGAAATATTACCCGATCGGCGCTTACCACGTTAGAGTTCGCGATCAACCCATAGCCGACTGACAGTCATGGCTGGCTGATCTGCGATCTTCTCACGAAGTTGATTGCACCAAGTCTTCTCCTTGTACATCGTGATCAAGTCGTCCAGCAAGTTGTCAACTACGGTGTCGCAGTGGTAGCCGAGGTACCAAGCTCCGGCTTCGATCGGACCCCGGATTTCTCCACGCGACGCCTAGCCATATGGAGCACAACGGGGTATAGGAAGACATCAATGTCACACGCCTTTGCCCGCATGCCCTCCAACAGGAATTGGTAGATCGACAACCAAGCTTCGCCCGACCGACTCCGACGTTGTTTCCGTTGCTTCTGGAACGTCGCTAAGTCCTTGTCAAGCTTAACCTGCCCAGCGGGAAGCACCAGGTAGTGGGTCGATTCCCAGATCGCTTAGCAGTGGGCGCTCTAATATTGCTCAAGACGACCCAGGAATAAGGCGATCCACTGAGTCAGTGTGAACATAACGCTCAGGTTGCGTTTCACAAAACTTCCCATGGCTTGGCGTCATACATACGGGCGACCTGCGATCCGGTGACAAGATCGGGTCGCTACTCATCGCACCTGGTTGTCAGACCGCCAGCGGGAAGAGCCAGTAGTCTGGACGTGATAAAGTGCGGGCCAGCGGGAAGAGCCAGTAGTCTGGACGTGATAAAGTGCGGGCCAGCTGTTGCTTGATCGGAACAGGAGACAATGGTTCGTCGGCAGCTAGACCCGAAAGAGGCGAAGGCACGTCAACCTGCAATACCCCCAACGATGTATGACGATATAGGCCGGAAGTGCCGGGCAGAACAGTTGGCTTGGGTGCCTCAACGGCCGGCTTAGGTGCTTCTTGGACGCTGTCACCCTTCGGGTGAACCACTTGGTCTGCCCCTGGCGTTGACGTTTCAACTGTGGAAGCATATCGGCGACGCTGGATCGATCTGGACCGAGCTAGCTCAATCGAATCCGTCGATCCACCCTCAGAGTCCGAGCCAGACGAATCTAATGCTGACTTGAACTGGCCAACAGTTGGTGCCGAGGGCGCTTGATTTTTCGTGGTTTGTACTGTCTTGGATGGGTCCGTTGTCGTATGCAGAAGCTTTGTCGTTGTCTTATCTCTCTTCCGGGGTGCCGCTGGCTTCTTCTCGTAGTACGGATCAGCCGGTAGGTCCCGCGCCTCTCGATGCACCCTTGCGCTTCTTGTTGTGTGCGGGAATTTTGGGGGGCGGAATTTCAGCCAATGAATGGCGAGGATTTCCGCCCGAATTTTGTTGGGAAATCGTACCACCAGAATGCGCTTGGGGGTCCGCGAGGGCGCTCGATGCCACTCCGCAAGGGACGCGATCGGCGGCTAGCGACCTGAATAGGCATGTAGCCAACTCATCACGGCACCCGTGGACGATTCCCCAGAGTCGATTCGACTCTCGGGTCCAAATGCCGAGCCGATCTTGGGAGGCAGCAATTCTGTCGGAATAATCATCGATCGTGAGCTTTAGCTCAGCGATATGACGGTACATCTCGCGTCGTTGAAAGTATATGACCGACCAATCGCCCTGAGGCTCCGAGAATTGACGAACGACCACTTCAAGCTGCTCTCGAAGATGCGATCGG
Source organism: Peronosclerospora sorghi (assembly GCA_026184515.1). Lineage (NCBI taxonomy): Eukaryota > Oomycota > Peronosporomycetes > Peronosporales > Peronosporaceae > Peronosclerospora > Peronosclerospora sorghi. Next base: position 2,232,896 of record CM047591.1, read on the forward strand.
TTGATTTCGAGACGACGCAAGTCGTGACGAGTGCCTATCAGCCCTTCCAATATCGTTTGAAGCAGATCGATGTGGCTGTGCACCTGCCGAACAGTATCGACAAGTGTCTGCACGGTCGGGAAGACATCGATCTCCAGTGGATCTACATACAGAAGGAAGTGAGGATCGATCCAAAGTGGAGTTATAAGTGGATTGGCATACCTGATCGGTTTTGTTGCGGAACCGAGGCCTTGAGACGTTTATTCTCGGCCATAAAGTCTAAACGATCAGCTTGTATAGCTTCGATCAGCTTGGAAAGTCGTTTTGAGTCCCGGCGCATTTTCTGGAACACGGCGTCGGTCACGATCTGATTTTTGCGCGCAACTTTCAAATCCTTTAGGAGCGCATCAAGGATTTGTTGGGACCGATAGACCTCGACTCGGTGCTCATCTTGTTCTTCGACAATTTGAGTGTCGCCCGAGCCGTCTGAATGGTCCGATAGGTCAGAAGTTTGAAGATGCGGACAGCGCGGACACCGATCGCCTACGAAGACAAATGTAAGTGGAAGATGTGGCGATCGGAGATCAAGTGGAATTACCTGGTACATTGGATTCGGAAGATTTCATGGAATTGAAGACTGTTTGTGAGATCGGGCCGTTACCGTTGTGCGGCTGCGACCAGACTCAGGGGCGGCTGTGGCGAAGTGCAATTAAAAGTATCGACCATTTTGTACTAGAGTACCAGTTGTCAAGGCGGATCGATCGGGTTGGCTAAAAGGACGGAGTTTTTTGGGCCAATCGTGTGCTTGGAGTGTTTTGTACGCAGATTTGAGGTAAGGCACACGGTTTACATATAGTATATATATTGGATTTTTAATTGAATATTAAATGCAGTGTTCGTATTACATTGGGTTGTCGTGAAGGAACTTAAATTTTCTAGGTTTCCACTCAAAAACAACACAAGGAAGCGATAGAATACACCTCTCTTGCTTGGACGTCCCAGGTTCTTGGTACTTACGTACGAACCTTAATACAAAATTACTGAAAATGGACACTTCCTGGTAACACTCAGGCTGCCCCTTAACTTAGGTAATCGCAAAGGATCTTTATCACGCTTTAACACGCTTTCACTTAAAGGTTTCCTCGGGATGTACTTAGTTTTAGTATAAGTTTGAAAGATTTGGTTGGTTGGAAGACGACTGTTCACAAAAGGGGGAAATTTGACTATAATTAAGGTATTAAGAAGTTCTATATCTACTTCAAGTGTCTGTTCACCTTGTTACTTCTTGGTTACTTCAGAACTGGCTTCAATACCGAAAACTTGCTTCATGGCCGGCCCAAATACCGTGCACTCTTTATGGGTACTTTTGTATACACTTAAACATAGACTCCAGCCACTTCACCACAACCGCCCCTTGCGCAGCTTCAGCGTATGCGAGCAAAAGCAAGCAATTTATTTATATCTCATATCAATACCAATGTTTCGCTAATTCCACCTCAAATTTTGACGTGCTTCAATGTCCGTCATAGTAGAGACAAACAAGGAATATCATATCTCCTGCACACTTCCATCATCCGATCCCAATCGATATCTGGCTCGAACAAATATCGCGCAGCCACAATTAATAGGTAATCACGTGATCTGATGAGTGATACCAACGATCTCGAAGGGTTCCCTTCCATAAATCCTATAGTATGCGAACGCACCATCGTAACAATAGTAATTTCTGCTTCTCTGCCTTGACTAGAATCAGTAGTAGCCACTTCGATATCCAAATGATCTTTATACACTCCATTCAAATATCGCAACTCTCTCCTCATAGACAAGACTTGGTCTTGATATGGTGAAATTATCAAAACTGACTTTTGTACAACCGTACCCGACCGTCGTGACTCAACCCGCAAAACCGACCGTATCTTATCCAATAACTGCACCACTATTGCCAATTCAATGACATTTCTTTGCTTGTACTCTGTGCGCTCACGTTCCTCAACCCATTTTTGAGAACTAATCCACACGACACGCTGTTTCCCCAAAATTTTTCCTACCCTAGAAGGGTAACGATCATCTGGATGAGCCCAATCAAGGGTTTCCATATTCTTCAGACGTATTGACGCCAAATAATCTGGTGACCTATAGGATCGGTCTCGATTAGTATAGGGATAAAACTTTTGTTACAGTCTCGTGATCATAGAGTGGCTCCTAGACTCTGCCGTCATAGTAACTCCAGGGAATGCAGGTGATATTTTTCTCATCGCTCGGCAATGTTTCATGGAATTTATCAACCCCACGTAATCTTGTGACGAAGTACGTCATTACGGAATCGATGTTTCATTCTTTATCCATAAGGGAGTACGCAAAAAGTTGGTAAGGATCTCCCACTGATATAACCACTTGTACCCAAGGCCTAATGGCTTGCAGTAATGCCACTTCTGCGGTTTGTTCACCTTCATCATTGATAATCACGTCATAGCGCACATTCTAGTAATCTGCTCGTCCCAATTGAGCCAAAGTGGCAACAATCACACGTGCTCCATCTAACGTGTCTTTCTCTTTTAACTTCAATATGGGAGATATTTCTTTCCGATTCACACACCCTTCCAATGTTTGCCTCTCGCGTCGTAGTATCTCCGAGAGAAACCTTCGTCGGTACTTTTCAGCATCTGACGCTAGCATGGTACCCTTTATTTCTCCCAACCGAACTATATCATGATCATTTAACTGATTTGTATACATCAACCTTTTCAGATCTTCATCAATAGCTGCATTGGTTTTGGACACGATGGAAATCCGATATAGGGGAAAAACTGCTAGTAGGGTCAGTACAACAGCCGTAATAGTAGAGTTCTTCCCACATCCATATGGACCACGAGCCAACATTATCCCTTTCGTCTATATTGCTGCACGTATCACTTTCATTTGATCCCTATCCAAGCTGCGCTGAAATGTTTTATATACCTCTGTGCGTTCCGCTTCTGCCATTACCGATGAATTTCTCAGAGAATGAACGGTTTCTCTTCGAATAATCAGATTCAATATCTCCGGTGGTGAATCTCTGGTCAGCCTATCTACCACTCCGAACCTTCTGATGTAGTTCATAATGTTGGCTTTGGGTAACCATCGCAACTGATGTATGTTCTCATGGGTGCGTCCTCCATGGCGGTGGTTAGAATGACATGTCTGAATCCTACAGAACATATTATCCCCCAGCCTAAAAGTTCCAGTTTGTTACCTCGTGGAACACATAGTTGTCCATAATCCCATCTTTGTAAATCTTCTGTACTCGTATTTACATGTTCCGTCATATCATTTCCGGCTACTTGCAGGTATATTACCCCTCTCATCAATGGCATGAAATGAATTGTACCACCATCATTGTTATAAGTGTTCCATCGTTTGGCTAAACACTGCCCAACACCATACGATAACACATGAAGCTTAATGGTTGACTCAACCGCATCCGTTGTCCATACGTGTTGATCAGGTTCAGTGGCCCAAAATGCACCAGATGTGTCACTGGAACATGATAAGGAGGTAATCATTTACTGACACAAAATCATCCACATACACATCCCGATACTTTGCATATAGCCAATGTCTGCAGCTTCCTTGGTAGTGAAATTGTGGTACGGTCACATAATACTTTAGACTACACCGGTCATACCTGCAAGTTCCATAACCACCACCCCAACATTCGCGCAGAAAAACCACTAGAGACTCTGAATCTCGTAATAATAACGTGACAGCAAACAATACACTCCTTGCATCCTCCGGGGTGATCGATTTTATGAGTCGTCTTATACCAATTTCTTTGTGTAAATCCAACGATCGGCTTTCACTAATGATAGCTCCTGGGCTGAGGGTGCTCTTTTCAACATCCTGACACCAATTCCTTTCAATTTCCGACATACGCGTTATCACTCGCCTTGCCGTTGAGAGACGTGCTTACATATACTACGCCACGCTAATTCTCGACACTCTGCTGTGAGCAGACCTTCCCTAAACGTATAGCTTCGATATTCCTCTTTCCTCTGCATAACCGTCTTGAGCGTCTCTGCATTCGTATCAGTCATCGGAGTAAGATTGTTTAAAACTTCCCCACACATCTCATCCTAGTTCTGCAATGTGCTTGTAGGGTGGTCCATATCTTCCGAGATGCACTTATTTTCCTCCTATGGCACACTGAAATCTTGTCTATATGGCAGCCCATCTTCTTTGGTTACTGGCTTTTCTTCATTATCTTCATGAAGACTCGAATTTGAATCTTCCGTCGATTTTTTCCAAATCTATGGCTACGGAGGTGTCTCGTTTTGATTTTACTTCATCGCTTAGAGTGTTGTCAAATTGTCCTTCGCTTAGTGCTGGCTCCAATATTCTTTCATTCACCGTTTTCTTCCGTTCGAAGATTTCACGGGAGTTTGTCTTTTTTACTTCTTGTACTGTACCGTCAAGCTCCACATCTTTGCACTTATTAACATCTTCAGCCGACATACTTTGCAGTTCAAGTTGAGTCAGCACAACATCTTTCGCATTTTCTGACTCCTCTTTCACTCCTGATGATGTGGGATTAAGGTTGTTCAGAACTTCCCCACACATCTCCTCATGGGTGTGCACTGTGTTTGTAGGCAGGTCTATATCTTCCGAGATGCACTTATTTTCCTCTTCTGGCACACCGAAATCTCGTCTATAAGATAGCTCATCTTCTTTGTTCACGGGCTTTTCTTCATTATTTTCACAAATACTTACATTTGAAGCTTCCGTCGACTCTATAAAATTATGGCCGTGGATATGTCTCGTCTTTATTCTCAATCATCGTTTAGGGTGCTGTCAAATTTTCCTTCGCTTAGTTCTGGCTCCAATGTTTTTTCATCCACTATTTTCTGCCGTTCGAAGATTTTACCGGAGTTTGTCTCTTTTACTTCTTGCACTGTACCTTCAAGCTCCACATCTTTGTACATATTGACATCTTCAGCCGACATTCTCTGTAGTTCAAGTTGAGTCAGCACAACATCTTCCGCATTTTTAGACTCTCCTTCCACTCCGGATGATGAACGTGGGCTCCCTGGTATCACATCATCCATAATACTTTGCTCTTCCTCGACGTTCACAGAAATTTCCTGTTCCAACTGAGGACCTGGACTTATAAAGGCATGCTCGACGCTCTGTACTCTACATTTTAATCGACGGAGTCTCTGTCTGATCCCTTCATGCGATCTCCGCGTATACTCGAATCTGCCCGTGTTTAATGCATCATGTAACTTCTTATCAACTAAGTTCACACCAATTTCCCCACGTTCGATCGCCTCTTCCAATATGAGATCCTCTTGTGGGGCCCATCTCCTGCCACCTGTTCTGCATCCACCTTGGATATCATTTCCATCTGATAATAGCCGGGATTTGCCCTTATTCTCCTGGCGCAAGGCTTGTATTTTTCTTTGTACAGATGTTTTGGTGCGTATTTTCTTAGCTTGTGGGAATTGCACCGGATACAGTTCAGCTATGTGAGTGGTCGTGCCTTTTGTTCCACTAGACTTTTCAACCACTTCAACGCTTCCTCAGTCCACTCATTATCCCGTTTTCGTTTAGATCCCAATAGCCTTAGCATAATCTCGACACTAGCTTCGGTTCTCTTGGTCCATCCGTTTAATTGACACCATTGATTGTATAAGTCGCTTATCTCGGAAACTGGGTTTGTCCGATCACTCACGCATTGTATACGTACCAACTCTTCCTTCTCATTATTGGTCCATTTAGGAGGGCATGTATGTGAAGACTTTCGCTCAGTCATAGGTTGCGGTTCGGATGTAATACGAGGGGCACCCCCTTAGATGTTGACACCTTCCTCGCTGTGTTCTATTCCTCTAGCTGGGCCTCCTGACGTTCTCAGGCTCAGCAATGTTCGTATCGTGTCCACGTTATCCATCTTATGTCGTTCCAATTGACTCGCTTGATGGATCTCCAAAAGTTAACTCCTTTGAGACTAGTGTGCCACCGAGTTAGCCCAACAATGGTATAGTATAGACTTCTGTTATGCGTTTCCTTGATCAAATCCGTGACGTTGGCTGTCGCGAAAGCTCCCGTCGTAAGCGAATCTTCGGCACTTTATCGAGTCAAAAACTGTGATTCGTTTATAATACCCACCTTTTAGGCCAATCACAATCTGATATTTACTGTCGTGAACGGTCATATCGTGAACAATCACATTTACGCGTACTTAACTGTCGTGAACGGTCATGTCATGAACGGTCATGTCGTGAACGGTCAGGTATCACGTGATTGGTCCAAAATTCCCCTTGTGTCCAAACATATACCTGCGTACTTATCCAAGACTGTCGTGAACGGTCATCTGCGTACTTATCCAGGCCTGTGTACTTATCCAGGACTGTCGTGAACGGTCATCTGCGTACTTATCCAGGACTACGTACTTATCCAGGCCTGTCGTGAACGGTCAGGCATCACGTGATTGGCCAAAACCTTTACTCGAAAATCCCGTTATAATTTCATCCAAAATCGGGTATGCCATGCTCAGCCTCCACAGGTGCTCCGCGCGTCCTGAAACTTCCACACTGTACTCCGAACTCCAACAACTTGTCATGTATGGCTCCATCCGGTGAGTGCCCTTCCAACCATAGCATTCTAATCTTTTCCTCTTCCCTTGATATGTATCACCTTTCTAAGTGTAACAGGTGGTTCACTCGCTTCGTTAAGCTTCTGAGGGAAAGTTCATACATTCGACTCCTGCCCCATCATACTGAGGCTCTGCTGTTACTGCTTGAGCTCAGTAATTTTTTTCTTCTGTGTCTTTCGTGGCTTCTATGCAGGATTCGCACCGCTAACACCCCAACTAGGTGTCTCTTCGCATAGCCACCATCGACATTCAGGTTTACTTCCCCTGTGGCTCGCTTGTTTTTTCTTCACACCTTGTGCCTCTCCGTACCGGTTTTGCACCTGTTGGACCTCATTGGGTATCTCTTCGTACGGGATTCGTCTACGCACAGGTATTATCATATCATTTTGTGTTAGATGTACAGGTTTTTCACCTTTTGTACCGTGATAGGTATCTCTTCGTATCATCTTGTTGCCGCCGTACAGTTTTTGCACCCTTAGGACTTCGTGAGGTATCTCTTCGTACGATCCTTTTCTGGTTTGTCATTACTTTGTCTTGTTTTGTGTTAAATATTCAGGTTTTTCACCTCTTGGGCTTTGATAGGCATCTCATTGAGCCCGTATGGGCTCACTTTCTATATCATTTTCATTATTTATCTATATAGCTCCATTCAACATAGCTAGTCACGTAATTTATCCACAAATTCCAACATCTTCCAAGTTTGTTCGAACATGCATCTTTCTTTTATATTTTGTTTGTGTTTGTCTCTTTTGATTTTCCCTAATGCAACCAACTCGGGTCCGCATTCTACTCATCACAACCAACATGGGTCCGTGAGAGGGATGTGCTACATCTTCTGGGACTTCTTTTTCTTGTTTGTTTCGATTTCTTGTTATCTCCTTTTTATCTTTTCGTTGCATTTCTTCTTCGCTGTTTTCCTCTGTTGAGGCTTCTACACATCCCCTTCAGTGATGTCCTCTTCTGCTGTCTGGGCTGCGTAATGCCGATTCTCCCAAGCTCGCTGCGCATCAAACTCATACAAAAGTATGGTACACGAAAGGTTGTCTTCGGGCTCCCACGTCATCTCATCGGTATCCTTCCACTTGACAAGGTATTATTTCATCCTACGCCCGTTTCTTGTCCGCTGTTTCGCTCGACAATCCACTATACGCTCCACTTCCCATTCATCGTCTCTGCCAGGTTCATACCAGGAATCTCCCGGAAGTAATGCTTCATCTAACTCCAACGCGTCCTTAGTCTGAATCTTCTCACGGGGCCTTCTCATTTTGCTGATGTAGGGCTTCAGCCTAGCAATATGTACTAGTGGGAATATCCGACTCTCAGTTGTTGGTATCACCAACCGATACACCATATCGTTCACCCATTCATCCACCACATATGGGCCATGCCAAAAGTGAGCCAACTTTCTCACCAACCCTGGCTTGACCAAATCGTGATACATCCAGACTAACTCTCCAGGGCGGTAAGCGTTTTTTGTAGTCGACCATAACTTTAACTTAACCCTCTCGTTATGACGTAGGGCTCGCTTTTTATCCACTTGCTATCGAATGATGGCTGCCTGCGCTTGAGTTTCCATGTGCCTTTTATTCACAGCTAATATCCAATCTAGTGCATACTTTTCCATGACAGACTGATCTTTTGGTGGTACCATCGCCTCCATCGTAGTTCGAGGTTCACATCCATGTACAAAGTAGAACGGAGTTTGATGTTGTTGTAAATCCACTGAAGTGTTTAACGAAAACTCCAATGGCGACACATATTCATCTCAATCTCTTTGTTCTGGATCCGTTATATAGCGCTTTATTTCCTTGATCACTGTCTGCACCGTTCTATCCTGTTTACCGTTGGCCTGTGGCCGATATGCCAGTGTAGGTCTCTGTTTCTGCTTCAACATTCGATTAAATCTCCTGAACACCGAACTCATAAACCTGGGGTCTCGGTCATGTCTCAGCATTTCTTGTGCTCCAAATCTCTTGTAATCTCCCATCATATACGCTTCTGACACATCCTGGGCTGTAGTGGTGCTCATTGGGATAAGGATCACATATCCGGAAAACAAACAGATAAAGCACAATAGCGCTTCATGACCCATAGTGGTCTGCGGCAGCGGTAATGCAAAATTCATAGCGAAAATCTGAAAAGGTCTTGACGCCACAATATTGCCGCTAGTGCGCCCCTGGTAATTTGGCTTTCCTTTAGACGTGGCACAATCTTCACACGCTGCAACATAATTTTCAATATGGGCATACATACCTCTCCGATAATACTTGGACTTCAACCGCGCATAGACTTTCCAACCCCTTGATGCGCCCCACTACCAATCTCAACATGGTAGGCATGTAACACATCTTCTTGTAATATGGTTGGTACTACCAATCGCCACACTTGATCTTCGGTTCTACTTCGTGTTCAAGCGATGTAATAAAGAATATTTGTACTGTCCAGTACATAAATCATCGCGTGTAGAGCTACCCTTTTCCATTTGGTGGCGGAGTTTATCTTGTAATCTTCTCCTTTCAGATATGCTATAACCTTTCCACACCAATCGTCATCATTATGAGCCGATGCCATTCGCTCAAGTCTATTCGATGCCTGAAAAGTGCAACAGTACTCTTGAAAAAAAAACCTTAAGTTCAAAGGTGAATAGGTTTTCACTTACCACTACCAACCAGGACTAAACTGCCCTTGGTGTTGACGATATCCTTTCTTCGGTTTACTCATGCTTCGAGTGATTACAAATACTTGTGGTGACCGATATCCACCATCCTCCCAAACAGTGAATTCAGTGGTATCAACTTGTGCCTCATTACTTTAATTACTTCTGAAGTCGTCGAACGATTTAGCAATCGCCTCCGGGGAGTCCTCACTCTTATCCCTTTCTGGAGGACCATCTGCGTTGGGATATAACAACTCTGTTAATCGATTCAACATTTTCAGATCCGTCATTTGTTGATCACTTTTAATCTTCCCTGATCGCTGTTCTTTTTCATGGCTCAATGTGTAAGGAAATCTGCTGCTTGGTTATACTTGCGTGCCACATGCACTAAACTAATCGCCTCAAAAGTTTCAACCAGCGAGTGCACTATGTTTAGCCAGACCAATAACGAAGCATGGTTACATCGTAAATCTCCATTACCTTGTCCGATCACCAATCTCGAATCCCCACACAGTATTGCCTGTTTTATATGGTGTGCTTGCGCAAGTTGTAATACACCGATCAACCCATTATATTCACTGTCGTTCACAGTGAGGTTATCCTGAATTCCGTATTCAGCCGCTATCACCTCCCAGGTGGGTAACTCCCATATTATCATGCCAAAAGTGCCTTTAGGATCATTTTTCATCCGTACTGCACCATCAAACGACAAGACATATCCGGTACTTTCGCGACGCAAACCTTAATAATTTGCATATCCTTCAGTGTCTTTAGCGGAGCGATATCTTCTAATACTTCATTCATTTTTTCCACAGGCACTATCGATGTGGCAAATAATGCGGGTAGGTCAACACATTCATGGTCCATTCTTATGATCTCTAACGATCATGGGGATAACATTACCGCCCATTGAACTCCTCTTCCCGTTAAACTTTTAGACGTGAATAACCATCGCATCGTGGAGTACCTTGCCTATACTGTTATATTTTGTCCAAATAAAATATGACTAGCCTCATGTAACGTTTTCAGCAAAGCCAGCACCTTCTGTTCAGCTCCTGTATATCGTGTCTCGGCATCTTTGAACACTTTACTGACATATCTTACTGGATGCAAGATCCCATCGTGCTCTTGACACACTGTAGCTCCAAATGCCCACGTATTGGTGTATAAAATTACACTTAGTGGTTTTGCACGCTCGATATGTCGTAGAAACGGTGCATGCACAAGCCGAGCCTTCAACAATGCAAAAGACTTCTCAGCATGTTCCAATTGAGTACCATCCCTTAACTGCAGGTCCGTTAATTCATACAGTGAGGCCGCTAACGTCGCGAAGTTGTCGATAAACCTTAGATAATATATCAGACTGCCAGTGAATCTTTGAACCCCTTTTAATGTCCGTGGAAATTCCATCTTGCTAATTGATTCTAAATTTCGCGGGGACGCTTCAATTCCCTTTGAAGATATGCGATGACTCAAAAATTCCACACTGTGCTTCCCCAATGCACTCTTGGGTAAGCTTATGGCGATTATCCAATACTTGAACGAATCCAAAAGGTTCTTAAGCATTAAACACAGCGTATCCCAACTATTCGCACAAAACGTAATGTCATCAATGTATGAGCGCCTCCCAATGATAGGTCGCTCCTCATTTTCCACCACTTGGCCATTATGAAACACATCTTGTGATAGGGGTACGTCCGTCTCCAAGACATATGTAGCATCATCATCGATATCCATGGCGGTATCATCGTTCATGATCTTGCGCATCACCCCCATCTGTTGTGAGCGTCGTACCATTGTCCACAAGGCATTGTAAACTATACGCTGATATATCTGCAGCGCATTCTTTAACCCTTGTAGCATTCGAAGCCATTCAAAGTGTCCTAGCGGGCAAATGAAGGCGGTAATTAACCGAGCCCTTTTCGTGATAGGTATAGCCCAATACCCACTCGCGTTATCCATTGAACATAACTCCTTAATCCCTTCAAAGTTATCCAACAAATCGTTTATAAGAGGCATCGCATACACCATCAGTCTCGTCTTTTGGTTCACAGCTCGATAATCAATGCACAATCGTATGTCTTTTTTATTTTTCTTTAACACGATCACGATTGGTGATGCCCAAGCTGACTCCGAGTACTTAATTAATCCTGCTTGCAATAAGCCTCGTATCAACTCGTACAACTTTGGTAGGAGATGGGCTGGTACCTTGCGCGCTTTCTGGGCTAAAGGCGAATTGTCTCCAACATCCACATCACATACCACACCCTTGGCCGGTGGCGGCAGCGCATTACCAGAGCTTATGAATCCATCAGCATACTTGTATAACAATGACCGTAACTGGTCTTCTTGCTCCTTGGTGGTGATCCCTGGCCCTCCTATGTCCGCGTGAGCCATATCAGGTGACGGTATCGGACCTTGTTCCACTTCAGGTATAAGAGCCAACTGTTCTTCCATAGCTTCAGCCGACATCTCCACCCCTTCATGCAGGTAGACCTCCCTTTCCAATTTTGTCTGATCTACCTTCAATGGGTCTATAGGATCCATCACATATACAGCGGGGGGGTTTATCCCCAACCGTCTGTACCGCATGTACACTGGTCCAATTAATCGTCATACCAGCACTCCCCATAATTCGCTCATGTAATTGCTCGTATTCTTCGGAAAGTCGATCTTCTTGAGTCATTAACGGTAGCGGATTTTCGTTGGGAATCTGACAATTTTGGTCTTTCATATTCAGAATTACCCCCGCATTCACCAAGAAATCTGTTCCAAGTATTGCTAAAGCTTGCGAGTTAATGTTGGCCACCCACATCTCACAGTTAAAAATAACAGATGGTCCCATCCGAACCTTGACAGTGGCCAAACCAATTGCGCCAATGGTACTTTCTGTACGCCACAAAAATAGTCGGGGTATCAAACATCCGGACTGCTATATGTAACATCTTCGCCACATTGGTATGCAATACTGAAATGTTCTCGCCAGAATCCAACATTAACGGCAGTTTCAAATCGTCAACTGCTCCCTTTACATATACTTGCGTTGCATGCTGTGTTGTATTGGTCAACTTTTGCCATCCTTCTCGTTCTCCCTCTCTTTTGTCCACCAACGTGACATAAGCCGAGACATCTGTTTCTTCATTAGTCGCTGACGTATTTTTTTCTCTTCGTCTTTTTCTTCAAATGTAACTTGTTTCTTCGTTTTTTCTTGTAATTTCATCTTTTTTTGATCCTCGTCCATAGTGAGTGATCTTTCCATGCAAAATGTATCGTTTTTCTTGGTTTCTTTTACACCTAAGGGTGAACGCGGTGTTGCTTTCACATTGCTCGACAATGCCCCCCCCTTTTCTCTCGACAGTAGTCGCAACGCACTGTGGGGTTAGGCATTTAACTGTGCGGCCACTTGATCCTTGGTTAGTTCCCCGGACTTCAACTTGCTCCTCATCTCGGCCATCCCTTCGATGAACTTCCGACAATACTTCACATCATGGCCGACTGCTTTGCAATGCTCACACGTCTGCAAATTCCAACATTTGTCTTTATCGTGTCCTCTTCGATTACATATGTTCACACACCACGCCCCCGTCATTGTTATTATGCGCACTCGTTCGAGCACCTCTGTCGTCATAATTAGAGCGTGACCGCTGCATGGCATGTACTTCTCCTCCCATCACGTGTACGCTAGGTTGTACATCTTCATATACCGCTTCGGCACTCTTGCGTGCAGTCACTTTCTTTCCTGGTCTTGTCAGACGCGCCTCATGTTTTGTCAGCACCCTTTCCAATTATTCAATATTATTGAAAGTCATATGCTGATATTGCATTTGTATGACACGATCATGAATAGTGTCAAAGAATTGCTGGATGTGCTCTTCCAACAATGAGGCGTTATGGAAATCTCGGAAATCCATTCCAGCGCGTAACACCGCGGCATTTAGCCGGTATAGATAGGTAGTTGATGGCTCGTATTGCTTCTAGGTCAATTTTGAATACATAACCCGAGGCGACACTTTGTCTACGCAAAACTTCCGTTGAAATAAATCTATCACCGCATTACAATCATACTTCACTGTATCCGCCAATTGTTCGTACCACCAAGAGGCTGTGTTTCGTCAAGCTATTCACAAACATCCCTAGCCGTTGATCGTCATCCCAAAGTGAAATGTTTGCTACATGAAAAAATATTGTCACCCATGTCCTTGCACTCCCAGAGTCTTGTCTATTTCCGTCAAATGTCTTAATCTCTGTGTTCTGGTTAATGGATGTGACAGGCTGACCAGATGATGTCCACGTGTTTTGTCTTCCACTTGACATGCTGTGTCTTGATGCTTTCGGCGGGTTGGGATATTCCCTCTCTGGCGCCGCCGATCTTTGGTAGGATGCACTAGTCGTCCCTCTCGTAGTATCCGGCGTGTGACTAGCTGACAGAGATGCGGTGATTTTCGCTAACTCCTCCAAACTTAAGTGTCCATATTGCATCAATTGGACTAAATTTGTCACCACTGGGTCCTGCTGTTGCGACACTGATCGTGGTGGTGACATGATCTCGTCCTCATCCGAGGAAAATTCCAACTTCTTCCTTACTCGACGGCCATGCTTTGGCATCCAATCCATAGCATCTTCCAACTCATCGTCATCACACAACTCCTGCATGCCCGGTGGTTTAGACTCCCTTCACCGGTGTGTGAGTGGTGGCTGCCACAATGTAGTAAGTTGGGCTGATGTCAGTAGCTTCATTCCGGTACACTATCAAGGACCCACTGGTTCTCCGCTGAAAATAGTGACACCATCAGACCAATATCTTCTGCGGTACGATCCAGATTGAAGTCACATACATTATCAAATTCTTCCCGTCGTAAAAACGCATAGCCACACAATTTCGAAGCAGCGTTTCTATATCTTCAATTTACTCTTTTAGTCCTCCAAAGGAAGTAAGGTCTTCCTTAACTTTAAAGTTAGGGGCAGCTCTTGCCACCTTGCGAATTTCATATAGTGAAAACCAACTACGTGAGTCCCCAGGTAACTTCAATACATGCCGTTAATACCGTGGCATTCTTGCACAGGCATCATAGAAAGTGCATGTTCTATTAGGGTCATCCTGAGAGTGCTGTAAAGTAAAGACCAGTTCTTTCTCTCCCTCAGTAGACACTAAAGCCATTTTTTGTGTGAAATTGTATTAAGTCGACGTGAAGTCCCGGGTCGCGGCACCATTTGTCGTGAAGGAACTTAAATTTTCGAGGTTTCCACTCAAAAAAAACACAAGGAAGAGATAGAATACACCTCTCTTGCTTAGAATTCACAGGTTCTTGGTACTTACGTCCGAACCTTAATACAAAATTACTGAAAATGGACACTTCCTGGTAACACTCAGGCTGCCCCTTAACTTAGGTAATCGCAAAGGATCTTTATCACGCTTTAACACGCTTTCACTTAAAGGTTTCCTCGGGATGTACTTAGTTTTAGTATAGATTGGAAATATTTGGTTGGTTGGAAGACGACTATTCACAAAGGGGGGAAATTTGATTATAATTAAAGTATTAAGAAGTCCTATATCTACTTCAAGTGTCTGTTCACCTTGTTACTTCTTGGCTACTTCGCACTGGCTTCAATACCAAAAACTTGCTTCATGGCCGGCCAAATACCGTGCACTCTTTATGGGTACTTTTGTATACACTTAAACATAGACTCCAGCCACTTCAACATAGGTTTGCCAAAGCCGCCGCTCCGATCGGAGTCATTGGGAGCAGAGAGCTAACCGCGTCTCCTATCGCTCATTAAGCACGGCCAGGACAGAGCTCCACCGGAAGTCCCACGACGGGAGGCGACCACTACGTTCTCTCACCCCCTCAAGTTCGGCTACGTTAAGGAGACGTGTTATTTTGGCTGGGTTACTCATCGCGATCTGCGATCAAGTGCCAGAAACTACTATTGGCTGGATTAATCATTGCTTTTGCAATCAAGTGCCAGAAACCCCATTGAATAGATTACTCACTGCTACGTGCAGTCAAGTGCCAGGTTTAATTGCATTCCGAGTCAAGATTTCCGCTTCGTTTGCCGATCGGACATATTGAATTATCTTTTCGTTGGAATTTTGGATCAGTACCCCAGAAGTGGTACATCCGTATCGACACCCACTGAAGTCTCTACTAAGCAACGGTCCACCGAGTGTGTAGCCACTCATACCAATGGGTACACAAGGTGAGACACGAGGCGTGTCGGACTCGGAGTTCTGTAATGCCGATCGGTCACCCGATCGGCACCCAGGCGAAGGTTCGCGGAGTACCCCCTCCGTTAGTTGGTCGGCTGGGCACGATGGTGGTTCAGTTCCGGACACTTCGGTGTTCTATTTTGAACTGGACCCCAACTCAATACCGATCACTGTTTATTTTTATTTGTATGCAAAAAGTGGGGAGAAATTCACGAAGATTGACAGTGCAATATGGGGGAGTTTTTTAGCCAGATGCACAAGTGGTATGTTCCAGACAATCATGCACGATATTGCCACCGCATCTATGCATATGTCGGAAAGGACGGCAACAACAGCAAAAAGGGCAGTCGACAGGAGTCATTCGATTTACAGTCTTACGACTGATGAATATTCCCGATCGAAGGTCATTATGCGGTTGGACCTGCAGCCTGACGAATCACGTGGATATTGGAAGTATCACGCTCATGACAAATGATTTAAACAATCGAAAGCTTATGGAATGATGAACAATCAAAAAGCGACGATGTTATTTGACTCCGGAGCAGAAGTCTCAATTATTGACTCCGCCTTTTCTCGTAAGGTCGGATGTCGAATTGACTACACACAAAGGCAATAATGCGTCGGAATTGGCGAGAATTCCTACATGACCGAAGGGAAGACGCGTGTCAAGATCTCTATCTGGTTAATTGGTATATTTCTTTAGCGCCTGGGTCGGTAAGCTGACCGGACAGGATGCGCTCCTTGGCATGGATTTCATGGTACCGACAGGCATACGCCTTGATTTTTCCCATGGAATACTCACGCTTCCGGACGAAGTTCAGATCCAACTGGCTGGTCGACGCCCCTTATACGGATTACATACTGATCTGGTAAGGTGGAACCAGGATATCACTATTCCTGTGGGTCGATCGGCGGATACCCCAGTAGATAAGGGCTACCGAATGAGGAAGTTGTGGGTAACCAGGGGCGAACGCTGGGTATCGACGTTTGTTAAAAGTGGAGGTCGAAAGGATTACATACGGGTTACTAACTTCGGTGACGAACCGCTGTTGTTAGACAACAATAATATCGTTGGTATGTGGCTGGCCGAAGGAAAGATTCCAAGGATGAAGGGGTTCATTTTGATCGGATCGAGAAGATATTTGGAGTAGCAAAACTTTGCATATAAAGCTACCACCGATCTGGTCAGCGATGATGAACCGGACGAAGAAGACCCCTCACCTTTAATGGAAAGTCCGGATTACGCAACACCCAATATGTGCCTAAGGTTGTCAGCACAGTTACCCGATACAGTGGGATCAAAGGCAGATGTGCCGAGAATCTTCAACACAGTTGGGTCATAAGGTCAGGCGACAGTGGAACCGACGGTAGATGGGGACGGTCGCAGTATTGTTGAAGACGAGTGTAATGGCGCTTTCACCCGAGTCGAGTTAATATCACAGAAGGACAGTCTGTCGATAAGGAACAGCATTGCCCGTTCGATAGGGGCGGACTGAGCGAAGTCACCTCAGCGGATGACCAGATGAGTATACACGGGCGCGAAGAGGAGTGCGTTGAAGGATCGGAGAGTCAGATGGCGGCTCCATCCGAAGTGTCAACCGATATGCCTGAAGTGACCCTAAGCAATCCGCAAGCAGGTGACCCAGTCGTCGACACCCCTGAACAGAACGATCAGCTCAAGGAAGTAATGTGGAAGAAGAAATATTTGCTGATCGGTAAGGGTACTTGTGATATCGGCAGGGGTAATGACAAGCCTACCGCCCATATTTCCAAGCTGAATCTGGTAGAAAAGTCAGACAGATTCGACTGCGACGAAGTCCTACTGCCCGAAGACAGTCAATAACGACCACCGACGTACGATTGGTTCGAGGTGGAGAAAGTAATGGGTGTCAGATTGGTCAAGAAGACGTGTTTTGGTCGGACTCACCGGGAATATCTGATCCGCTGGACAGATCGCGAAGAAGCAACTTGAATCGATGAACTCGTTCTGAATTGTGGCACTCTTCTAAGGAAGTCCGAGCGAAATTGAGTCAACCGGAATCGTTATGGAGTGATGCAAACTCACGAAGTGGAAGATCAAGACTCACAATTATATCGGTCGGCATGTATACCAGTTGGCGTGAATATTTGTGATGTTTTATTATGATTACGACTACGAGTGTGTGACGATCTGTGATGAACTGGACTGATATATCAATGGTAGTAAAGTGACGTAAGGATGTGGATATTTTTCGATGGCAATGGTAACGATTCTCACGGTGTGGATACAGTTGGATGTGGTAAGGGTGGACCTTGATTAACGTGGATAAAGGATACGACGGATGGGACAATCGGGTGATCTAAAATGAAGTTTATTATTGATGAATATATGAACGATTACCCGATCGGCACCTAAGACGTCAAAGTTCGCGATCTCCCCATAGACGACTAATAATCATGGCTGGATGATCCGCGATCTTGTGGCGAAACTGGTTGCACCAAGGTTGTTCCTTGTCAAGCTGATTCGGGGCGTCCAGCAAGTTGTCGACCACTTTGTCGCAGTGGTAGACGGGATACCAAGCTCCGTCTTCGGTTAATTCCTCGGCTGCTTTCTCCACGCGACGATTGGTCATATGGAGGATTACTGGGTACAGGAAGATGTCGATGTCGCGTTCACGTGCCTTCATGCCCTCCAGTACGAACTGGCGGATGGACAGCCTGACTTCACCCGCCCGACTCCGACGCTGCTTCCGCTGCTTCTGGAAAGCGGCCAGACCTTTGTCCAGCTTTACCCGACCGGTGGAAAGCACTAGATAGTGCGTAGACTCCCAAGTTGCTTGGCTATGGGCATTGTAAACTGCCCAAGGCGATTAAAAAAAAGCTGATGCACGGAGTCGGCGTAAACATAGTGTCCAAGTCGGGGCGGAGCAGAACATTCTATGGTGTGGCCTTGTACAGACGGGCGATCTGTGCTCCCATGACAAGATCAGGTCGCCACTCCGTTGAATTGGGATGACTTACCGCTAGTGGGAAAAGCCAGAAGTCCGGACGTGATAAAGTGCGGACCAGCTGCTGCTTGGTCGGAATAGAATGGCTCAAGAGATCGATCTGCCCCGGCGATCAAGGGGAGGCGACAGCCAGACCTGAAGGGGGAAGAGGAACGTCGACTTTGAACGCTCCCAACGACTCATGATGGTGTAGACCAGAAGTGCCAGACAGGAGAGAGGGTTCAAACGCCTTACCGGCCAGTTCTGATGCCCCCTCAGCATTGTTGTCCTTCTTGTGCGCCACTTGGTCGGCTTCGGACGCTGGAATTTCGACTGCTGCGGTGGAACAACGAAGCTGGGTGGATCGGGATTGAGAGAGTTAGAAGTAGTTCATTCGAAGCCATCGATCCACCCAATGAATCCTCCCCAGGCGAGGCTGACGCTAGCTTGAGCCGGACAGTATGTGGTACCGAGGGCGCTTGAATTTTCGTTGGTTGATTCGTTGCTTGAGTGGGCGTATTTGAGCCCGCTGTCGCGCTTGGAGGTTTCGCCAATTCTTTTGCGGTGCTGGTGGATTCTTCTCATAGTCTGGGTCACTCGCTACGCCCCGCGCCCTCGCGCTCTCGCCGCGTCCTTGCGCTTTCGACTATGCTTGGGAATTTTGTGGGTCGGAATTTCAGCCAATTGAATGGCGAGATAATCCACCCGGGCTTGAATTGGAGGCGTAGCCGGCGAAATTCGACTGCGGACCCGCGAGGGTGCCGAGGATGATCCGCAAAGAATGGAGATAGTGATTGATGAATTGGACAGCAGCGTAGTCAACTCATCGCGGCACTGGTGGATGGCTCCCCAGTAACGATTGGACTCTTGGGTCCAAACGTCGAATCGACCTAGGAAGGTGTCGACTCTCTGAGTAATCCTATATCGAAAGTTGCAACTCGGTGATCTGCCGATCAAAGTCGCGCTGCTGCGAGTGCAGGAACGACCGGTCGGATTGATTCTCGGACCTCTGCCGAGTGATCAGCGCGAGCTGTTCTTGGAGATGCGATCTGTAGATCTTGAAGCGACCCATATCGTGACGAGCGCCGATCAGCCCTTCCAACGGCTGTCGGAGCTGATCAAAGTAGTTATGCATCTGTCGGTCGGCACCAAGCAGCGCGTTCACTGTTTGGGCGATGTGGATCGGCAATGTATCTGCACACAGAAAAAAGTGAGAGCTACTCAAGGTGAAGTTAACGGATGATCGACATACCTTGTTTGGTTTGTTGCGAAACCAAGGTCTTGAAACGCTTATTCTCATCTATCAAGAGTGCAAGATTAGATTTTACGGCCTCAACCGGTTTGGATAACCGCTTTACGTCTTGGCTCAACCGATGAAATGAGGCGTCGAGCATGGTCCGCTTCTGGCGCTCAACTTTTAACTCCTGTTGGAGCGTATCGTTTGCTTTCCGAAGCCTATCGACCAATACTTGGTACTCATCTTGTTCACCGACAATTTGGTATTTCCGGAGTCGTCAGATTGGGCCGATCGACTAGGGACGGGAATGTGCGGAGAGTTCGAACACCGACCACCTATGAAGACAAATGTTAATGAAGAAATGTGGCGATTGGAGATTAAGCGGAATTACCTGGCGGAGTGGACTCAGATGGATGCATGGAGATTGGAGACTGTTTGTGAAATGGGGCCGCTACCGTTGTGCGGCTGCGACCAGATTCAGGGGCGGCTGTGGTGAAGTGAAGGTGAATTTTTTTACTAGTATATACGGTATATGGTTGATCAAGTTGGAGCGATCGGATTGGATGAAGGGGGGGGGGTATTTTGGGCCAGTCGTATATCTGGAGTGTTAAGTACGCAGATTTAGGTGAGTCACACGATTTGCATGTAGTTTACATATTAGGTTTTTAATTGGATATTAAATATATTGTTCGTTTTTCTTTGGTACGCATAAGTCGCCCCCTCCTACCACGGAGTCATTGGAAGATAAGGGCTAACACTGTCCCCTCCAGTTCAACTTTCCAGGCAAGACGCACAACAGGCTCACAAGATCCTCCGTAATTCCCACGACGGGAAGTGTTCCTTAACGTTCACTCACCCCTCAAGTCGCACAAGCTGGAACGTGTTTTTATCATTGTATTGTCTGGGTCTACGCATCCTGTCACGCGGTCCGCCCCTAATTATTGGCTGGGTCCCCACACTGCTACGCGCGGTCTGCCCCAGATTATTGGTTGGGTCCACAAACCGCTTCGCGGTCTGTCCCAAGTTTTCTTTGTATTTGGAGTGCGATTTCCGCTTCATTTACCGATCGGATTGTTTGGATTATCTTTCGTTGGATATTGGTACTAATTAACCCAGAATTGGTACCCTCCATACTGGTACCCATCAAGATTCATATTGCGCGATGAAATTTCGAGTAAGTTCTCAGATACGTTATTGAAAAACGTTGAAAGAAACGAGGTGAATGATTCCCACGAAGGAAGATTGTATCACTTCCACGTGCGCTTGGGTAACCTAGCATATGAAACAGTTAAAAAAAACTGACTAGGGACCCCAGGTCGGCTATAGTCCTTACGTACACTAAAAGGCCTAATTGCTTGACCTGTGCCGAAGTCAAAAGCACAGCCAAAAAAGGATTCGTGAAGAAATGCCCCGGTTGGCCGAATCGGAGGAGTGATT
Source organism: Peronosclerospora sorghi (assembly GCA_026184515.1). Classification (NCBI taxonomy): domain Eukaryota; phylum Oomycota; class Peronosporomycetes; order Peronosporales; family Peronosporaceae; genus Peronosclerospora; species Peronosclerospora sorghi. Next base: position 2,254,007 of record CM047591.1, read on the forward strand.
TGCAGTAACCTTAAGTGTCCAATTACTCCCCGTTATCGACGTGGTAACCGTTTTCTAGTGGTTTTAGTGGATTTTTTTCTAACTATGTGAGAGTTTTTGCCCCTCGTACGCAACATAGAGCAAAAAAAATGTTTGAACAATTTATCGCATGGTTTGAAAATGAATTTAACTGTAGGTTTCATGTGTTAAGAACCGATGGGGGCTGTAACAGGGTTACATTAGAGTCACATTTAGTTGGTGGTGTACATGAGTACACTACGGTTGGGGTCAGTATTGACCGGTTCGATAGGTTTTGAACCATTGGTTATTTTAACCAATCAGGGCAGGATACCTTGGGAGGTGGCGTGTCAGCCATCCACGTGTCGGTACACAGGTGGTGTACACTACATTTTAGCTAGGTACGAATTTGGTAAGCTCTACATAGTATTATATATAGTTTTTTTTTCTTACATTAGTTTAAATTAATTTAGGCTAATTATATATTAAATATACATTCAGTTTACATTTCACTCTATTATCTACAGACGCACGACCTCGACCGGTAGCGCGTGTAGTGAGTGACGTAGCCTAAAGGGAGCCCTCCCTTAGCTACACCCTTAGTAAGGGAGATTTGCCGTTAAGGCTATTAAGTAAACTAACCCGGGAATCTTGGCCCCGAGTAGGAGAGCTCTCTCCCACTAAGCCCTTAATAAGGGCGTATCGGCTAAGTATCGGCGAACGCCGCTTTAAGAAAAGCCTTCCTCTGGGCGCTAGCCGCACCGTTCGTATACGCACCGGCTACATTTGGTAGCACTAGTAGTCAATCCAACACCTGTGTTGGTAGACTAGACATCCTCTGCAAAGGATGAACCAGGACGATTGGGATAGTTTGACCCTCGTCCAACAGGAAGCCTTTAAAAGGCTGTTACCCTTAACGGGGGAAGAAGGTATGAAGCTCCTAGTGGAGAAGGGCCTTGAGGCCGTAAAGGCAAGGGTGAATGCCCTCATCGCTCATGAGGCGAGTTGTGGTGGAGGTCATTCCACGGGGGTGCGCCCTCCATTATCGTTTAGAATAAATGAGTTCACCGGAGAGAAGGGTGACAACCTTTATGTTTGGCTGCGAGAGGTCGAAACGGCCTTCGCCACAGCGAACATGACCGCTGATCACTTGCAAGTGGGACTTGCATTGACCCATCTTACGGGAAAAGCCCGTACATGAGCGTTTACATGCTCGGAATCATTCAAGGACGTGTTTCCAACATGGAAGGTTTTTAAGCAGAAGCTTATGGACATGTACGCAACGACTGATCTGGTTTTCCAGAATCAACTGGCGTTCCTGAGGTGCCGTCTAGGCACTAAGGACCTGGAGGTTTATATCCAGGAGCTTAAGACCCTGTTGGCAGGGATGTACGCGAAAGCGTATTCGGACGATGTGTCCATCCCCGTCTTCATGGGAGGCTTGAGAGAAAGGCCAGCACGTTCGGAATTGTTCCGATGCCGATCCGAATCCCTGGAAGAGGCATTCAATATGGCGTTCAACGCCGAGAGGAACTTCCGTTCCTCTAAGGTGGGTCCCGAACCCATGGACCTGAGCCAGGCCGAAGCGGAGTAGAAACCTCCCTCTAAGAGTCACTCTGACTCTTTTTCGCAGAGCTTCGAGGTGGAGCTCTTAGATATGTTGCAGCGGCATGGGCCGCTGAGATGCTTCCTGTGAGGGAGCACGGATCATCTGCGGAAAATATGTCCGCGGAACCCCTAGCGAGATACTCGCTTTAAGGGGCCAAGTATTGGGAAATAGCCCTTGCCCAAGACGTCGGGATACGACGGCTCCCAGTAGGTGCGGGGCGCCCTACTGGGGGACCCCTCAGTGCTGTTAAGCCCCAGGGTGGGGGAAGACAGCACAAAGCCCCAAGAAAAGCGGTGCTTTCTAGCACCGAGTTGGTGTACCAGCCAGGTTTGCTGGTAGTCCTTGCGGACGTGAAATGCTTTGATAATCCTTGGAGAGTCTTGAGAGACTCTGGAGCGTCTGACAATTATGTCAGACGGGCTTCTGTAGAGAAGAGTTGGCTGTATGCCGAGGCCCTAGAGGCACGTTCTCGTGACGTTGTCACGGTCCGTCTTGTGACGGGCGTACAGGTTACTGTACCCAAGGTCTAGATTGACCTTAAGCTGAAGTTTGCAGACTTCGACAGCTTAGAACGTTGCCTAGTCCTGGATTTGGACTCGAGGTATGACCTCATTCTGGGCATGAAGTGGCTGGAACGCCACGAGCCATAAATAGACTGGAAGCCTAAGCCCATTGGCTCACCGCACCCGCGATCGGGTGAAGCATTGGCGAGTCATGAACCCACATTTGCTCGATCTCAAAAGCGATTCTGGCGTGAGATGCCAGAGATTGGGATGTCTGAGATGATCATTCCCAATGACGTTAAGGAAGAGTTCCTTAACGAGGGGGATTCGGCGGTTAATCCCCACGCCGTTATAGGCGAGACTGGTGAGTCGCCATTGGCAGAGGTGG
>CM047591.1:2256513-2280824 GCA_026184515.1 Peronosclerospora sorghi
GAAGAGACCCGAAGTTCGTCTCTTTCGCACGTCGGAAATGATTCCGAATACGCCGTTTTAGGTGAGACCGGCGAGTCACCGGTGGTAGAGGTAGAGACCTCTGTGGATAGGCGCGAGGCGCTTCCAATAGATGGGGCAATTGACTCCCCCCATCTGGGTCTCGGGATGAGCCCCGAGGCCAGTAGTCAGCAGTCCTATCGGATGCTGAATAGTGTGACAGGTGTTGTCACAGAAGGCGTAAGCCTGGAACGGTTGTCTGGGGTAGGCGAACTGTTGTCGTTGGAGGAGATGTCCTTCAACGAGTTTGGAATTGCCTTGAGAGCAGGTGAAATCGACGAGGTCGTCGTGTTGCGTCCGAAAGAGGAGTTGAACTCCTCATCCACGATGGACGAGTCAGTTTTGGTGAAAACCAAACAGGCATTAAATGCCCGAATCGGCCTCAAGATCCTCGCGGATCCTGAGGACCCTTACCATTCCTTACTGAAGGAATGTGGATATGTCATTAGTGACAACCCACCCATGGGGTTACCACCGGATCGGGGAGTCCGACATGAGATTGACTTGGTTCCTGGAACAAATACTGCGTCACTAGACAGTGGCCTCTCCTCAAGGAGCAATGCGACGTCATCGACGCATTCTTCAAGGGGAAAAAAGAGGCAGGAATGGTACGGGAGAGCAAGTCTCCCCACTCATCTCCCACTTTTTTGTGTTCGTAAACCGAGCGGAAAGTGGCGCATTGTGCATGCGTATAACAAGCTCAATGCAGCTACTGTACCCATACAGACTCCTATTCCTCGGAAGGATGTCCTCTAGAACAATATGGCGGGCTGTACTGTGTACAGTGCCTTAGATCTGGTGGATGGGTATTATCAGGTGCTCATGTGAGCATCCAATATTACGCTTACAGAGGTCAGCACGCCTAGCGGCATGCTATGGGAGTGGCTTGTTACACCACAAGGGCTTTCAAATGCACCAGCGACTTTCAATCACTTGGTGACTCAACTCTTCCGCCCTCATAGGAAGTACGCTCAGACGTACTTCGACGATATATTCGTTCATAGTCGTGCGGAAGGTGAATCGTCTGATGTTCAGACGCATCTGATACACCTTCGAGCGGATCTCGAATGTATGCGAGAGCATAAGTTGTATGCAAACGCATCCAAATGTATCTTTGGTGCTGAGAAATTCCTTTTCTCGGATCCTTCATCGGTAAGGATGGAGTGCGGGCGGATCCCGCGAAGGTGAAAGCCATTGTGTAGTGGTCTTCGCCTGTAAATCTTATAGATTTACGGAAGTGGCTTGGATTAGCCAACTATCTCCACAATTACAGCGAGAACTACGCTGAAATGGCGAAGCCATTGACGGACCTTCTTAAGAAGGATGTTGGTTGGTGTTGGAAAACCAAACACCAAAACGCTTTCGAAGAGCTAAAGGGGAGCTTGTTAAAAGCTCCCGTTCTTGCTCTCCCAGACTCTGGGAAACCTTTTAGCGTCGTCTGCGACGCCTCCGATTTTTTAATAGGATGTGCTTTGTTACAAGCAGATGATGAAGGAAGGGAACGCGTGATTGTGTTTGAGTCGAGGAAGCTTAAAGCTGCGGAACGGAAATATCCCGTTCATGACAAGGAGCTACTTGAAATGAAGTATGCTCTTGTCAAATTTAGGGTTCACCTACTCGGCTCTAAGCCGTTCGTGGTTTATACTGACCACGCGTCCTTACGGACAGCGACAAAGTCGCCTCATCTCTCGCAACGGATGGCCCGTTGGCTCTCCTTCTTTGCGGAGTACAGCTTTGAGGTTAAGTATAAACCTGGAAAGCAGAACGTGCTTGCAGACGCGTTGTCGCGTCGTCCCAATTACGAGCTCGCTCACGCGACATTCGTCACTTCGTCTGTGGTGGATCTCATACGCCAGACGTATGAGAAAGACCCACAGTGTACGGCGCTTATCAGCGCGTTGGGTGGAAAGGGATTTGGCTCGTCTGAGCCAACCCTGTCAAATCGATCTAAAGCTCTTTTACACCGTTACAGGTACTGTGAAGGCTTGCTATATTATAGCACGAGCGCGGAGGACACTCCGCGGGTGGTTGTTCCTCATGATGAGGAACTGAAGTATAGAGTCCTCTTTGAGGCACATGACGCCCCTACCGGGGGTCATTTAGGTCGGGATAAGACCTACAGCGCTTTAGCGCTTTGTATTGGTGACCCAACATGTATAAGTGGGTCGGTGCGTATATAAGCACCTGTGAGACGTGTCAGATGGCTAAACCTTCAGCAAATTCAGCTGCGCCTTTGGCGAGCTTATCGGTTCCAACGGAGTGTTGCAAATCCATTAGTATGGATTTTATCTTCGGTTTTCCGAAGGATAAGGCCGGGAAAACCGGCATATTGGTCTTTGTAGACTGTTTGAGCAAGATGGCTCACCTGGCGGCGGTTCCAGAGTCAATTGATGGACAAGGAACAGAGAAAGTGTTCCTAGACCGTGTCTTTCGACAGCATGGTCTACCCGATTCCGTTGTGTCGGGTCGGGATCCCCGTTTCACGGGACAATTCTGGGGAGCGTTGTTTAAGGTGCTAGGCACCAAGCTCCTCATGTCCACTGCGGATCATCCGCAGACGGAAGGTCAGACGGAACGCGTTAATCGCGTTGTGGAGGATATTCTCCGGAGCTTATGTCCGGATTCTCCAAAGAGTTGGAGTGAGATGCTTCCGATGGTTGAATTTGCTATCAACAATTCGGTACATGCATCTACGGGGTTTACCCCGTTTTACGTGAACGGATTAGTGAATCCGAGGGTTCCGTTGACGCCACGTGTGTGTGGCCCAGGGCTTGAAGGGGGAGGATTCCCCGATGTCAGCCCTGTATCTGTGCGAAAGCACATCGATAAGTTTTTATCGACGCGCCTTAGTGTCTTACGACACGTCTGCGATGCCATGGCGGAAAGCCAAGACAAGCAGAAGGAGCAAGCTGACCGCAAGGGTCGGCGTAACGAAAAGGTATACAAAGTAGGAGAAAGTGTTTTATTAAACGCTAAAAATCTTTCCACACATGCAGTGTCCAACGTGTTGCGCAATAAACTGCGCCCCAGGTTTGTGGGGCCTTTAAGGTACTAGCCCGAAAGGGCTTATCGTATACCTTGGAAATACCGAAAGTGGTGCGTACGCATCCAACCTTCTATGTGGGTATGCTTAAGCCATACCAGGACCCGGAGGCGGGCCCCCTCCTAGAGGAGGTTGGAAAGGCGGATAGCCGTCAGAGCCGTAAGACACGACAGGGCGGAGGAATCCAGAGAAGGCTAAAATGCGACCACGAAGCTCCGCAACGGTCGTCTCGAGAGAGGCAAGCCGCCTCTCGAATCGATCAGTGGCATCCCACTCATCGCGGAGTCCCTCGTGAATACCATGGATGCGATGGCTGTGTCGATCACAGCGCTCGCGAATCTCACGTCGCAATTGCGCGACCTCCTCCTCCAATGCTCGATGCGGAGGGTACTCCACACTATCATGTGGAGCGTCTGATGGCGCGACGCGATCATCGGGGTGAAACCCAGTATCTGGTAAAGTGGAAGGGTTATCCACACTCACAGAGTTCGTGGGAGTTCGAGACTCCCCTACGGCAGGATTGCCGCGACGTCGTTGACGCTTTCGAGCGGGAGAATCCCGCTGCAGGTCAACTACCAAAGGGGCACGAGAAGACCCTTCACTACCAGTAATTGGGAGTTCGCCGGAGGCAGAGGTGGCGCTCACACTGTCCTCTGACACCGTGGTGGAGACAGGGCGCTGGCGTTGCGCGTGCGATATGGAGAACGTAATAGCTCCATCGCTTTGGCTCTGGAGAATGCCAGGCGCAACGCCCTCTCCACCCAAATGTCACGACGGGAATAGATGTTGTGCAGCTCATTGAAGCTGGGTAGAAGCTTCTCCCCTTTTGCCCAAGCGCGAAACTTCTTCTCCGCATCATCAGCACTCTCTCCCGGAGAAAGAACGATAGGAACCTCGCGGAGGTTCTCAACAGGGGCACCCTGTGCCTGCCTGTCGAGGCGTTCTCGGTATGAGACGCTAGTGAACTGCTTTTGCGTGAGCAGTTGTTGCCGGAGTTTCTCACGGCGTTCGCATTGATACGGCTGTTCAGCCGCGGGGCCAGGGGTATAGGATGCTAAACCATTCCTTACCATACTCCTAGACCACTTTGGAAGGTCACGAGGACCTTCCAAATTATAGGCCGCCCGTGGCGGGCGTTTGGGGGCGCGTAACGCAGCCCTTAGTGCCTGTGCGGAAAGTTGGGTTTCTTGAGCTGCATCCAGCTCATTGGTGACGATCGCCTTTGGCGATCCGGATGTATCATCCGACATGGGCAGGGGTGGCGCACTAGTTAGTGCATTTTCCCCACGTGTGGGGAACGGATTAGGCTGCCGACATCGCCGTTCGGCGTTGTCGGAGCGGTTAACCGTTGGGAGATATCCCCAAGGGCATCCACCTCCGAGTTTTTGGAATAGTCTACCTCCTCTAGAGGAGACTCCGTAGCACTAATTATGGTGCTCATGGATAGCCAGAGGTACTGGCGTTGGAGTTTTCCAACAAAATTTTGTTTATTGCGTAAGCAATAGTCTTGATGGGGGAAGATGTAACAGGGTTACATTCGAGTCACATTTAGTTGGTGGTTTACATGAGTAAACTACGGCTGGGGTCAGTATTGACCGGTTCGAAAGGTTTTGAACCATTGGTTATTTTAACCAATCAGGGCAGGATACCTTGGGAGGTGGCGTGTCAGCCATCCACGTGTCGGTACACAGGTGGTGTACACTACATTTTAGCTAGGTACGAATTTGGTAAGTTCTACTTAGTATTACATATAGTTTTTTTACATTAGTTTAAATTAATTTAGGCTAATCATATATTAAATATACATTCAGTTTACATTTCACTCTATTATCTACAGACGCACGACCTCGACCGGTAGCGCGTGTAGCGAGTGTCGTAGCCTAAAGGGAGCCCTCCCTTTAGCTACACCCTTAGTAAGGGATCTTTGCCATTAAGGCTATTAAGTAAACCAACCCGTGAATCTTGTCCCCGAGTAGGAGAGCTCTCTACTATTAAGCCCTTTTAAGGGCGTATCGTCTAAGTAGCGGTGAACGCCGCTTTAAGGAAAAGTCTTCCTCTGTGCGCTAGCCGCACCGTGCGTATACGCACCGGCTACAGGGGCGGTGAATACCAGAATGTTTATCTGTTTTGTAAACAGACTGGTATTCGCCGGCTGATTACCGAGGCTGGAAATCCAGCCTCGAATGGTAAATCTGAGCGGATGAACCGGACCTTTTTTAATATGGTCCGGTGTATGTTTTTTGGTTCCGGTGTTCCGTTGTTTTTTTTTGGTCGGAGGCGGCTGAGTATGCCGCTTACATACTCAACCGAACTCCGACCAGAGCGAATCAAGGGCTATTGTCACCTGTTGAAGTGTTACCTTGTAAACGACCTGTTGTTACAGACATAGTCGTTTTGGGTCTCGATGCATGACATGGAGGGACTCCAAGAAGAAGGCTCTGGCAAGACATGCGGAACGCGCACTAATTCTCGGCAATAGTGACGAGACCAAGGGATACGAGGAATTTCTCCTAAAAGACAGGGTGGTCACGGTTACGAGGACGTGACGCATATCGAGACGCTCGATAAAGATAAGAGCAAGAAAACTACCAATAATTTGGAGGATGATACATAAAAAGAACTGGCACTCCGAGTCAAGTCTCGTGTAGAGACAAATGATGATAATTCTAAGGAATCCGAAGGGGGAAATGACACTACAAAGGATGTGATTGAAGTGCGCGCGGAATAAGTACACATGTTCGGATGTTCAATCGAAAGAAAAAGAAAACTCAAAATGGCAAGGATTTCGGAGATTCACGAAAAAAAGAAATTTGATGATTTGGTTTCGAATAACATTGGTGAAACCGACACAACCATTGGAATTGTTACGGTCCGGTTGCCCGAAGTGCGTTATGCGTCTATGCCGAGTCCGAAATATTAGAAACTGGAAGTGTTTCGAAGGCAGCAGGGCCGGATCCCAAAAGTTTTAGGGAGGCTCATGCAAGTCCAAACGAGGTATGTGGACTGCTGCCGAGAGAACCGAGCTAGAGTCACTGGAGAATTTAAATACATGGTCGATTGTACGACGCACGCAACACAAAGTACCTCTCCAGAACAAGTGGGTCTATAAGTCCAAACTGAAGTCATACGGGATGGTTGAGAGGTACAAAGCGCGTCTGGACGCTAGAGGCGACAAGCAGAGATATGTAGAAGACTTTCTGTTTACGTTCTCCGCTGTAATGGAAATCAATAATGTCAAGGTAATCTTGATGTTATCACAGATTTGGGGAGTTGCAGCAACACATAGTCATGTTCCCAGCGCGTACCCCAAGGCGAAGATGGAACAGGGGTACGAGAAACTCTTAGAAATACCCCAAGGCATGGAGAATTTCCCAGAAAAGTTGGAAATTTTCGCTGTGGATTTAAAGAAGGAATTGGCACTAAAATTATCAAGGTATCTATATGGATTAAAGCAAGCAGGGAGGTTATGACACAAATGTTTGTGCGAAACGTTGATAAATTTGGATTTCGAACAGTGTGTCTCTGACACATGTACTTTTGTCAAGATTAATGAAAGTGGAACGGTACTGGTGTTAGATGACCTTTTGTTCACGGGCACCAGGAATTAAGTTGAGTCGAAATTTATCGGAGACATCAAGATCTTGGAAATGTAGAATTTTTGCGTATACGAATTGAAGGATGGCCAAAGAATGGCTGACTACTAGATCAAGAGAAGACGATAAACGAAGTTTTAAAAATACACGGTCTTACGAAGTTGAACCCGTGTAAGACTCTGGTTCTGAACTTGGATGAAGTACACAGTTTCAATGAACCGTTGCCAGTGAAGGCCAAGCAGAATAGGCGGCTATCAAAAAAATTCAATCACTCGTTGGAACCCTGATTTGGATTTGGCGGCGCGCAAGCCTTCATATTGTGTTTGCGGTGCACCGTGCCACTCGAAGAACGCATGCGTCCACGTTGGGTGATAACAAAGTTGCGAAACGAGTGATAAAATATATGAAGGGCACAAGTGTTTTACGATTGAAGTTGGCGCACGATGAATATTTGTCACTTCCTGTGCGTATCACATGCTTCAACGATGCTGATTTTGCCGCTGACAAGGAAGATAGAAACAGTTTCAGTGCATTTGTTCTTTTCGTTAATGTAATAGTGGTCGGTTGGAAGTGCAAGAAGCAGACCACAGTGGCCCTTTCGACAGCGGAAGATCAATTTGAAGCAGCTTCGATGGGTGGCCGAGAGGCGATAAGTTGAAAGGAATTACTTAACGAAATTGGAATTCGCACGAAGACGCCCCTGGTCTTAATAATGGACAAAAGGCGGCGATAAGGCATGTAGAAAGCAAAATCAGTGCTGTGTGTACCCAGCACATCGACGTCAAGCCAAAGTTTTTTTCAAGGATTTTTCGAAAAAAGGCATTGTTTCGGCCACTCACGTGCCAAGTGTCGATATGACCGCAGCAAGGATTTGAGTGCGCAAAGGATGAAGGAATTGCGATTGAAAGTGTGTTTGAATTGATGAAGTTAGAGTCTCCGGTGTTTCAGGAGAAGTGTTGAAATTACAGACATCATTGGACACCCAAACACAGAGATTGGAACAATATTATCCGATATTATATTGTCTTTTCTGAAAACACAATAAGATATATTGGTATTGCATTTTAAGACAGTACAATATATTGGTATTGTGAAATCAAACTACAATATATTACAATATATTGTATAGAAAATGAGACATAATTGATTTAAGGCCTGCGCCTGGGAAAGTCCTACTTGTAGGTGGATATCCGGTCTTGAATGAGAAGTATGAGGGGCTCGTAGTAGCCACGACTGCAAGATTCTACTGCCAAGTGGAGGAAAAGGTAGCGTAAAAAAATCGTATGGAAAATAACATGCCCCTGCATATGGGGCGCGGAGATTGTCTGATGAAACCCCATCGGGTGCGGCACGTCCTGATACGGGGGCAGGGCGCCCACGTTTTCGCGATCGGGCGTCTCGTGCTGCGCCACGTACTTGGCGCGATCCGTCGCGAGCATCACTTGCACGACCGCGTTCGACTGGATCACGCCTGTGCGCCACAGCTTCGCCACCAGCGCGTCGTTGCTCGACGCATTACACGCCCAGGACGCCATGCTCGCCTCGCCTCGCCCCGCTCGAATTCCAAAGTGAAACAAGCGTGCGCGCTTCTTGGCTCGCAACTACGTCCCCGTTAAAGAAGAAGGAAAGCGCGCGCACACGTGTCCTCAGCTGAAACAGAGACCCGGCGTCCGCTCATGCCCGCGACGGGAGCTCGTCTAGGAACCGTTGACACACGGCCATGACGTGCGTGGCCCGCGGGCGATGCGCCGGGTTCGGAGCGAGACACTCGTATAGGATGCGCGTCACGTTGTCCACCATCGTCGTCGAAGACGTGAGCGAGAGCGTCCAGGACGCACATGTCGGCTTCCTGCTCGAGCGCGCCCGCGCTCGCGACGAGACAAAACTTGCTCAAGAAGCGAGGGACCGTGAACTGCTCGCTCTCAATGGGCGGATCGTGGTGGTGATACGCGAGGTACGCATGGAACCAGAGCTCGCGCAGCACGATCCCGACACTGTACATGGCGACCGCGCCATCCTGCGCGTGGGCCTCGTGGCGGACCACTTCGGGGTCCACGAGGGGCACGCGATGGCGGCGCGGGGCCGGGCCCCCTCGTCCTCGTCGTCGTCGTCGTCCTCGACGAGCACGAGGGACGCGGCATGATACTTAGCATTGCCCCCGTGATGGTGTGTAATCCTAACAGTAACCATAACCCTAACGGGTGTAGCAGTTTTCAAAATATTTTGTATCGGTATTTAAAGTTTTAAAACAGCAGCAATACAATATATTGGTATTGGAGACAGCGGCCAATACAATACATTGCTCGCAATATATTATAATATATTGTTCGATAAATATATTATTCCCAATCCCTGCCCAAACATCAGGCCACCTACTCCATCAAATGATACGTCACGAAACCTCGACTGGTCTCTTAGCCAAAGCATGGCAATGACAACGGATATACTCCAATTAGATATGCAGTCAGAAAGCTGGAGCTGAGAAGGATAAGCGGATCATACAACTTTTGCAACGATTACAAGAACTCAGTTATAAATATTCCCAGACCTGAAACATAGTCCGACAAATGCCCCCCCCAAATCAGCCATTCCACTCACTCATGTTAAAATAACAAAAAAGTGGAGACGAGTTGGTGGCAAAACGCAGTAGTGCTGCAAACACCAATGCAGTTGTGGGCAAATAGGAATGAATTGACTGACTATCAAATAGTGATGTTGTTAGTTTGAGGTTGTTGTCGCAGTTGATGTCGAAAATAAAAGTAAAATGTATTGAGAGCTTAAAACTTCCAGCACTAAGATATGCATGGCCAGAAACGACAGCCTGTCCCATGACGACCGTCGGATCTTGGTCAAATGAGAGCCTGTCCATGGCTACCGTCGACTCTTGGTCAAATGAAAGTTTGTCCCTTGGCAACCGCCGCGTTGTGACACGTTCGTCGTCCGACGACATTAACGGCGATTCAGGTGAGGTCGGACCATAAAGGATACATTCTAACACTCCTCCTCGAGCTCACCCTGAATGGTCTTCAACTTGATCATCTCGCGTAAGTTGGCGATCCTCGGTGCCGGGAGTGCCTTCGTTAGTATGTCTGCGATCATTTCCTCGGACTTGACGAAACATGGTTTGATCGTCTTGTCTTGAGCATTCTGGCAGATGAACTTGAAACGAATGTCGACATGCTTCGCACTTGATGTGCTATTCTCGCTCTCCAATTGTTTGATTTTTTTAAATTGCGGCTTGGTTATCCATCCACATCAGCATGGGAACTTGACCCTTCATGTCTAGTTCGCTGAATAGCTCCTTTAGTCCTAGTAGCTCGCGTCCCGCTTGTGATGCCGCAATGAACTCACCTTCCATTGTTCTGAGAGACACGCCGGTCTGCATCTTGCACGTCCATGACACCGCTGCTCCGTCCATGGTCACCACGCATCCTGACACTGACTTTCGGTCAGCCTTGTCCGCGGCAAAGTCAGCGTCGCTCCAGCTTTCGAGCTTGATGGGGTCCATTGACGTGCTTGAACTGTCGATGCACAGCTTCAACGCCTTTGTTCCTTTGAGGTATCTTGCTATTCTCTTCGCCATCTTCCAGTCCATAATCGTTGGCTTGTGCGTCTGTCTCGTAGCCCGATGCACTGCAAAGCTGATGTCCGGACGAGTACATCGCGCAATCCAAAGCAAGCTTCCAACGAGAGACTGGAAAGCCTTGACAATGGGTTGCCCATCATGAGCATCCTTATCTAGTGTGCTTGTGTCTTCCGCATCTATCTCGTTGAAATCTTCGTTGATCGGTGCTCGCACTCCGTTCGCGGTGTCCAATTCGTGATCCTTAAGAAGCATGTTGATGGATACCTCTTGGTCCAGCACATAGCCGTGCTTGTTATCCATCATGATGCGCAAGCCGAGAAACTTGTTAACGACGCCCATATCCTTGATTTCTAATGTTGCCATGTCCTTGAAAAATCGCTCCACTGCATCGCATGTCGAAGCCGTCACCAGAAGATCGTCCAAGTAGACACCAACGATGATGGCGTCTTTGTTAGTCTTCTTCACGTACAGGCACATGTCCGTTGTGCACTGAATGAAGCCTAGCTTTACCAACTTTGAGTGTAGTAGTTGTCTCCATAGACGTCCAGCTTATTTTAACCCGTAAAGTGAAATCTTTAGATGTAATGCGAGCTTGCTTGGGTGCTTAACTCCATGTTTGGCCAGAGTGTCTTGCGAAATCTGCATCCCACTTGGCACCTTCATGTATATGTCCAAATCCTGCTCCTTGTCGGCCTTGACATACGCGTTAGGGACATCACCGTGTCTTGCCGGATCGTTCCATCGACGCGACATCACCAAGATCACTTTGACAGTTGCGAGTTCCATGACGGCCGCGAAGGTAAGTGTGTAGTCGATGCCGAAAATTTGCTCGTTACCACACACCACCAGTCTTGCCTTGTAACGCTAAATGTTTCCATCGGCGTCCGTCTTCTTCTTGAAGACCCACTTGTTGTGGAGAACGTGGGATTCGGATGGTGGTACGATGACCGTCCACACACCGTTAGCTTCGAGCGCGTAAAACTCTTCAGTCATCGCCACAAGGCACTTGTCCTTCGAAAGGCTTCTTACAGCCTCCCCATAGTTTCGTGGGTACGGCTCAGCAACACTGCTGATCATATCCTTGACGTCGTTACTTGGGTTGTCCTTGTGCTTGCTCGATGAACGAGTCATGTGACGGTCACGAGTCCATCCTGAGTGTCGAGCCGCTGCAGGACGATCGTTGGTGGGAAGATCCTCCTGACCTTCGACATCTTGTAAATCTTCTGATGGCTTTCTGTCTTGTTTCGTAGTCGGGTACGATATGTTCTTGACATGCTGGGTGACGGTGACAACACGCTCCTTTGTTAGGTACACGCGAAATCCCTTCGTTTCATCGTTTCTTCCGATGATGATCGCTGTCTTTGCACGCGTCTCAATGCTTTATTCTTCGTGTACAGATGAACAGTGCATGAAGAGCCGAAAACCACGACATCTTCAATGTTCGGCTTCCTCTTGGTAAGGAGCTTAATCGGGGACACACCTTCAACGTTGGCCTTTGTCGGACTTCGGTTGAGTATGTACGCCGCATACTCAGCAGCGTCGCCCCAAAACATCAGAGGCAAGTTGCATCCGAACATCATGCTCCGCACCATGTTCATGATGGTGCGGTGCATCCTCTCAGCTTTTCAATTGCTGGCTTGATTTGCTCGCTCACAGATTTGTCGAGTGACCCCAGTGTCCTTGCAGAACACATCGAGGGGCTTGTACTCGCCTCCGCCGTCCCTCCGTATGACGTGGACCCGACAATTGAACCGACGCTCAAAAAACTTCAGAAAGCGCTTGAAATTTGTTGCAGCAACATCCTTGGTCTTGGCTAGGAAGACCCGACAATAGTTTGAACGATGGTCAACAAAGTTGATCATGTACCTATTCCAGAGTCGATCATGAGGCGTCATGGAACCTTTGAGGTCGGAGCAGATGACTCCTCCTATCGCGTCCATTGGCGAATTCATCCCACTGTATTGATGTGCGCGGTGGTTCTTCGTCTGCTTGCCTTGTGCACAAGCCAAGCAGTTGGCTCGCTTAGTATCTGTTAACAAAATACCAGATACTGGGTCGCGGGCCATCTTGACAATCGTGTCGTAACATAGATGGCCTATACGTTGATGGAACTGTAACAAGCTTCCACGTTGAACATCTCCATTCCGACCATGTTCATGAGTTTCCATAATCTACATGATCGAATCACGTGTTGGATCAGAGATGCGGGGTTTAAACTTAAAAGGAGACCCGTAAACCTTCACGATCAACACATTATTGATCCGATCAATATTCATGATCGGTAATCCACCAGGATGAGAGACCAGAACACGCCCACCTTCTCGATATTCAAGAGTGCATCCTTTCTTTTCCAGTTTCCCAAAGGAAATGATGTTACGCCCCAAGTTCGAGGCATATTGGACATCAAAAAGCTTGATGGTCTTCATTGATCCGAGTGCGTTGACCTTGATCGTCGCGCTTCCCTACTTCGTGATCCGGAGGGGTTTGCCATCCGAGGCGGCAGTAAAACATTCGTGACTGCAGTCGGTCACGTCTTCTAGCAGGCTCAAGTCATTCACCAGATGAAGTCCCGAGCCGCTTTCCAGCACCCAGTTGGATACTGCTTCAGTCTGATCATCGACATCTTGTACCGTGAGGACAAAGTCTACAGTCTTCGTCTTCTTGGTGCAATTTGCCTTGAGGTGTCCAGTAGCGCCACAAAGGTAGCATTTCTTGGAACCATGATCCTCCTTGCGTCGGGTGTCCGTCACGACGATACTTGCGGCCTTGCCTGGTTCAACAACATTCAATGCCTCACGGCCAAAGTGTTTCACACGAACATCGACTTCCGTTGCTTGTGCGAACTGGGCCAGTTCCTCATCTTGTCGCAGGTAGTCGAGCCGGTCCGTGTTCAGGCCGGATAACATCATCATTCGCATAGACGGGTCTGCGTAGTGGACAATCTTGTCCAAGACAAGATTGTCCATGCCTCCGCAATCGTCACTCACAGCTGTGAGATAAAGAAAGTGCTCTGTCCTATTTCGCTGCGAGGGATTCGCTGCAGTGAATAGCTTCATGCTCTGGGCAGGTTTTATCTGGATGGTAAAAGTCTGAAGCAACCTCTGTATAGCATGTTCCAAGTTTGGCTCTCATCCCACCAAGTCTCCACCTGCCGGCGATATTATTTCTGCGCCGTTCCTGCGAGGTGCTGGCCAAGCACATCAACTTTGATGTCTTCAGGCCAGACAAAACCGCATGCGCGCTCGGAGAAATTCACTTGTAGCATGAACTCCTTACCCCATTCGAGAAAGCCACTACCAAGTCCATGGTATAGCTTTTTACCATCGAAGGGTTGCAGTGCCAGATTCCGTTGCCGACCGTCTGGTACCCCCATGTGTACTTGGTTCTGCGGGTAGAACATCGGAGCTTGGCCACCCATGCCCGGGAACATTCCCGCCGGCATATTCGCTACTTCCGGCATCGGTGCCGGGATTCCCCCATGATTATCATGACCTTGAGCCGGTGGTCCGACCATGTTCCCAGCAAAAACTGGTCGTCGGGCACCAAAGTAGGTGACCGGTGAAACATTCGGAGATCTCTTGAGTGACGGGGTATGCTCCAAAGCCCGGAGGTCCATACCCTCCCTACCACTCAAAGGTGAATCGAAAGTGCCAATTCGATGCCGGCCGACTTGTCTGGATTGTGAGGATTCCATCCTGCACATCCGCTCCGACAGGTCGCCGAGCATGGCGAGCATCTTTTCCAGTGCCGCGTTTTCGGGCACTGCCGACTTTTCTTCCAGTTGGTGGTCAAAAGTTGTGTTTTGACCATCGATCACCACAGCCGGTTTAGCTCCGCGAGCCTCGGCGCCATCACGTATCGTTGGGCTCATAACCTGTTAGTTTGAGGTTGTTGTCGCAGTTGATGTCGAACGTAAAAGTGAAATGTATTGAGAGCTTAAAACTTCCAACACTAAGATATGCATGGCCAGAAACGACAGCCTGTCCCATGACGACCGTCGGATCTTGGTCAAATGAGAGCCTGTCCATGGCTACCGTCGACTCTTGGTCAAATGACACTCTGTCCCTTAGCAACCGCCGCGTTGTGACACGTCTGTCGTCCGACGACATTAACGGCCATTCAGGTGTGGTCGGACCATAAAGGATACATTCTAACAGATGTCATATCGTGTTGGGTGGCAGCTAATCAGATCACGTGGGTACAATGCAGAATCATAATTGTCGAGAATTGACAGGATGTCAACGGAATTTTTGAATTTTAAATATGCAAGGAAACGGTAGGCAACATATAAGTCAATGACTGGACACGAGAGACACATATGAAATACTGTAGAGAGCACTATGCCATTAGACAAGTGCCGGACGTACGTGTCACAAACAAAGACATCTCTCTTACGCTGTCTTCCATTCGCATCAATAGCGGGTAGATCATGTTCACGAAATGGAGCGCCACTCTGAAAGCATCTCCAAGCCTTTTCGCATCCATTCAAGGTCTCGACAGTCAAACTGTACGCTGGATGGGTCGCGGCCCGACCATTGAAGGCAAAAAGAATGCCACGGATGCTGTACGTTTTTGTAGCAACAAAGGTTTCGTCTGGACGGCCCAATTCACGTCGTTTTTGCTCGACGCTAGAAACGCACAGCAACGAATGCCAAACTAGCTCGGGAGCTTATGGTCATTGCCAAGTGTACGGAGGAGCGAGACGTTGACGGTGTCATCACGAGGGTCCTCTCACTCATCTACGTGAATTTTTGTGTTGTTTTGGTAGCGGTCGCAGGCGACACAACCAATGTGGTAAGTGGACAGAGAGCGATGGATTGGTACTGAGAAAACTGAATCTTCTTGAAGCGGCTTGTGGCGGCGATGAACAAAGCGAAGGCAGCGAATATGCCCAAAGACAAGATCGAAGCGGCGATCAAGCGTGGTGTCGAGGGCAAAGATGGTAAGATCGACGAGGAGAGTAGGGGCAGTAGATGATTGAAGTGGGATGTGTAAGTACAGGTAGTAATGCCGAGGCTGTCCTGTATGAAGCCACGGGTCCCGCTGGAAGTGCAATGATGGTAAACGAACGTTGCGGCAATGACTTTTTGTTTCCCCTCTAATTGCTAGTTCAGATCGAGACCTTGACGGACAATAAACGTCGCACTGCACCTGCATTGCGTCACATTTTGGGGAAATACAATGGTGCTCTCGGGACTACTGGCTCCGTGGCGTGGATGTTTGAGCACAAAGGCTACCTTGAGGTACAAAACGTTGCGCCCTGCGATGAATAATGTCACTTCCATGCTCATCCATTTCGCTCGACAGGTTCCACTATCGTCGAGAGGTGGAGAGAGGATGCCCACGGTGGAGGAAGACTTTGTCATGGAGATTGCGGTGCGTGTTGGGTAAACGTGCATGGAGAATTTCTACTCGTCTCGTGACGTTTCTGCTGCGCATGTAGCTAGAAGCAGGAGCCGACGACGTGGACGTGCGCGAGGGTTTCGCACGGATCACATGTGATCCGAGTGCCTTGGGTGCCGTGCGCAAGAGCTTCATGGGAGCAGGATGCGAGCTCGCGCACTCGGAACTTCTGTACACCCCCAAAGAGGTTGTGAGCTTGGAGGGTCACGACCGAGAGACGTTCGACAAGCTCATGGACGCGCTCCACGCGGACGACGATGTCAACCAAATCCATCACAATGTGAACAAGGAGTAATTACTCACTGGATTATTATTATTAATTGTGAGCTGGGCCGCCTTGCTCATGTCCCCAAAATAGATACCACGCTACGTACGACGCGACCATTGGCTGATAATGGGCCGCCTTGCTCTTGTCCCCAAAATTGATACCACGCTCCGTACGACGCGACGATTGGCTGATAATGTTGGTTTCCTTTCTCACTCATTACGAAAGGTCCGAAAACGACATGCGCTTGTCGTTCTGGAGCTGCGAATACGTGAGCGGATCGTCGTGCACGTGGTCCAACGCGTCCGTCTCTGCACCTTCACCGGGGCAAGACGAGGCGACAGAGCCACCACGCCCACCTGCATCCTGTCCTTCCTCCGAGTAGGCATCGAAATCCTCCATCGGAGACGCTGCCACCACGTCTTCTGCACGCACAACCTCGTACTTACTCACGAGCTGCATCGCATCCACAATCTCGTCGGGACTCTCGTAGCCCTCGTCCTCCGACTCGACCTCATACTCGCGACAGAGCACGTCCGGATTGAATCGCACGCGCCGACCACGCGCACGTTTTCTCCTCTTTGCCTCAATGGCCTCGAGCGCTGCACGGGAGATATACTCGTCTCGGAACTCGAACGGAATGCGATTGCACGCGTCTCGAATCTTTCGGGCCAGATCGGCTGCCTTCTGCTCTTCCACGGTCAGCCGCGCATGCCGCACGGCCCGCTTGCGATTGACCAAGCCACTCGCCCCGGACCGCCGTGACAGTTGACCTTTAAAGCCCCCCACAAACTCGACGACATTATTTGTGTCGGAGGACGCACGCTCCCGACCAGCGACGTCAGACGCGTTCAGGTCGTCTGGATTGTCCTCGCGCTCTTCATGGTCGACACCTTCTGCTGCGCGAGGAGGCTCCGTATTTTCCTTCTCCATTGTATCCGACTTGGATCGAATCAAATCCACGTTCCGCACGCTCTGGAAGGACTGACACAACGGATTGTCGTCATCGTCATCGTCATAGGAGGCATCAAGCGCCGGCGGTCTATCGTTTGTTTGTGGTCGAGATCCAGGAGATGCTTTGGTCAAGGAACTGGCTACATTGGATGAATTCGAGCACACAGAGGTATTTGACGAGCCAAGGGTCGAGCTGCCAGTAAGATCATCGCTCTCGTGCGACGCAGGTACCCGCAAGTTGGACGTCGTTTGATTCGCCCTCACTATGCCACTCGAATCAAGCAGTCGAATCTTTGGCGGCTGAAGAAGGTTGGCTCCTGGCTGTGTCTTGTCTTGTTTTCCCTGCTCGTGCATCGAGGGATCCTTTTCAGTATGTTGATGAGCGACTGTGTCCGTACCATTGACAGCGACACTCTGGTATCGATCATCTTGCTCGAGCACTGCTTTCAACGTCGTCGTGCCTCCTTTCTTCCCCCGTATCTTTCCTAGATGGAACTTTTTGAATCCTAATAAGGCCTTGGACCCTTTCCTAGCGTCACCATTCGCGTCTGCAACATGTTCCGCGCTATTGATCGCGAGAGTCCTCGGCGGCTCTTGTCCACCATCCCGTGGCACAAATCCTCCGCTGTACATGTCATTCGAGGTGGACTTTTTCAGATAAATCTGTCCGATGGTCGAGTTTTCAAAGTACTTCTTCCCATCGGACGCCGCGACATACGGCGTTCCGTCCGCTGCGTGTTCCACGACATATGTCACATTCGGCTGCGGCGGCGTCGTATCAAAGATATTATCGAGTGCCCTCGTCTTGCCACTCATGACTTCTGTGAGTACACTCGAGAGCGACGACACAGCAGGTGCGGGTCGGTACTCTTCCAGTGCGTCCTGTACAACCTGTTCCGTGACCGCCGCTGCTTCGCCACCTCGCCGTGTACTCGGGGGACGTCGTGAAAAGGACAACTCGTACGACGTTTGACCCGACTTGGCAAAGCGGCGACGGGATCGTGCGCGCACGGGCAGACTAGGCGACCCATCCACGGGGTCCACGTCGTCCCCGTCGTCCGGCTGCATCCCTTCCTCTTCTTCGCTGCTCACTTGGGGACTGCGTACGACCGACGACGTGTGCACGTGATGTGGACGCTCCGCGTCATCGAGCGTATTCGTCGCGACCATCCGCGCGGCGGCAAGAGAATCCAAGTATACTACTACTCCCTTGGTTGCCGTGTGTGCTGCTGTTTGATTGCACAGGAAGAAAGTAGGCTAGTGCTACCGACTGCGAGAGTCGGCTGTGACGTGGGGACGGGCACGCTAGTACTGAACTTGACACCTGTCCCTTCTCGCCGCTCACTCACTTAAGTACTGATCCCAGTGATATATACATGGAACATTTCTCCGACTTGAACTGGCGCGAGCTCATCGTCCAAGTAGGAAAAAAAGAATCCCAGCGATATCCACTGTGTGTGTGTGTGTGTGTGTGTGAGTGAGTGTGTGCAAGTGACCTTCCACCTCCTCTTTTGAGACAAAGATGGGGACTACATGGTCAATGGATTGACGCACCCACTCAACGTCTTTAAACACATTGACGCGCAACACGTGCCGTCCGTCGTTGTTCCAATGTGTTCTGAGTGTCGCATTGAATCGCATAAAAGTATCTTTCGATGCGCAGACGTCACACAGCTGGGGGTTGGTTCCATGTGGCATTGACCGGTCTTTGACTCGTCGACATCTGTCGAGTCCAAAGATCGAATATACGAGCGCGTGCAGTGCATGGAAAATGGTCCGTACAGGCTGGAAACAATGGACGACCGCGCACGGAGAGATGCTGCGTGCGAGGCATGTGTATGTACCCTTTCAGCAGGAGAGTGGTACCCTGCCGAGCACTGTTCCCCCACTTTAGTGCCAGTCACTAGTAGACGCCCAATCGATCAAGCGATCCGGGATCTCTCTGGTCATGAGCGCGCCGAGATCGAGCGCGGACGCGCCGTTCAACGCGCCCGTTCCTGGCTCTTCCTCGTATATAACTAGCGCGTCATCAAGTTCTTCCATCTCTACTGTATCACCTCGCAAGGAGACGAGCCGCGCTGGGAACGACGTCGTGGGACACGAGCTGATTCAATGGCTCGAGGCGAATGGCGCCGAGACGAAGAAACTCACGCTCCAAGAGTACGCACCCGAAGTGCGGGGCGTGCACAGTCGGAAAGTATTAGTCCCGGGCGAGCGCATCCTCGTGATCCCCAAGAAATGTCTCGTGACCGTCGAAATGGGCAAACAGACGGACATTGGGCGCAAGCTCTTGGCCCGGAACGTCGACTTTGTCGCCCCGAAACACATTTATCTCATGATGTTTCTACTGACGGATATGGAACACATGGACACGTCATTTTTTCGTCATTATTACAGCACATTGCCCTCGACGTTGAGCAATATGCCCATTTTCTGGTCCGAAGACGAGCTAAGGTGGCTTAAAGGGTCGTACATTACGCGGCAAATCCAGGAGCGGAAGGCTGCGATTCGTAAGGATTACGACCTCATCTGTCGAGTGGACCCGTCGTTTGCGAGATTCTCGCTCGACCGGTTCAGTTGGGCGCGCATGATCGTTTGCAGCCGCAACTTTGGCTTGACGATTGACGGCGTCAAGACGGCGGCGCTTGTGCCGTTCGCAGATATGCTCAATCACTATCGTCCGCGCGAAACAAGCTGGACTTTTGACCAGAGCATTAATGCTTTTACAATTACTTCACTGGGTACGATCGGTGTGGGCGCCCAGGTGTACGACTCGTACGGGAAAAAGTGTAACCATCGCTTTCTACTTAACTATGGTTTCGCGGTCGAAGACAATACGGAAGAGGACGGACGGAATCCAAATGAAGTACTGATCGACTTCCAGCTCGCGCCGGGGGATGGACAGCTCTTTTACGACAAACGAGCGTACTTGCACGAGAGCGGGATCTACACGATGGACGCACGACTCAGTTGTTCCCACTCTGATGCCAACACGCGCGAAGGATTCAGCTTTGCCCGCTTGATAGTCGCTACCGAGGAAGAGTTTTCGTCCATGAAGATGAAAAGTCCGGCCCACTCGTCTCCGCCCATTTCGTTTGATAATGAAATTCGTGCGCTCCAGTTCTTGCGCAACCTGATGACGCATCAGCTCAGTCTGTATGACACGTCCATTGAAGAGGACAATGACCTTCTGGCGTCAAAGCAGTACCCACTGTTCTCGAATCGCATCCAGGCTCTCTTCTTCATCCGGGGTGAAAAACAAGTGTGTCGATACTTTCAAAAGCTAGCAGACAGAGTGATCCCGCTCTTTAGCCTCCCGCTGGCCCAGTGCCGCGAGGAATTACAGCGCCGCTTTCACGGTGACGGCAATATTGATCGCTACGCTCAAGATGTGATTGCCTATTTAGTCACGCAAGTGTACCGTGAAAGCTAGGGGAGCCATGTTGGCGACGTAGCGAGCGTTGCGCGCATGGTTCCCCCTCTTGGAAATAATAAATGACGTGTAACGCGAGTCTCGTGTGGCTGGCGATCCCATCATATATATAATAAACGAGTACAAGGGCGTTTTCCTCGCATACGAGTTGCTCACTCGAAGCTTTTGGCCTTCGCTTCCGCCTCTTCATAGAGAAAGTCAAGGTTGACAAGGTACCGCAGCTTGACTTGTTCTTCCCGATAGACGATAAACTCGTTGTAGAGCAGCGAGCCGCCTTCCGTCGGTCTAAAGGTCCCCACGGGAACCACGACGCCGTCTCCCCTAAAAAAACCACGCCACTCACGTTGACAAGGATGTCCCACGAGCAACAACAAAAAACAGGTATCACTACGTACATGGTCTCGTACTCCTCTTCTGGCGCAGCCATGCGGCCAACTCCGTGCGTGCTGTCACATCCTTTGGCTTGCTTTAACGTCGTGTACGTCAAATCTTCCGCTTCTCGTGCGTGGTACGGGGTCCCCAGGGCCACCTCAGCTAGAAGTAACACACCCTGCCACGTACGTCAAGCCGAGATGTTATTGAGTTACTCTGACGATAGATGCTCCAAAGGTGTAGGCTGGACATGCACGTACCTTTGGATGCTGCGGCGTGGTCCAACAATAGTTGGCGGACTTGGAGACAGAATCAGCAAAGTAGATCTACCGACAAGCACAAGCGTTTGGCACCCAAAGGTCCATTTTACCTCAAGACATGCATTCGTACGTACGCCTTTGCCAAACATGTATCCATTGTTGGGAGCCTCGGGGGGTGCCACGCGAAGTCCTTTCGAGAGAATGCCGACAATGTTCGACAACCGAGACCCGTGCCATAGTAACTGGGTAGGGCATGCATCGCTGTATTAGATATGACATTGTACAACCCTTTGGGTGCTACAGAGTACACGAACCCGGTGGTTCCCAACAGACTGGAAAACAGCAGCAAATTGGTCTTCCGCTGGACGAGCAATCTTGAGAACAGATTTAATGCGCAGTTTGTACTGCACGTGAGTCGGCGCATGCGTCGTCTCCACGTACCTGGAGCAAGGCACAAGAACCATGTGCGTCAGCAAGCGACTCACCGTATACCCTTTGTTTGATGCCGCACTTATGAATGATCTTGAAGTCGTCCGTGGACTCAGCCAAGGGCTCCATGTGGACGTTGAGGAGATGGTATTGCGCGTCGAGAGAGTTTAATCTCACACCAACTTTCTTCTTGGCATTCTTGTTCTTCTCCTTTTCCAACTGCTGTGAGATCTCAATGTTCGCCAGGACTTCGAGCAAGTCGATTTTCAGCTTCACTTCATCCATTGAATCAATAAGCGGCGGCAACGTCCGACCGAAATCATGTGGGATCAGGGTGTAAAAGTCGCTCGAAAGCGTCTTGAGACTCTCTTTTAAGCGACGTAGTTGAGAAGCGGTGGGATTCGTCGGTCGCTTGACGCGGCTGGATCGGCGGGTTCCACGTCGTTTTACGGGCGTCGAGTCATCTACATTGTACTGTATCTTGGAAAGCGCTTGAATTTCTTCGAGTGCAGCGGATAGTTGTTGCAGTAACGCATATCCCTGCGAAATTTGAGTTTTCGAGAGCTTGCCTGGTGAGCAGGAGATTACATGCATACATAGTTGTATATCTATATCAGTCAAACCAAACTTGCCATCCCACGGAGTAGCGTGGCCGCACCTAACGGGAGCCGCTTCAAGTCAAGATTCCAATGTGCTACTTCTTGTGCAATGAGCTCGCTGTCGCAAATTAGCTGTCGAGAGAATCAATCAGGATCAATGTATCACTTAATGCAGCTCGACTTTAAACACACCTTTAAAACATCTTGAACGGTCTCATGGAGAGTCGAAAGCACTTCATCTTCCTTTTCACTTTCACTCATGGTCTTTTCCTCTTTCTCGTCCTCTGCCTTAAGTTCTAAGACCATAACATGTGTCAAGCGAACCACGCTAGGAATCCCTCGGCACGCGCCACGCACCAACGAGCACATATTTTCCTTCCACTTTCGTAAAAGGGCCCGTGAGCGGCCACTCGTTGCCGCTTTTCGCGAAAAATTTGCGCACAAACGAGCATTTGGCTTTGTCCAAGGACTGGTCATAGTGTTCCAGCGCGCGCTGTCAAGATAACAACAGTCTCTCGCTCTCGCTGAGTGTTGATCAATGAAAAAAACGACAAAAAAACACGCTCGTCCACCTGCGGATGCTTCGCGCCCACGCGCCCCCACTTGCGAAAAACCAGATACGTGGGCCCGTCTTGGATCAGCTGCATACTGTAAAATTTATTGTTGCTGGATAGAGAATTGGACGCACACTCTTTTCAACGACTGGTGTGTGCTGGACACGGAGCTTTCGTGAAGCAAAGAGTGAATCCTACCCGTAAGTCCCATACGCAATATTCGTGTAATTGAGCATGAAACGCCAGACAAGTCCACTCGCATCCTGTGCGTCAAGGAGGGAACCGTCAGCATGCAGTCGGATGAAGAAAGGATTACGTGCTCGAACCGTTGCACCTCGTAAACCTTGGCGGAGTCAGCGCACCCACTGAGCGGGTCCACCTTCGTACGAGTTGCCATTATTGGCTAGGAGGTCTCTGCTACAGTAGAACTCCTAAAATGCATGTCCAAAAGGCGGTGCCCTCTATGATGATGATTATTCTATCTTGAGCTTACTAACAATCGAGTGGGGTGCACACCCTTCCCTGCGTTGTTTTTGACCTAGTTCACGTAGCGGACGCCGAAGCGTGAGCGCGCCAGTGGGGCACATGATCCGCACAAAGAAGTGGATGGCTTGGTTGCCAAAGGATTTAAGCTTCAGGAAGTTGCCGAGGCTCTTTCAAAAGACGGAAAGCGCAGCAAGAGTTCGAGGATTTTGTGCCAACGCCATAGGTCACGAAGCGATGCGCTCGATGAAGATTCGAAGTCACGACACAACGTAATGTGGACTAGGTTGGAGAGCGTGGCTAGTCCACTCACGCCATCCAGCTTCCAAAGGTCGAGAATGAGGAGAAGCGCTTGGAGCTGTAGCCACAGCGCTTTGTGCTCACCAAAGAAGAGCGACTACTCGCTCTCATCGGGTTGCATTACTCGCAATCAGAAAAGGTAGCCATTGCTAGACTCCGTGTTCAATTGGGCTAACGTCAGCTGCCACAACTGCGGGGTGCT
Organism: Peronosclerospora sorghi; assembly: GCA_026184515.1. Taxonomy (NCBI): domain Eukaryota; phylum Oomycota; class Peronosporomycetes; order Peronosporales; family Peronosporaceae; genus Peronosclerospora; species Peronosclerospora sorghi. The sequence goes on from CM047591.1 coordinate 2,280,047, forward strand.
CCATTGGATTAAGGAGCGCGTGAAAGGTCCTGGATCAACCCTTGCACCCATACTTTTCACCATGTGCTGCGACTGTGCCAAGGTCCACCAATGGCACAGCCACCAGAGCCGCTATGCGGGACCGAACGCCTAATGCCCGGGCGTACCGTACCAACATCAGGGCATACAACAGCGCGCTGTCGTTCACGTCCCTGGGTGCGAAGTTGGATGAACGGTAGGGGTGTAATTCAATGTGACCTGTACCATCGGATGATATCGCTGTATCCGGAGCCCGGTCATACAAGAAAGTTCTCGCAGTTCTATATAAACTACAACAGCATGGGGAGATTGGTGGCCGCATGAATATCTCTACGCATCTGGGATTGGCGCATGATGAGGAATTTCTAGACATGCTCGAACAGCACAGCCCATACGTGCAGTTGTACAAGCAAGTGCGGTAGCGGATGGAGGGGGATCAGGTGGTGGATCTGCAATTCCGTCTGCTTTGTCTGCAATCGAACGACAGATGGAGGTACGAAACCCCGACTACCAACGAGGTCGGCGCCAGCATGGTGGGACATGGTTACGACGGCAGTATATTCGATCGCGACATTATTCTAAGTATCACGACGGACCCCTCCAGCACATTTCAGCATTGCACTCAGCTTATATGTAACAGGACTGATCCTGTTACGGGCATACACTGTATTTTGAGAGGAAGCGCGCAATACAATAAGGGCAGGATTAGTTGGTAACAACTAATCCTATACTAAAAGTAAATATAAGTATTTACTTATTC
>CM047591.1:2285824-2304686 GCA_026184515.1 Peronosclerospora sorghi
CTAGAACGCAAAATTAAGAGTGTTTATTTAATGGGTGGTTTAGAGGCTAATAGTATAGTAACTAACTAATTAATATAATAATATCAAGTGTTCAACTAACTGTACTATTAGTTAACCTGCAAGATTCGGTATTTATACCGAATCGACTTTTCCTTGGTAGATTATAATAACTTATAATCTCTTATTTAAATTTCAGACAACGCGTCCGAAATTAAACTGTGATATTCTAACTTGAATATCAATTATGTAATGGCACCCCATTACAGGTACCATGAACAAGAAATTAATACTGCGACAGGAAGGGGCCTCCTCAAAGAGCGCAACGTTGCCAAGGTAGGCTGTGACCACCGCTAGGAAATAACGGGTCAGACGATCTCTCTGATTTGATGACGGAACATGTTGGGATGATTAAAGTCCTAACCCAAACAGAGACCAAATTATCTACCCAAACTCTAATGTTCCATAACCCTCCAAAGTGAGTTTGTAGGTGACGGACCTTCTAACGTTTATTTAGAAAACTTCGTAAAGATGATACGCGACTATAAGATCGAACTGATCTGTACCATATTTTCGTATGATTAAATCATGAATATAAACCAGCAAATATAGCCATGCTACAAGCACGCGATATTGGTAACGAGTGTATTCTCGATGATAAAACCAAAGCTTAGTGCTTTGAAGCACAGATCTGGGAGTCGCTTAGATCATAATCCCTTTATTTTGATATGCTTTGGGAATACGCTGACAAGAAGATTCATGCGAGTTCCCGAAAGACAAGAGACTCGACATGAGATAGACTCGTTCCACGCACGGTGTATTGCATCTAGCCACAATTTCCTTTACCGCGTGATCGAGTAAAAGAAATTGGCTACTTCTTTGAAGATCGTCGTAAAGAAGGTCATGTGCGGGAGTAAACCTCACCGCTCACCAGCCCACCTTTTGTGTGAACAAATCCACAGGGGGATGGCGAATCGTTCTTGCTTACAATTAGCCGAATGCAGTGCGCAAGTAACCTTCAAGGCTTTTGTTGAAATTTTCAACAACAAGCCTTTCACGATTGACATAGGGATTCTTTATTTTCCTTAACTTCCGAGATGACTCGCGGCCCCCAGATTAACGCACCTGGAAGATGTAATGGGCCTATGCAATAATGCCATTACACGGCGATGTCCAATTACGGATTAGTGATTCCCACTAATTGTTTTGAATCGACAGGGGTCACAGACATGATCCATGTCTACACACCGACACTGCTGGGAAACTATCTGTTGACGAAGCCAACGTGTCATTGTTGGTACAATGTTGTTGCTCTCAGCTAATCACAACGCCCCGTACGCAGAAGATTCTGCGGAGAAGAATCTTATGTTCAAGTTCAAGCTTCTCCTTGAAGTTCAAGTTCAAGTGAGAATATTCTTCACGCTCAGCTTCAATATCAACCTGATTGAACCCAAGGTTTATTCTTCATTTGTAGGGAAATTGCATATAACCCCATAGGACTCTAGGGACAGCTTTCAGGAACCGTAAGCTCATTTCAATTCAGTTGCATATCTGCCGTCTTCTGCTCAAGTCTCCTACTCACTCTTCTCCTCCCTATTCGTCCCTCCAAGTAGGGACACTGCCAAGGCCTCTACAGCACAAGCTTGTGTGCCGTGTTATCGGAAACTGTGTAAACAGCGTCCCGTTACAGAAGATAAATCAACGAAGTACCGACGTCTATCATCCCTTGGGTCAAATTAATTGTCAAGGAAGTTTTCACCGACATCAACCAGCTTATGTAGATAGTCGGGGTTATGTTTACCCTAACTTCCCGGTGCGACGCAATTTGTGGGGAACAAGCGGTTCCGCATACAAGGAAAAGCAAAGGTGGGTGCTGCCACTTTTGAATGCTGCCTCTTCGAAGGAGGAGCATCAGGAGAGCCAACAATTCGCACAGAGTCTTCACTCAGACGCTTCAAATGCTTAGAGGTGGCAGAGATTATAAGACTCTGGCATGGTAATCCGTATTTGGACTTGAAACCACTGTCTCTTTAGCCGACAGACTCTATATCGCAATCGTCGTAAAGTTTTTTTCGATCTGCTTAGATGCAGATCTTCATGTGCTAGAGGTATCCTTAGTAACATCTGCGGCAAAACCCCTGACTCAATGGTTAAAGATGCTTCTGCAACACCTTTGTTTGCGCTCGAGCTTTCAGCCCGTCTTTTAACGTAAGCCTCTACAGTAATTAGTTTAGAGTCGACAGGTGCCTTTAAGGTGCCGCCATTTTTGACGCCAGATACAGCGTTGTGTTGTGTCAATTTGGGACAATGGGTGCCACCTCTGATTGGGGATGAAGTAATGGACTCCATTACATTAAAAAATTATATTTCAACTTAATATTTTGGATTTTAGATTATTAAAATCCATTTGTAAACTGAATAGGTCTAATTAACCGAATCCATAAAAGATTTTTTATAATTAAATTAGCAAAATTATTTAGCGTTTGTATATTATTTTAGAGTTAGTTATACTTAGTAAATATAAGCCATTCATAATATAGTACTATTTAATCTCCCGTCTATCCTTAAGTCAATTAAAAATGTAGGACTACAAATAGGTATTAACAATATTGAACTTTATTTAATATAAAGTTTATTTTGTAGCTGATTGGATTTAGGATCATGCCGCATGGCTGATCACCGCCGGCACGTATTATAATATATTCCAGATCGTTCATGTCTCAAAGCTCAAGTTGGTAACGGAGTTCCCCAATTGACCCAAAACAGAATGTATGGTAGAAGAGAGCACAAAATTAATTTTAATGAATCCCTACGACCCGATGATAGCTGGGAGAAGCCATTCGATCGGGACAAGTTGAGGTTGAGCGGATTATTGACGTCGGATCAGGAAAGATACACAAGGGTCGAACCATCGCGAACTCTTAGTACACTATAAAGGATACAACGAGCACACCTCGATCAATGGGCGTGATTTGAATCAGGATCGTTTTTAATAGATTTGGAACTTGAACGCACAACTCGCAACAAGTTCCAGGTCATATAGACGCACGAAAAAGATAACCGCCTTCGCAGTAGAAGGTGATCGATCGGCAACTGTTGGACAATCAGAGAGCGGATCGTACAGCGACCCGATCTCGATCTGTGGATGTTGAGAAATCAGGATGCATATCGGAACCGATCTGACAAGGAACGATCGAGACTAATTCGTGCGAGAAGAGAGATTTTTTTTGCCAATATATTGTGTGATTGTGTGGGTTTATAATTCGTATTTTCGGGAAAAACTGTTAGAAAATAAGTTTAACTGTATTTCTACTGTGATATATCTTAAACTACCTGGTCTGAACACTTTTGTCCAGGTAGGATCTTATGCAGAGGTTGGGAAGTGCGTGACGGTCGACGCGCCGTGTAAGTTTCAGATGTGTTGTCTTAAGAGATAAAAAATTAAAAGTGTATTATGTAAACTTACCTAAAGATTCAGTCATACTAAAATGCACTTAAAAGTAACCGTAAATGTATACCTAAAATATAGACTCCTTTTTCAGCCAATGAGGTTTCACCGACTTGTAAGGACGCAAAAACACAAAATGGGTACACGCACTTCCAACACTCCTCGTGAGATACCGGAGGCTGCATACCCATCCCTTCAACCCCAAAATTGCACTTAACTCTTGAATCCTTGGCGCATTGAGGTGATTGGTCAGGAGGTCTGCCAACATCTCCACACTTGGCACAAGGATCGCCTAAATGATGCCCTTTTGTGAAAAGTCCTTTAAAATTGTCAGCTTCCCGTCGATGTGTTTTCCACTAACAGCACTCACTTCGTTGTCCACTGTCTTGATCGCCGCCTGGTTATCCATATTAAGTACCAGGGGCGTCTTCGCACGCAAAACAATTTCCATAATCAGCTCTCTCAATCCCAATGCTTCCCTGCCAGCCATCGAAGCCGCAACAAATTCCTCTTCGGCAGTAGAAAGTGCCACGGCGGTCTGCTTCTTACACGAACAGTTAACCAGCGCTCCATTAACAAACGTAACCATAGCCGAAATGCTCTTCCTGTCCAACTTATCAGCCGCGAAATCAGCGTCGCTGAAAACCATAATCCGTAACGGCTGCGGCAATTCATCGTCTTGCTTAACCTTAATTTTAAATCACTTGTTCCCTTCAAATACTTGAGAATCCTTTTGCGACTTTATAATCGCCAACAGTCGGCGCGAGAGCTCTTCTTGTTGCACGGTGCACCGCAAAAGAAATGTCGGGGCGCATGCACCGTGAAATCCACCGTAAAATGCCCACAAGTGACTGGAATTTTTTATACATGGCATATTGACATTGGTTCGCACTGGCATCGGTTCTCGAAAGCCTCGAAATCTGCTATCACCAGTACCGGCGTCCGAGCCGAGTTCAATTTTTAAAAATTGTGGGTGATTAAAATTTCACCAATCGTAGCTTGTTGATATCCTTTACCCAAAACCTTCGTTACGTTGCAAAGATCTTTTAATTTTCCAGCACTTGCATACCCACAAAAAATCGATCCACAATTGTATCACTAGTACTCGTGACCAGTAGGTCATCAAGATAGGCACCGACTACTCCGAACACGAAGCAACCGAAATTTAAGAAGAATATTCGCTGCAATCGATGCGCAAAAATGGGGCATTTTCCCATGAGTGTATGGCACCGCGTCCGGTGCCACGCAGTCAGCGGACGGAACCGTCCGCTGCACGGCGACACCAACAGGGACATCACCCTGTTGGTGCAAAAAACGTAAATCACCAGTAGAGGCGGGGCGCCTTACTGGGAATGTTATCCCACATGCCGACATAGGGCATGTGAGGGTAATATCCCCAGACGGGACTATGTCCTGTCAAAAGGTGCAGGGTGATGATAAGCCTCTTATCACTCTGGCTTTGTCGCGTCCGACATGCTTTACCAAAATACAAGTGTATGTGACACATTGTACAAAGTCGAAATTCGCCAAAGTCTTGCACAAACACTCATGCCATAGGCGCCCAGCCTGTTTCAGTCCATAGAGATTCCGTTTTAATTTTAATGACAGATCCTTTTGTGACTCCACATCGAAATCATTCAATTGTTCTTGTTTTATGGCCATACCTTGCGGAATCTGTAGGTAGATCTCCTCACTTTCTTCTGACATGGCTTTGTGGTAGGCACTCGTCACGTCTCCATGACGTGCGTCCACTTACCAAACTTGCGCCAACATGTGTATAAACTTCACGTTATTTATTCCATCACTGTCGAGAAAGTGAAAAAATAAACGTCAACAAAAATCTGCTTGTCTCCCTTGGCAACCAGTCTCGCCTTTTACCTTCTCCACCTACCCATTTGCATTCACCTTGGTCTTGTACACCCATTTGGTCGGGGAGAGGTACCTTGTTTTGGGGGCGACTGCCTACATCCCAGGTATCCAATTATTGAAGTGACTTAAGCTCCTCCATTTGGCTTGGCTCCACATATTGCCGAGCGTACCAGCATGCGCCTCCTTAAAACTTTAGGGTCAGGCTCCATCTTTAACGTAACGTCCACTTCGACCTTCGTATCACATACAGCAAATGCGCATAACGCGCTTTCCAAGCCTTTTCCGTTACTTTGACCGTCACTTCCATCACTTACACCAGTTCCGCTCGAAATAACATCACTTTAAACCACTTTCTACTATCGTGACGCCTCATACTCCTTGGCCTTCGGCGTCTTTTTCACCTTCCTTCTTGACTTGTGCGTACTTTGTTCTCTCGTTTTTGTTCGCTTCTTAACTTCTTTTGGGACTCTTGACTTGTCACTCTTACGCTCAAAATGCGCCGCTTTTTCCATCTGTTTACGTGAAAGTGATCTCGCTAGTTCCTGCATGTCGTCTTCAACTTCACCTTCTAGAGCTTTTGCGGTATTGTTGTTTGTTTCTTCGCTCAGCTTTTCGATCGCGGTGACATGCCTCGTCACCGTGACCACCCGGTCCTTTAACAGCAATACCTTGTAACCCTTGGTTTCGTCATTTTTCCCCAAAATCAACGCGCGCTCAGCATGTCTTGCAAGTGCCTTCTTCTTCGGGTCCTCCAAACCATGCACGGGGACCCGAAAACCACTATATCCGTGAGCACCTGTCGCTTTCCGGTCAGCACTTCGATGGTGATAATCGGCCCTGATTAGACCTTGTCGGAGTACGGTTGAGTATGTAGGCAGCATACGTAGCCACCTCCTACCAAAAAACAAATGGAATTCTTGAGCCGAAAATCATACACCGGACCATATTGAAGATGGTCCGGTTCATCCGCTCCGCTTTTCCATTCGAAGCCAGATTTCCATCTTCCGTAATTTGGCGGCGAATACCAGTCTGTTTACAGAACAGATCGACGTTCTGGTACTCGCCGTCGCCGTCCGTACGCAGCACGTGGACGAGGCACGAAAATTCATTTCAAACCACGCTAAAAATGATCAAACATCTTGGCCTCCTTGTCCTTGGTTAGTGCAGCAAACACTCGAACGTAACTTGAAAAATTATCACGAAAAAATTAGGTATCTGTTTCCACGCCTGTCGCGAGAAGTGATGGGATCCTTCAGGTCGCTACAAATCACTCCTCCAATTCTATCAATCGGCGAATAGGCACCCGAATCTGTCTTCGGTTGAGCCTTTCGTGTGGCTTTGCCGTCAGCAAAGGTCAGGCAATTTGGCCTGCTAATGTCTGTGAGGGCTATGCCTGACCTGGGTCCCTGACCAGTCTTTCGACAGTATCATAGGCCAGGCGACCCAAGCGCACGTGAATGTGGTGCAAGCTTCCAGTGTAGACGCGATGAGAAGGAGTGTTGGAAGATGTTCCAGAATGTTACGTTATTCCAAGGATGGTGCATCAGCGCACAAGAGACGAAAATAGATGTACACAAATTTTACCCGCAGATAAGAGCCGCCGGCGATCTGTGTAGACGACAACGTATATGACAAGTTTAGAAAAAAGTGGTGAGTGGAAAATTATGTGGGATATATTCAACACAATGCACTTCACGATAGCGAGGACAGCCGTACGTTTCAACGAAATTCTGGAACGCATCCGTGAACTTGTTGGTCTCAAAGTACGTTGGAGGGACGGGCCACGGCTTTACCACCGCATCCACGAGCGTTGGCATGGATTTATCATCGACCGTCATGTGGGCAAGCGTGACGGCATGAAGTACACTCGCTAAGGCTTCTTTGATTACCCAGACTTCCGCACGGAGCATGCCACTCACATCAGCACGGAACATGTTGAGAGCATGATACGTTGCCTTTTCCTGTAGCACCGACCACTTCCATGACTCGAGCGTCTCGGCCACGTCTCGACACAAGAGGAAACAACAACTCTCGATTACGACGCAGAATGTGACTGCTCTGATTCAGTTCCCCCGCATTGCTCTGGATCAAGTGGGGTATCGCCGCACGATCATCGATTGATGGTAAAGAGTACAGTCGCGCGTGAAACGCATCGCAGATCTTGCGCAGTTTATTCTCAATAAACGTGGACTGGAAGAAAATGACAACGCGTGCTTGATGACCGGCTGCCCATTGGTTGGATCAACCAATGGCTCGTCAATGGGTGAAAACCGCGTAAAGAATTGCCGCGTGTCGTGCGAAAGATCATTCGCTCAAACTTGAGTCGTTCGTCCGCGGGCACGACGCCCGTGACATTGTGAAAACGCAGCGTCAACGCGTCTTCTACCGCTGTCATTGCAGCAGTGGACTCGACAACGCTGTACCCTCCCGTGCGTGACGCATTTCGAGATCCATGGCATGTTTGAACTTCAGGAACTACATAAAACAATCAGAAGTGAGTGCAAGACGAAATGAACGAGGCATGAATGCTTAATGAGAACCAAGACGACTGCTCGTTTTTTAAGGTAGCAGCTGTGCGGTAGATACTTGAAAGCCCTCCCTGAAGAAGCTCTTCCAGTCCTGACTCATTACACAGCACAGTGAGGCTTCTCTCCACCACTCTCATAGTTTCCCATTTCGGTGGCACCGATACAAATATATACCGGACGGCACAAAAACGGAAGTAATTTAACCGAAAAATAAATCGGGAGCGCGATTGGTTTGGCTCTATCATATTTTGGTTTCGCTCTAGCGCGCCCCCCATCTTTTCAATAAATAACCATCCATATCGCCGCGTAAATTAACTCGTACAGTTGACTACAATTTGTTTGTACTATGACATATGCATCAAATACGAGCACACGGACTCGAAGCTGACAGATTCCTAATTTAACATCATATCTACGTTCTCCGGTAACTTTTAAGCATGTGACTAGTGCCACATGATCTCGCAGTGTTCGACAATTGGACAATATGCAACCTCGTGGATCATGACGCAGCAACAGCTCACATATAGGCTATTTAGCCTCTCTTGCCGAAGTTCTAACAGGTCATTCATTATATTCTAGCATCATAGTTGGACGAGCGGCGGTCGGAGCACCGCTGCACCGTGAATTCAGCAAAAACGAAATTCAAGAACCAAATCCGACACCAAAACCAAATGTTCCATTCATCGACCCTTAAAATCGAAGCACCTAAATCACTGGAGCAAGAAACACGCAATCAACTCATCCGTAACTTGAGTCGGTATCGGCAGAAGACCGCGCACCCACTCTACCAGTCCAAAAGCGGAAAGGAAGAACTAGTAGCTATAGCAGCTGTGATAAGGAGCAAACAGACGCTCAAGTGGCGTTATGCTCTGGAAGAATAATGGTACAAAAGACTCAAATAAAACAAAAAGATCTCAGCTAGGCCGAGAAGATCATGGTTTCGTTCATTTTTCTTGAAAAATGATGCTTAATAAGGTTCCAAAGAAGCTCTTCCAAAAGAACGATAGAAGGCGAGCAATCATTTGTTGTCTAAGGAAATCGTTGTAGATGGTCTAGTTCCACGCATCGTTATGAGAGCCCAAATTTGAAGCAAGATGTATCTCACCCACGTTGATATGTTCATGTCCGGCAGGTGCGTGGTGAAGTGCTCTGGAAGTTTATTTGGCAGTTGACTACAATTGGTACCCGATCACCCTTTTGGAGGTGATCAGCCAATATTTGATCAGGTATTAAATCTTACCGGATTTTAGGTATAACGAATTGTGTGGAACCAGTATACGACTTGGATTTAGTAGCTAGGAGTAGATAGGGACTCCACTTCTTAGTTTTCTTTCAATCAGGCGAGTGGTTTCTTAAATTTCCTCTTCTTATTGACTATATCTCCAGTTCAGCACATTATATTGGTTGATATTATGAAGCTTCCTCTTTTTCTCTCTTTGAACTCAGCTCTACAACATTGGCTGACGTGTATCAGAGAGATCCTAAGCGGCGCCGGGCACCGGAGAGATATAGGCAACGGTCACGTCAGCTGATCACCTTCGAGATTTCAACCGCACGTGGTTTCTCACCAAGGGGAGGAATGTATTCGATCTTTGGATTAATATTGGTGCCACTGCGTACCAGATTGGCTTGGATTGTCGCGTCAAGAGCATACAAAAGTCGAGGCAAAGTACCACCCCTCATCAGCGTCGACTGATCAGAACTCGCTTTCAAATTTAGGACAAGAGATAGAAGACAAGAATATCATGATCAGGTTCATCTTGATCATCCGAATCCTTCACCCTCATCTTTTATATTTTCTGTCTCTCCGTCTTTCATAAACATGTAGGGCGAATTATTATATTTCTTATAATCATAAACATATAGTGAGGATTATTAGATTTCTTATAATCATAAACATGTAGGGCGGATTGTTAGATATATCCGCCCAGTGCCCCTGATCCTATAAGGAGGCTTTTCTTTCATTTTCGTCAACAAAATTCTTCCCTATACCGACCGTGGTCGAGTGGTTTACTGCTCACTACGGGCCCGGGTTCAATCTCGGGGCCAACCCAACCTGGTTGGTTTCATCAAAAAGTGTAATGTGATGAAACAAACCAAGGTCCCTCTGTAAGAAGTGGGTCGAGCGAAAAGTTAATTCTGGAGAATTTCGTAAATTTAGCTTCACCAAGACTCAAGGAGATGTTAAGGGCCAGGTACGATACTGGAAGGCAGGATTACCTGTGTCATGCTCAAGAGCTTATAACCTGGGCTCAGAGCTGGAGGATGACGCTCTGATGAACAGGCCACCTGCATATTTTCACGCCATTCAGTGGTTAGGTACGGGATCGAATAGCCGCGACATAAATTGACGTCAATTCTGTTATTATATAGATGATATTATAAAGATTTCTCAAATATTAAGCAAAATTCCACAAGGTCCAATTAAATTATATGATAAAAATTTATATTGATGTATATTTGTTTCTATCTATATTGTGCCTCTACCAAACGCATTAATCATAGTTTAAGTCTATAACAGCAGCCTATAGTACTTAGTGACGTTTGGATAGTGGTCTGGAAGAGCTTTGGGCAACAAAGAGTCCTAGATTAGGATGATCGCTGAAATAACGGGAGCATGAGGAGTTCCCCCATCTTTCAACACGCTAGTTCAGTGCACGGGTGCACGTTGTCAGGATCATAAGCCCTGAGATGAAAGCAATTCTCGACGCTGAAAGACCTAACAAGCAAATCGAAATAATAGAGAGATTTCGAAGAAATTCAGACGAACCGTCGTCGGCACCATCAGTGCCCGCATCATCTCACATCAAGACCCTCAAAGCCGCCGTAGCATCGTACACGGGGAATGAAAAACCTCTATTGCGATGTATTCATGAATTAGAGAAAACAGATTAAGTGTTCCCAGGTTATAGGTACATTGCCCTTGCATGTCCAGGCGGTCGCGCCAAGGCATGGACGGGGTGAACTGACCGCCTGACACGTCTCTTTCCAAACGTTATAAGGGGTTAACTTCACCTTCTATCCTCATCAAATGAGCTCAGGTGTCAATCTGAATTTTATACCTGCGCCCGTGTAAGCTTTATAACAAACATTGTGAATGATCCACGGGACTAAGCTACGTAAGTCGTTGTGTTCATGGAGGGAGTCTTTTGTATTGTTATTAACCGAAGATGCTATCTTCCAAAGCATCCAGTAAGATACACGTACATCAACCCATAATACTGGTAGCAGTCGAAAAGGGAACGAGTCTTTCGAGTTGATCGTGAAGAAACAGGTGATACCAGTGGTAATCATAGAGGAAAGAACTCAAACTTCGCCGTACGTCAACCACGACATAGTGGGTGCCTGAACCGATGGACATATTGGTTGCCTTGCCTCCGACACCGAAGCAATTGATAAATGATAATAAGAAGAATCTTCGCTAAAATAGATGCGCGAGGATAAGGCGCTTTGCCCATTACTGCATGGCACGCACCGCATCCGCTGCCACGAAGGCAGCGGACGGGTAAGTTGACTGGAAAATGTAACCAAAAGGAGAGACCTCCTGTTGGCTCAAAAAACGTGAACACCCGGTAAGATTACTGGAAGGGTTGTTTTGTATGCCGCCATCAATGATATCCTCAGACGAGTCGGTCGTGTGCAGCGGATAAGCAAGCACCCATCATCCTGAAGGTTAAACCGCACGAGACCGAGCCTATATCGACAATCCACATATTTTCTTCAGATGTTCCATCGAGACATCCACTAGTCTCACCATCTGATGTGGTCTGCATTGTCGAAAGAACAACTCTTTTAGATAGGCCATCAGTTGGCTTCTTGGTCTGTTTTTCGTTAGAATTACGCGCGCTTTGGAGACGCTTTTTCCGGCGATTTCCCCTAATATGCCTCTCACTTCCGCAGGTATAACACCCCCGCCTATATTTCGGTCGGAATCGAATATCGCGATCTATGCATACAACAGAATGATGGTCGCGATCCGGTACCTAATCGAATTCAAACTATACTATAAGTCGGACCTAATAGAATTGGATATTATCATTGGTTATTACAAATATTACAAATAGCACTAATAGAAATGATCATCTGTTAGTACGGTCTTAGAGCGCTTATAGCAATGTAGCCCACCCTACCTGCTCCCGCATTAGTTCCCCACCAATGCCACCGCAGCCAGAGTCCGTGTTCACGGCGAAACCGACTAGCTCGGGAGAGGTGTGCTCGACAACGTGCTCTTGAGACGCAAGAGCATCAAGAACAACGACGCCAAGCTTAGGCAGGGGCAATACGTGCTCAGCGTGCACGGAAACTTCTGGAAGACCGCTTGCGCACCGCTGAACAGGAGTTGTTCTTTGCACGTCAGTAGATCCCCAAAAATTCCTCCTCGCTGCCCTTTGTTTCATAAAAAACAAATTAGTTGAAATATCATTTTTCGAAGTGGGAAGATTTATGTTGTTCAAAAGGATTTTGGATTATAAGTTTTTAGAATTCATTGTGAATTAGATTCGGTTCACTTAACCAAATAAATTATTTTTTAAAGTTTTAATTTGAATATTAATTTAAAATTTTTATTTATATTTTTAGTATGTTTTTGATTGAATTTTTTAAAAAAATTAATAATTATTTTAATTTTATTTTTTCTTCATTATTTAGGAAAGCGCTATTTGCCCCCCGATTTTGGCTATTCCCCCCCCCAAAAAAAATATTCCGCCAATCAAATACACTTTTCCACCTAACAAAAATCAGAGAACGTCTCGGCGATGGGCGCCTCCTCTGGCATTAGCTCGTCGAAACCACAACACAAACGTTGACTCCACTAAAATGCAAAGCACGTGGTGTAGATCAAGTATATATCGTCCAAGATCGAGGGTGGTGTTATTACGGTGAAGTACAAGTTTTATGCACGAGATGATAGCAGATCTCTTCACTAAAGGTTTCGGTGCACCGATACTGCAAATCGTGCAGAATTGGTGCGATAAGTGGTTCAGCTAATGGTTATACCATTTTCAGAGTGTAAAATGTAAGAGTGAGCATAAAATTGCGTCAATTCTCCTGTAAGTTCATCTTACGCATCTTATGGTGAAGATCGCGCAAACGATAGCATGGGTATACCAATTTCATTTTGTAATTAGCTAATTTGTAGTCCACTCTTCTTGAAATCTTACTTGTGGAGCTCTATAGTCGCTTTGAGGTCTCCCATTTCGTCGGCCCATGGTTGCTTCTTTTGGTGGATAGCTAGTGGTAAGGTTGAGACAGGTTAATGCGGGGATTACGTTTGCGGGCTTACGTGGAGATATCAATAAATGTTTACGTAAGATATACGATAAACATAAATTTAAGTTTCTATGACAAAGTCCCGAAAAAAACTGAACATCACCTTTAGCATACATCTTGAACTTCTGCGAAGGAAGATTTGCTGGCCGCTAGGTCTTCGACAATTTTGTAAATATTTCAAGAGTTAATGCGTGGATACTTTATTCATAAAGTTTGCCTTTGACAGTCTCGTCAACCTTTCGGCACGATCGGTTTCACAAGTAACGTGTCTCTGTAGGGAAATACATATGATATAAGAAAGGATATCCATCCTTATAACATCTGCAAAGAAAACGGTAAATACCTGTTAGTGGCGTCAACGTTTCGGTTGTGGTTTCGACGAGCTAATGCCAGAGGAGGCGCCCGTCGCCGAGACGTTCTCTGATTTTTGTTAGGTGGAAAAGTGTATTTGATTGGCGGAAATAATTTTTTGGAAGGGGGGCAAATAGCCAAAAGGGGGGGGGGGCAAATAGCGCTTTCCATTATTTATTATAAGGGATAATTAAATCGGCAAACTTAGAGCAACTCCAACGGTCAATGTAAAATGCGTTCTATACCAATTCAGCACCGAAATCTCAAAAATTGCTTCTCCACCGGTAAAATTAAGTCTGTGCTAAATTAGAAATTTCTTTAAAACCTGGACAATCAGTGTCAAATCTGGAATCATTGTCGACGCGTATTAAATCAATATCATATGAGTACCGCCACCCAAACACTCCCGCCACACGCCTAACACCCCCGAAACGATCATATTCCCATCCCGTCAACTAATCCATCATGTCCTCTTCCAGCACGCCCATTTCATCTCCCGCGCCTGTATCCGACTCCCATGCGCCCTTCCCGCCGCTTGCTTCTACGATTCCACTTCCGATATCACGTCCGCCACACCAAAAAAAATGAAAAGAACGGAACTGGATGCCGCGAGACGATGAGCACCTCGCGAAAAGCTGGTTAGAAGTTGCTCTGGATCCGGTCATTGGTGACGAGCAGAAATATACTATGTTTTGGGCCGAGTCAACTGCACTTTTGCTTCCGCGTTGCAGACCTCCGACCGGACGCCGGACGCTACGAAAACACGTCGGGGCCATATTCAACGCACGTTGAAAAAATTTTGCGGCTGCTTCGCCGCTATCGAAGCACACAACGAAAGAGGCAAAACTTTTGAGGACAAGTCCGAGACACTATCAAACTGTTTGAGGAGCAGAAGAAGGCTTCGTTCACGTTTCAGATGGTGTGGTCCTTCCTCAGGCATACCCAAAAATGTAAGGACTTGAACACACAAAAGGCCAAGCCGAAAAAGAGGCAGATCGCCGAAGAAGAGGAGGAGGAGGGAGGACGCGGGGAAGAAAGTGCTCCCAGAGGGTAGGAAGGCGGCGAAAAAAATGCATCAGCTGCAGGTGATTTCCAGTGCGAACTGCTGGAGAATCAGCGTGCGCTTGCGGAGCAGTCACGACACCGCAGAATCGTCCTCAAGAAGATGGATGACTCCCATCACACTGCCATCATGAATAAAATCATGCTTCAAGACCCCGCACAGATGACAGGAGCTCGCCGGCAGTACTTCAAGTTACAACAGGAATAAATTTTACGAAAAGTGGAAGAGAAAGAGAACTAGATATACAATGGATAGATAGTCTGTAATATGGTCGTACAACTCATTCTATTTACAATTATCTCTATTCTTCATTGCCTTGACTATCCCAGAGGTGCTCTATCAAGTCATCTCACAACTCATAGTGTCATGCTTCAGATCGAATGGTGCGGTAACGGCGAACCAATCCTTTGAAGGCACAGGCAGCATTGGCGGTGGTGGTGACAGTGGAGGTCGAAGGGGTAAAGGGCAACGGAAGAGCGTCGTCGCAGTCTACTTCACCGAAGTAGAGGTCGCGTTCCTCTTCCATTATCATATTGGCAAAATGACGCATGCGGAAATGGTATTGAGCAAATCCCATGAGCTCCAAAACCGTGCCGGCCCCTTGACGACAGCGAAAAGTGCTTGCAGAACACCAAATGCACGTTCGACATCCTTCCTGGCAGCTTCTTGCATTTTCGCGAACAGTTTGTGTTTCTTGCCCTGCGGTTTTGCAATTGTTTGGACTAGAGTCTCCAAAGAGGGATATATACCTAGCAGAACGCGTTGGAACACATAAACACATCGCTCGAAGCTCGACGAAAAGCGAGCCATTTTCGATATATGACCAATGCTGGGCCACCTAACATCAGAAAAATAGTATCCCATCTGATAGTGATGTAAGTCGATACGTATTCAGCGGAGGAGTGCTGACGTTCTAAATATCTGCCAACAAATCTAACTGGTCCAAAACGTTGATGTCATTGTGTGACCCTGGCATGCCAAAAAAGGCATGTCATATCCACTGATCTTACGAGTCCACCGCTTCTAGCACAATTGTTGGATCTGCCTCCTTTCCATTGTACTTCCCGGACCAAGATTTGGGGAAATTTTTCCATGCCCAATGCATATAATCTAAGCTACCCAACATTCCCTGGAAGCCGCGTTTTTCGTTCTCCTCGAGGAGACGGCATACATCCTCAGAAGTTGGACTTCGGATATATTCTTCCCCAAAACCTCAACCACTGCCCGGAAAAAGTGCTAAAGCGCCTCGAATGTGTCATCACCATCTTCGCGTCTGGCTTCTTCGAGAAGAAAACCATACGCACAACAGAGCATTCAGTTTGCGCAAGCCCTGGAGCCAGCACGAACGAATGGTTGAGGGTGCAGAGGGAGAGTTCACCCCTTGCGCAAGAGTTCCAGAATGCTCTACAACTCCAAGAGAAATCATAGAAAGTTGCATATATATATATATACATGCAGAGACATGCAAAGAAACCAGTAGCGTAAGACAGATACCTGTAGGAGCCAGCGGCATGGAGGTTCCCTTGGAGCGCCACTGGCCAGAACCATTTCAGCTATCAATTTGCATCGAATACAACAAATACATTTTTGTCACATTCGTGACAGATTGCTCCAATACGGACGTATTCATCCGCAGAATCCATGGCACTCCATAAGCTAATTGGTGGAGGGACGTCGTCGATTTTTGGAGCGCAGAGAGGCCAAATTTTTCCGGTCGCGTGTGGTCGTTGCTGAAAATATATATCGTGACGTTCAATAGAATCTACAAGGCGTAAGAACAATGTTCGGTGCATACGGAAGAGGCGCCGGAATAAACGCTTGCCGAAATCAAGATTAGATACAAGGTAATCCTTCATGAGCCGCTCGTTTCCTTGTAGCCTATCTCGGTAAAAGTTGGCGGCTCTTCCTGGGCGGGGACCGCCGTGACGGTGAGGCTGCTGCTGCATCTCTAATAGAAAGGTAATTTCATTCATATTCAGAGGTTCCTCATCTTCCTAGTCTTCAAGCAGCTGGAAAAGATTTTTTTTCTCGTCGAGTTTGCCGTATTTGTCCATTTGATCACTCGTGGTTTCATTAATTGTGGCATTCAATAGCAATTAAATGGGCGTTTGATAATAATTTGATATGATATAAGATGGAAACCACAGGAGAAAGTGCTCCGAGTTTAATAAATAATTCGAGGTTGAAATACTATGCAGCTACAATTTGATATAATATAGCACGAACCGGTGGAGATGCTCTTACTACACGTTATTATATTTGTTTATATTTAGTTATTCATAGTAAATTTAAATCATCTATTAATACATTACTCCATAATCTTCATAAATAGGTATGTTTTTGTGTGGACTAAATTTACGAAATAGGTACAGTTGATTTTATATTAAGACAAACTATTAGAAATAAACCAGTGTAGGTACGCGTGACCGCGAGCGTCGCACGGACGGAAAATTTTTATATAGGTAGATGTAAAAGCGCTATTTTCTAACCAATTCTATACTCGTTAATACCGATCTTCATGTTAATAATGCTACCACGGATTAGTCCTCAACAATGCGATTATTTTTGAAGTCGAAATTGTTTTTATTGTTTTCTGTCAGACAGTTTTCATGTTATGAAGTGAAGTAAAAGCGCTATTTCTAACCAGTGATAAGTTTTATTCAATTATGAACAATTTAAAGTTGGAATTCGATTAGATAAGGGATCACGACATCGCGATATCAATTCTGTTATATATAGACGAGTGGATGGTAGCCGCCGTTGTGGTGAAGTGCAAGTGAAAAATATTGAGCATTTTGTACCTATGTACCAGTTGTCAAGGCAGATCGATCTGGTTGGCTAAAAGTACGGAGTGTTTTGGGCCAATCGTGTGCTTTGAGTGTTTTGTACGCAGATTTGAGGTAATGCACACGGTTTACATATAGTTTACATATTGGATTTTAATTGGATATTAAATATAGTGTTCGTATTACATTGGGTTGCTAAAGTCGCCGCTCCGATCGGAGTCATTTGGAGCAGAGAGTTAACAGGGTCCCCTCTCGCTCATTAAGCCCGGCCAGGACAGAGCTCCACCGGAAGTCCCACGACGGAAGGCGCCCACTACGTTCACTCACTCCCTCAAGTTCGGCCACCTTAAGGAGACGTGTTATTTTGGCTGGGTTACTCATCGCGATCTGCTGCGATCAAGTCCCAGGAATTGGCTGTATTACTCATCGTGATCTGCGGTCAAGTGCCAGAAACTATCATTGGCTGGATTACTCATTGCTTTTGCAATCAAGTGCCAGGATTTAGTATTGTCTGGATTACTCTGCCACGGGCGGTCAAGTGCCACATTTAATTGCATTCGGAGTGAAGATTTCCGCTTCGTTTGCCGATCGGCTATATTGGATCATCTTTTCGTTGGAATTTTGTATCAGTACCCCAGAAGTGGTACATCCATATCGAAACCCACCAAAGTCTCTACCAAGCAACGGTCCACCGAGTGTGTAGCCACCCATACCAATGGGTACACATGGTGAGACACGAGGCGAATCGGACTCAGCGTCCTGTAATGCCGATCGGTCACCCTATCGGCACCCAGGCGAAGGTTCGCGGAGTACCCCCTCCGTTAGTTGGTCGGCTGGGAGCGATGGTGGTTCAGTTCCGGACACTTCGGTGTGCGATTTTGAACCGGACTGCACCACACCGTTGCAACGGATTGTTTCATTGAAACTACAGTATATCTACATTAACTTTAAAAAAAGGAAATGATTTTTTTGCTGTCAACGACTGCGTGTGTAATCTCGGACATTAGCTGCTCTCCTAATTGTGAGATTTTTAACCTCAATCAACGTAGTGTTTCGTCATAAACAACGTTGCGCATTCTTCGTTCTGCAGACTCAGCTTCCAAAAGGACGGAAATGTTCTCCGGAATAGTACTGCATCTGCAACACACGTCTTGTTCCACCTCTCCCACGGATAGCATCCTCGTTGTCATTGAACCCTCCCTCCCCAGCGTCATACTCAAATACCC
This sequence comes from Peronosclerospora sorghi, assembly GCA_026184515.1. Classification (NCBI taxonomy): domain Eukaryota; phylum Oomycota; class Peronosporomycetes; order Peronosporales; family Peronosporaceae; genus Peronosclerospora; species Peronosclerospora sorghi. The sequence continues at coordinate 2,304,361 of CM047591.1, forward strand.
TCAGCGCGTCCACCGCTATCGACCGTCAGGGAAAAGAATCAAATAGTGAAGCGGGGTATAGTGTAATGGGGTGCCATTACATAATTGATATTGAAGTTAGAATATCACAGTTGAATTTCAGACGCGTTGTCTGAAATTCAAATAATAGATTATAAGTTATTATAATCTACGAAGGAAAAGTCGATTCGGTATAAATACTGAATCATGCAGGTTAACTAATAGTACAGTTAGTTGAACACTTGATATTATTATATTAATTAGTTAGTTACTATACTATTGGCCTCTAAACCACCCATTAAATAAACACTCTTAATTTTGCGTTCTAG